>JBBELK010000430.1:0-600000 GCA_037783545.1 Henricia sp. BOLD:AAB3569 | reverse complement strand
TCCCCCTCCCACTACTTCATGCGCCTCATGCATGAAAAAAACAAGCTGTTCAGGGTTTACACACAGGTATGTGCAGGTATGGCTTTATTCAAAGTGGGGACATTCCACAGGCCGTTTCACAAGATCACCAGACCCAACACCACCGGCATTTTTTTTGGTGGGACATCTCAAGTCCGAGGTTTTTGTCACTCCACTCATGGACCTGGATGACCTGGAGAGACGAATAAAAACAGAAAGTCACCCTTCTCGGGCAGAACAGAGCAGCAATCAGGCTTGCTTTTGCTGTTGTGCAAAGTGTAGAAATCTGTGCAGAGAAATGGCGGACATGTGGAGGACTGAGGGGTTATGTAAACTTTCCAAAACATTGATAGCAAATTTGAATTTTGTTTACCAAACTAGCCCCTGAAATACCCAACATGAACACATTGAGGTTGAATTCACACTGAGCCTTTTTGCGTGTAAATTAGATGCGCGTCGCTTTCAGAAAAAGCGGTGTAGGGTGACACAATGCACTGAAAATCACAGAATCCCAAAAATACCTTCCACCCAAGTTGATTTTGTGGTTTTCAGTGCGATGTTTTACTCCAAATTCCCTCAACACCGCTTTTTCTCAAAAAGTCAAGGCCGTACAATGTAGGACTCCCCGATTTTCAAGGACTCGGCCAGTCAGGACTCGGACTCGGGCGGTAAGGACTCGGAGATTTGGGCCGAGTCCATCCGAATCCAGTGGAAAAAAAAAGGTACTTTTATACAGGTGCCGAAAATTATTTGAAGTGTCTATTGTAATTTATTTTGGGGCCGAAAGTATTTCGAACATGTGAAATAAAATTCTGAGAATGTAAAATAAGTAAATTCCACCTCTTAAAATAAATTTGAGCACTCAAAATGTATCTCACCTCCCAAAGAAACATTTTTCTCGGCCTGAAGGAAACTTACGAGCTGCCGAAGATCACAGGCACGATCATTGACATTTGCACTTGAAATTGTAATAAGGACTCGGGACTCGGACTCGGCCTGCTGAGAACTCGGATGTTTGCTGGAAAAGGACTCGGACTCGGTGTTGGAAAGTGGGGACTCGACTACAGCCCTGCAAAGAGTTGCGTGTCAAAAAGGCTCAGTGTGAATCCGCCCTAATGCATTATGTATTTATGACAGAATATTGATGCGTTGGATAAAATTGCCCAAATCCCAGAAGAGAAGGTCATTGAAGCACATGGAGGTTTCAGTACAGCTCATTGCATTGGGAAGAATTGCCTGACCGAATACCCTGCACAGTGGGTCAAAGGTAAGTCAAAGCCATTGCAGTTCAACCTTGTAATAATAAGAGCACTGATAAAGAAGCGTGACCAAATCTTATTTTTGAAGCCCCCATCTTTTCCATGGGTATTGAGATTTTGATTCCATATTACGTGTCTATTTTTCTCATGACCATTCTGAAATTGCGTGCACTAAAAAAGGGGTTTCCCCTGTACGCATGCGCACTTTCCATTTTGGGAGTCGTCGCATGATGCATGTACATCCATTACATGTAGAACTTCACACGTGCTGGAATCGACCCCCAAAACAAGGAGATTAAACCAAGGTAAATCAAAGCCTCCATGCTGCAATTAACCATATGCATAGGCCGTTCGTGTAACGTTGTGTAAGTCGGCAAAATGACGACTTACGGCATATGTCGGCATTCGCGTAAGTCGGCACAAATTGTCGGGTCCCAAGAGTGCCGACTTAGCCGGAGTTTACTGTAGTATGAAGCGCCCCCACAGTGACATATTGCGCCAAGCCAGCGAAGAATTCCTCAACTTCAAGTCTGATCAGTCTTAGTCTTAGTTCAACACGCTGTCTCGTTTCTGCTAAACTAAATTTTGTCACGAAAGCCTAAATGCAGCAGGAGTACGTAGCACACGTGGGGGCGCGCAACGTCATTGTCAATGTGTAATAGCACACATTTACGCCTGGAATGAAAACCACGAACTCGACGACGCTTACAAAGAGGACATGATGATAATAATTTGTGTGCTAAAACAAACAAACAAAGTGCATGTTTTTTACACTGAAATTTTGCACAAACACAGACAACAATCTCCCCAAACTGTTTGCTGGTTTCACAAGTCTGTTTCGCAACACAAACTACCCTTTTTAGACCAGATATATCACCGTCAAACAAACATCTTGCTGTGTTCCAATTTAAATATTTTAAATAATCGTTTTAAAAATTAATATCATCAGAAAGTATTCTTTATTTTTAGTATCTATTAAAAAGTTGGAATTGAACAATGCCGTGATGTTTTACAGCGCATTTCTCACGATGCGCCACTTTGCATACGGCAGAAATCCACCGTGAAACTGACCAGTATTAGTGTACCCAGTGCGCGCGCGATAACGTCACAGATTTCTAAGTCCCTAGTTTAGAGACAATTTCACCTCAAAAACAAATTTTAAATAGGAAAGCGCATTTTTATAAATATATGTCATCCCTGCATTACTAGCCCTTTGCTGTACCATGTACTGTGCCGCTTGGCGAGCAGACCAAGACTGCAACGAGTAGCGAAGCAGACGTGTACAAGTCTAATCCCTAAGTAAGCGCCATCTTTGCCTGCATCATAAACTGGCAACAGTTGTGCATTGCGTGTGGTGTGTGATGCGTGCATGTGTGCAGTGCGCGACTGGCACGATGCGGCAAGCAGTGGGCAACGATCCGTTTTCACCCTCCGCTTTCGCTTCACCGTCTTCAACGATCGATATAATAACATTTGTACAAGGTAAATATTTAAAACAAAACTGGTTATTGTGATACCTGGTTAAAATGTTTTTGACATTGCAATTTGCACGATGTTGGTGTTTAAAACGATCCCAAAAGTTGAAGTCTTCGATTTTCCTCAAACCTCACCTCTGAGACTTGTGTGAGTCCGACTCATAAATGTTCCATGTTGTTTATACTCAAGTTCCACTTGAATTGCTTCGTTTTAGATGAAATTTTTGCAGACAGGATTCCCCATTGCAATAAATGTGGTGACTTAATCAAGCCAGATACCGCCTTCTTTGGAGAAGACATGCCTAAAGGATTTGATGACTTAATTGAAAAGGTGGGTTAAAGACAGATTACATGATTGGAAAACGTTGAAAAACAGGAACAGCAGCATTACCTAACTAAAGAATAATGTTGATAAATTGCCTTGTAGAAATTTTAGCCACATAGATGCAGTAATACTTCAGAAAACCTGAAAAATTCATGCATGCTTTTTTAATAAACGGTATAAAAGTTGTCTGCAGACAACTTTTTAAAAAAAGCACTTCAGTTGGCAATACGTGCCTTTACGGTTTCCCCACAATTCCTTGTGTGCAGTCGGAACGCAATGCATGATGAAACGGAATTCTAGTACACCACACAGAGGCGCTAAGTTGATTGTATACAAACGAATGGGTTTTCACAGGGGATTGGAGATCTCGGCTGCTTCAAACTTGTAAAACGTTGTGAATTTGTGTTTTTTACACAAGAGCTACCTGGTAAGATAGAGTTCAGATTCAACCTACTGTATATCTTTTCTGCGATTATATCACCGTCTAGGGTTGAAATACTGACTTAATTGTCACTAATTTGGTGCACGCCACGCCGGCTGAACCAACAAGACTGCACGCACTCTGGGGCACTGGCAACTGGCGCACCGTGCCAAGCATGTGCACCAAGCTCGTGACAATCAAGTCATTATTTTACCCCTAGACGCTGATATAATCTCAAAGGAGATATACAGTAGGTTGAGTCTGTATCTGAGCTCTATCTTACCAGGTCACACTTGTGTCAAAAACACATTTACCACGTTTTATGAGTTTGAAGCGGCCGAGAGCTCCACTTCCCTGCGAAAACCCATTCGTTGGTACACGATCAAACTTACTGCTCCTGTGCGGTGTACTAGAATTCCGTTTCATCATGCACTGCACGTCGACTGTGTAACCATTGCTATCAATAATTTTAGTTGGATTTTGCTTAAAAGTGTTGAGAAAAAGTAATTAGTTGCAGGAATTTTGGGGGATACTTGGTTAAAATATCTTCTCATGTCTCAATTAATTTTATAATTAATATCATTTTATTTATCAGAACCAGCAAATATATCAAATGCAGTTTTTGCCTTTTTGGTGTCTCAGTTACGTTGGACTGTGGAAATTGCTAGTTTAAATTAATACACTAGTTGGTTTACTATTGTCTTACATCTGTATGACTAAGCCATGACTCTATGAAAAATTCTGAAACATTTCTCACATATTAGGTGTGCATCTAGGCATTTTCTTTTAGGGACAATTACCCAGGGACTGTCGGGGTGAATTAATTTGATAGAAATGTGGACAAATGTCCACGAGCTTGGGAAATCTGGATGCAGTGAAAAACAATTTGGCTCTACCGCGATTCGAACCGCAGACCTTTTGCTTAATGTGCAGACGTCCTACCAGTTGAGCTATGAAGCCAACTGGTGGTCTTGAAATACAGTCTGGTCTTTCCAGTTGTTCCTCACTGATTGGGATTGGCCATCACACAAACTTTTCTTGCATATTAAATTAGTTTGTAATTTTAAAGAATTTTGGGGAGGACATCTAGGGAAACATCTATAAATCCCTAGAGTTGTTAATTGACAATCTACATGTAGAAGGGTTTTATCCATGTCAGGACTCACAAAATTAGTCATTTTCCCGAAGGTTGGCAGCTCTGTAAGAACTAACATTACATGTAAAGTGCAGTAACATTAACTTTTCCCTTGAGTGTTTTTGAAAAAGTAATTTCTGCACTTCTTGTTATTGGACAGGACTTTCCAAACTGTGACCTTCTTGTTGTCATTGGCACCACACTGACAGTGCAGCCATTTGCCGCACTGATAAATAGGTAGGTAGAACTAGCAAATTGTGTGAAGTAAGATAGTGATAACATAATTTCGTCAGATATGGCTTAAATATCAATGCATAGTTCCGACCTGTCAATCAAGCCGAACCCGCCGACCAATCACAACAGAGCTACATGAACACCCAGCAGGGTGGATATGTGCGCATTACAAATCCCATTATTATTATTATGTAGCAGACAGCGCCCACATATGTCAAAGTGCATTGCATCACAACAATCACGTGATTTTCTGCCCGTATACAGTTTGTACATGTTGTATGCAGTGATCCAGGTGAATTTTTGTTTCACTGTCGAGCGATTCGCTGTTCAAAGGTAGGAAGCGCATTTTTATGAATGTCATCCCTGCATTACAAGCCCTTCGCTCAGTGTGTGCTACGGTAACTGTCGACCCTAAAACATAAATACTTTTGAGTTTTCTCCAATGAATCTGTGCTTTCCATGCCGAGTCCCGTTGCTTTGTACGTTGTGTCGCCATTTTTTGGCGATGGCTTGTGAGCACATAGCAACAGTATCTAAGGGGCGGGGTTAACTGGGCAATCTCGGAACTATGCATTACTGTAGAAAACATTAAAAATGTCGAGGTTAAAAAAAAAAATAGACATTTTTGGAAACATTTGTTTGAGGATTTGTTTTCGTTATGAGCTGTGTATTTTAAATTCTGATTCCTGCTTTGAGGTGTTGGAATTATAGAAGCATGTCCAGATCACATTTCTAAGTAGGGATGGGACGTTTAACCGGGTGGCTGTTTAACCGAAAACAAATTTAACAACCGGTTTTGCTGAACATTTAAACGAAACCCAATTTTAAAGTATTTACAATAGTTTTCAGAGAGTTATTTGTAATGACTTCATGAAATTGAAATAAATTTATATGGGGTCGTAGTAAAATGTTTACCAGATAAAGGTTGAACGATTATTTTGGGGGCCTAGGGGTATTGTGTGCATTGCAAATGCATGAACACCAGCAACAATTTTTGGTGTCGGCCGAACGGTTAACGGGTTAACCAACACTTGAAAAATTGCAAACAGTTTCTGAATTAACTGTAAATTCCCATCCCTATTTCTGAGGCCCCCATTTTCCCACTGGTGTTGAGACTTTGATACCATATCATTTGTCATTTTTCTCATTACCATTCTAAAATATCGCGCTCTCAATCCATATATTTCCAAGGATATTGTAAAAAAAACACCGATGTTTTGGAAACTAATTTATCCGGTTAAGCTACATGAAGTAGTGCAGTGATAACACCAACCTTTTTGTATTTTTGGGAGGTATTTAACTTGATTGTTAGGTTAGAACGAAATCCATTTTCTGGAAAAATATGAACATGCTCCTTTAAACATCACTATTAATAATGCAACTTTTACAAATGTTTGTAGGTTTGACTCATTTGAACTGATTTAATTATTTTGCACAGGGTCCCAGCTACAACTCCAAGACTTCTGATCAACTATGAGTTGTGTGGAAAGGTATGTTATAGAGAAAGCTATGCCCACTTTGGTTTTTTTTCCATACATCGAAGAATACAGGGGTGGATTGCAATAAAGAAAGTTAGGACGTCCTAATCCCTAGGACGTCCTAACTCTGACATCACTAAGACATCATAGATTATTTTGCCTTGCAATAAACATTTATGTATCCTAACTTGTGTCCTAGGACACATAAAATTTAAGACACCTAATATGTGTCCTAAGTTATGTCTTTAGAAAAACATTTCGAAATTTCCTGCTTAATTCAGACAAAAGGAGCATTGTGACTAGGATCAAAAGTAAATTTGTTGATAGTTTGTCTTTCTTAAACTCAGTTTTCACTGAAAGGAAATTACGATTCAAGCTGGACCTATGTTAATTCTGAAAGTTTTCACGATGTTTTTCACGCCACTGTCACGCGTACGTACGGCAGCAACGACCGGCAAGTAATGTAGTGCACATGCGCGATGGGTATGCAAACACACGAATGCGATTGAAACGCCGCTCACAACAGTAAAGACATACAAGCTTTTATGTCTTAGCTAAGACGTACTAACTTTTGGATATTGCAAAGCATTTTTTAATGTGTCGTAGCTAAGATGTCATAAACTCAGTTAGGACATATGATGTATCTCAGACTAAAGACGGTTATATTGCAATCCACCCCAGATGTAGTACAAAACAAATTATGTACATGTAATACAATAAAAATGTAAAATAAATGTTAAAATTATATGCATCCTATGGTATATGGTGGGTGCTCAATAGAAAGCTAATTTTAAGCTTCAATGAAACCACATATCCATGAAAAACATGAACAATAATTATATAATATTGGATGACTATGAGGGTGATATGATAGTGGGGTGTTATGGCCGAGCGGTCTAGTGCGTCGAACTCAAGTTCCTGTGCCAGTACTAGAATGTGGGTTCAATTCCAGGTTGTGGCACTTGTTCCGTCCTTCGGAAGGGATGTAAAGCCGTTGGTCCAGTGTGTTAGGTTTCGGTAAAGCATTCTTTTGTGAAGAGCAAGGGGAGGGATTCCCCGGTGTCTCTGGCCGTTTCTAATTGAACTTGGAAGTTGATAGTTATTCGAATATCTATGTTAATTGATCCCATTCCTGTAATTGGCGGTCCTCCGCTGTTGGATGTGGTGAATAAATAAATAAATAAAATAAATAAAAATATACCACACAAGTCATGAAAATACTGAACGAGCCGAAGGCGTGTTGGGTATTTTCATGACGAGTGCGGTATATTCTCATATCACCCAAAAAGACATCCAATATTATTATTGTTATACTAAATGAAGCTTATACCTTCTTTGTTTCGTAAGATTTCCGCAAGATTTGTATCTGTTTGGTGATGAAAACTTCAGTTCATTTGCAACATTTACAACTGCATGCTCTTTTGTTACTGTTGTACAGTTTTTATTTTATATCGCAGGGGGTAAAGATTAACCTGAATTTCATGCTGGTCAGAAGGACCAGTAGATTAGAGAACTCTACTGGTCCTGCTGAATATTTGGAGGTGCACCGGTGCTTTTTAAAATGGCACCATGATACTGCAACACTTTCTGGTTTAAGGTCATTGAGTGCATGATGGATGGAATTGCTTTTTGATCCAACACTAAGGCATGTCTGAAGAGATTGGAGAAAGAAATGTAGTTATCTGGAAGTGTCTAAAGCGATCAGGAATTATTTGTGGTAGCCAGGAATTCTTTGCATTATAAAGTAAGAAATGTTTACTGGGGATTAGGCATCGGGAATTTTACCACTGGTCCATCGGACCACCGTCTTTGACAGATCTACTGGTCCTTCTGATTTTTTACTGGTCACGGACCGCAGGACCAGTGATAATTTCGACCCATGTACTGTACCCGTGCGTGCGTTGCACACATGCACAATGCATTCACTCGATGCATGACCCCAGCGTACGCGTGTGCTTTGGTGCGCCCAGCGTGGACACACATCGGATTAGGTCTCTATGCTGCACAGTATCAGAAACGCACGGTATCCGCAAAAGCTTCATTTTATATAATAATTATATTTACTTGAACAAGTATATAAAATTAAGGAGCAATTGCAGAATACTCTGCAACTCAAAAAGGACCTTATTGCGCATGCTTCGTTGTCCACGCATGGTCCATTATATCTTTTTACAAATTAAAGAATGTTAATAAACATTAGATGAAGTATTAAAAACTACAGAAAACCTTAAAAATCCATGCATTGCCTTTGTGTTGAATGAATAGTAAAAAAAAATTAAAAACTGTTTGCAACTGATTCTTTTATAAAGCACCTTCAATTTCTCCCACAAATGTACCATGTTACACAGGAAAAAAATCATGTGGTGTTTAACGTTGCTATCATACTTTAAGTCGCATTTTCTTGTCAACTCATGAAGTAAAATTTTGGGTCACTGCAAATGATGTACATGTAATGGGATTTAGTCTCTGAATATACAATACATTCAGAAGACAAAACATTCTGAACTGATTCAGAAGACATGATTGAACAAAAATACTTGAATAAAGCCCCTTTTACCCTTACACAATTTTGGATACGAACCTTTACGATTTTGAATCATGAGCATTCGTAAGGGCATTCGTAAACATTCGTAAACATTCATGTTGGTCGCAAAGTCATTATGGACTTTTTGTGAGTGATCATAATAAAGTCGTAATGTGTCTTAACAAGGTCGTAAATAATTCTAATGCATCGTGAAGGTTCTTAACCAATCCTTCAGCACTATTTCAATACAAGCTTTTAATGTTTTCTTTACGATTTGATACGAATGTAATTAATTCACGTGACCGTCATAATTTCCAGGAAACCGCAACAGAGAATCACTTTCAGGTAACAAAAAATCGTAAAGAATCGCAAACGATCGTAAAAGAATGCAAAAAGTTGTAAAGCAATAGGGATGCATCGTAAAGCGTCGCAATTTGATCGCAAACATTCGCCAAAGTGTGGTATCAAATTCGCTTTAAAATCGCATCGAAGTCGTATGTGGTCTTGACCTGTCGTAATGGAATTGCAACATGTTCTTTTCAGTTGTGTCTGTCGCGGTAATTCCATGCGATTCTTACGTTGTGTTGATTCGTATAAATTCCTATCCAAAATCGTGTAAGTGTAAAAGTGGCTTAAGGTCTATTGTTTCCTTTTTCCAGGTTGATCCAATGATGAAATTCTTGGGAACGAGTGTTGGGTTTAACTTTGGCTATGAAGACAATGAAAGGTAATGCAGATTGCAAGTACCCCTTTAAAAATTGTGGGTGTTAATCACTTTGTCTTTCGCAAGATGGAAAGTTTTACTGTATTACAGAACGGCCCTTATTTCTGATGAATGGTCTTTTTAAAAAGTCAGTTTTAAAGGCCCTATGTATCATTTCCAAGATAAAACTTTTTACAGATTCGTAGAATAAGAGTGTAAAATATCTAAGGAAGAATGTTGGTAAACTAGCCTGAAGAAATTTTAGCTACATAGATGTATCAATGCTTCAGAAAACCTTGAAAATCTATATATGGATTTTGTGTACAAGTGAATGGTAAAAAAAGTCCTCCTGTGCACGGGACTTTGTTGTCCTGCTGAATATTTGGAGGTGCACCGGTGCTTTTTAAAATGGCACCGAGATACTGCAACACTTTCTGGTTTAAGGTCATTGAGTGCAGGATGGATGGGATTGCTTTTTAATCCAACACTAAGGCATGTCTGAAGAGATTGGAGAAAGAAATGTAGTTATCTAAAAGTGTCTAAAGCGATCAGGAATTACATGTATTTGTGGTAGCCAGGAATTCTTCGCATTGAGTAAGAAATGTTTACTGTGGATTGGGCATCGGGAAATTTTTCCATTGGTCCATCGGACCACCGTCTTTGACAGATCTACTGGTCCTTCTGATTTTTTACTGGTCACGGACAGCAGGACCAGTGATAATTTCGACCCCTGTACTGTACCCGTGCGTGCGTTGCACACATGCACAATGCATTCACTCGATGCATGACCCCAGCGTACGTGTGTGCTTTGGTGCGCCCAGCGTGGACACACATCGGATTAGGTCTCTATGCTGCACAGTATCAGAAACGCACGGTATCCGCAAAAGCTTCATTTTATATATTAATTATATTTACTTGAACAAGTACATGTATATAAAATTAAGGAGCAATTGCAGAATACCCTGCAACTCCTGTGCACGGGACTTTGTTAGAAAACCACCTTCGGTTGTCATTGCAAATGATACAATGGTCCTTTAAGGGTGCCTTTTATTGCACACAATGCGCAATTTAGGACAATTTAAAAAACATAGGCTATACTACATGTATGTGTCAAAACAGTACATGTAGATTGGTTCCCGATCCCTATAGATTGGTTCGCTTATTGCGAAAATATAGGGATCGGTAAAGGGCAGCCATGACGGGCAGAATTCTGCCTGTCACATGGTTATTATTATAAATTTTTTTAAAGTAAGTGCGCAGATTTTGCATTGACATTTGTAACTTGGCCGTGCGTGTCGAACATATCCAATTATGTAAATAAAGTACATTGCCTAAAGCAATTAAGGGCTTGGCCAATTTTTAAATATAAAAAACACAATGCGCATGCGCAAAGACGACCAATTACAGATCAAGATGAAGCGCCCTTTACCTGTCCTTATATTCTCCTGTGTGGAATATGTGGACGGGAACCAGTCTATCAAAACAGTCCCTCTTTTGATCCTAAATAACTTTCATTTGCCAACGGATTTAAACCAAACTTTCAGATCATGTAAACAAGGCCTGACAAATTTTATTGTGCGACTTGCATCAGCTTTGCATTGAGCAAGATATGGCATTGTTGGCTTATTTGCAAGGTTTTAGTGGCCAGCTTTTGTGCTATTTTCATGTACAGTAACAGTCTGGCGAGTTTATATAAGATCAGAGCCAAAAGCATACTGCAGTTAAAGGTACAGGCTCATCAGCACTGCGTGGGAGCCAAATTCATGCCACGAAATATGCAGCTCCGTGCCTTTGCTATAATTATGGAGCTTGGTATTTCGTGGCACGAATTTGGCGTGTGCAATGCTGACAAGCCTGTGTCTTTAAAGGCCCAGTGTATCATTTGCAATGACCCCAAAAAGTAATCGACGAGTTTACAGGGGAAAAGTTCTGAAAGTAAAGATTGAATTAATAACAATTATCCAATGAAAGGTTTTCGCTCAAAATGATATAATTTTACCAGAAAATAATCCGTAAAGATGAAATTATTTTTGGTTCGCATCTACGCGGTCCAAAATGCATGGGCGCTGTGTACTGCGTGTGCGTGTTCCAACGCGATGCATTTTTATGGATCGCGCGCACACTCAGTATATGATGTGCGCCACAGAGTGCATGACGCAAGCCACATAGTACCTGATCAACTGAAAACGAATATTTGAAACACCCCACCAGACCAGAAAAACGCATATGGATTTTCATGTTTTTTTTAAACGTGGTACATTTGACATAGCTGAATATTCTTTGGATGAGTTTGTTGATGTCTTTCTTTTGATTTATAATGGTTTTATTCACAGAATCGCTCAAAACAGATCATCTACAGGGCCTTTAAGGAGAGCTGTCCTTCCACAAAATATGTAGCAGGCTTCATGATAATACAAGGCACACTATGCGTACACACAATGTTCTGTCCGTAGCCAGCCAGAAGAACTGCACAAATTGCGTAACATTCACGGGTGGTTCCCACTCACAGAAATTGCTTATGTATTTGTAGACTGGTTCCCGCTCCACATATTCCACATATGACGAATGAATATGAGTCATAGTAACATGACATCATGCACTATTTCTGAAAGTGCGGCTATTGGTTGCAGCTTATAACTGTTAATTTTCAAAGCGCGCTGCGCTACGGCCCGAGTGTTCGTAACCGCAGCCAGTATACAACAATTTCAAAGGGGTTGTATTCCATATCTGGCCAATAACAATTTTATACTAATCATGTATTAAAGATCAGGAGGAAAAAAATAGACTTCTTAGAACTTGTTTGTCTTGAAAATTTCCATATGCCCTGCCCCCATGGGGGAAAACAATATAATTCAAACCTTGTCGGTATCACATTTCTGCGGCGTTTATGCCATTATAATTCCTAAAACACATGACGAATCGCACCCGACGATCAACGATAACGTCCGGACGTGCATTCAGGTAACTCCGGAAATGGGAGGAATTGTTTCCATTTCAATATGACGGACTGACAGCTGCCGGACCTAAAGTTGATCTCAGAAAGGTTTAAATCTTTTGGTCTGGAACCAGAATGTGTTTGCACAAATTAGACAACCAATACCTCATGCCTTCAGTGGCGAAAAGGTGTCAAGTTTTTCAACCATTTCACATTTCTTATACGACAACTGTGACGTTTTTCTCCCAAAAATCAGAGTGCCCTACAATGACAAACACTACGAGCTTTACCGAGAAAAGATTTACTTTTTTTTCTACAATGAATAAAGCAAATTGCATCCTCTTTCAGAAATTGTTTTATCAGTTCTTTAATAATGTCTTTATTCCCCAGAGATGTGTACTATCTTGGTGCTTGTGATGACGGCTGCTATAAACTGGCTGGACTTCTCGGATGGAAGGTACATGTACAGTGTTTACTTGGGGCAAATGCATGTTAATTAAAGGCCATATATGGGATTTGCAATGTCCCAAACCATTTTTTATTATATGGGCATTTATATAGCGCTCTTACACCAGGTTTCACAGCACTTTACATCCATTATATACTGCCTAATCCTCGAGATACATAGACGGGCGGCGCCATTTGGCAGCCAACAACCAGAGAATCCCCTTACTCTTCACGGAAGAGTGCTGTGGGATCTTTTAAGTGCGTTACACAACATACTGGACCAACGGCTTTTATACATCCCTTCCGAAGGATGGAGCAATTGTGGTTGAGTGCCTTGCTCAAGGGAACAGGTACCACGACCAGGTTTCAAACCCACAACACCGAGTTTTCACCCGAACGTTGTGAGTCAACTACTCAAACCACGGTACCCCATTTGACCAGAAAAACCTTACTCAAATGGAAGATAGAAGTGGTTCTATCTGTCCAATGCAATATTTTCAAGAAAACAATAATCGAAGACGCATTTTTTTATTAGGATGCCCTCGTGTGAATGAAACGTGTGTAAGAAATTAACTGAAGGTGGTTTTTGAAAAAAATGTGTGTACATAAATTCAGTTAACACAGAAAGGATTAAAAGATTAAACTGTTTTCGTCTTATCTGCCATAGGAAGAATTAAAGCAACTCGTCAAAACAGATCATGAAAGGCTTGATGCAGAGATGGGTGATAAATGAAAGTACTCTTGCTTGTATGAAGGTTATCTGCGTTAATTCCAATGCACTATATACTCTATTCACTCGTTTGATTGGTTCAATCGTGTGCAAACCTCGGTCTGAATACGAGGCTTGAAACCATAAGTAGTCTGGCACCTTTCTAATCAGCAGTTTGTATTTTAAAGAACTGATTCAGGGAGCCCGATTGAACCTTCCTTATGCATGAATAGGGTCTATAGACCGTATCAAATAGCCGCCATTTAGTGGGGCACCTTTTGTTACTTTAACCGTTCAACAATGGAAGCACAATATGTGCAACCATGCACGTCCCCGGGGAACAAAGAAACTGCCCCACGAAATGGCGGCTATTCGATCTACAGGGTGTACATGTACCAGAAAAAAACGGAACAGTTGGGAAAATCGTGATTGTGGGGAAACCAAATATCACAACCATGTAAAATTGGTTTTGCTAGATGTGCCAGAGCATAAGCTTCATTTTCATACCAATTTCATATTGGTACAGTTCCAGATGGCTGCACAATTATTGTTTGACTGAGGTGAGGTAAAAAGACAATTGCCGCATGTTTCAATGATACTTTTGATAATACCTGAGAATGGTACTTTATGAAGGGACACGGCGACCAGGGTAACGAAGGGCAAAAGCATTTCTGACTGCTGCAAGGCTTCCAAGTCGTGCATATTTAGTCACCACAAATGACCTTTGCTGATGAGTTAACTGCACCATGTTGTGAAATGACCAGCAGAGAGCCCATGGCAAATGTTGTTGAAAAACCAAATTTTTATGGCTATGGTATTTGTTTTCCCCACAATCACGATTTTTCTAACTGTTCCGTTTTTATGAATTCAGTCAATGTATCATAACATTTTTAAAGCAAAATATGCATTTTATTGTGGTTCTCCCTCTCTAAGCTTTGAAGAAGACGGCATTGTGAGAATGGTAGCTTCCCACAATTTCTCAATTGCACATGAAAATGTCATGTGTATTAAACAATTATATAATACATATATTGGATGGCTTTGAGGGTGATATGAGAATATACCGCACGAGTCATGAAAATACTGAACAAGCCGAGTTTTGTATATTCTCATATCACCCGAAAAGACATCCAATATTATTATTGTTATATAAAATGAAGCTTAAAGGTAAGGCAATGCGCACACGAGCCTGTGCTTTTAATATGCCTTATTTATTTTGCAAGATTTGTCTGTTTGGTGTTGAAAACTTTTCCAATGTTTACAACTGCATGCGCTTTTGTTACTGTTGTACAGTATTTGAAATGCACAGTATCTGCAAAAGCTTTATTTTGTATAATAATTCTTGTATTCCATCTTTATGTGAGCTATTATGGCTTTGCCAGGCCCTTGTACAGTACTTATATTAAAGGCATTTCGGTGAAAATCAATAAAAGTGAATTTTTTAATGGAATTGGATTAAAGAAGAGGCATTAGGAGAAATGTCTTCTTTTAATACATTTTAAAGGTGTATTTGACCCATTGTTGAGAGTACCTTTAACAGCAGCTTTTTTAAATCGGGGAGGTCTAGCAAATGCACCCACAATGCTGTTGGGAGACAAAATACCTTGATCTGAAAAGAATACATTTTAATGTTATCAAGAAGTGAGTTTTACAATTTCTAGTATGTCCTGGGTTACGTGTCTGTATTCAAAACTAATAAATTGAATTTTGTTCTACCTTCTGGATCAACCTGTGTTTCTTTTTCACACCGGTTCTCGAAGCAATACATGTTAATGCGGGAAAGGCTCAGTGCGAATCCAACAATTCCTTGGCTGTCACATAATGTGCACCAAATTGTTGTCAGGCACTTGGGTTGTAGTAGAGTCCACCACAAGTCCCTGGGTCTTAATTCAAGTAACAAGCTAATCAAATGAACTCTAACAAAGGTATTTATTTGTGCGTGTTCATCCTTTGCTTCTTGTTACTGGACTTGTGATTTTTATCAGCTCTGGGTTTGATTTCACAAGACGCTAAGACACATCTTAGAAAGGGTCTCTTATCTTGGTACATGTATGTTATGGAAAACTATCCCTGGACTTGTGATGGACTCGACTACAATCCGACTCGGGCATTAAGAAACCTTTACCACATTCAATGTAAATCACACATTTTGCACCATAACTTTGCACTATTCTTATTCAGCAAACCAAGAAAATATCCCTTTTTATTTAAATCATCCGTGAGCGCTGATGACTAAATATCAAAATGAATCCATGTCAGATACTGCTGATTATATTTACAATGTATACACATTTATTACAACATAAAACAAACTTGACCAACTTATCTACATTGTACCAGTACATCAGTAGCAACTGCACTGGTGTGGATTTGGGTTATACAATAATACCATTATGAAGGCCCGTTTACTCCAGTCTTTTATGGTTATGCACAAGAAACCCTGCCATAGCGGCTCTTATGGAGGCTGGTGCAGTCGCCCCTGCCACAAGAGATGATCTTTTGGGAATAAAAACGTGCACGTGTACATTAGGGTAATTTTCCTCAAATTTCCTAGTTTATTAATTTTACATTCAGAGCTATTTGAAGAACAGAAGGTTCTTCATGAATTAAACACCAAGTGTTCCCCCTGCCTAACATCAGCTTCATGTGTAAATGTATAATTATAATAATTATTATATTTATATAGCGCACATTTTATATGTTCAAGTGTGCTGTGCTTTATAATGAACTTATGGAATTTCATTTCTCAGCCTGTAGGCTAAGTTACATGAAGCTTACAAGTGTCTTCCATCTAAACGCTGAGATACATAAGTGGGTGGCGCCATTGGCAGCCAACGGCCAGAGACACTGGGTAACCCCCTAACTCTTCAAGAAAGTGTGCTCTGGGTTTTTTTGTAGGTGTGTTACACAACACACTGGACCAATGGCTTTACATCCCTTCCGAAGGATGGAACAATTGTGCCATGCTCAAGGGCATGGGTACCATGACCGAGTATGGAACCCACAACAAGAGATTTGCGAGTCAATGACCCAAACCACTCGGCCATGGTACCCCACAGTCACAATACATGTATAATCTTTCCGATAAAAATAGGTTGTTTTTATTTGTAACAACCAAGAAAACTGTGGAATTGCCAGAACTTTGTTCGTAAAGGTATCTTACGAATACCGCCATCATGCATTGGCCCCTTTCTGAGCAACCATTCACATCGTAAAACTGATGTCATGTCGCGCAACTCTGTATCACTAAGCAAGCATATAACATTTTCCAGATTTATTACCTTTCGAGTGAGATACCGGTGGAAAAGATCCACCTAAAAGGAGTTATGGGCAAAAGGTTGCATGTCTATCACTCTAAAGCCCGCTTCATACTTGCCAAAGTGAAGCGAATTTGACATTCATTTTGCTACGAATATTCAAACCTATTGAAACCAACTTTTTTGCAAATTACGCCAACTGAAGATTGTTGTGTGATCTCAAATTCACGCTTTCGCAATTTACATGATGTATGAATTGGGCTTTAGATAATAGATAATAGAGGAATCAGTTTATTTTGTAACCTAATTAAAAGCTTTATTTGTGAATCTATAGTTATTGGATCAGATGTAATCAATTGGTAATACCAGAAAATTTGTTGGGCTCGAAGTCATTTTGGGTTAATAGCATATTGCATTAGTCAGTGGGAAAAAAGGGGAATGTCATGTAATGTTGGCTTTCAATGATAAACAAGAGATTTGATGTATCATATCAAATCTTAACTTTGAAAAAATCTCACATTTCAAACACCGATTACTGCTTTAAGCCGCTTCTCGGGTCGAGATTGCAACGACACAGAACAGCCGGTGACTGACTTTTTAGGACCAAGCTGTGCCCGTCGGCATCAAATTAGTTGGCTTTTTTTTGTGACACGTGTGTAGCTCCGACGACAATCGGCATTAGGCAACACTAGAAAATTAATCAACAATTGTCAACAAGAGTAGAAAATGTTCAACCTTTGCGACATGATCCCAGCCAACCTAAATGAAAGAATACAGAATGCACACGTGACATGTGTGTGCCATGGAATCCTCGTCACATTGAATTATGCGTGGCATGAGCATTGTTGCAACTACTGTATGTCAAGATGCCACTTCAGCGATACTCATCACACAATTTGTTCAGTTTTGTGACCCGAGTGGCACTTTTTTTGCTTGATGTCGAGTGTTCCGTCTCATTACAAAAGAAAATCCTTGTCTGAAGCAGGTACTTTTTAGGCTGGTCCTTGCACCGCATATTGCACATCTGTCATCCAGAGTAGTCTGGGAACCTACAATGTTTCACAGAATCTCAAGATCAACGTGCCGTACTTCAGGATTCAATTTCTGTATAAATAAATAAATAAAATAAACATTTATGCCAAGGCATGTGCAAAGTTCAACAAGTTTCAAAATGTCACACTGGCATTTAGAAAATCGCACTAGTTTATGGAATCGTTCTTGTCATGTTTTGGGTAAATGTTATTCGATTTATGAGGCCATATACAATGTTCTGTTTATATGCTAATGGTAATCATTCTCTGAAGCCCAGTATTTAAGAAAAAACACCCAAAAAAACATCACGATGTATAAAGGGGACACTGTAACCCATTTTCATGGAATGACAAAAAACCAATGTCGTAGCACCTGACAAAGTTAACAATGTGAGGGAGTCATTGTTCTTGCATACATGTACAGCCTTGCTGCTGTTTAACCAAATTGGCGGTACTGTACGGGACACAGTATCCCCAGACCCACTTAGGTTGTAACAATTTTGGATTTATTTATCAATAATACCAGCCTTTAAAGAACAATTATTCTTAGCATAGAAACAGAACATGTCTAACTGTAAATTATTTGAAATATTCTACACTATTCAGAAAATGAGCCAAAACATTTCTTCACAAAATGTTGGTAACTTTTTACAGATGCATCAAAATGTCATACTTTTGCTCCCGTTTTTATAGAAAGACACGTACTGTACCAAGTAAATTTCTTACCTTAATTTCCTTCTCTATCCTATCCACCTCTGCTCCCAGTCTGTCGATAATCCTCTCTCCGTGTTTCAGCATAAATGCCTCAATCTCTTCCATTGTAGTAAATGTTTTCAATTCCTGTAGTTCAAAGAAGAGCTTATTCCACAAATATCCTCAAACTTGGAAAATGTGTTTCAAGTATAAATAGAAATGTGGACAAATATCCATGAGGTTGGGAAATCTGGCTGCAGTGAAAAACAACTTGGCTCCACCGGGATTCAAACCGCGGACCGGGATTCAAAACGTGCAGGCGCCAAACCAATTGGGCATGTTAAGCAGAAGGTCTTTGGTTCGAAACCCGGTGGAGCCAAATTGTTTCTCACTGCATCCACATTTCCCAAACTCATGGACACTTGTCCACACTTCTATTAAATTAAGTATAAATAAACGTGCCTCTCAATCTGTGACAATGAGCAGTAAATTGTAAGTTAGTTATGCACCTATCAATTGTTCCCCCCCCCCGCGCTGCCCCATCCCCTAGGTTGGGGTTTAGTCACGTTTTTTAATTTGACCTTTTAAATAAAATTTTCTGTGCATTTGTATACAAGACGTGCATGTTTTGCACCCGAGGGTGGGGATTTTGGTCACCTAAATGTTGCCCCAGGGGTAGGGATTTTGTCACGCAAAAAGTGAAATTTTTAAAGAGAAAGCTAATAAAAACTATTTTAATACAGAAAGAGGTAAACCTTTTCTTGTTTAAGCTTACGCCCAGATAGCTCAGTTGGTAGAGAAATTGGCCATGTAAGCCAAGGACCTGGGGCGGTATTCAATTCAATACTTAAGCCAAATATTTAAGAATTTTACTTAGTTTTTGGCTAAAGTAAAATACTTAGCCAAAATCGGTATTCAATTCGCAAGTGGCTAATTTTTTTACTTTAGAAAAATACTTAGGACATTTGGTATTTAAATGGTTCTTTTTGGGAAAGTATTTTACTTAAATTTGAGAAGGCAGGAAAGCACAATTAAGCAATTTGTTACATACATCACACGCTGCATTGACGCATACTACAACCGGTTTAGACCGGTTTTGTTTTGTTGTGCGTTTTGCGTGAGAAAAACGCTTATGAGAAGGCGCGGTTCATAGCGCGTTCCACGCTGTATTCGATTGGCTGTTTAGGGTGTTCTGCGCTCTGCGTTCATTTGTAACGTCACAATTTATCTAAGTATCTGACTTACTAAAGTAAAATTCCTAGAAGGCTTTGAATACGAGATAGTCATTTTCTTAGCCAAGCCAAATACTAAGTTAATGGTGTTTTATTATGATCATTATTGCAGCCCAATAGGCTGAATTGCACATGATCTAACAAACTGTCACATTACAAAAAAATAAATTAACATAAAATATACATTAAATAACAACAAGTATTAGGGCCAAACCAATTAATTAGACTTACAATATATATTTAGGATACACAGGATAAATTACACACGATCAGCATCACATATTTTTCACATATTTTTATTAAAAACTTGACAAATTTGTGTCGCAGGGTGCATCATGTACTGCAGCCGATTTAACGAAAAAAGGCGTAGCTTGCGCAACTTTTGAAAATGACATAAGCCCCATAGGCTTGCGTGTAATTATCACAGGAATGTTGCGCAGTTTACACAATAAAAAGTTGCGCAAGCGGGCTTACTCAGTGCGTAAGGATTCGTGAAATCAGCTGCTGGTTGGGGAACCACTCGTGAATGCGACCTTATTGGAAGAGTAGCTCTCTTTGCTGGCTACAAATAAATAAATGTTTGTACTAGTATGCATTGTGTACCATGCGTTATCGTGTAGCTGTAAAAAGGTTGGTTCCTTCGAACTGCGTCACACACCTGAAATATCCATTATGCATGATTCAGTGCCATGCACCCGATTTGAGATAAAGTAGGTGGCAAGCACCAATTTCAGAAGGAATTTGAAAGTGTACATGCTTTGAGAAGAGTGAATCCTGCAAAGCACCATTTTGTGGCATTTGTATGTGTTCCAGAGTTATGCATGGCAGGGTTGTAACGTCAAGTCAAGTCAAGTCAAATTACCCTCGAGTCCCAAGTCAAGTCAAACTGCCCTCGAGTCCCAAGTCAAGTCAAACTGCCTTCAAGTCCCAAGTCAAGTCAAACTGCCTTCCAGTCCCAAGTCAAGTCATGTTAAACTGCCTTCCAGTCCCAAGTCAAGTCATGTTAAACTGCCTTCTAGTCCCAAGTCAAGTCAAACTGCCTTCGAGTCCCAAGTCAACTCAAGTCAAATTGCCTTCGAGTCTCAAGTCCAGTCAAACTGCCTTCGAGTCCCAAGTCAAGTCAAGTCACTTGAGGTTCTTGTCTCAAGTCAAGTTAAGTCAGTGAAAATCGGTACTCAAGTCGTCCCGAGTTCCAGTCATTACAACACTGATGCATGGTAGTGTTAGGAACATTGTAAACAAAGTTAACAGCACAATTTGCTATTTTGATGTTCCAACCTTGAGTAAGCTCTCCAGGTCTTGTTCATCGAGGTAAGAACGTGTCACCTCCTTGCCGTCAAAGTCCAGCTCTGCCTTGAAGCGAATGGTGCCCACTCCCATGTCAGTGGCCTTCACATCGTACACACCCCTGGCACAGAAAACATGATACTAAATTTACCACATATTTACTAGCAGGCCACAGAATCATCTTGGGTAAAAATGTTCAGTGCGTCATTTAACTCCAAATTCCCTCTTCACCGCTTTTTTTCCTTCAAAGTGATGCATGTCAAATTTATGCACGAAAAGGCTCAGTGGGATAGGTTGAGTACATACCCAAACAGCGAAGAATATGCCCTTTATAAGGAAATAACTTAAGCCCCAGAAGAACAGCAAATAGTCTGACAACTTGTCTTTCTGAAACCTCCCTGTACAAATTTCCAATGTAACTTATGTAAACAGAATGGACAAAGATGTCCCACTGGCATTTTTCCTTGTTACATATACACTACTCACAATGAGTTAGGGATATTGTGGGGTGTACATAGATATTTTTGTGAGGGTATGCATTCCATTTGAATGATTTTGTAGGTGATTAGACAATTGTATTTGCATGACAGAGACACCTTGACACTACCGCTGTGCGAATAGCTTGATTATTCGAATAATCGCGAGAAGTACATGTGTAAATGTGACGGGCTCTAGGAAAATG
Source organism: Henricia sp. BOLD:AAB3569 (assembly GCA_037783545.1). Taxonomy (NCBI): domain Eukaryota; kingdom Metazoa; phylum Echinodermata; class Asteroidea; order Spinulosida; family Echinasteridae; genus Henricia; species Henricia sp. BOLD:AAB3569. Next base: position 578,155 of record JBBELK010000430.1, on the reverse strand, counting down.
AGTCACAAGTCGCGCTGGCTAGTATTCTTTTTGCAACCATAAAAAGAAATCCGCGGCAAATCCACGCTCAATAAAATACCAAAACACAATGGAAATTCCTGGCGGTGCCCAGATACCGCCTGGAATGTCTGTGTTACGCCTGGAATTTCTTTTGTGTTTAGGTATTTTAATGAGCGTAGAAATGCCACAGATTTCTTTTTATGGTCGCAAAAAGAATACTAGCCAGCGCGACTTGTGACTCATTTTCCTAGAGCCCGTCACAAATGGTACTCGTACTCGTGACTATCATTTTTAAACTACTCGATTAATCGCGGCGCTGCGAGTACCGTTACATACTCGCGATTAATCGTGATTATATCAAACAATTGTTGACTGGTGTGGTGTGGGATATGGAGTTTTAACACCCTCGGGAGCTCATAGCTATGAGCTCCCGAGGGTGTTAAAACCCATATCCCACATTACACCAGTCAACAATTGTTTTGTTATATCCCGTCTTGGTCTCCGTGCAGAATATCTTCAGTGAAATTTGGAGTATCGAGGTGCTTGATGTCCTCTGCTTGTTGTGTCATTAGTGTCCGTATCCAGTCTTAGGCTAACATGGGATTGAGACAGATGTGCTGGGAAAGGTTGGTTTGCAAAATACACTCTGAAAATCGTGAAAATGCTGCAAAAGTAATCTCAGACTGCATGTACCGCGGCCGCAAAATCGTCTGACAAAATCGTCTGCGCGTGCGTGCGTGTACCAGTTGTTTTGGCGCACAGCGTGTAGAATATTGAAGCGATGTGCGTGCGCGTTGTGTGTACCTCTGGTGGGCGTAACGCGCGGTTTATTTTACAAATGAGTGCCTTAGTACAGCGCATTACGCGTGTTATGGAGACGCACAACGCTCACAGCAGGGTGATATGAAGACATTTGCATACACGCAGAGGGTGATATGAAGAAAATTTGCATACACGCGGAGGGTGATATGAAGAAAATTTGCATACACGCGGAGGGTGATATGAAGAAAATTTGCATACACGCGGAGGGTGATATGAAGAAAATTTGCATATGGCAGGGTAATAAAAAAAGTTTGGATCTGTCAGTGGTATTCAGTTGTTTTTATGTACTGGACATGTGACTGTTCTGGACCAATGAAATTGCAGTATTCCAAGACGGGATATAACAAACTATATTCTTACACTGTAACAGGCCTGTTAAAACGCGATCAATGTGCAGGTGACTTATTTGTTGTGTATGCCGACTATTTCAATTCATTGTGTCCTTTGTGCTAGCCAAAAGTCCGACAAGCATGTTGAACCACAACGATCGAGTACGACTGCAGATCTCCACGCGTCATCTGCCGCGTACGCCCGGTCAGTTCAATGAACTGTTTTATTGCGCTACTCGTAAATTCACGATTACTCGTGATGTACAAAACATGCAGATGCTATGTTACATATGTGTAACAGTAGCTACATGCACGGGTTGAAGGAGAATTCTGGCAGACTTATGCCGTCTAATCGCAGAGCAAGACCGTTTGATTTTCATTACTCAAAGGTAACCGAGGTAGACGAAATAATCCTTGCTGAAGTTCAACATCTATGCATTGTTTGAAACAGAATCGGGACGGCACAGATTAGGTAAATTTTCGCTGTACAGTTTGTTACTTACATGTACATGTTTACACACAAACGTGCATTTTGTTTTTCCTCCCTTTTGATACTGTGCCAAAAATAATCGCGATTAATCGATTACTCACGAGTAATTGCTGCAACAACTCGCGAGTAGCGAAATCCACTAGTCGCCCAGCGTTTTTGACACACAAATAGGTGAAAACAGTAATTTGGACACACAAAAAAAAAGGTATGACTTCCGTTCACTGGTCACCACTGAGGTGCCGTGCGTTAGGTCTATGGAACAGGGTAGAAAGAGTTTAAGTATTTTCAAGGAAATTCATGAATGTTTTTCACTCCAAAAATCACTTCCCTTCAAAATTTTAACATGTTTTGGTGGTTATTAAGTCTTTATAAGGAGAATAAGTGGCGACCAGTAAACGGAATTCTTTCCAAAAACAAAATTTAAACAACACCAATAATAAACCCTAACTTACTGCGAGTAGTATGCTCTGGGATCTTTAGAGTGCGTTACCGAAACCTAACACACTGGACCAACGGCTTTACATCCCTTCCGAAGGACGGAACAAGTGTGATTAAGTGCCTTGCTCAAGAGCACAAGTGCCACAACCCGTCACGGCCCGGAATCGAACCCACATTCTAGTACTGGCACGTACTAGACTAGTACATTCTAGTACTGGCACGTACTAGACTAGTACATTATAGTACTTCGACGCACTAGACCGCTCAGCCATAACACTCCACAAACAATTACATAACAGACACTCAAAATGAATGAGACATCCAAATAATAAGCTTATGATTTACACACATTTTGGATAGGTTTGTTGTTATAGCATTATTTTTGTTTTCATTTTAATTTTTCCCTGCTTACATTTCTGAAATGTTCATTTTAAACAGAAAGCTGCAACACTGTGTACTTTGTCACTTTTTTAAACACAAAATTTGCTCCCTCAAATTACTCACTGAGCTGGATTTGCTAAGCAATTTGCTCACCTGACCATGACGTCATTTTCCAGAAGGTTGCTTATTTTCTGGAGTTCAGTGACAGATATGGAGCGATCTAGCAGGGCCTCGGTGTTTGTGTAGATTAAGAACATGGAAACAGTGCCTGTGACAACCAATAATGAAAAAGAAAACGACCAAAATTTACTTGAAAATTTGTAGATAGTCCAAGTAACTTGGACCCTAAATATTGCTTTTTTAACATTAGGATGTGACGTGTGATATACATGTACAGGGTCGAAGCAGTTTAGCAGGCATCCCCTTTCCATTAATTCCCAGCCCCCACACGCCCCAAAAAAACGCAACAGTTTTAACCCTCCAAAATGGCCACAAATACACTTGACAAAGTTAAAGCCGAGGTATGACTGAAACTCTAATAAAAAGTGAAATTTTCAGTCCAATTTCGAGACCGTTCCTTCCATTACAAATGTCGTGTGATTTGCGCACAGTATCGTGTAAATGCAGTGCGTGCATCATCATAGCGTGTAGTCTGCAAACTCTACAAACTATTTATGGAATAATGCAGATCATAATTATCTGCAATGTAATCATTAAGGAATGCGTGAATTCACAGAATTTAAAGTTTGTAGTACAAATTGAGCTACAATCGACTATACAGACTGCAAAAAGAGCATTGCCATACATTATCAATATATCAGGCAGCCATGGTATTTTATTGGTCCATTCCAATAAAATAACATTACTATTTCCCCACATTTTGAGCACACATGCTTGACGTGCAGAAAACCAGGGAGGTACTATCCCACACTTGGGTCGCAGCCTTAGATTTGTCCCAGTACAGCATAATCCTTTTTTAATTAAATGTATAAACAATTCATGCGCTATACATGTGGGTATACATGTACATGTACCTGTTAAGATCAATGGTGAGCACAGTCTATTACAGCATAAATCAAAATGACGTCTTATGGTGCTCATTTTGCAGTATAAACTAAGGGAGAAACTGGAGAACATTTTAAAGACCCATGGAATAATGCAGGTGCCAGATAGAGTGAGGTATATGGTAAAACAAATAAAGTTTAAGGGGAAATAGTGAAAACTAATGATCCCTTGGTGTTTAATGATTGCGACTATTTCCCGAGGTGCAGCCGACACTAGTTTTCACTATTTCCCCTTAAACCATGTTGTATTTGTATATAAACCCCATGCAGCCAGTAAAGGTCAAAGGTCACTTACCTAAGATAGAGCCGATAGCTAGGGAACCCATGGAGTCATAGAGCGGGTTACCAGTGAGTGAGGTCAAAGGTCACTTACCTAAGATAGAGCCGATAGCTAGGGAACCCATGGAGTCATAGAGCGGGTTACCAGTGAGTGAGGTCAAAGGTCACTTACCTAAGATAGAGCCGATAGCTTGGGATCAATGGAGTCATAGAGCGGGTTATCAGTGAGTGAGGTCAAAGCTAGGTCACTTAACCAAGATAGAGCCGATAGCTAGGGAACCATCATAGAGCAGGGTTACCAGTGAGTGAGGTCAAAGGTCACTTAATTACCCAAGATAGAGCCGATAGCTAGGGAACCAATGGAGTCATAGAGCAGGGTTACCAGTGAGTGAGCTCAAAGGTCACTTACCTAAGATAGAACCGATAGCTAGGGAACCAATGGAGTCATAGAGTGGGTTACCAGTGAGTGAGGTCAAAGGTCACTTACCTAAGATAGAGCCGATAGCTAGGGAACCAATGGAGTCATAGAGCAGGTTACCAGTGAGTGAGGTCAAAGGTCACTTACCTAAGATAGAGCCGATAGCTATGGACCCAATGGAGTCATAGAACGGGTTACCAGTGAGCGACGTTAACCCCATGCAGCCAGCTGCAACCATAACTCCTAATACTGCTGCAGCATCTTCTAATAGGACCACGTTGGTACTGGGATCTCTACTTCGTAAGACTGGATGAAAAGAAAGGCAATACAAAATTTAAAATGTAGCAGAAAATTGTGCATGTAAGGCATCCCAATTTATTGTAGAATAGTACGATTATGAGATTTTGTGCACGAGACCCCAAATTTATAGTAATTGTATCATAATCGATCAACAGCGAGAATTCTCATCGTTTAGTTGTTTTCGATTGTAATCCGATTGTAATTGGACTGTAATAAATTGGCAAAAAAAAGAGTGCGACTCCATCTCGTAATCGTATTACAATCTATCCCATGCTTTCTGTTCACCGTGTGTCTGGCTTCCCACTCACGTTACATTACGTCAGAAAAGGACAAATTAAACCCTTAAACAGCTAGAATCCCCCATCCACATTTTGTTAGTTTTCCTGTTTATCATGGAGGTTTATGTTTCTACAACGCGATTACAACGTGTTTTCCACCAAAGAACGACAGTATTTGTTTAAAACGCAATTCAGTTCCGACCCTCCTCACCCGGAATTCTGAAACGCTCGAGGTCACTTGGTTTGTTTACAAACAGGGGCGATACGTCATCCTGAGAAACACACAAAACGGCCTGTGCAGTATTGAATGGAAAATATACGAAGTGTATATATGTTCATCATGCCTGTTCTGTCCTTGTAATTCAAAATACAAACGTGAAAACACCTGATGTAAAATGACAATAATCTACTATTACCTTTTTTGTGAAAAAAATCGTAAAATTGTGGCTCACAATGAAGTCGAGTATTTTGAAGGAAACACTGGTGCATTGCGACCGGTGTTTGTCACGGAACGAACAGTGGTCCGTGTACAGCAGTGGAAATGGTGCCTGCGGGCCGCGCCGTAGTTCCCACGTGTTTGAAATTGGCACACGGTATATGCACATCGGCCGGTACAAGTTAGAATGAGCGACTCATTTTTCTCTCTCTTCGTAATAAAAAAAGAATCTTAGCTTCTGCTCTTTTTTTTCATGATGTCTGGTAAAACATACAACCACGCAACTACTGGGCATATCTCTGGCTTTTTGGACCAAAACAATTCTTCAAAAAACACCATCTAACAGAGATGGTTTTCCAAGTTTTTTGCGTGTAAACGTATGGAGCTAACAATCGTGTTGACTTTTCTTTCTCAGGATTGCATCACGGGGTCACACGCATATCATGAATACCTAATGAGCATTTCAGAAATCGCGAAAATCTCATTTTCAAAAAGCGCACTTTTGCTTGCAATTTATCCACTTAAAACCGACAATAAAAAAATAATAAAAATCCACGTCGGCAAGAGGGATGTTTGGACTATCGAAAAAAGCCTAAATGCTGAATTTTCGTCTAGGGGGATTCTTCCTCTTTAACAAAAATGCCTTAGTAAGCACTGGCAAAAAAATTAAATTAACTATGACTTACCGTACTCAGTAAATGACTCTTGCTTAGCTTTGGCCCCTTTTTTGATGGCATTGAATGCAATGGAAAGAGTAGCTGTTTGAGAAAAAAAGACACAAAATACAGTAAAGATGCCAGTAAAAAAGCTTATTATTGAATGTGACTGAACTGAAAATGTTTAAATGGGTATTTTTTTAAAAGTACCGGGTAAGTCCCTTAACAAGTCTATTGGCTCTTATGGCTAGTACTAATCCTCTGTTTCCATGTCATGGAGTGACTAGGAGCATTGCTACATGTACTTCCCCTGAATGGGATGCCAGTCCATCACAGGTTTACCCCCAGCAGTTAGTTGGGTTTACCCAACAGATTGTTAGTTTCCATGGCAAGGAGTGACTACATGTAGGAGCATTGCTACTCCCCCTGGATGGGATGCCAGTTTATACCTAGTCTTTTGGCAAAACTACCTTTTGGCGCGCGATACACGACGTACATGGACTATTCACCATTGGCCGCCAGAGGGCGCACCTGAAATACAGTCGAAAAGAGTTCACGTTGTGAGTGTAGGTACGCCCTCTGGCGGCTAAAATGAACAATGTGGGGATCGCAAACTCTAACAGTAAATTCGGTCTTGCATCAAGACTAGTTTATACCCAGCACGATACGGGGCCTAAGGACTCCCCCCTAACGCCCCTATGACTCAACACACTCTTCCCTTTTGTTAAAGCACCAAACCCCCCTAAAAACTGAAAGGAATTCCTTTGGAATTCCTTGCATGTTTGAGACACAATGGGGGGACAATGGTAGGGGAGTACTCTTGGCCCCATATCGTGCTGCATATATGCAGCAGTTGGTTGGGTTTCCCAACCAGTATTTGCTGATGCTCATTTATACACCTGGGTGGAAAGAGACAATGTGGAGTAAAGTGTCTTGCCTATTAAGGTACAACACAATAGGAATGGAACTGTGGACCCATCGCCCCCAAAGTCTGACACGTTATCTACTAAACTACCGCACATCCAAAAATAGGTGGTACTACAAAATCAGAAAATAGAGATATTAAAGGAGCTTGTCCACATTTTAAAAAGAAAAACGGATTTAGGGCAGTCTGAAGTTGTCAATATTTTCACGTTTCTACGAAGCATAGGAAATGTTGATAGTAATATTTCGGGGGGGAGGGAGCGGGGTCTTGAAAAATACTATGCTCTGTAGAACTGTGCAAAATATTGATAATTTTTGATGGTCTCTAATTAGTTCTAATCTACATGTAAACAATCATATAAAATACCTCCCTAAAATACTATCCACGGGAAGAAAACAGAAAATTTGCAATCTCCAATTTGGAAAAGGTTGGTGTAATCTATACTGCAATGCAGTTTAAAGTGCAGTTTACAGTAATTGAGAGCGGAAAATCTCAGAATGGTAACATTTGAGAAAAATATGACACATGATATATCAAAATCTTTTCACCCATAATGTATTAGGTCCGTCAATATCAGCATTTTATATTGATTAAAGGCATAGGCTCGTCAGCAATGCACGCGCCAAATCCGTGCCACGAAATACGCAGCTCCGTGTAGCAAAGGCATGGAGCTGCGTATTTCGTGGCACGAATTTGGCGCGCGCGCGCGCATTGCTGACGAACTGGAAGCAACTAGTGGCAACTTATGTTTCCGGTAACTAGAAGCAACTCGCAGCAAATGGGAACAACTGATCAGTTGCTTAAAAGGTTGATGTACGTGATGTACTGGCAACTGGAAAAAACCCAGTTGCAGCGAGTTGCTCATGTTTTACTTTCTGGCAACTAGTTGTATCCAGCTGCGGTAACTTTTGTCGATGTATACGTACTTGCAGCTAGTTGCCATCAGTTGAACGTGTGCGTCTGATCACGTGTGCGTACATCAACAGCAACTGATTAGTTGAGTTGCTTCCACTTGCAAGGTCGATGTACGCTAGGCTTAAAGCAATTTTTTCAACGTACATTTCGACAGCCAAAGAAACTTGATGGCTGAAGCTGGGCACCTCTGTAGGGCAGTCACAATGGCTAATACAGTACTAAAGGTAAAACATCAGCTTTTGTATTCACCAAAACCAGTGAACCTTTTCCCTAGGGTGGATTGCAATAAAGAAATTTAGGACGTCCTAACCCATAGGACGTCCTAACTCTGACATCACTAAGACATCATAGATGATTTGGTCTTGCAATAAAAATGTATGTGTCCTAACTTGTGTCCTAGGACACCTAATATGTGTCGTAAGTTATGTTGTTATATATTTCCTGCTCAATTCCGAGAAAAAGAGCCTCGTGACTAGGATCAAACGATCGTCTTTGATAGTTTTCACTGAAAGGTGATTACGCTTCAAGTTCGGCCTATGTTAATTACGAAAGTTTTCTCAATGTTTTTGACGCCACTACCACGCGTACGTACGGCATGCAGCTAGCAACGACTGGCAAAAAAATTCGCATGCGTGACGGTATGCAAACACACCGGCTGCGATTGAAACGCCGTTCACAACAGTAAAGACATACAAACATTTATGTCTTAGCTAAGACGTACTAACTTTTGGATATTGCAAGACAGTTTTTAATTTGTCGTAGCTAAAATGTCATAAATTCAGATGTGTCTCAGACTAAAGACAGTTATATTGCAATCCTCCCCTGCACTTTAGCAATGTATGTTCAGATTACCAGTGAATGTTTAGACCCAATTACCATGGCAACTGATGTTACACTTTAGTAGTCTATGCTGCTGTCGCATTGGCTTTCTAACGTCCGCATGTGTTTGTCTCATAATCGACATCCTAGGGCCACCTTCATAACTTTTGCCGCTCTTCTTAACTTTGTTGGCTGCCATGCTTGTGCCCTTTAAATGTCAACGCACACAACCAAACACCTTCGAATGTACGTCGAAAGCACCCATCGCGGGAGCCCAGCACTGCAGCATACAGCCGGTGCATGTTGCTGATCGCATGCAACTTGATGACTTGGAACAGTGCCAACAGCGAAATAAGCCCATACTCCCTCTGGAATTTATTGTTACATTTATAATGTGTTTCCATTGACATGACATGTGACTGCTCTAGTTGTGGTACCAGCTGTGTTATGTGCACGAAAGGTCCATGCATATATACATGTACACGCACTCATCTTGGCAAAAAGAACCATGTGTTTCAACCGGCTGAAATAGCAACTAACAGAAAAGATTCCCAAGCAATACGTGAATGTCTAGTTTGTGTGCAGGCATGCATGGTCAACCCAGCTAACCAAATAACGTCTCCCGAACGTTAGCTTAACGTTGGCTGGAATGTTAGGAATGAATGTCCGGGGAACGTCATTGTGTGGAGTTTTCTGGACGTTCGAAACTAACGTCCCCCGAACGTTCACAGAACGTTATTGTGTGGAGTTTTCTGGACGTCCTCGGAATAATAGAAACAAACGTGTGAATTGTACTTATTATGACGCAATTGTGATGTAATCATGATGTAATTGGACTATTTTCAATGTGTAATTACATATCAACTAATCTCCTACCTGAAGTTCCAGGTCTTGATACCAGTCACTTCCTCTTATACTACATGTAGTTATAGTAAGTACGCATGATATATATGCTCCTTGAATTTTCTTCGTACATGTATGTAGTCACGGTTGTCGGACATTGTAAACCACATTTTTTCTAATATTTCTTGAAAATCTTACCTTTTTAGACTATAGATGGGTTTTATATACAAAAGTACATACATTTGAAATCAGGCAGTGCGTGGTTACAATGTAAAGCTTAAAACAATGCATTTTATCGTGAAATTTACGGAAAAATGTTCTCCGCGCGATCTGCTTTGTTAACAACATACTCGGAACGTTATTATAACGTTACACTGCAACGTTACATTCAAAACGAACATGACCAAAAACAAATTTTCTCCGAACATTAGCAGTACCGGTACGTTATGTGTTAGCTGGGAATAGACTGGTATAGGGTTTTAGGCCTACATGTACAGGATGAACTGAATTAGCACGCTTCAACTTTAACCAGTCTCGCTTTTTGTCAATCGATAACAAATATGAGGAACACGTGCATCTGTTAACAGTGATGACACATTGCTACAGTCTGGAATCTAGACAAAATGTGTAGTTTATGCACTAGAGGCACCTCAATATGGCAGATACAGAAAGAAAGAAAGAAATGGATTCATGTATACTGCAAATAATTTATCAAACATGGAAGAAAAAGTGACATACATGACAACCCACAAAAACCAAATGAACACACAAACCTCCTTCGGACAGAAGAGAGCCAGCGAGTATGCAGTAGGACCACAGCAGGGATTCTATTGGTTCAGGATGAATCAATCCCATAATGCCATGGTAGCAAGACAAGCCAGCACCGATACAAAAGATTGCTACTCCGCTGATTAGGGAAGACACGTAACGAATACTGCTGTACCCGTATCTATTAAATTGTGCAAAAAAACAACAAAACAAAAACAATGGCGCAGGTTGAAATCTTAATGCATAGTTCTCTCTTTCACAGTTCGGGCCCCGGATTGCTACGGTTTTGAACTGTGGTAAAACTGGCGTGTTTTGGCCATGGATGGGGTGCCAGAAGCCCAGTGTCTTAAATCCGCAGACATGACCATGGTGTTCCGGGATAAACCCTCACGATTCCATAGCATATCCGTAGCCTATCTGTCGCTTTCCGTGGTCAAAATGGGACCCCATTTCAGACTACTGTTAATGCTGGATAGGTTACGGATACGCTATGGTTGTGTCCTGGGGCCAATTTCATGGCGTTGCTTAGCACGAAAATTTGCTTAGCACAGGATTTATTTGCTTTATAAAATGGATCACAAGCAAAAATTATACACCAACTTGTGTTCTTCGCAAGAGTAGGAGAATACCTTTCAATACACATCACTTACGATTTTGGCTGGCAATCTATTTTTGCAAAATAAAGCAAACAAATCCTGTGCTAAGCAAATTTTCGTGCTAAGCAACGCCATGAAATTGGCCCCTGGTGTCTACGGCTGTGCTCAGTCCTTTATTTTTTTTAAAATCAGGAGAGCCCTAAATTGCCCTCCTAAGATAATTGAGGAGAGCTAATAGCTCTTTAAAAATACACTGTATGGAGTTTTGGGGAAAAATCAAATGTTTAGCCTTGAGGACTACGGTACATGTACACTGTAGCCTTCTTAGGGGTGTGAAAAGGGGTGTGAAAACTCTGATTTTTAGCGGATTTCCGCTTTTTTGATGAGCGTGCCAGAATTTATTTTCCTCTTTTTTGTTTTGCGCTCCGTATTTTATTTTCCGTTTTTTGCCCTACCAACGGGCCATATTTTTTTACTGAGCATAAACAGCGCCCTCAATTGATTCATTTCGTGAAGCAAATTGTCCCCAAGCAAGTGCCATGGCATACGGCGTTTGTGTATGTAGTGTATGCTAAATGTGCAGTGGTGCCGCGTGTGTGACTGCAGCGAGTGGCTAAACAGACTTGTACAACTCTAATCCCTCAGCAAGCGCCATCTTTTCCTGCATCGCAAACCAGCAGCGGCTGTGCATGCATCGCGTGCGTGTGTGGTGTGCATGTGATGCGTGGGGCGCTACATATATACACCGCTCTCGGCCGGCCTAATTTCGATCGGACTGTGGTCGTTCGGACACTTTGTCATTGATGGTCCCGTTATTTTTTGAGGAGCGCTATTTTTTACACGCCATTTTTTTGGTAGGAGCGCCTGCACAATCGTGTTTCTTAAAAATGAAGGACTGTGTGCTTCGATTTTCCACGTTCGCTTACGGTTGAAAGTTTGAAAATCGAGCCACTCCAAACTGCCAAGGTGAGAATCATGCATAACATCCGTGCCAAAAACACGCTGGTTTTACCACGGTTCAAAACCGTAGCAATCCGGGGCCCAAACTGTGAAAATAATAACAAGGCATAAGACCATTTCTACTGGTGTTTCTGAAAGTTTTATTGTGCTCAGTAGAAACATGCTCTTTTAATAACAGAGTTTCTACACTGCACTGCACTGCACTGCCCCCTTGACTTACGGATGATCCGGCGAAGGTCGTTTGATAGATTGCCTAATTCCTAGGGCCAGTATAACCTGGTTGCACACGTCAGCTGCTGAGTGTATGGCCTCTGAGAACATACTGGATGAACCACTGTAGATCCAGGCTACGAGCTTGAACAAGAAGTTGGCCGAGTTGCTGAAAAATAAAACAAAATACATTGCTAAATGGCCCAATGCAAAATTAATGTCATGCGCTGATTTTAATTGCAATTCAGTACTTGATTTTCATGTAATTCAAAAGGGCACATCATCCTAATCCATGAAATTTTATTTTGAGTACATCAGAAACCTCAGGATTTTGGACGTACCATATTTACAGTGAACAATTTCGTTCTGAAATATTGGATAGCAGATTTTGAATTTTTTTCAGCAATCCAGTATTTTTGTATAGCAAATTCAAAATGGGTGATTAAATGCTGCATATAAGGGCTTCTTTTGCGAGTTATTTTAAAGACCAAAACAATGTTAATATTCACATTTTAAATTTAATGAAAAATTACCCGAATTACAAGTGACAATTAAGTTACCTGGGGTAAATCACCATAAATAAAGCAAAAGCACACATTCATTTCAAACTTGCACCACATGTTTTATTTCAGTACATGTATTCATGAATAGCACAGTAAAATTGAAAAAAGGATTTTTAATACTTGCACAGTAAGAGTAAGACTCTTGAGAAGCTCATCAGAATTGTTCTCTTTTAAAGACTAGGCCTAAAGCATTGGCGAGTGCAGATTTGATAGAAAAACTCCAAATTTTTGAGTGGGAAAATTTTAATATTTTGTGAGGAAACATTTCCAATTTGTTGTTGTCTGCCTCATGTTTTGCACACAAGGTCTGAAGCCATGATCAACTACATTTACTCAATTCTTTCACATACCGCGCACATTGGCCTAGGCCGTAGGCCTCAGTCTTCCGGTCTATCCCCGGTCTATCCCCGGTCTATCCCCGGTCTATCCCCGGTCTATCCCCGGTCTATCCCCGGTCTATCCCCGGTCTATCCCCGGTCTATCCCCGGTCTATCCCCGGTCTATCCCCGGTCTATCCCCGGTCTATCCCCGGTCTATCCCCGGTCTATCCCCGGTCTATCCCCGGTCTATCCCCAGTCTATCCCCGGTCTATCCCCGCCCCGCGCGCGCGCTGCATGCAGCTGGTGACGTTCCACTCGAAATATCCTCATTCCTCCATGCTGGGATGCACGAAAAAACGATTACGAAATAATAATCATGAAAATCACTGTACGATCGAAGCCCAGCTGAGCTGATATCTCCATGCAAATACACAACTAAGAAAGCGATCGTGTTGTAAAACGCATGCTGATTGGCTGATAAAAATAATATGACTTGTTGCTACTAAATTCTGGCCAATGACGTTTAAGTTAACAAAACGGTGATCGGCAGCATGAGATATCAAGCCGCTGACTTGGATTAATTACTGTGTTCACGTGCAAATTTGCTCTTCGCAGGTTTTTTGTGCCGTTGCACAGAGAACGTATTGAAACAACTTACCGCTACAGTACCATGCACCGCATGCACGCGCCGTGCTGTAGCGATAGCGAAGCGGCCGTGCCGTGGATTAGCACCACTATCGGACCGGGCCGCTGGCTGTGGACCGTAATCGAGAGCTGTTTTTGGCCGCTCGTGCGAATCAGAAGCAGTGATCAAAGTGTTTTTTTATCAGTTCTCTCCGTGGTTCTTTTTTTCACGAAAGATAATTTAGGTCAATTCTTTACTTAGCAGCACCATGTGTGATAATTTTGTTGTGCGTATTGGGAGCTAAATGTTTTGATCGACAATTTTTCATGCGCGTCGGACCGGAATTTCAGGGTATCGGGCCGATACACACGTTTGTGCGTAGCCTTTTGGCAAGGCTTTATGGCTTTGGGGTATATTGTTTGGTAAAATGTGGGATAATTGAGTGTCTTGAGCGGTGTATATAAAGGCTGGGCGAACGTTATGCCTTCTGTCTTGCCAGAAAGCCTGGCCAGAAAGCCACGAACTGGCTACTGCTACATTATTCATTACATGCAAGTAGTTGACCCGAACGTGCAATGTCACAACATCATTGCCTGCGCCCCACTCGACACGTAAACATTTTGAAAACAGATCGAAAACAAACTGTCAACTGAGCCAATGAGCGCTAGGTACCTGTTTTGCACGCGCGTGTATGCAAGTCACCTACAGTTCCCACAGGACAAAACGACCAATCACATCGCCTGTGACGTTGTGGACTCATTCATTATTAATGTAGGTTCGGCACTTACATTTACTTTGAAAATACCCCACTGAGCTCCATGTTTTATACGAACGAATATAACTCCATTTGATTTGATTTGATTTATTTGCTGTTTAATTTACCCAGTGAATTCAAAAGCGTAAGCCTACCTCCCTTGTTTGTTGGAGCTCACGACGTAATTTGCATAGGGTGAACTGCACGTGACTGGCTGATTTCTGCTACCGAATTCGGTAACGATTATAAAGAAAAACATAAGAATTGCCTCACAGTTCGAAAAAGGCCAAGTGAATGAGACACTCGGCATGTATAGACTCTACTCACGTCACCAAATCGCCCAGATTCACGAGGCCTTGTCAAGAGGCTAGTTTGTGCGTGGAAAGAACCCTGCCATAAGCCGTCGCGGTACGTTAGTCTGTTCAGTTTTTCATTTTCGTTTTTTCATTTCTCACTAACATTTACAAAACTAATCTGGAAGTGCAAGAATAAGGACAAGATGTTGAAAAAGTGGCATCGCAGATTGTCAAAAACACGTCGCATTTTGCGAAGCGATACAGGGGAAATCGTTCACTGTAAAATTTACCGAGAATGGCATAACAATCAATTTCTGAGGAATTTCACTTTTATGAGGATGCTTGAGGAACATGCATTTAATATTAAACAACTCGAATGCATGAAGCATTACATGCCATCAAAGCCTCTGGAATGCCCCAATTTTGGGAATTACTAGTGAGTGGAAAATGTGACAAACTTACATAATAATGGCAGACATGACGACTTTCCCTGCCCCTTCAAACATACTTTGTGAAGGCTGGGAAAAAAAAGACAAAAAACAGTCAAAGGCCCAATATATCATTTGCAAGATGGAACTTTTTACAAATTCCTAGAATTGAGCTCGTGCCAATGACGTCATTTTGGGAGAAAAACAATGCCGCGTCGTTGTGGAAGCAATGTGCGTGCGCGTTGTGTGTGTCCATAGCGCGCGTAACGCGCTATGCTGAGGCTCCCATTGGTGAACTAAACCGCGTTACGCCCACCAGAGACAAACACAACGCGCACGCACATTGCTTCCACAATGACTCAGCATTATTTGACTCCCAAAATGGCGTATTTGCACGTGTTCGAAAGGGGTCAATAGGGACACAATATATCTGAAGAAGAATGTTGGTAAACTAGTCTGCAGAAATTTCAGTTACATATCGTCGCATAGCTGACGAAGTGACGAATATGTTGCTTTAAAGCCGCTGCACATTCGGCACTTCGCCACATTCGTCACGATATATGAATCAATGCTTTAGAAAACCTTTAAAATCCATACACGGTTATTGTGTTCTGTGAATGGTAAAAAATGTGTATACACAACCGTACACAATCTTGTCCAGATTTTTCCAGAAAATGGATTTCATTCTAACCTAACAATCATGTAAATAAAATTACCCCAATAAAATACTATCCATGGGAAGAAAACATTAAAGTTGCAATTGCAAATTGGATGTGAATGCAAAAAGGTTGGTGTGGTCACTGCATTGCTTTATGGAGCAGAAAAATTAGTTTACAAAACATTGGTGTTTTTTTGACGATATCCTTGGAAATATTCGGATTGAGAGTGCAAAATTGCAGAATGGTAATGAGAAAAATATGACATGATATGGTATCAAAATCTCAACACCCATGAGGTAAGTGGGGGAGGGGGTGGGGGAGCTGCTCAAAAATAAAAGTGATCTGGAAACACTTCTTTAACTTTTTTATTTTTTAGAGACAATGAAACAATGGCCTTTAATTATTGACCTGATTGACCCGCATATGACAAGCTGGACCACTGCATCTGCATGCCTCCCATGCATTCCAACGTGGTGAAGGAGCTCGGGGAGGCACTTAGGCATAGTGGTACACCCTACCTTAGTGGCTCTTACAAAGGCTGGTTCAGTCTGCCTAGCCAGTCTAAGCTTGTGCCAATAGACGATACCAGCTTGTGCCAATAGACGACACCATCGTCTATCGCGGTGATTTTTCCCACGGTGAACTAATCGTCTGTAATTTTGAACAATCGTGACATCGCGGTATCACGATCTCTCTAGGTCGTCCTCAGACGAGCCTTCCATCGTCGCTTCCAGTCATCCCGACCTTCCATACATCCCGCCAGCTCGTTGGTGCTTTGCACTCCTGCGTCTTTCTTGAGTACATCCAGAAATGTTACTATGGGACGTCCTCGTGACCGGTGCCCATGTGTTGGTTCCCACAGCACCAATTTGCTGGCTGGCAGCTCCTGGTGTCTTTGGCAGTGTCCTGCAAGTCTCATTCTCCTGGCAGCTATTTTGTCACTCACCCTGGATACTCCAGTATACAGAATCTCGTTGGTCACATGTGCGCTCTTGCTAATGTTCAGCACTACACGTAGCATTCTGGTGTAGCACCCGTCTATAGCCTTCTGCAAAGTTGGCTTCAGGGTCCAGCATTAACTGCCATACAGGAGAACAGACTCCACCGTCGCATAGAAGAAGCTAAGTTTGGTTTGTCTGGGGAGGTTAGAGTTCCATACACTAGCCATGCCATTCAGGGCTCTCCATGCAAGAGCCTTCCTTACTTTCAGATCTTGCTCTGTCGAGTTGACCCAAGAGCCCAGGTACTTGAAGTCATTGACTTCCTTCAGTGCAGTGCCTCCTGTTGTTGTGAGAGGTGGATATTCCGCTTGGATGTTATAGATGATCACCTCAGTTTTCTTGGCATTCAGCCGAAGACCAACCTTGGCACACTCTGACTCCACTCTGCTCAAGAGCTCCTGTGCTTGCTCCATATGGTTGGAGAGCAGGCAGATGTCGTCCGCATAGTCCAGATCAGTCAGGACTACTGCAGGGTACCTTCTTGACCTCCTTGATGTAATAGTGAGGCCAAGATCCTGCTCTCGCCCATTGATGGCCTTCCTGAGCGCGTAGTCCAGGACTATGACAAAGAGGAATGGGGCTAGGGTATCTCCTTGCATTACTCCTTGTACCCGCATACATGGTCTCTATTGCCTGGAGCAAGTTAGGAGGGACACCATAGGCCTTCAGGATCTTCATCATGGTGCTTCTGTGCACCGAGTCAAAAGCCTTTTTGAAATCAATGAAGCACAATACAGCCGTCATGTTATTCTTCTTCACCTCCTCGATTAATCTCCTCAGGGCCAAGATCTGGGCTAGTGTGGTCCTCTCCTCTCGAAAGCCGTTTTGGTTTTCCCTCAGGTGAGGGTCGATGGCATGCCGAATCCGGTTTAGTATCATGCGGTTGTAAACCTTCGCAGCGATACAGGTCAGACTGATGCCTCGGTAGTTGTCTGGTTTTGAGAGGTCTCCAGATTTGGGCACCGGGATGATGTTGGAGAGAGTCCACATATCAGGCAGCTTGTTGTTGAGCAGAGCAAGGTTGCAGAACTGAAGGAGGATGTTGTCGAGACCACACTTCTTTACGACCTCTGGAGGTATGGCGTCCGGCCCAGCACTCTTACCCTCTCTCAGGGTGCTTGTAGCCTTGGCAAACTCAGTGACCGTGAAGGGACCATACTTGATGTTAAGGTCATGGAGGAATGATGGTATTTCTTCCCCACTTTCATCTGATGTTGTGCCCAGCAGCTTTCGGAAATGGTTATACCATGTCACCACCCTCTCCTCAGGGCTGCGTCCTTCAACCTGTCCCTCCTTGGTCCTCTTCCGTCCCGTCATCTCATTGATGACCTTCCATGCTTCTCTATACTGCCTCTCCCCATGTGCAGCCTGGACTCTCTGCACCCTCTCCATTAGCTCCTCCCCCTTGATCTTGTCGTAGGTACTGAAGAGAAGTTGTTTGGCCTCATTCAGTACCTCACGCTTCTCCACAATAGGCTCTCGTGCAAAGTCAAGCCGTGCTTCTTTCACCTTACCCCGTGCCGCTACGACCTCCGGGTGTTTGGACCGCAGGGAGCCTCTGGTTTTCTCCAGCACAGGCACACACGCCCTTGTTGCCTCTTCGCTGGCGACAACAAAACGCCTGTACTCGTTGCTGGGCTCTGCTCCTTCATCCAACTGCTGAAAGCGGCTCATTACCTCCTCCTTATACCTGGTTTGCAGGCCATGGGAATAATCGCGATACTGATAATCCCAACGCATCGTAACTTGTCTTCAGGGACGAAAAAATGTTTTTGAAATGTAGTTTGAAACCGCATAACTCACAATATGTTCTCTTACATCACTAAAAACGATTCACATTACATGTAGGTAGGGTATCGTATGTGCCTACTTCCGAGAAAATTGTAAAGAAAATTTAATTTTTAACGTGACTGTGCCCTGGATGTTGTGTGTTACATGTACCGACTCTGGCTGACATACCGGTACCGGTTTGCTCGGCGAGTGTTTGACAAGCCAACATCCTCAAAACCATCCGTCTAATGCCCGACCCGTCTTTTGAATAACAAAACATGCCAAAATGGTCTGGTTGCGGAAACTTGTTTGTACACAACACACAGCGATCGCCTAGAGGGGTATTTCCAATTGCGATACCCCTAGTAGTCTTTTACCAGTCGTTTTTCATGCTATGCTCTGTGTTGTTCCGATGGCGTATTGCATGAAACCGGTACGTAGACAAAGAAAGTGTTTAGAAAACAGCCACACGCACAAGTACGCAATGGCATCATGCATGATTGGCACTGCTGTGCTAGCGCTATGTGTACCTACATTGTACATGTAAAAAGTAGTTGTCGCTACGAAAGCTTATGCTTTTAAAAAAAAGGTTAAAGTTAGTCTTAGAGAGTGCTACCATCTATATTTTTGATGTAAAAATGTACCGCGGCCTCCACAGCTGTCCAGGCCGATGTCGATCGTTGCGTGCACATTTAATCAGGAAAATCAAATTTAAAAATAAAAATCGGGTGCGCGCGCTGACAAGTTTGTTCAACATGGGGAAATAATATCAGGTTCGTAAAAAATTAGGCCTAAAAAATAAAGTACACGCTGTGCATGTGTGCACATGCACCCGTTTAAACCAACTGGTCAGTGGAACTTCTTTTGTCAAAATAATCGCGATAGTATAGAATATCACGATCGTCTATCCGCGATTAATCCCGATGGTAAAAATTTGCCATCGGCACAAGCTTACTAGCCACAAGAGATGGTTATACACATACTGATCTTAGATCCTTGACCGATCCTTGACCTTTCGGTCAGAGTAAAAACTTGCATTCCTTTTTTATGAGTACATTAACCATGCATGTGCAATTATTCATTGTATTAATGAGTATCTTTGGCCTTTTCAAAAAACAACATTAATTATTGGCGAACTTACTTGTTTTGCTTCCCCATAGAATGAGTCATATTCCTTCATGGCTCTCTTCAGTAGAAAAACATCTGTAAATCGAGGAAAGACCAGATTTTGTTTTTCAAAAAGCGAATTTGATTTCTAGACAATTAAAAAGAAATAGAAATTCACCTCTGGGTCCAGGTGTCTCATTCGTGGTGCTAGAAGTGTAGGAGCTCAGGGAGGTACTTCAGGCCGAGTGGCTCACCCTGCCTCAGTGGCTCTTACAGAGGCTGATGCAGTCAGCCTTGCCAGAAGACGTGCTCATACACGATACTGACCAACACAATGTGTTACAATCTCTCAGGCTCCTTGATCTTTTAAAACCATTATTCTACTTGGACCATGACTCCTTACGTTCTTTGTAGATGTCTTCCCGTTGTTTTCTCCTCTTTTTCTCCATCTCAAGTGCTTCTTTACTTCCCCAAACCTCAGTTGCTCTGAACACAAACATTTACAAAAGAATTTCTGTAACTAATAAAGTAAATTGCCATTTCAGACATCACAGTTTAGCAGTCTTGCAACTTGAATTGGAATTTCAACTTGCAACGGTCGAGTTTGTACAACGGTCGAGTTGGTACAACAGTCGAGTTGGTACAACAGTCAAGTAGACCTAGAACTGCACCCATTTTCATGTACACAACACATGCGGCGCGCGCAGATAGTCAGGTCAAGTCGACCGTTTACCAACCCAACTCAAATACCACTTTGCCTATAGCCCAGGTTGGACGTCGTTGTCTTCATTGCATTATGACCATCCGCTACGTAGCATGCGGTAAGGAGTCCAACCTGGAATACACTTCGTCCAAGCGGCATCACGCACAGAGATGCCCACATTCAATTTCAAAAAATAGTAGCACTATTTTTGCCGAAAATAAGCCACGGTGCGGGGTCCGAAAACTTTTGACTTTACAAGGATTCTGAGGTCTTG
This sequence comes from Henricia sp. BOLD:AAB3569, assembly GCA_037783545.1. Classification (NCBI taxonomy): domain Eukaryota; kingdom Metazoa; phylum Echinodermata; class Asteroidea; order Spinulosida; family Echinasteridae; genus Henricia; species Henricia sp. BOLD:AAB3569. The sequence goes on along the minus strand of JBBELK010000430.1, from coordinate 557,728 downwards.
AAAATATTTTTCACCGGGTGTTAAAAAAAAAAGAAAATTGGAAAAAGGATTTTTAATACCTTCACAGTAACACTCTTGAGAAGCTCATCAGGATTTTTCCTTACATGTAAGACTAGGCTTAATAAAGCATCGTTGGGAGTTGACGAAATTTTCCCTGAAAATGATGATCAAGCAAACCACGGTCGTTGCGATGCACGAAAAAAAACGATCACGAAAATTACGATCTACAGCCCAGCTGGTCCACCACTTGCAGGTTTTGCAAAAAAAGTAAGAGGTCAACTCGTGTTGTAAAACGCATGCTGATTGGCTGCTAAAAATATTATATGTTAATACTAAAATGACGGCTAAGTTAACAAAACGGTGCTTAACGGTGATCGGCACGAGTTAGACTGGTTACCACCCCACTAAAGATCAGTCAGGAATCTTTTGGACGGTCCGGGAACCAGACTACATGTAGGCACGAGTTGGCCTCTTACCAAGCCGCTCACTCGGATTTACTGAGTTCACGCCCATTGCTCTTCACAGGCTTTGCAGTTGGGTTGTTTCGGTGGATAAGTGCTAGTCAGCGTCGGCCACGCGCAATGCATGGTGAATGGACCGTAAATGCGGTGTGCATGCGGTTCTGTGTACCAGTACAAGTGGTGCGATCAAAATTCATGGTACTCTCGCTATTTGTTTTCCCTCTCATGTTTTCAAAAATCGTACTGTTCCGATTTTCAACACTTTTGCCAGTTAATAATCGGAACAAATACGGTACGATACATACTTTGCCTCTACATCGGAGCGGAGGTAGACCGTCATCGAGGGCTCCCTCCCATACTGCTCATAAGGACTCCTTCTGGAAGTTTTGCGCAGCTGCTCAAGATCACTGAAACATAATTTATAATAATAAAAGAAAAATATTAAAAACTCTGAAAATGTAATATGCAATAAGTGGTACAGTAACATTTTAATAAGTAAAATCTAAAGGAAACTAAGCAGTTTCAACAAAACAAGAAATGCACATATAATGTATTTACTGTCATCTGCCAATTTCAATTCAATTCCATAAAATTTGCGTAAAACATGTCTGGCAAACTTAACAAGGTCACGCGCCTAGACAATTCATGCTTGAAATTTACAATGCTTCACATGAATGATGTGAAATTTTACTGTTCCATGGTGGCTAATTTGCAAAATATTGGCAGTTGCAAAAATGTGTGTTTTGTTGAGAATATGTTTAAAGATAGTATACATGATTGGTAAACTGTTACAAATAGTTTTATCTCCCTGTGTGATTGAAGATATGCATAATTAAAACCAACCTGAGCAGAAACCAGCTCCGTACTTCGTTTAACTTTTGAAAAAACAGTAAAAAAAGGGTTTGCAGTCATTTCGCCCCAAAACCACTTCGCCCTGAACCATGGCCTGTGCACGAAGTGGTTTTGGGGCGAAGTGGCATTTGGGCGAGGTAGTGTTTGGACGAAGAGATTTGCAGCGAAAGGGCACTTGGGCAAAGTGGTTTTGGGGCGAATTAAATTTACGTCTCACGAGACTAAAAATAATTGTTTAGCTTATTTCTCAAAGACTATAGCACTTTAGACAAAACCATTTCAGGGGAAGTTTTCTGCCGTCATCATGTTTATATCGTGTAAGTTATGTGTAAATCTGTGAACATTTATGATTCTTCGAGATACCAATCACGTGTACTGGCTTTAAGATGAGTTAACTACAATAAAATCCATCTAAGCTCCTTATTCACAAAACAAAAGTTGTCATCCTGCTGAAGAATGATTAATGTGGTTAAACACATTTATTTGTGTAAACAAAGACGTTTGCAACTTCAGCTCTAACTTGTTTCTAACGGAGTTTGTAGCCCCACAATTGCATTTTTAAACAGCAAGTATGCATGACAGACCTTGATTTCAGCATGTATTCATTCATGGCCCGTACTGCCGTCATGGTGATGTTGTCCGTATATTTCTTGCTGTAGTCAATTCTCCGCCTTTTGTCCTTGTATGAAACCACTTTGGGAAAAGGCAACAACGTCGACCATGGTTAAATATCCATTACATTTCTTTTGCAATTACTCAAAATTTCACTTCATAAGTTGACAAATAAGAAAGCCGATTTCCCCAGCCGGCCGCTAATGGTGCTCCTGCCACCGGGGATCATGTATAAAGAATGTCCCTTAAAAAAAACCAAATTTTTAAATTCTTATTATGGCAAAAGTACCGATCATTTTAGAAAAAGAGAAATGTCTGTGAAAAGGTTACAATGCCCTCTATCCAATTGTGTTAGGTAATTATGCCATTGCCATAGATGACTGCACAAATAAGAGTTGCATAAGGTACTGAAATAAGCACTGTGGCAAACCTTTAACACATTGGAAAGTGGTGACAGGGACAATGAATGAAGAAAAAAACTATCTTTCTGTTCCCTTCCCTTTTGTGGCACAGGCCTACTGCGCCCTCTAACGTCCGCGAAGGGTTTAGTGTGTCACGTGTCTTTTGTCTGGTTCCCAGACCTAAAGATTCCGTCTATTCGTTCATCGCGACCAACTCAACTTAAAAGTGGAGTCAACTCGACCAGTTACCAACACTGCTCTGCGTACACAATGCACAATGGTCGAGTTGGTAAAATGGTTCAGCTGGCACAACGGTCAAGTTGGTTCAAGACGAGTTGATTTGCACACAGTGGGTTCAGATCAATTTGCTGCAGTGCATAATTTGCATGATTTTGACGAGTAAGGACAGTGGGAGATAGTGAGCAGACATTTTGTGAGAAAATGTCATTTGGATGTGCTTCATTGTTCATGATTGACTACTGGAGATATGACAGACGACTAAGGAATCCAGCAGGACGATAAAATAGAGTGAGTAGCACGCATTTTAAGAAGAAATAGGCATTCACCAATTTAGACAAAAGATGTACCATAGTTTAGTCTCCTACTGCCCGCCTCTTATCATCCCACGGTCTTGGTAGAGCTTACTCCTTTCATCTACTTTAATTTTCAGGAAACTTGTCACAGTGCCGATTTCAATACTTTTTAAAACCGTCATATTAGGCCAAGTAAAAAATAAAACATGTTTCTCGTCCGGGTTTTCAAAAAAAAGTAGGAAGAGGAGCTTTTTATTTTTTAATTTTTATTTTCAAGATGACTGCCATTAGAGATTTCTAGGCCGCTGCAGGTAAATAGACTCGTGCGAAAACATATTTAGTGATGGTACAGTAGCTACACAATGTAGAAAGTCACCGAGAGAGTCTATATAGAAGACTTCGAACTCGCAAGTATTTATTTTCCGACGGATTTGTTGTAGTTTTTAATATTTTTGTCTCATTTTTTGGAAATAAAAAATATAAAATAAATCCAGGCGGCCTCAAAAAAGGAAGCGGGCGGGGACGAGAAACATGTATTTTTTTTTATTTTGCCTTATATTTGTTCAGTCATTCATGGCAATGACATAATGAACCCAATACCAATGGAAAGAGGATATTTGTCTTTTCTGAACTATTCAGTAGTTTTGCGATATTAAATTAAAAAATGGGTCTACTTGTTTTGCAGGGACATCCTGTATATCCACAGCCCTTCTATTTCCCCCACCTTTTTCATTTTGGCTGGGTGCATCTACATTCTTGACTTGGTTGTCCCCATTTGTTGTCAGGTGTTCTTTCTGCGTCTGCTGTACAGTCTCCTGTGGGTTGCGCTGTGTGGTCTGTGCTCCATTCTCGTTCTGTTTGTCACTTCCGTGGTGTGCACATAATGCCCTCAGTCCCCACCATGTGAGTAACGGAGCCACGTTGGGCCGACGGTACCTCATACAACTCATGATACTTGTTGTGTTGGAAGGGAAGATTGGGTTTCCTGAACAAAAACAAGCACACCAAGAAAACAAACAAAATCAGGTTGGCTTAGCGGTGCGGTCAAACCTCAGTTTTAAAGGAGCATGTTCAAATCACATTTTTGAGTCCCATCCATTTTTCCCATGGGTGTTAACTGTTTACATTTTTAATACCATATCAATTGTCATATTTTTCTCATTACCATTCTGATATTTCGCATTCTCAATCCGTATATTTTCAAGGATATCGTTGAAACACCACCGAAGTTTAGTAACCTAATTTATCTGGTTCCATAAGTGCAGTAATTGCACCAACCTTTTTGCTTCCACATGCAAATTTCCTGTTTTCTTTCCATGGATAGTATTTTGGGGAGGTATTTTATATGATTGTTAGGTTAAAATGAAATCCATTTTCTGGAAAAATCTGGACTCACTCCTTTAATTATACAAGGTCCTTTGGGACTTTGTAAAATACCTTGTTATACCAGGAACCCTGTATTATCAAATATTAGAATAAAGAAAACTAGACCTGTGTTCGTTCTTGACAACGAACACATGGCTGTTCCCCTCCTTTTTATAAACATATATGGTGTTCGGGATGACCTTTGTTAGTGATCGTATATGAAGAAATCACGATCGTAGGTCAAACGGTTGAGTTTTTATCGATTGTTAAATATTGAATATTATTACATGCTCCTTTAATCTGACATGTAGGGAAGGTCAAAGGTCACGGCCATATTTTTTGGATACACCACCCTAGGTCGAAGTGTAATACAGTTGACCACATGCAGATATCTTGTACCACTTTCAAATGGAAAGGCAAAATCTGTTAGACCAATAGGAAACGAGGTCAAAGGTCACGACCATATTTGTTGGATACACCACCCTAGGTCCAAGTGTAATACAGTTGACCACATGCAGATATCTTGTACCACTTTCAAATGGCAAGGCAAAATCTGTTAGACCAATAGGAAACGAGGTCAAAGGTCACGGCCATATTTTTAGGATACACCACCCTAGGTCCAAGTGTAATACAGTTGACCACATCCAGATATCTTGTACCACTTTCAAATGGCAAGGCAAAATCTGTTAGACCAATAGGAAACGAGGTCAAAGGTCAAGCCCTGTGCGCATCCTAAAGACATTTGTTAGTGATCGTATATGCCACAGGAATCAAGATCGTAGGTCAAACAGTTGATTTTTTATTGATTTTTGAATATTTAATTACGTAATCATCTTGTCGGTAGAGGGCGCTATTTCGTACGATGACGTCATCACTTATATTTTTGGAAAGGTTAAGGGTCTCTGGTAATAACACCATTGACCCCATCTCAATACCTCCTTTCACTTTCAAACTAAGGGCCACTTCCGGTTTCGACCGGAAATGAGCAAGGTCAAAGGTCACGACCATATTTGTTGGATACACCACCCTAGGTCTAAGTGTAATACAGTTGACCACATCCAGATATCTTGTACCACTTTCAAATGGCAAGGCAAAATCTGTTTGACCAATAGGAAACGAGGTCCAAGGTCAAGGGGTGTGCGCATCTCAAAGACCCTTGTTAATCATCGTATATGGCGAAGGAATCAAGATCGTAGGTCAAACGGTTGATTTTGTATTGATTTTCCAATATTTCATTACGTAATCATCTTGTCGCTAGAGGGCGCTATTTCGTACGATGACGTCATCACTTATATTTTTGGAAAGCTTAAGGGCCTCTGGTAATAACACCATTGACCCCATCTCAATACCTCCTACCACTTTCAAACTAAGGGCCACTTCCGGTTTCGACCGGAAATGAGCAAGGTCAAAGGTCACCAACATATTTTTTACATACCCCACCCTAGTCGAAGTGTAACACAAGTGACTTTGTCCAAATATCTTGCACCACTTTCAAATGGCAAGGCAAAATCTGTTTGACCAATAGGAAACGAGGTCAAAGGTCAAGGCGTGTGCGCATCTTAAAGACTTTTGTTAGTCATCGTATATGGCGAAGGAATCAAGATCGTAGGTCAAACGGTTGAATTTTTATTGATTTTTGAATATTTAATTTATTAAACTTCATACCCCTTTAATCTGACACGTGATGACGTCATCATGACGTCATTAGTACTGTGCACAACTTCACATAGTGACCAATGTCCATGTGAAGTTTGAAGTCAATCATCAATGTGCAAGTGTCCGAAATAGCGTCTGAAAAAAGTGGAAGAAGTAAAAGAATTAAAACTAGACCTGTGTTCGTTCTTGACAACGAACACATGGCTGTTCCCCTCCTTTTTATAAACATATATTGTGTTCAGGATGACCTTTGTAAGTGATCGTATATGAAGAAATCACGATCGTAGGTCAAACGGTTGAGTTTTTATCGATTTTTAAATATTGAATATTATTACATGCCCCTTTAATCTGACATGTACAGGTCAAAGGTGTTGCTATATGTTTGGATACCCCATCCTAGTCGGAGTGTAACACAGTTGACCCCATCGTGATATATTGTACCACTTTCAAATGGCAAGGCAAAATCTGTTAGACCAATAGGAAACGAGGTCAAAGGTCACGACCATATTTTTTGGATACACCACCCTAGGTCCAAGTGTAATACAGTTGACCACATGCGGATATCTTGTACCACTTTCAAATGGCAAGGCAAAATCTGTTAGACCAATAGGAAACGAGGTCAAAGGTCTCGACCATATTTTTTGGATACACCACCCAAAGTAATACAGTTGACCACATCCAGATATCTTGTACCACTTTCAAATGGCAAGGCAAAATCTGTTTGACTAATAGGAAACGAGGTCCAAGGTCAAGGGGTGTGCGCATCTCAAAGAGCCTTGTTAGTCATCGTATATGGCGAAGGAATCAAGATCGTAGGTCAAACGGTTGATTTTTTAATGATTTTTGAATATTTAATTGATTAAACTTCATGCCCCTTTAATCTGACACGTGATGACGTCATCATGACGTCATTAGTACTGTGCACAACTTAACATAGTGACCAATGTCCATGTGAAGTTTGAAGTCAACCATCAATGTGCAATGTTCCCGTTTCCTTGGAGTGCACAGTCAATAAGACGCCTGTGTATACGCGAAATAATCATTCTCCAGTTTCCTCGCAGTGCACAGTCAATGGGCCATTGCCTGTGTACATCCAAAATACGTATTATCCCGTTTCCACGAAGTACACAGTCAATGGGCTTACTACCCAAATACGTATTTTCCTTTTTTTCGCAGTGCACAGTCAATAGGCCTTTGCCTGTGTACAAACAAAATACGTATTATCCCGTTCCCTCGAAGTACACAGTCAATGGGCCATTGCCTGTGTACATCCAAAATACGTATTTTCCCGTTTCCTCGAAGTACACAGTCAATGGGCATTGCCTGTGTACAAGCAAAATACTTAGTTTCCCGTTTCCTCGATGTGCACAGTCAATATGCCATTGCCTGTGTACAAGCAAAATACTTAGTTTCCCGTTTCCTCGCAGTACACAGTCAATAGGCCATTGCCTGTGTACAACCAAAATACGTATTTGCATGTTTCCTCGAAGTGCACAGTCAATAGGCCATTGCCTGTGTACAAGCAAAATACGTATTTTCATGTTTCCTCGAAGTGCACAGTCAATAGGCCATTGCTTGTGTACAAGTGAAATACTCAATTTCGCGTTTCCCTATTAGTAGTGCACAGTCTATATAGCCCATTCCGGTTTCAACCGGACGTGAGCAAGGTCAAAGGTCACCGCCATATTTTTTGGATACCCCACCCTAGTCGAAGTGTAATACAGTTGACCACATGCAGATATCTTGTACCACTTTCAAATGGCAAGGCAAAATCTGTTAGACCAATAGGAAACGAGGTCAAAGGTCAAGCCCTGTGCGCATCTTAAAGACATTTGTTAGTGATCGTATATGCCACAGGAATCAAGATCGTAGGTCAAACGGTTGATTTTTTATTGATTTTTGAATATTTAATTACGTAATCATCTTGTCGGTAGAGGGGGCTATTTCGTACGATGACGTCATCACTTATATTTTTGGAAAGCTTAAGGGCCTCTGGTAATAACACCATTGACCCCATCTCAATACCTCCTTTCACTTTCAAACTAAGGGCCACTTCCGGTTTCGACCGGAAGTGAGCAAGGTCAAAGGTCACAAAAATATTTTTTAGATACCCCACCCTAGTCGAAGTGTAACACAAGTGACTTTGTCCAAATATCTTGCACCACTTTCAAATGGCAAGGCAAAATCTGTTTGACCAATAGGAAACGAGGTCAAAGGTCAAGGCGTGTGCGCATCTTAAAGACTTTTGTTAGTCATCGTATATGGCGAAGGAATCAAGATCGTAGGTCAAACGGTTGAATTTTTATTGATTTTTGAATATTTAATTTATTAAACTTCATACCCCTTTAATCTGACACGTGATGACGTCATCATGACGTCATTAGTACTGTGCACAACTTCACATAGTGACCAATGTCCATGTGAAGTTTGAAGTCAATCATCAATGTGCAAGTGTCCGAAATAGCGTCTGAAAAAAGTGGAAGAAGTAAAAGAATAAAAAAAAAAAAAAAAAAAAAAAAAGGAATAAAAATCGTAACGAAAACAAAGGCTGTTCCGACCCGAATCGGAACAGCCAAAAAAAAAAAAAAAAAAAAAAAAAAAAGGAATAAAAATCGTAACGAAAACAAAGGCTGTTCCGACCCGAATCGGAACAGCCAAAAAGAAACTTTCCTTGCTATAAGCCGACTTTCGTATTTACAGTGTTATTACATGTATTACCAAGGTCAGATCTGACTATACTTTCCCTCCCTTCTGTGGCATCCAGTTCAATTCCTGTATGGGTACATGTACGTGAATTGGGTTTTAAGTTCCTGCTTGATCCTAAGGGGTTTCCCGAGTGTTGGGACTTAAAGATTTTATCCCCCCGTGTGATTGAAGATATGCATGATTAAAACCAACCTGAGCAAAAACCAGCTCCGTACTTCGTCTAACTTTTAAGAAAACAGCCAAAAAAGGGTTTGCAGTCATTTCGCCCCAAAACCATTTCGCCCTGAACCACGGCCTGTGCACTAAGTGGTTTTGGGGCGAAGTGGCATTTGGGCGATGTAGTGTTTGGACGAAGTAATTTGGGGCGAAATGGCACTCGACCGAAGTGGTTTGGGGGCGAAATGGCACTTGGGCGAAATGGTTTTGGGGCGAATTGAATTTTCGTCTCATGAGACAAAAACTAATTGTTTTACTCATTTCTCAAAGACTATAGCACTTCAGACAAAACCATTTCAGGGGAAGTTTTCTACGGTCATCATGTTTATATTGTGTAAGTTAGGCGTAAATCTGTGAACATTTTTTTTGTTGAGATTACCAATGATGTATACTGCTTTTAAATTTAACCAGGTAACTAAGCAAAATTCAGAAGTTGATCATTACTTTTTTTTTTTAAATGACTTATCAAGAAAAAAAGGTTAGGATTTTACTTTAATACCTACACTAATTTTCCTTATTAATAATGGTGGACACTTGTATAGCGCACATGTCTACCCTAGGGTACTCCTGGCGCTGTTGCCATTAACATTATCGCTGCCATCAGGAAATCACCAGAACCATTTCGCTTCAACTAGGTTGCTGCCAGGCCAAGGCACACAACCCTATCAGCAGTTAAATTGTGGCATTCCCCCTAAACAGCTCCCCAAATATCGCTTTGGTTGACGAGGCAATTGAGATTAAGTGTCTTGCCCACAGACACAAACACATTGGCACAAGTGGGGCTCGAACCCATAACCCTTCGATCACGAGCACGGCTGTATACCCACTAGACCACACATGCTCTCCATGTACAACTTATCAATCACCCAAAAAAAAACAACAAAAATGTAGGAATTGAAAAAATTAAAGATTACTATAAAAAAACAATTTTTTTCAGGCAGTTTCATAGTCATAGGCCTATGTCTTTCCCAAGCGTGCGTATTCTGAGCACACACTTGATCAATTTTTGCAGATTAAACTGCTAGGCCTATAAAGTACATGCACTAGCCTTTGTTAAGGCTGGGTGGGTGGGTGTGTCGCGCGCCAGGACGAGAGCGCCACCATGCGACGTGGACGGGGGGAGCAGCGCAGCTGCGACGCCCTTGCCGTCCCGGAATAATTATTTATTATTATATTACAGCCCCTGTTACATTATTTATCTTGCGTTGTTGTCCTGCGAATGTATGTTTGTGTTGGCGCGCGCGCATTGTATGAAAAGCGCGCGCGCGTGCTTAGAAACCGGTGCGCGTGAACCTGATTGGCTCGCATTGTTAGCTATTTAACGCAACACGCACACTGTGTCATACGATCATTAGCATTTTGCTACCTCTCAGGTAGCAAAATTCCGGTACGGCAAAGGCCGAGCAGCTGGTGCTGCTCGTCCCGTCCTCGTCATATGGTGATGCTCACGTTCTGGCGCGCGACACCACCAGCTGCGAGGCCTTGAACAAAGGCTAATAAAGTACATGTAGGCTATTTGTTTTAATTAGTTGGAAATTGTCTGTAGCATGAAAGTGGTTAGGTCCTACTGTAGCACCTTCCAAAACCCAAAGGAAATTCATATTATCGGAAAGAATTCTTTTACTGGTCCGCCACTTACCGTACCGGTACATGTATTCTCCTAATGATTCAATAACTGCCAAAATGTGTTAATATTTCGAGGGGAAGTGAATTTAGGAGTGAAAAACGTTCAACAATTGCCTTGAAAATACTTTCTGCCATGTTCCATAGACTTAACACGTTGACTGCCGAGCATAGTTTCACAGGGCGTTCCCATTTTCTACGATTATACTCGTAGTGGCAGAATCCGGTACACCTGTTACCAGTAGAGGCGCAACTCGGGCACATCCCCAAATTCGAGGAATTCCTGGTTTTCGGGGATAAAATTTGTCCCCTTTAAACGAGAATGTCCCCCAACACAGGACAGATTTTTTTCTAGCAGGCTTGTGGGTTACACCGTTGACACTAGGGTCTTTTTAAGTGGCCTCATTGGATTCCTCATGGAAAAATCGTATATTCAAAACCTGGGTTAGTTCAAAAGGTAGTGGGTTCGAATCCCGGTCCGGTCCATCCATGGTGCGTGTACCCTTGGGCAAGGTACTTTGCCACGCATTGCTTCTCTTCACCCAGGACCAAAATGGGTACCTGAGAGGGTAGCGAAGGTTGATGTGTTTGATTAGCCGTTGGGCGCCTAAGGCAGCCGGGGCTGTATACTCCCCAGGAAGCTGAGATGGTATGGAGTGATTTAGTGGAGCCCTATGATCATTGTGAGAAGTGCGCGGTATAAATCCATATCATTATCATTATCATTAAAAAACAAATCTACCGTTTACTTCTCAGGTTACAATCGGAAAAAGAACGCACGCATCATTTAATAATTGATACTTTTATTCTTACTCTAGTTGTGGAATCAATCAAAACACCTTTGTATTGTGTACAGTTGTCTGCATGTAGTCGATACTGGTTATGTTGCATGCTGCATATAAACAGATTGCGTCACCACACTGTCCCCCAATACCCAGACAGTCTTGGAAAGGCAGGACAGTTCCATGTCAGTTGTCCCGATAAGGCATAAAAGCGGACAGTCCACATATCTGAGGATGTCCCCCGAGTTGGGACGTGGGCCTCTACTGGATACTACGAGTATATTCGTAGTCGGAAGTCAACGTGTTAACATGCCATTTCAATGACGACCAGTGAACAGAATTCAAAACTCATTATCAAGTGTACCGTAGCTGAGGTTAAACAAGTTTGGTTTTTTTGTATTTTTTTCGTTTACGTTGAACAAAGATTTGAAGGAAATTACGTCATGGAATCAACAGATCATCCAATTCTAAAATATACAAAAAAGTTTCCCACTTGCACTTCTGTCGGAAATGTTGCTTTTCTGAGATAAATAAATGATAAAATTACTGCATAAAGTAATGCACAAAAATACGGCGCGAGCAGTCTGTGCGTAAGCGTGACAACAGAGGGCGCTGATAGCGCATGAATAGTTATCTTGTGCACGGAAACAGGTCAACTCAGACACGAACCAACTCGTACGCGTGCCAACCGTACTCGTACGCAAGTTGGTCAACTCGTACACGTGCAAACTCGTACACACACCAACTCGTACGCACACATACCAACTTGTACATGTACCAACTCGTACTCATCGTTATTTTAACAGGATAATAGGTTCATGGGTACGTACATTCACAAACAAAATCAAATTGTTTTCCCCTGCAGACTGCAATCATGAACCAATTGAAGAAAATACTTCCTGCCTTTTCTGACCAGCTCCACCCTTTTACAAGTTTTAGAGGCAGGGGTACGTGTAGTTCATGGAATTCGCATTTAGTTTGTGTTTACTATACAGAAAAACTGCCCTCCAGGGCCACAATATCCAAAAAAGATTTCTGCAAAAAAACAATCGGTTCTTTCAAAACCAGGGCCGCCCAATACCACTTGGTTCTTGTCAACCTTTTTTTCGAAAAACAAAACGACCATCCAGGGCCACTTTTTATTTCTGTAAATCAATCAATCAAACAATCGTTTCTGCCTCGCGACGCGTCGATACGTGCTATGAGGGGTGCTTCAATTCAAAACTCCCCACTTCAAGCCATACGGATAAACTGGTCTCTTTCAAGCTGGGTGGATGAAACTGTTTGTTCGAGAAGAGTTCCAATACGATTACCCGACTGTTTATATCCGTGAGTTTGGTTGGCGGATCGTATGGGCGACGAATTGTTGGCGTTGTTTGTTGATGTACGTGATCAGATCACTCATGTTGCAAAGGTTGATGATGCGCTCGTTGGTCAGGACTAGACGGAAGACGTGCTCGTTGCGTTGCTTGAACCCTCCTCGAATCATGCGACGTAAAAATTGCATGTGCGTGCTGTTGAGTTTGCGTGTTTGTTTGCTGGTTAGCATCCAGGTTTGACATGCGTATGTGAGACGACTCCGGATGAACGCGTTGTAAAAGAGAATGCCCGGCAAAATTTTTCTTGAAAATGAGTGGTTAAAAACTGTTTACAAAATTAGCTATATCTCTGTACATGCGCTTGCCGGACCGGCGTACGAGTTGGTTGGCGTACGAGTTGGTTGGCGTACGAGTTGGTTGGCGTACGAGTTGGTTGGCGTACGAGTTGGTTGGCGTACGAGTTGGTTGGCGTACGAGTTGGTTGGCGTACGAGTTGGTTGGCATACGAGTTGGTTGGAGTACGAGTTGGTCGGGGAACAAGTTGGTCGGCGTACGGGTTGGTCGGCGTACGGGTTGGTCGGCGTACGGGTTGGTCGGCGTACGAGTTGGCTGGCGTACGAGTTGGCTGGCGTACGAGTTGGTCGGCGTACGAGTTGGTCGGCGTACGAGTTGGCCCGCGTACGAGTTGGTTGCGTACGAGTTGGCACGCGTACCAGTTGACCTGTATTCCTTGTGCACTAAGGCTAATGAAACTCGATTTTATGTTTCCCGTAACATTTTTGTCAAGCCCAAATGACGCCCTGTGAAACTATGCTCGGCAGTCAACGTGTTAAGTCTATGGAACATGGCAGAAAGTATTTTCAAGGCAATTGTTGAACGTTTTTCACTCCTAAATTCACTTCCCCTCATTATTCATTATTCATTATTTTGTAGCATTTCATTATTTGCAAAATAACGGCAATTTGATCAAAATTTAGGGCGCTCTATACCATGTATACTTACAAAAATGGCACGGGCAGCGCAATGTCTTCTCCAGGAATTTATTGTATCTCACTGTTACAAACGTTCACGTACCGCCAGCCAGCCGCGCCGATACTCTGCTTCTGGGGTATTTTTTATGGAGGAAAAAAATTACGTTAAAATTTTTTGGGGACCTCACCCAAAATGTGAAATTCGAGCGCTGCTTTTAAATATCCAACAAAAATGGCAGGAGAAAAAAAATTAAAAACTTGACATTTTCGGGGAAAATACAAAATAATTGTTTTTGGATTTTGGCATCTCAAACGCGGCCGGAAAATCCAAACGCGGGCGGGTTACGGGAAACATAATATCGAGTTTCATTAGCCTAACCATGCTAACTGAAGAAAATTTTTGAAGGAGAAAATGTGATTTTTCTACAGAAAAGCAACATTTGCGACAAAAGTGCAAGTGGGAAGTATATCTTAAAATTATATTATCTGTTGATTCCATGAGGTAATTTCCTTCAAATCTTTGTTCAAACTTCAATGTACTAAAAAAAATACGGGGTTATGTTATTCAAACATGTCAATAGGACTTTTCGCACAGGCAATTACCACAGCATGTTGCACCAAGATGCAAAGACGTTTGAAGACTCCATCGACTTGCTATCCTAATCATTGCCGATGATGCTTTTACCGACATGTTTTGAAACTATTTGAGCATGTTGACATGGTTGAGCACTTAAGTTTAGACAGATGACACTCGCCGCCGCCTTGCCCTTGCCACCTTGGGCAATGTTGACCCTCGTATAACGTCGGATTCTTTACGCTAGCCTGGTTGTATTCGTTTCTTATTTAGCGTAATATAGCTTGATTTAATATTGTATTACTGATGTGTTAGACCATGGAGTTCCTCCATGGTTTAATAGGCGAAAAACCAAAGAAAATAAACCTTGACATGCTCGAAGTTGAACGTGTTGTTGAAATGTGAGCCTAGTAAAAGTGGAGAGCGCCACCAAGAGATCGCTCCGGTCGATCGTGAACAATTTTATGGAGTGTTCGATTAGCTGACATCAATATACACGGATTTTTCATAGGGAAGCCTCCAGAAGTATGCAAATCGAACGACATGAGATTTCGCTTATTATGGGAAATCAGGTAAAAAATACTGCTGTCGTTTGACTCACGAGGAAAAAACGACCCGGCGGCACTGGCAATTTTCCACTATTTTTACTACTTGCAACTTCCGCATGGAATTAAGTGACGTCCGCACCAGCCTCAGGTTCCACTAGGGGCTAATTTCATGGCGCTTGCATAGACTTTATTCGCTTTAGTTTGCAAAAACATGTTGTCAGCCAAAATCGCAAGTGATGTGTCACATGTAATAATAATAATAATGAGATTTGTAAAGCGCACATATCCACCCTGCAGGGTGCTCATGGCGCTGTAAACAACAACAAGTAATTAATTCTTGAAAATGTGCGACATCAAGTAAGTCTTTAGAAGTGATTTGAACCTAGTTGTAGGCATAGTGGCATGATCTGAGTTCAAGTGGCAATTAATTCCAAAGTCGAGGAGCTGCAACAGAAAAAGACCTGGCGCCCCATGTTCGTTTAGAAGTTGCTGGTTACTTGATCTAAGAGTTCTTGCTGGAGAATATTCATGTAGTAGTTCCTTAATGTAGTAGGGAGCCTTGTTGTTGAGAGCTTTGTGGACCAGAAGCATGAGTTTGAAGACAATCCTTTGGGAGACAGGAAGCCAGTGTAGTTCCTTCAAAATGGGGGTGATTTGACAGTTCCTCCTGGATATAGGTGATGATGCGGGCAGCGGTATTCTGAAGACGTTGAAGACGGTATATTTGATTCTGAGGGAGTCCGTAGAGTAGTGAATTGCCATTGTCTAGTCGTGAAGTCACAATTGCATGGATGATGTGCTCAGTAGTACTTCTATTCAAATACTTGCGTATACGACCGATGTTTCTAATTTGGAATGATGCCGAACGGACAGTGTTTAATAGCGACGTGAGGTGTAAATGTCATTGCTGAATCAAATATAACCCCCAAGTTCCGGGCCTGCAACGATGGGGCTATCTGTGCATCACCGATTGTAATAAATGGCACAGACACCTTTAAGGGCCGGATCCAGGATTTTGAAAAGGGGGGTGGTGGGGGGGCGGGGGGGGGGGGGGGGGTTGGTGGGTGGGGTGGGGGGAGGGGGGGGTGGGGGGGGGGGGGGGGAAATCTTGAAATGCTGATGGCAATAAAATATAGAGCGCATAGCGCGAAGCTCTGACGGCTTCTAGATGGATTCTAGATGCCCTGTGGTGCAATCTGAGGCAATATTTAACCACTTTAAGCAGGAAAAGTGTGCACAAAAAGTGGAATGTTTATTGTTTTATTTGATTTGCGCCCCCCACGCCCCGCTTCCCGGATCCGCCCCTGCCTTTGTCAATTGTTGGCGTGATCCAAACAAGAGAAACTTTGTTTTTTCCAAATTTAGCTTTATAAGGTTGTTTTTCATCTACTGTTTGCTAAAAAAACAAAAAAACAAAACAAGCTGGCACACAAGAGGCCTTTTCCCACTAGAGCTTTCAACCCGGGTTGATTATATTGACGATGCCCTTCTCATTGGGAAGAACTTCAATGAATGTCTCCGATTTTTTTCGTCCGCACGAAGATTTATTTTCGTCCGCACGAAGATTTATTTTCGTCCGCACGAAGATTGTTTTCGTTCGCACGAAGATTGTTTTCGTTCGCACGAAGATTGTTTTCGTTCGAACGTAAATATTTTTCGTTAGCACGTAAATATTTTCGTTCGCACGAAGACATTTTTCGTTCGAACGAAAATTTGTCTCAAACTTTTTTTTTACTTATGTCCCTTTACGGGCTCCGTACGATGGAATGCCTCGGAACAAAATTTGCATATCAATTGCCAGGAACTGACTGCAGTATTTTTTGCATTACAGTCACTTTGCAAAGCATTCCTTGGTAGACACATTCATGTCAAGTCTGATAGCTCGACTGTGGTGTCGTGTATCAATAAGCTAGGCACATGCCACTCACAAGCACTGCATTCAATGTCCAGAAGAATCTGGATATGGTGCATGGATAGAGACATAATAATAACTAGAGGTATGACGTTTGTTGTTACAAACGCCAGGTGATCGGGTTAAATGAACATTTTGTGATGAATTTCAGACGTTGTTATCACCTGTGGAATGGCAAAAATGGAAGTTCAGCAGCCGATTTCACGAAACTTTACGCAATTGCGCAAGTCCACTTACGCCATTACTTGCGCAATAACTTATGGCGTAAGTGGACTTGCGCAATTGCGTAAAGTTTCGTGAAATCGGCTGCTGTATACACTAATCCGGTAACTAATATCTCCTCCCTGCATATCCGCCATAGCTGGGGGTTGATAGCTTGCACCGTTTTGAGATATGAATTGTTGAAATAATAACCTTTGAAATCTTGTAATGTGACACCTGTGACGACATCATGACGTCACAATTTTGTGCACAAATTGTTGAACAATATGTTGAACATCAAGTTCTTAAATGTGGCGAAGGAATCATACCAATATCTGTTGTAGTTTTCAAGATACAGCATTTTAAAACATCTCAGCTCCAAATTTGCGTGATTTGACACCACATTACGTAACCACCGTCCATGTAATGACGTCACCAATGGTATAGTCAAAAGGTCCACATGTGTGGAAACATTTCGTTCCGTAGAAATATGGTCAAATTCACTACCACTTTGAATCTATTTGCATTCAAAATGCTAAAAAATTGCACATTTTCGAACAACTTCCGGTTTGGACCGGAAGTAGGCGTCACACAGGGGTCATGACATCGTATGATTTGTTCAGTTCATTTAGACTTATCATGTTGTGAAAGAATTGTTCAAGTATCTATTACGGTTCTTGAGATATGAATTTTGAAAATAATAACCTTTGAATTTTTTGTAATTTGACACCTGATGACGTCATGATTACGTCACACTTGATGCCATCATGATACTATACATGCTGGTGAAAGTCTGCCGTAGGGCCTATGTCTGTATCTAATTTACTAACGATTCAGCTTGGTTTGATGGGCATTGTTACTGGTAAGTGTAAAAACTGAGATTTCCGTTTTCGTTGAACTTTGACCTCCAATTGACCCCAGAAGGAAGGGTCAGATGAAAATGCCCACACAAAGAAAGTTGTAGCACAGATTGTCATCTATAAACCTGCCAAATACGAAGATCTTAGGTCACGTGGTTTTCGAGACGGAAGCATTTTAAAATATGCATATTTTGGTTTTTTGGGAGGTGTAATTTGATACTTGATGACGTCACGATGACGTCACGCTTGATGCCATCATAATATTAAACACGCTGGTGAAAGTCTGCTATAGGACCTATGCCTGTACTTAGTTTCTTAAAGATTCAGCTTGGTTTGATGGGCATTGTTGCTCAATAAGTGCAAAAATTGAGATTTTCGTTTTCGTTGAACTTTGACCTCAGATTGACCCCAGAAGGAAGGGTCAGATGAATATGCCCACACGAAGAAAATTGTAGGCCATGATCTGATATATAAGCCTGTCAAATACGAAGATCATGGGTCACGTGGTTTTCCAGACGGAAGCATTTTAAAACATGCATATTTTGGTCATTTTTGGTTTGTAATTTGATACCTAATGACGTCACAATGACGTCACACTTGTATGCACATCTTCACATTGGGGTTGATGTTCCTACCAAGTTTTAAGTTGATAACTTGAACCGTTTTGAAGAAAACCTCTGGAAACGTTTGAGTGGAAAAAGAAAAAGAAAAAAAAACTAGAGCTACGTCTGTTCTGTGAACAGGCCGTAGGGCTTTTTCACATTTTTAAACTTCAAAAACTTGAAAAACGCCTAACCAGAATACAATGATTAACCAAATTCTCTATCTTTGAACAATTTAAAATTATAAGCCAACAACTGTTTGACCAATGGTTATCGAGGTCAAAGGTCACCCTTTTAATTTTTTTTAAAGCTTGGCTATACCTAACCATAATGCTATGAGTCGCGTGTTGTTTGTTATCACTTTAAAATTATAAGCCAACGAAGATTTGACCACTAAGAAACGAGGTCAAAGGTCAAGCAATGTGCGCGTCTGCAAGGTTGTAGCTCGTATTTTTTAATATTTATTTTATTTTACTTTATGCACCTTTAATCTGACACGTGATGACGTCATTATGACATCATCAGATAAATTCCTTGTTAATGACCGTATATGGCGCAGGAATCATGGTCATAGGTCAATCGGCTGATTTGTTATGAATGTTTGAATATGGAAAACATTAAATTGTATGCTCCTGTAATCTGATACATGATGATGAACCGTTTTTGAGTTGTGTCAGTTTGTCTGGGTAAGGGGAACTACTGCTATACAGATCTACTACTTTCAGGTGTTTGATGAACTGTGAGGATACCAAGTCATGGTCCAGGTAAGATTCCTTTAACTTTTGATTACTTAATTAGCTCCTTGAGGAATATCATAACATGTAGGTTCAGGATTTATACTAAGAGAGTCTTGAGACAAATTTCATTTAAAATTAAAAATTAAAAAAGTTTATCCTGAAAACGTAGTTTAGAGGCAAGTTTTATTTCCCTTTGCGAATTCTAAACTGTTCATTTTTACTAAATCAGTACTCATCTGCTGTCTCAAAATGTAGTCAGCGAAAAAAGATTGTTCATAATTAGTTTGTTTTGTTCACATTTGGGATGGAAATCTGATGTTTACTCGAAAAACTGATATAGGCCTACATATATTAGTCATCAAAGGCAGAAATCAGAGCACATAATTTGTTAAGATTTAAAGGGGATGGCCAAGAAGGAACAATTTCGTAATTAGATTTGTTGAAAATGGTTCAATAAAATCCTGACAATGACTTAATGATATGAGGCCTATATTAAGCTTTGCACCTTACTAAACCTAACGGCAAAACTACGACATTCCCTCAATAACATACAAATACTTTTTGTAGAGAGTGGACTCTCTTAAATAAGACTGAAATAACATAAAAGATTGTATCCTACTTACTGTCCTTTTATTAAACCATCTTCTGTTGAATTACACGTCCGTGGTAGACACAGTTAAAAGACCGCTTCCACGCAAAAAGTTACAGTGTCACCGTCTCGGTCGGCGCCGTGTCACACAGGGCACAGGGCATAGACAGCCACGGTAAAAATTGATTTGAGAACGGTCATTGAGAACGATCAAATCTAAAACTAGGCCCCTGACATAACACTGGTCACTGCTCAGTCAACCGAAAACATAATGACATGATCATGGTGTCATTTTAAAGAGGAGATTCAACCCTAACAGATGATATCTCCCGTTTATTCATACGCGCCCTACTTTAGTTACAATTAGCAACAATATCTCGGTTTCGTTTTTTTTTAATCCACCATGTCTATACGCAAATATTGACTTGGCTGAACTTTGGCCTTCAATTGAACCAGGACAGAAGGGTCAGATACAAATGCCTACACGAACAAAATTGTAGTCTATGATCAGATCTATAGGTCTGAAAAAATATGACGACCCTGGGTCACGTGGTTTCGGCAAGGGAAGCATTTTAAAAGTGCATATTTTGGTCATTTTCATGAAATTATTATAATTATGTAATCAGTTATGTCATGGTAAAATTCTACACGGTGGTGGAAGTTTGTGATGGGGCCCATGCCTGTACCTAGTTTTATGAAGATCAAGCGTACCTTAATAGCTAAAATTGCTTCATAAGTACACAAAAACACAACAAATGTGGTTTTTAAAATGGCTGAACTTTGACCTTCGATTGACCCAGGAAGGAAGGGTCAGATGAAAATGCCTACACTAAGAACATTGAAGCTCATGATCTGATCTATATGTCTGTAAAATATGAAGACCCTGTGTCATGTGGTTTTGGGAAGGGAAGCATTTTAAAAGTGCATATTTTGGTCATTTTCATGATAAAAATCCATTTTTGTATTATTTTAACATTATTATAATTATGTAATCAGTTATGTCATGGTAAAATTATACATGGTGGTGGAAGTTTGTGATGGGGCCCATGCCTGTACCTAGTTTTATGAAGATCAAGCGTACCTTAATAGCTAAAATTGCTTCATAAGTACACAAAAACACAACAAATGTGATTTTTAAAATGGCTGAACTTTGACCTTCGATTGACCCAGGAAGGAAGGGTCAGATGAAAATGCCTACACTAAGAACATTGAAGCTCATGATCTGATCTATATGTCTGTAAAATATGAAGACCCTGTGTCATGTGGTTTTGGGAAGGGAAGCATTTAAAAAAGTGCATATTTTGGTAATTTTCATGATAAAAAATCCACTTTTCTACCATTTTAACATTATTATAATTACGTAATCAGTTATGTCATGGTAAAATTCTACATGGTGGTGGAAGTTTGTGATAGGGCCCATGCCTGTACCTAGTTTTATGAAGATCAAGCGTACTTTAATAGCTAAAATTGCTTCATAAGTACACAACAACACAACAAATGTGATTTTTGAAATGGCTGAACTTTGACCTTCGATTGACCCAGGAAGGAAGGGTCAGATGAAAATGCCTACACTAAGAACATTGAAGCTCATGATCTGATCTAAATCTTTGCCAAATATGAAAACCCTGGGTCATGTGGTTTGGGCAAGGGAACCATTTTAAAAAGTGCATATTTCGGCAATTTTCCGCTTTTTAGGCATTTTTAAAGTGTTATAATGACGTAACGGATGACGTCACAATGAAGCCATTCTTGGGTGCACACCTCTTATACTATGTCTTTGATGTGACCAAGTTTGGTTAAGATCAATGTTTGGGAACAACCTTAAAAAGCGCCGACAACGCCTATGCGCTTTGTTTATGGGAAAAAAATCAGAAGAGGAAAAAAAAAAAAACTAGAGCTACGTCTGTTCGTTGAACAGATCGTAGGGCTTTTTCGCCGCTTGCAGGGGGTTGGGCGAATGTTGCGTTTTTTAGATGAAAATCAATTGTACATGTATTTATTTTGTTGTCTGTTAAATTTATTTATTTCTTTTTGGGGGTAGGTCGTGCGTACGACACCGGCGTACAGTGCAATATTTTAGAATGATCTATTTCATGACGTAAAAAGACTGTCAAGGTGATTGACCTTGTATATTGTATTGATGTTTAAAAATTTGTCATTGTAATAATGACTTACGATGACGTCATCACGTCATTATATAATACATGTATGTCTTTAAGGTAATCGCAGACAGCATATCTTTGAACTTTTGTTTCCGATGTTGAGTTTTGCAGAAATAAGTCATCCAACTGTGTACAATTTAAAAGCTTTACAAATCAATATTGCACAAGAAACGTTTGTAAAGTTTCACACAACAGGCATACTGACGTGAGGCGATGTTATATATCAACCTGACAATTTTAGACAAACTTCCCCACAGACATCTGTTAAAATTGCGTTTTAAAGAATGTCATCATGCCGGTAGAGGGCACTATTACGTACGATGACGTAACCTTTTTTTTGGAAAGTGTGATGGGCTTTGGCACTAAGACTGTTGAACCCACCTCAACACCTCCTACCATTTTTAAACTAAGGGCCAGTTATAGTTTCGACTGGAAGTGAGGAAGGTGTGCACCGGAAGTGCGCAATGACCGGTTTCTACCGGAAGTGAGCAAGGTCACAGGTTATGGCGATATTTTTTGGATACCCCACCCTAGTCGAACTCAAACACCTTTGACCCCATCTAGATACCTCTTACCAGTTTCAAATGGCAAGGCAAAGTCTTTTTGACCAATAGGGAATGAGGTCAAATGTGAAGGCATGGGGGCATCTGAAAGACCTTATTAATGATCGTATATGCCGAAAGAATCAATATCGTAGGTCAAACGGTTGATTTTTATAAATGTTTGCATATGGAAACATTAAATTTCATGCCCCTTTAAACTTACACCTGATGACGTCATGATGACGCCATTGTTAGGTGCACACCTCTTCTACTATGTCTTTGATGTTACCAAGTTTGTTTAAGAACAACCTCAAGTTTGGGAACAACCTTAAAAAGTGCCGACAACGCCCATGCGTTATGTCAATGGGGAAACAAATCAGAAGAAGAAAAAACGGAAAAGCCAAAAGTTAACGACGTTTGCTAGTGATCGTATATGGGAAGGAATCAAGGTTGTAGCTCGCATTTGTTAATATTTCATATTTATAATATTTGTATCACCTTTAATCTGACACGTGATGACGTCATTTTGAGATCACCAGTTAAATACCTTTGTCAATGATCGTATATGGCGCATGAATCACGATCATAGGTGAATCGGCTGATTTGTTACGAATGTTTGAATATGGAAAACATTAAATTGTATGCTCATTTATTCTTATACCTGATGATGAACAGTTTTTGAGTTGTGTCAGTTTGCCTGAGTGTACTGCTATACAGATCTGTCACTTCCAGGTGTTTGATGAACTGTGAGATACCAAGTCATGGCGCAGGTAAAAACGTTCGATTACTTAATTAGCTCCTTGAGGAGTATCATAACATGTAGGTTCAGGATTTATACTAAGAGTGTCTTGAGCCAAATTTAATATAAAACAAAATAACATGTACATTATGTAAATCGTACAGAATCCTTTATCGATTGTGAAAAGATTTGTTTAGATTTGAAAATATGGCAATTTTCAGTTGTTGTACTTTTAAAAACATCAATTAAGTTACTGTAAAATTAGTACTGTTTGTCATAATGTCACATGCCGTTATAAATTTAATATTTGAAAAGTTTATCCTGAAAACGTAGTTTTTGAGTTGTGTCAGTTTGCCTGAGTGTACTGCTATACAGATCTGCCACTTCCAGGTGTTTGATGAACTGTGAGATACCAAGTCATGGCGCAGGTAAAAACGTTTGATTACTTAATTAGCTCCTTGAGGAATTAAATATTTGAAAAGTTTATCCTGAAATTAAATATTTGAAAAGTTTATCCTGAAAACGTAGTTTTTGAGTTGTGTCAGTTTGCCTGAGTGTACTGCTATACAGATCTGCCACTTCTAGTTTAGAGGCAAGTTTAATTTCCCTTTGCGAATTATAAACTGTTCATTTTTACTAAATCAATACTCATCTGCTGTCTCACGATGTAGTCAGCGAAAAAGATTGTTAATTTTTAGTTTGTTTTGTTCACATTTGGGGTGGAAATCCGATGTTTGCTCAAAAAACTTATATATGCCTATATATATTAGTCATCAAATGTATAAATCAAAGCACATAATTTGTTAAGATTGAAAAGAGTTTGGCCAAGAAGGAACAATTTCGTAATTAGATTGGTTTAAGATGGTTTAATAAAATCATGACAATGACGTAATGATATCAGGCCTATATTAAAGGCACAGGCTCGTCAGCAATGCGCGCCCGCCAAATTCGTACTCGAAACACGCAGCTCCATGCCTTTGCTATGGAGGGCGCGCATTGCTGACGAGCCTGTGCCTTTAAGCTTTGCACTTTACTAAACCTAAAAGGAAGAAAACAAACATTGGAATGAATGCTTCACGGCAAAACTACGACATTCCCTCAATAACATACAATTACTTTCTTGTAGAGAGTGGACTCTCTTAAATAAGACTGAAATAACATAAAAGATTGTATCCTACTCACATGTCCTTTTGTTAAACCATTTTCTGTTAAATTACACGTCCGTGGTAGACACAGTTAAAAGACTGCTGCGCCTCCACGCAAAAAGTTACCGTGTCACAGTCTCAACCGGCGCCGTGTCACACAGGGCACACGTACTAGACAGCTGCGGTAAAAATTGATTTCTGCGAAGTTTGCTCGCATTGAGAACGGTCAAATATAACACTGGTTACTGCTCAGTCAACCGAAAACATAATGACATGATCATGGTATCATTTTAAAGAGGAGATTCAACCCTAACAGTTGATATCTCCTGTTCATTCATACGCGCCCTACTTTAGTTACAATTAGCAATAATATTTCGGTTTCGTTTTATTTTTATCCACCCTGTATATACCCTGTATAAATTTTAACTTGGCTGAACTTTGGCCTTCAATTGACCCAGGAAGAAAGGGTCAGATGAAAATGCCTACACAAAGAACATTGTAGCCCATGATCTGATATATAATGTCTGCTACATATGAAGACCCTGCGTCATGTGGTTTTATAGAGGGAAACATTTTACGAAATGCATATTTTGGTAATTTTCATGATAAAAATCCACTTTTGTGCCATTTTAAAATTATTACAATTACGTAATCATTGACGTCATGGTGACGTTCTACATGGTGGTGGACGTTTGTGATGGGGCCCATGCCTGTACCTAGTTTTATGAAAATCAAGCATGGTTCAATAGCTAATATTGCTTCATAAGTACAAACAAATACAAAAAATGTGATTTTTGAATTGGCTGAACTTTGACCTTCGATTGACCCAGGAAGGAAGGGTCAGATGAAAATGCCTACACTAAGAACATTGAAGCTCATGATCTGATCTAAATGTTTGCCAAATATGAAAACCCTGGGTCATGTGGTTTGGGCAAGGGAATCATTTTAAAAAGTGCATATTTCGGCAATTTTCTGCTTTTTAGGCATTTTTAAAGTGTTATAATGACGTAACGGATGACGTCACAATATAGCCATTCTTGGGTGCACACCTCTTATACTATGTCTTTGATGTGACCAAGTTTGGTTAAGATCAATGTTTGGGAACAACCTGAAAAAGCGCCGACAACGCCTATGCGCTTTGTCTATGGGAAAAAAATCAGAAGAAAACGGAAAAAAAAAAAACTAGAGCTACGTCTGTTCTATGAACAGGGCGTAGGGCTTTTTCACATTTTTTTTACTTGAAAAATGAGCATGCTTACCTTGTAAAATTAGATGTTGTTAACATATCAACTATTTAACTTAAACAAATATTAACCTTTAATGCGTTACCTTTAAAGGACTGATGACGTAATCAATGTTTTAACAACACAGACATGTTTGGTGGTCGACGTACTCTATAAGCACCACTATGGGCTAATTTGCGCAAACATTGCTATGAAAGGGTCATTTTCAGATTTGTTAATTTCGCCGCTAGAGGGCGCATTTTTTGGAAAGCATTTACCTTAGACACTAACACTGCCAACCCGATCTCGGCATCGTTGACCACTTTTACAAAATAGGTTTATTTAAATGCACTTCCGGTTTCTCCCGGAAGTGAGCAAGGTCAAAGATCAACACCATATTTTTGAATACCCTACCCTAGTTGAACCATAACACAGTAGACTCGCTCTGAACACGTTCAAACTACATCTGAATAATAATCATAATAATAATAATGAGATTTGTAAGAACTCTGGATGCCGCAATAGGGCGAAATTTCGGGAAGACTCTCCCCGGGGACCACCGAAATTTCGGCAAGAGTCACTCAAAATGACACCTTATTTTTTTACCCAAAGCTTCCAAAAATGCTTCCAGACCTAAGAGAATTGGTTTTAGACCTAATAAAAATGGTTCTCGATTTAAAAGAAAAATGGTTTAACAAAATATATATATTAGGGCGACACCAAAATGTCGCCCTATTGAGCATGTCGCCCTAATATAGCTTTTTTACAAACAAATTGTCACCCTATCCTAGCACTCATAGTTTTTATATAGTGCACATATCCACCCTGCAGGGTGCTCAAGGCGCTGTTACCATTATTACCGCTGCCATCAGGGAATCACCAGAACCATTTCGCTTCAACTAGGTGGCTGCTGGTCAGGCGCACAACACTATCAGCAGTTAGATTGTGGCATTCCCCTTAACAGCTTCCCATATATCGCTTGGGTTTACGAGGCAACTGGGATTAAGCGCCCAGGGACACAGACACGTTGGTCGAAGTGGGGTTCGTACCCCCCAACCTCTGATTGGGAGTCCCGCTTCATACCCACTAGACCACACGCGCTCCGTATGATGTACACGTGTAAGATGTACACGTGTAAGATGTACACGTGTAAGATGTACACGTGTAAGATGTACACGTGTAAGATGTACACGTGTAAGATGTACACGTGTAAGATGTACACGTGTAAGATGTACACGTGTAAGATGTACACGTGTAAGATGTACACGTGTAAGATGTACACGTGTAAGATGTACACGTGTAAGATGTACACGTGTAAGATGTACACGTGTAAGATGTACACGTGTAAGATGTACACGTTTGCCCGCCATATTGAAACAGGAGGAATTGCTCCTTTTTTCAAAGGTTCCCGAAGTTACCCGAATGCACGTCCGGACGTTATCGTTAGTCGTCGGGTACGATTCGTCATTGTTTCGAGAATTTGAGTTGACGTCGCGTGCACTATGCGTGCCGCTGCGTGTGTATTTGGTGATGCAACGGATTCAGAACTAATACGCAGTCGCTATAGTTACGGTAACCGTAAAGCGATAATGAATGGCTATATAGTCACAGGATTACAACAGCAGATTAAAAGTACAATATGGAGCTCAGCTGGGTGATGCAGACAAGGTTTGAATTTGCTTTTAGGTGCTAGGCCTACATGTATATTAAAATGGCATGTGTAATATATTAATTGTTTATGAATTTTTATTGAATTAACGCGCGCAAATTGACGTCACACTCTGCCAGCGAATAGACTACTAAAGTAAAAACGCCACCCTTTATGTGTTGCCATGGTTACTGGATCTACAGTAAAACCAGTGAACTGTTTCCCTGCGCTTTACCGATGGACGATTCAGATTAGCAGCGAATGTTTACACCCAATTACCATGGTAACTGACGTCACACTTCACCAAACCTCACGAAATGTTACCATATTGTTACTTGGTGATATGTACAAATGTATACTTATTTTTTTTAGAAGTAGTTTGGAAGCATGACAATTTCAATCCTCGTGCGCGCTGTCAGTCCGCTTTGCGAGCGTCGTGCGTCTATCGCCCATACTTCATAGGAACGCGTACAATACACACGGCGTACGCGCGTTTTGGAATAGCCGTGAGCGCTTTAAACCCGCGCGGTTAGCTCATGCAGCCCATTGTCGTCATTTGCCCATACTTTTCCAAGTCACGATTTTCAATGCACGATCGTTGGTCTATAGGTTTATATGTCTGTGCATCACCGTAATTTATGAATGGCTCCCTCTGCCGGTCACGTACGGAAGTCGACATTTAGTGGCTTATACATTGTTTTACGCAAATTTTGACTTGGCTGAACTTTGGCCTTTAATTGACCCAGGAAGGAAGGGTCAGATGAAAATGACTATACAAAGCAAATTGTAGCCCAGGATCTGATCTATAATGTCTGCTAAATATGAAGACCCTGGGTCATGTGGTTTTATAGAGGGAAACATTTTACGAAATGCATTTTTTGCAAATTTTATGACGAAAATCCACTTTTTGGCCAATTTTAAATAATTATAATTACGTAATCATTGACGTCATGGTGATATTCTACATGGTGGTGGAAGTTTGTGATGGGGCCCATGCCTGTACGTAGTTTTATGAAAATCAAGCGTACTTTAATAGCTAAAATTGCTTCATTAGTACACAAAAACACAACAAATGTGAATTTTAAAATGGCTGAACTTTGACCTTCGATTGACCCAGGAAGGAAGGGTCAGATGAAAATGCCTACACAAAGCAAATTGTAGTCCATAATCTGATCTATAATGTCTGCTAAATATGAAGACCCTGGGCCATGTGGTTTTATAGAGGGAAACATTTTACGAAATGCATATTTTGGTAATTTTTATGATAAAAATCCACTTTTGTGCCATGTTAAAATTATTATAATTACGTAATCATTGACGTCTTGGTGACGTTCTACATGGTGGTGGACGTTTGTGATGGGGCCCATGCCTGTACCTAGTTTTATGAAATTCAAGCAAGGTTGAATAGCTAATATTGCTTCATAAGTACAAACAAATACAAAAAATGTGATTTTTGAATTGGCTGAACTTTGACCTTCGATTGACCCAGGAAGGAAGGGTCAGATGAAAATGCCTACACTAAGAACATTGTAGGCTAGGATCTGATCTATATGTCTGTCAAATATAAAGACCCTGCGTCACGCGGTTTTGGCAAGGGAATCATTTTAAAATACGCATATTTTGGTCATTTTCGGCTTTTTAGGCATTTTTAAACTATTGTAATGACGTCACTGATGACGTCACAATGAAGCCATTCTTGGGTGCACACCTCCTATACTATGTCTTTGATGTGACCAAGTTTGGTTAAGATCAATGTTTGGGAACAACCTTAAAAAGCGCCGACAACGCCTATGCGCTTTGTCTATGGGAAAAAAATCAGAAGAAGAAGAAGAAATAAACGGAAAAAAAAAAATCAAAACGAAAACAAAGGCTTTTTCGCCGCAAAGCGAAAAAGCCAAAAAACTAGAGCTACGTCTGTTCTATGAACAGAGCGTAGGGCTTTTTCAATTTTTTTTAACTTAAAAAATGAGCATGCTTAGCTTGCAAAAAGTATATAAAGTATTTAATTTAAAAAATGTTTACCTTTAATGTGTTACCTTTAAAGGATTGATGACGTAATCAATGTTTTAACAATACAGACATGTTTGGTGGTCGACGCACTCTATATTCACCACTATTGGGCTAATTTGCGAAAACACTGCTATCAAAGGGTCATTTTAAGACTTTTAAATTTTGCCGCTAGAGGGCACCCTTTTATGGAATGACGTAGAAACTTACTTTTTTAGAAACCCTATTTACCTTAGACACTAACACTACCAACCGCATCTCGGCAGCTTTCCCCACTTTTACAAAATAGGTTCATTTAAATGCACTTCCGGTTTCTATCGGAAGTGAGCAAGGTCACGGCGATATTTTTTGGATACCACACCCTAGTCGAACTCAAACACCTTTGACCCCATCCAAATACCTCTTACCAGTTTCAAATGGAAAGGCAAAGTCTGTTTGACCAATAGGGAATGAGGTCAAATGTGAAGGCATGTGGGCATCTGAAAGACCTTTATTAATGATCGTATATGCCGAAAGAATCAAGATCGTAGGTCAAACGGTTGATTTTTTTATGAATTTTTGCATATGGAAACATTAAATTTCATGCCCCTTTAAACTTACACCTGATGACGTCATGATGGCGCCATTGTTGGGTGCACACCTCTTCTAATATGTCTTTGATGTTACCAAGTTTGTTTAAGAACAACCTCAAGTTTGGGAACAACCTCAAAAAGTGCCGACAACGCCCATGCGTTATGTCAATAGGGAAAACATCAGAAGAAGAAATAAACGGAAAAGCCAAAAGTTAACGACCTTTGCTAGTGATCGTATATGGGAAGGAATCAAGGTTGTAGCTCGCATTTGTTAATATTTCATATTTATAATATTTGTATCACCTTTAATCTGACACGTGATGACGTCATTATGAGATCATCAGTTAAATACCTTTGTTAATTACCGTATATGGCGCAGGAATCACGATCATAGGTGAATCGGCTGATTTGTTACGAATTTTAAATATGGAAAACATTAAATCGTATGCTCATTTAATCTTATACCTGATGATGAACAGTTTTTGAGTTGTGTCAGTTTGCCTGAGTGTACTGCTATACAGATCTGCCACTTCCAAGTGTTTGATGAACTGTGAGATACCAAGTCATGGCGCAGGTAAAAACTTTTGATTACTTAATTAGCTCCTTGAGGAGTATCATAACATGTACATGTATGTTCAGGATTTATACTAAGAGAGTCTTGGGCGAAATTTCATATAAAACAAAATAACATGTACATTATGTAAACAGTACAGTTACCTTCATCGATTGAGAAAAGATTTGTTTAGATTTGAGAATATGGCAATTAAAACATCAATTAAAGGCACAGGCTCGTCAGCAATGCGCGCCCGCCAAATTCGTGCTCGAAACACGCAGCTCCATGCCTTTGCTATGGAGCTGCGTATTGCGTGGCACACATTTGGCGGGCGCGCATTGCTGACGAGCCTGTGCCTTTAAGTTACTGTAAAATTAGTACTATTTGTAATAATGTCACATGGCGTTATAAATTAAATATTTAAAAAGTTTATCCTGAAAACTCAGTTTAGAGGCAAGTTTGATTTCCCTTTGCGAATTCTAAACTGTTCATTTTCAGTTTGTTTTGTTCACATTTGGGATGGAAACGCGATGTTTACTCGAAATACTGATATACATATATTAGTCATCAAAGGCAGAAATCAGAGCACATAATTAGTTAAGATTGAAAAGAGTTTGGCCAAAGAGGACATTTTCGTAATTAGATTTTTAAAAGATGGTTCAATCAAATCTAGACAATGACTTAATTATTTCAGGCCTATATTAAGCTTTTGTCTTTAAATGGGACGTGCACTGCATGTTCGCGCAACTTACAACAAGTACATGTACTCTATGGGTCTTTCTATAAATTAGGGGTTCAATTTTGGTGTCCCCCGTTACATTTTACATCTTGTTTTTGTAAATTCAGGACACATTCTTGAAATACTTTCCATCTCGAAGAGCGAGACTAGTACATAAATACAATTTATACAAAATGGTTTACAGGCCATTCTAATGATTTTTGTACGAAAAATAACACATATCAGGTGTAACGGGGGACACTAAATGTCACACTTTTGGACCCCTAATTTATAGAAAGACCCAATGTTTACACGTACTGCGCATTCTCTCTTTAGCTATACAATGTATAACTATGAGGGCGCTATATCACTTTCACGGTAACAAAACGCGAGTGCATGGCCTGGGGCGGGGTGGCTTATGCATGGTTTTACGCAAATTGCGACTTGGCTGAACTTTGGCCTTCAATTGACCCAGGACGGAAGGGTCAGATGAAAATGCCTACACAAAGAACATTGTAGTCCATGATCTGATCTATAATGTCTGCTAAATATGAAGACCCTGGGCCATGTGGTTTTATAGAGGGAAACATTTTTAAAAATGCATTTGGGGTCATTTTTTTGAAGAAAATCCACTTTTTTGCCACTTTAAATTATCATAATTACGTAATCAGTTATGTCATGGTGATGTTCTACATGGTGGTGGAAGTTTGTGATGGGGCCCATGCCTGTACCTAGTTTTATAAAGATCAAGCGTTGTTTAATAGCTAATATTACTTCATAAGTACAAAAACATACAACAAATGTTATTTTTGAATTGGCTGAACTTTGACCTTCGATTGACCCAGGAAGGAAGGGTCAGATGAAAATGCCTACACAAAGAACATTGTAGTCCATGATCTGATCTATAATGTCTGCTAAATATGAAGACCCTGGGCCATGTGGTTTTATAGAGGGAAACATTTTAAGAAATGCATTTGGGGTCATTTTCATGAAGAAAATCCACTTTTTTGCCACTTTAAATTATCATAATTACGTAATCAGTTATGTCATAGGGATGTTCTACATGGTGGTGGAAGTTTGTGATGGGGCCCATGCCTGTACCTAGTTTTATAAAGATCAAGCGTTGTTTAATAGCTAATATTGCTTCATAAGTACAAAAACATACAACAAATGTTATTTTTGAATTGGCTGAATTTGACCTTCGATTGACCCAGGAAGGAAGGGTCAGATGAAAATGCCTACACAAAGCAAAATGTAGTCCGTGATCTGATCTATAATGTCTGCTAAATATAAAGACGCTGGGCCATGTGGTTTTATAGAGGGAAACATTTTACGAAATGCATTTTTTGGTCATTTTCATGACGAAAATCAACTTTTTTGCCATTTTTAAATTATTATAATTACGTAATCATTGACGTCATGGTGATGTTCTACATGGTGGTGGAAGTTTGTGATGGGGCCCATGGCTGTACCTAGTTTTATAAAGATCAAGCGTAGTTTAATAGGTAATATTGCTTCATAAGTACAACAAAATACAAACAATGTGATTTTTGAATTGGCTGAACTTTGACCTTCGATTGACCCAGGAAGGAAGGGTCAGATGAAAATGCCTACACAATGAACAATGTAGGCTAGGATCTGATCTATATGTCTGTCAAATATAAAGACCCTGCGTCACGCGGTTTTGGCAAGGGAATCATTTTAAAATGTGCATATTTTGGTCATTTTCGGCTTTTTAGGCATTTTTAAAGTGTTATAATGACGTAACGGATGACGTCACAATGAAGCCATTCTTGGGTGCACACCTCTTATACTATGTCTTTGATGTGACCAAGTTTGGTTAAGATCAATGTTTGGGAACAACCTTAAAAAGCGCCGACAACGCCTATGCGCTTTGTCTATGGGAAAAAAATCAGAAGAAAACGGAAAAAAAAAAAAAAAAACTAGAGCTACGTCTGTTCTATGAACAGAGCGTAGGGCTTTTTCAATTTTTTTTAACTTAAAAAATGAGCATGCTTAGCTTGCAAAAAGTATATAAAGTATTTAATTTAAAAAATGTTTACCTTTAATGTGTTACCTTTAAAGGATTGATGACGTAATCAATGTTTTAACAATACAGACATGTTTGGTGGTCGACGCACTCTATATTCACCACTATTGGGCTAATTTGCGAAAACACTGCTATCAAAGGGTCATTTTAAGACTTTTAAATTTTGCCGCTAGAGGGCACCCTTTTATGGAATGACGTAGAAACTTACTTTTTTAGAAACCCTATTTACCTTAGACACTAACACTACCAACCGCATCTCGGCAGCTTTCCCCACTTTTACAAAATAGGTTCATTTAAATGCACTTCCGGTTTCTATCGGAAGTGAGCAAGGTCACGGCGATATTTTTTGGATACCACACCCTAGTCGAACTCAAACACCTTTGACCCCATCCAAATACCTCTTACCAGTTTCAAATGGAAAGGCAAAGTCTGTTTGACCAATAGGGAATGAGGTCAAATGTGAAGGCATGTGGGCATCTGAAAGACCTTTATTAATGATCGTATATGCCGAAAGAATCAAGATCGTAGGTCAAACGGTTGATTTTTTTATGAATTTTTGCATATGGAAACATTAAATTTCATGCCCCTTTAAACTTACACCTGATGACGTCATGATGGCGCCATTGTTGGGTGCACACCTCTTCTAATATGTCTTTGATGTTACCAAGTTTGTTTAAGAACAACCTCAAGTTTGGGAACAACCTCAAAAAGTGCCGACAACGCCCATGCGTTATGTCAATAGGGAAAACATCAGAAGAAGAAATAAACGGAAAAGCCAAAAGTTAACGACCTTTGCTAGTGATCGTATATGGGAAGGAATCAAGGTTGTAGCTCGCATTTGTTAATATTTCATATTTATAATATTTGTATCACCTTTAATCTGACACGTGATGACGTCATTATGAGATCATCAGTTAAATACCTTTGTTAATTACCGTATATGGCGCAGGAATCACGATCATAGGTGAATCGGCTGATTTGTTACGAATTTTAAATATGGAAAACATTAAATCGTATGCTCATTTAATCTTATACCTGATGATGAACAGTTTTTGAGTTGTGTCAGTTTGCCTGAGTGTACTGCTATACAGATCTGCCACTTCCAAGTGTTTGATGAACTGTGAGATACCAAGTCATGGCGCAGGTAAAAACTTTTGATTACTTAATTAGCTCCTTGAGGAGTATCATAACATGTACATGTATGTTCAGGATTTATACTAAGAGAGTCTTGGGCGAAATTTCATATAAAACAAAATAACATGTACATTATGTAAACAGTACAGTTACCTTCATCGATTGAGAAAAGATTTGTTTAGATTTGAGAATATGGCAATTAAAACATCAATTAAAGGCACAGGCTCGTCAGCAATGCGCGCCCGCCAAATTCGTGCTCGAAACACGCAGCTCCATGCCTTTGCTATGGAGCTGCGTATTGCGTGGCACACATTTGGCGGGCGCGCATTGCTGACGAGCCTGTGCCTTTAAGTTACTGTAAAATTAGTACTATTTGTAATAATGTCACATGGCGTTATAAATTAAATATTTAAAAAGTTTATCCTGAAAACTCAGTTTAGAGGCAAGTTTGATTTCCCTTTGCGAATTCTAAACTGTTCATTTTCAGTTTGTTTTGTTCACATTTGGGATGGAAACGCGATGTTTACTCGAAATACTGATATACATATATTAGTCATCAAAGGCAGAAATCAGAGCACATAATTAGTTAAGATTGAAAAGAGTTTGGCCAAAGAGGACATTTTCGTAATTAGATTTTTAAAAGATGGTTCAATCAAATCTAGACAATGACTTAATTATTTCAGGCCTATATTAAGCTTTTGTCTTTAAATGGGACGTGCACTGCATGTTCGCGCAACTTACAACAAGTACATGTACTCTATGGGTCTTTCTATAAATTAGGGGTTCAATTTTGGTGTCCCCCGTTACATTTTACATCTTGTTTTTGTAAATTCAGGACACATTCTTGAAATACTTTCCATCTCGAAGAGCGAGACTAGTACATAAATACAATTTATACAAAATGGTTTACAGGCCATTCTAATGATTTTTGTACGAAAAATAACACATATCAGGTGTAACGGGGGACACTAAATGTCACACTTTTGGACCCCTAATTTATAGAAAGACCCAATGTTTACACGTACTGCGCATTCTCTCTTTAGCTATACAATGTATAACTATGAGGGCGCTATATCACTTTCACGGTAACAAAACGCGAGTGCATGGCCTGGGGCGGGGTGGCTTATGCATGGTTTTACGCAAATTGCGACTTGGCTGAACTTTGGCCTTCAATTGACCCAGGACGGAAGGGTCAGATGAAAATGCCTACACAAAGAACATTGTAGTCCATGATCTGATCTATAATGTCTGCTAAATATGAAGACCCTGGGCCATGTGGTTTTATAGAGGGAAACATTTTTAAAAATGCATTTGGGGTCATTTTTTTGAAGAAAATCCACTTTTTTGCCACTTTAAATTATCATAATTACGTAATCAGTTATGTCATGGTGATGTTCTACATGGTGGTGGAAGTTTGTGATGGGGCCCATGCCTGTACCTAGTTTTATAAAGATCAAGCGTTGTTTAATAGCTAATATTACTTCATAAGTACAAAAACATACAACAAATGTTATTTTTGAATTGGCTGAACTTTGACCTTCGATTGACCCAGGAAGGAAGGGTCAGATGAAAATGCCTACACAAAGAACATTGTAGTCCATGATCTGATCTATAATGTCTGCTAAATATGAAGACCCTGGGCCATGTGGTTTTATAGAGGGAAACATTTTAAGAAATGCATTTGGGGTCATTTTCATGAAGAAAATCCACTTTTTTGCCACTTTAAATTATCATAATTACGTAATCAGTTATGTCATAGGGATGTTCTACATGGTGGTGGAAGTTTGTGATGGGGCCCATGCCTGTACCTAGTTTTATAAAGATCAAGCGTTGTTTAATAGCTAATATTGCTTCATAAGTACAAAAACATACAACAAATGTTATTTTTGAATTGGCTGAATTTGACCTTCGATTGACCCAGGAAGGAAGGGTCAGATGAAAATGCCTACACAAAGCAAAATGTAGTCCGTGATCTGATCTATAATGTCTGCTAAATATAAAGACGCTGGGCCATGTGGTTTTATAGAGGGAAACATTTTACGAAATGCATTTTTTGGTCATTTTCATGACGAAAATCAACTTTTTTGCCATTTTTAAATTATTATAATTACGTAATCATTGACGTCATGGTGATGTTCTACATGGTGGTGGAAGTTTGTGATGGGGCCCATGGCTGTACCTAGTTTTATAAAGATCAAGCGTAGTTTAATAGGTAATATTGCTTCATAAGTACAACAAAATACAAACAATGTGATTTTTGAATTGGCTGAACTTTGACCTTCGATTGACCCAGGAAGGAAGGGTCAGATGAAAATGCCTACACAATGAACAATGTAGGCTAGGATCTGATCTATATGTCTGTCAAATATAAAGACCCTGCGTCACGCGGTTTTGGCAAGGGAATCATTTTAAAATGTGCATATTTTGGTCATTTTCGGCTTTTTAGGCATTTTTAAAGTGTTATAATGACGTAACGGATGACGTCACAATGAAGCCATTCTTGGGTGCACACCTCTTATACTATGTCTTTGATGTGACCAAGTTTGGTTAAGATCAATGTTTGGGAACAACCTTAAAAAGAACCGACAACGCCTATGCGCTTTGTCTATGGGAAAAAAATCAGAAGAAAACGGAAAAAAAAAAAAAAAAAAAACTAGAGCTACGTCTGTTCTATGAACAGGGCGTAGGGCTTTTTCACATTTTTTTTAACTTGAAAAATGAGCATGCTTACCTTGTAAAATTAGATGTTGTTAACATATCAACTATTTAACTTAAAAAAATATTAACCTTTTAATAATGCGTTACCTTTAAAGGACTGATGACGTAATTGACCCCATCCAAATATCTCTTACCAGTTTCAAATGGCAAGGCAAAGTCTGTTTGACCAATAGGGAATGAGGTCAAATGTGAAGGCATGTGGGCATCTGAAAGACCTTTAGATCGTATATGCCGAAAGAATCAAGATCGTAGGTCAAACGGTTGATTTTTTATGAAATTTTGCATATGGAAACATTAAATTTCATGCCCCTTTAAACTTACACCTGATGACGTCATGATGACGCCATTGTTGGGTGCACACTTCTTATACTATGTCTTCGATGTTACCAAGTTTGTTTAAGAACAACCAAGTTTGGGAATAACTTCAAAAAGTGCCGACAACGCCCATGCGTTATGTCAATGGGGAAAAAATCAGAAGAAGAAATAAACGGAAAAGCCAAAAGTTAACG
The DNA here is from genome assembly GCA_037783545.1 of Henricia sp. BOLD:AAB3569. Classification (NCBI taxonomy): domain Eukaryota; kingdom Metazoa; phylum Echinodermata; class Asteroidea; order Spinulosida; family Echinasteridae; genus Henricia; species Henricia sp. BOLD:AAB3569. Next base: position 520,488 of record JBBELK010000430.1, on the reverse strand, counting down.
ACCTTTGCTAGTGATCGTATATGGGAAGGAATCAAGGTTGTAGCTCGCATTTGTTTACATTTCATATTTATAATATTTGTATCACCTTTAATCTGACACGTGATGACGTCATTATGAGATCATCAGTTAAATACCTTTGTTAATGACCGTATATGGCGCAGGAATCACGATCATAGGTGAATCGGCTGATTTGTTACGAATGTTTGAATTGGAAAACATTAAATTGTATGTTCATTTAATCTTATAACTGATGATGAACAGTTTTTGAGTTGTGTCAGTTTGCCTGAGTGTACTGCTATACAGATCTACCACTTCCAGGTGTTTGATGAACTGTGAGATACCAAGTTATGGTGCAGGTAAAAAATTTTGATTACTTAATTAGCTCCTTGAGGAGTATCATAACATGTAGGTTCAGGATTTATACTAAGAGAGTATTGAGCCAAATTTCATATAAAACAAAATAACATGTACATTTAATGGAAATAGTACAGAAGCCTTCATCGATTTAGAAAATGTGTTTAGAATTGAAAATATGGCAATTTCAGTTTTTGCACATTTAAAAACATCGATTAGGCCTAAGTTACTGAAAATTAGTACTATTTGTCATAATGTCACATGCAGTTATAAATTAAATATTTAAAAAGTTTATCCTGAAAACTAAGTTTAGAAGCAAGTTTTATTTCCCTTTGCGAATTCTAAACTGTTCATTGTTAGTTTGTTTTGTTCACATTTGGGATGGAAACGCGATGTTTACTCGAAATACTGATATACATATATTAGTCATCAAAGGCAGAAATCAGAGCACATAATTAGTTAAGATTGAAAAGAGTTTGGCCAAGAAGGAACAATTTTGTAATTAGATTTTTAAAAGATGGTTCAATAAAATCTAGGCCTATATTAAGCTTTTGTTTTTAAATGGGACGTGCACTGCATGTTCGCGCAACTTACAACAATTTGTTTACACGTACTGCGCATTCTCTCTTTAGCTATACATGTATAACTATGAGGGCGCTATATCACTTTCACGGTAGCAAAACGCGAGTGCATGGCCTGGGGCGGGGTGGCTTATGCATGGTTTTACGCAAATTGCGACTTGGCTGAACTTTGGCCTTCAATTGACCCAGGACGGAAGGGTCAGATGAAAATGCCTACACAAAGAACATTGTAGTCCATGATCTGATCTATAATGTCTGCTAAATATGAAGACCCTGGGCCATGTGGTTTTATAGAGGGAAACATTTTTAAAAATGCATTTGGGGTCATTTTTATGAAGAAAATCCACTTTTTTGCCACTTTAAATTATCATAATTACGTAATCAGTTATGTCATGGTGATGTTCTACATGGTGGTGGAAGTTTGTGATGGGGCCCATGCCTGTACCTAGTTTTATAAAGATCAAGCGTTGTTTAATAGCTAATATTGCTTCATAAGTACAAAAACATACAAAAAATGTGATTTTTGAATTGGCTGAACTTTGACCTTCGATTGACCCAGGAAGGAAGGGTCAGATGAAAATGCCTACACTAAGAACATTGAAGCGCATGATCTGATGTAAATGTTTGCCAAATATGAAAACCCTGGGTCATGTGGTTTGGGCAAGGGAACCATTTTAAAAAGTGCATATTTCGGCAATTTCCCGCTTTTTAGGCATTTTTAAAGTGTTATAATGACGTAACGGATGACGTCACAATGAAGCCATTCTTGGGTGCACACCTCTTATACTATGTCTTTAATGTGACCAAGTTTGGTTAAGATCAATGTTTGGGAACAACCTGAAAAAGCGCCGACAACGCCTATGCGCTTTGTCTATGGGAAAAAAATCAGAAGAAGAAGAAGAAACTAGAGGTATGACGTTTGTTGTTACAAACGCCAGGTGATCGGGTTAAATGAACATTTTGTGATGAATTTCAGACGTTGTTATCACCTGTGGAATGGCAAAAATGGAAATTCAGCAGCCGATTTCACGAAACTTTACGCAATTGCGCAAGTCCACTTACGCCATTACTTGCGCAATAACTTATGGCGTAAGTGGACTTGCGCAATTGCGTAAAGTTTCGTGAAATCGGCTGCTGTATACACTAATCCGGTAACTAATATCTCCTCCCTGCATATCCGCCATAGCTGGGGGTTGATAGCTTGCACCGTTTTGAGATATGAATTGTTGAAATAATAACCTTTGAAATCTTGTAATGTGACACCTGTGACGACATCTTGACGTCACAATTTTGTGCACAAATTGTTCAACAATTTGATAAACATCAAGTTCTTAAATGTGGCGAAAGAATCATGCAAATATCTGCTGTAGTTCTCAAGATACAGCATTTTAAAACATCTCAGCTCCAAATTTGCGTGATTTGACACCACATTACGTAACCACCGTCCATGTAATGACGTCACCAATGGTATAGTCAAAAGGTCCACATGTGTGGAAACATTTCGTTCCGTAGAAATATGGTCAAATTCACTACCACTTTGAATCTATTTGCATTCAAAATGCTAAAAAATTGCACATTTTCGAACAACTTCCGGTTTGGACCGGAAGTAGGCGTCACACAGGGGTCATGACATCGTATGATTTGTTCAGTTCATTTAGACTTATCATGTTGTGAAAGAATTGTTCAAGTATCTATTACGGTTCTTGAGATATGAATTTTGAAAATAATAACCTTTGAATTTTTGTAATTTGACACCTGTGACGATATCATGACGTCACAATGTTGTGCACAAATTGTTCAACAATTTGATAAACATCAAGTTCTTAAATGTGGCGAAAGAATCATGCAAATATCTGCTGTAGTTCTCAAGATACAGCATTTTAAAACAATTCAGCTCCAAATTAGCGTATTTTGACGCCACATTACGTAACCACTGTCCATGTGATGACGTCACAAATGGTATAGTCAAAAAGTCTACATGTGTGGAAACATTTCGTTCCGTAGAAATATGGTCAAATTCACTACCACTTTTAATCTATTTGCATTCAAAACGCTTACAAAATGCACATTTTCGAACAACTTCCGGTTTGGACCGGAAGTAGGCGTCACACAGGGGTCATGACATCGTATGATTTGTTCAGTTCATTTAGACTTATCATGTTGTGAAAGAATTGTTCAAGTATCTATTACGGTTCTTGAGATATGAATTTTGGAAATAATAACCTTTGAATTTTTGTAATTTGACACCTGATGACGTCATGATTACGTCACACTTGATGCCATCGTGATACTATACATTCTGGTGAAAGTCTGCCGTAGGGCCTATGTCTGTATCTAATTTACTAACGATTCAGCTTGGTTTGATAGGCATTGTTGCTGGTAAGTGTAAAAACTGAGATTCTCAGTTTCGTTGAACTTTGACCTCCAATTGACCCCAGAAGGAAGGGTCAGATGAAAATGCCCACACAAAGAAAATTGTAGCACAGAATGTCATCTATAAACCTGCCAAATACGAAGATCCTGGGTCACGTGGTTTTCAAGACGGAAGCATTTTAAAATATGCATATTTTGGTTTTTTTGGGGGTGTAATTTGATACTTGATGACGTCACGATGACGTCACGCTTGATGCCATCATAATATTATACACGCTGGTGAAAGTCTGCCATAGGACCTATGCCTGTACTTAGTTACTTAAAGATTCAGCTTCGTTTGATGGGCATTGTTGCTCAATAAGTGCAAACATTGCGATTTTCGTTTTCGTTGAACTTTGACCTCAGATTGACCCCAGAAGGAAGGGTCAGATATAAATGCCCACACGAAGAAAATCGTAGGCCATGATCTTATCTATAAGCCTGCTAAATACGAAAATCATGGGTCACGTGGTTTTCCAGACGGAAGCATTTTAAAACATGCATATTTTAGTCATTTTTGGGTTGTAATTTGATACCCAATGACGTCACAATGACGTCACCCTTGTATGCACACCTTCACATTGGGGTTGATGTTCCTACAAAGTTTCAAGTTGATAGCTTGAACCGTTTTGAAGAAAAGCTCTGGAAACGTTTGAGTGGAAAAAGAAAAAAAAAAAAGAAATCGTACGAGAGTAATAGGTGATCGGGCTGTTGGCCCGATCACCTAATAAACGGAAAAAAAAAAATCAAAACGAAAACAAAGGCTTTTTCGCCGCAAAGCGAAAAAGCCAAAAAATCAAAACGAAAACAAAGGCTTTTTCGTCCTAAACGAAAAAGCCAAAAAAAAGAAATCGTACGAGAGTAATAGGTGATCGGGCTGTTGGCCCGATCACCTAATAATTAGGTGATCGGGCCAACAGCCCGATCACCTATTGCTCTCGTACGATTTCTTTATTAGGTGATCGGGCCAACAGCCCGATCACCTATTACTCTCGTACGATTTCTTTGTCTTTTTTTTTTTTTTTTCTTTTTCTTTTTCTTTTTCCACTCAAACGTTTCCAGAGCTTTTCTTCAAAACGTTTCAAGCTATCAACTTAAAACTTGGTAGGAACATCAACCCCAATGTGAAGATGTGCATACAAGTGTGACGTCATTGTGACGTCATTAGGTATCAAATTACAAACCAAAAATGACCAAAATATGCATGTTTTAAAATGCTTCCGTCTGGAAAACCACGTGACCCATGATCTTCGTATTTGACACGCTTATATATCAGATCATGGCCAACAATTTTCTTCGTGTGGGCATTTTCATCTGACCCTTCCTTCTGTGGTCAATTTGAGGTCAAAGTTCAACGAAAACGAAAATCTCAATTTTTGCACTCATTGAGCAACAATGCCCATCAAACCAAGCTGAATCTTTAAGAAACTAAGTACAGGCATAGGTCCTATGGCAGACTTTCACCAGCGTGTATAATATTATGATGGTATCAAGCGTGACGTCATCGTGACGTCATCAAGTATCAAATTACACCTCCCAAAAAAGCAAAATATGCATATTTTAAAATGTTTCCATCTCGAAAACCACGTGACCCAGGATCTTCGTATTTGGCAGGTTTATAGATGACATTCTGTGCTACAACTTTCTTTGTGTGGGCATTTTCATCTGACCCTTCCTTCTGGGGTCAATTGGAGGTCAAAGTTCAGCGAAAACGGAAATCTCAGTTTTTACACTTACCAGTAACAATGCCCATCAAACCAAGCTGAATCGTTAGTAAATTAGATACAGACATAGGCCCTACGGCAGACTTTCACCAGTATAGTATCATGATGGCGTCAAGTGTGACGTAATCATGACGTCATCAGGTGTCAAATTACAAAAATTCAAAGGTTATTATTTTCAAAATTCATATCTCAAGAACCGTAATAGATACTTGAACAATTCTTTCACAACATGATAAGTCTAAATGAACTGAACAAATCATACGATATCATGACCCCTGTGTGACGCCTACTTCCGGTCCAAACCGGAAGTTGTTCGAAAATGTGCAATTTTTTAGCATATTGAATGCAAATAGATTCAAAGTGGTAGTGAATTTGACCATATTTCTACGGAACGAAATGTTTCCACACATGTGGACCTTTTGACTATACCATTGGTGACGTCATTACATTGACGGTGGTTACGTAACGTGGTGTCAAATCACGCAAATTTGGAGCTGAGATGTTTTAAAATGCTGTATCTTGAAAACTACAACAGATATTGGTATGATTCCTTCGCCACATTTAAGAACTTGATGTTCAACATATTGTTCAACAATTTGTGCACAAAATTGTGACGTCATGATGTCGTCACAGGTGTCACATTACAAGATTTCAAAGGTTATTATTTAAACAATTCATATCTCAAAACGGTGCAAGCTATCAACCCCCCAGCTATGGCGGATATGCAGGGAGGAGATATTAGTTACCGGATTAGTGTATACAGCAGCCGATTTCACGAAACTTTACGCAATTGCGCAAGTCCACTTACGCCATAAGTTATTGCGCAAGTAATGGCGTAAGTGGACTTGCGCAATTGCGTAAAGTTTCGTGAAATCGGCTGCTGAACTTCCATTTTTGCCATTCCATAGGTGATAACAACGTCTGAAATTCATCACAAAATGTTCATTTAACCCGATCACCTGGCGTTTGTAACAACAAACGTCATACCTCTAGTTTTTTTTTTTTTTTTTTTTTTTCTTTTTCCACTCAAACGTTTCCAGAGGTTTTCTTCAAAACGGTTCAAGCTATCAACTTAAAACTTGGTAGGAACATCAACCCCAATGTGAAGATGTGCATACAAGTGTGACGTCATTGTGACGTCATTAGGTATCAAATTACAAACCAAAAATGACCAAAATATGCATGTTTTAAAATGCTTCCGTCTGGAAAACCACGTGACCCATGATCTTCGTATTTGACAGGCTTATATATCAGATCATGGCCTACAATTTTCTTCGTGTGGGCATTTTCATCTGACCCTTCCTTCTGGGGTCAATCTGAGGTCAAAGTTCAACGAAAACGAAAATCTCAATTTTTGCACTTATTGAGCAACAATGCCCATCAAACCAAGCTGAATCTTTAAGAAACTAAGTACAGGCATAGGTCCTATAGCAGACTTTCACCAGCGTGTTTAATATTATGATGGCATCAAGCGTGACGTCATCGTGACGTCATCAAGTATCAAATTACACCTCCCAAAAAACCAAAATATGCATATTTTAAAATGCTTCCGTCTCGAAAACCACGTGACCCAGGATCTTCGTATTTGGCAGGTTTATAGATGACATTCTGTGCTACAACTTTCTTTGTGTGGGCATTTTCATCTGACCCTTCCTTCTGGGGTCAATTGGAGGTCAAAGTTCAACGAAAACGGAAATCTCAGTTTTTACACTTACCAGTAACAATGCCCATCAAACCAAGCTGAATCGTTAGTAAATTAGATACAGACATAGGCCCTACGGCAGACTTTCACCAGCATGTATAGTATCATGACGTCATCAGGTGTCAAATTACAAAAATTCAAAGGTTATTATTTTCAAAATTCATATCTCAAGAACCGTAATACTGTTCCACAGACGGACTACTTCTGTTATCGTAAACAGAGAGCCCCATATACTCCACACACAGCGCCCGTGGTTACTGCACATTCCTATGGGCACACACAACTTCCGGCGAGTTCGTGTCAGTGGTACACACTTCAACGCTAAAACGAATCGGGCTAAATAAGATCGGAACACTTCGGGTAAAGATTTGCGCGTTCTGATTGGCCGGTTGGCTTAGAAACGTCATCATCGGAAAAGAGTATGCTTCCAGCTAGCCTGGGGTCCATTCGCGTACAAAATCGACCGCGGGTTGCAACTTTTGCGATCAAAAACATTTTTTTCTCGTCCATAAAGCGATCCATAATCAACGTGAATCACCAAGCGACAAGGTATGTATACAAAAGTAGACATTAAACAATCCTACCATACTGACAAAAAGTCCGTAAGGCCTACCATTTGTCGCAAAAATGTACTTTTAGGAGGGCATGTTGAGCAGGAATCCGAGACTTCGCTCGCGTGCAATGTCCACACCGACGTACGACCGAGTTCCACGCCGTGTGTAGGGCCGGGACGTACGGCGGTGGTGTGCCCACTGCATACGCGATGATCTCGTAATTCCCGTGAAACAAGCAATGATGCAGCGTTAGAAAACCTGCGTTTTACGTCAATCTGTGCAAAATTGTGTGCCAATTTTGTAACTGATATTGAATTTATTAACATTCAAAGACAATACGTGATATCAGATACACCAATTAAAGATATTTAGTTGTTACTTAACAAATGAAGGCAAATAATTTGTTGAGTAATATTATTCTTTGTCAATTATTTTTGCAGCTTTTCTGTGGTCCTCGTCCTGTGACATACCACCAGTGAGCCTGAAGATGAAAAAGGGTAGTACGAGTCCCTTGATGATGCAGAATCGTCATCCATAGTTGAGCCTCCTGCCCGTAGTAACATCTGTAATTACTATTATTTGTAAAGATTTAAATATAACCTCTGGGCTCCACATCCGTTTGTTTTGATCAAAACATAAATTATTTATCTCTGAAGAATAATACGTCATTCTCTTCTCTGTTTTGTATTTAATGTAACTTTGTAAGCAATTTGGAAAGTTGTACAGTTTGTGTGTGGATGCGCTTCCTGTCATTCTTTTTTGCTGCCCTCAATCCACACCTCTCCAAAATAGTATTGGCTTGGTAATTAACACATACAGTGATTGATTATGTCAATTAAATTATTGATGCAAGTCCCAATCTTGACAATAGACAGATTTGATTATATCAGTATCTCTTATCAATCTATTTTTCAACATTAATTGGGGAAAAATAAGGTTCCCTTAACAATCAACATTTTTGCATAAATTATGCAAATTATGGGATTTCAATATAAACTAATTATCTGTAGTTAAGCAGGTTTGATTATTACAATGTCTTGCATCATTTAATTAAAGTAAATACTTTAATTAAATGATGCAAGATGCATTGTAATAATCAAACCTGCTTAAGATAAATTTGAGAAAAATGAGTTTTCCCTTGAAAATTGACCGTTTTTGCATAAATTATTAATTTATTATGCAAATGAGGTATTTAAAATATAAATTAATTATCTGTCCTTGTACATATATTAATAACTGTTGTTTGTACCAACTTTGGGCCATCCAGGATAGAGTTGAGCAAAGATATATAACCAAAAGTATAAGCCACAGTGACCATTGTCGGTGCCAAATTAGAAATAAAGAAAAACATGGGATAACCTTTGACCTGCCGATGAATTTTTACCCTGTTTTCAATTATCCAAACCGACTGTAGCTTCGCAATGCAAAATCCGATTTGAAAAAAATAAACAGATTTCTTCTAGTCAATAACCACTCTTTCAATTGACACTGATTTTAAATCGATGTGGGCTTTAAAATAAAAGGGTTGAAACTGCCTAAATTATAATTATAGATACTTGAACAATTCTTTCACAACATGATAAGTCTAAATGAACTGAACAAATCATACGATGTCATGACCCCTGTGTGACGCCTACTTCCGGTCCAAACCGGAAGTTCTTCGAAAATGTGCAAATTTTTAGCATTTTTAATGCAAATAGATTCAAAGTGGTAGTGAATTTGACCATATTTCTACGGAACGAAATGTTTCCACACATGTGGACCTTTTGACTATACCATTGGTGACGTCATGACATGGACGGTGGTTACGTAATGTGGTGTCAAATTACGCAAATTTGGAGCTGAGATGTTTTAAAATGCTGTATCTTGAAAACTACAACAGATATTGGTATGATTCCTTCGCCACATTTAAGAACTTGATGTTCAACATATTGTTCAACAATTTGTGCACAAAATTGTGACGTCATGATGTCGTCACAGGTGTCACATTACAAGATTTCAAAGATTATTATTTCAACAATTCATATCTCAAAACGGTGCAAGCTATCAACCCCCCAGCTATGGCGGATATGCAGGGAGGAGATATTAGTTACCGGATTAGTGTATACAGCAGCCGATTTCACGAAACTTTACGCAATTGCGCAAGTCCACCTACGCCATAAGTTATTGCGCAAGTGATGGCGTAAGTAGACTTGCGCAATTGAGTAAAGTTTCGTGAAATCGGCTGCTGAACTTCCATTTTTGCCATTCCACAGGTGATAACAACGTCTGAAATTCATCACAAAATGTTCATTTACCCCGATCACCTGGCGTTTGTAACAACAAACGTCATACCTCTAGTGAATATTTGTAATGCGCCGGTATCAATCAAAAAGATGCTCAGGGCGCACATCACATTCCTGGTAAACAAAACGTAGCCGCTGACAACGTTTCGCGCAAATTTAACGACAACACGGAGTGGATGTTAGATCCCTCCGTGTTCCAAAAATCAACCGAGTTATTCTTCACGCCAGGTGTAGATTTGTTGGCATCTCGACTCAATAAACAGCTACCACGGTTTGTCTCGTGGCATCCAGGGGCCGTATTCATAAAACACACTTAAGTGCAACTTGGCTAAGGGATTCCCTTAAATGTGGGAAATTTTCAGGATTACACTTAAGTGTTTTTTAAATATCACTTAAAGGATATCACTTAGTTAAGGGAATCCCTTAAAAGTTAAGTGTAAGTATTGCACTTAAGTTAAGTGTGTTTTATGAATACGGCCCCTGACCCCGAGGCGTGGGAAACGAATGCCCTTTTTCTGAATTGGGGCGCCCTTAGAAGTTACATTTTTCCACCGTTCTGTCTCATCAGCAAAATGTTGCATAAATTATCAGAAGACGAAGCGGAGGCTATCTTAATTGTTCCTCTGTGGATGACCCAACTATGGTATCCGAAGCTCTTAGATTTATTGGTTGACATTCCGGTCCTTCTACAACATCTAATAATATTCTCTCTCTGCCTTATTCATACAGGCCCCACCCACTACACAGACGTTTGAAACTGCTTGGTTGCCACGTATCAGGGAAAGCCTACAAGAACGAGGAGTTCCGGCAGAGGCTGCCGCCATCATCGCTCAGTCCTGGAGAGCATCTACAATTAAACGAGATTTAAATGAAATTTAATATTGAAGTTTAATTAAGATTCTACGAAGTATAAGCCTAACAAGAGGAATCAGGTCCCGCCCGATATCACATTGTATTTCTCCCCTCCCTTTGTTTTTCACAGTTGGGTGAGCCTTCGTTTCTGTAAACACATGATGAACACGAACTACACAGACCTTTTATAACGGTACTCTGGATGTGCCCCAGATGTACATAACAAAGAGTTTTTGTGCTCTACAAATATGTGGGTTCCAATCGGCACGCACAGCTGTGCGTCCATACCCGATTCCTCTTGTTGGCTGTTCCAACACGGTTGGGAACAGCCTTTGTTTTCGTTAAGATTTTTTTTTTTTTGGCTGTTCCGATTCGGGTCGGAACAGCCTTTGTTTTCGTTACGATTTTTATTCCTTTTTTTTTGGCTGTTCCGATTCGGGTCGGAACAGCCTTTGTTTTCGTTACGATTTTTATTCCTTTTTTTTTTTTTTTTTTTTTTTTTTTTGGCTGTTCCAACACGGTTGGGAACAGCCTTTGTTTTCGTTACGATTTTTTTTTTTGGCTGTTCCAACACGGTTGGGAACAGCCTTTGTTTTCGTTACGATTTTTTTTTTTTTTTTTCTTTTCCTTCTTCCACTTTTTTCGCACGCTATTTCGGGCACTTGCACATTCATGATTGACTTCAAACTTCACATGGACATTGGTCACTATGTTAAGTTGTGCACAGTACTAATGACGTCATGATGACGTCATCACGTGTCAGATTAAAGGGGCATGAAGTTTAATCAATTAAATATTCAAAAATCATTAAAAAATCAACCGTTTGACCTACGATCTTGATTCCTTCGCCATATACGATGACTAACAAGGGTCTTTGAGATGCGCACACCCCTTGACCTTGGACCTCGTTTCCTATTGGTCAAACAGATTTTGCCTTGTCATTTGAAAGTGGTACAAGATATCAAGATGGGGTCAACTGTGTTACACTTCGACTAGGGTGGGGTATCCAAAAAATATGGCGGTGACCTTTGACCTTGCTCACGTCCGGTTGAAACCGGAATTGGGCTATATAGACTGTGCACTACTAATAGGGAAACGCGAAATTGAGTATTTCACTTGTACACAGGCAATGGCCTATTGACTGTGCACTTCGAGGAAACATGAAAATACGTATTTTGGTTGTACACAGGCAATGGCCCATTGACTGTGTACTTCGAGGAAACGGGATAATACGTATTTTGGTTGTACACAGGCAATGGCCCATTGACTGTGTACTTCGAGGGAACGGGATAATACGTATTTTGTTTGTACACAGGCAATGGCCTATTGACTGTGCACTGCGAGGAAACATGAAAATACGTATTTGGGTTGTACACAGGCAATGGCCCATTGACTGTGTACTTCGAGGAAACGGGATAATACGTATTTTGGTTGTACACAGGCAATGGCCCATTGACTGTGTACTTCCAGGGAACGGGATAATACGTATTTTGTTTGTACACAGGCAATGGCCTATTGACTGTGCACTGCGAGGAAACATGAAAATACGTATTTTGGTTGTACACAGGCAATGGCCCATTGACTGTGTACTTCGAGGAAACGGGATAATACGTATTTTGTTTGTACACAGGCAATGGCCTATTGACTGTGCACTGCGAGGAAACTGGAGAATGATTATTTCGCGTATACACAGGCGTCTTATTGACTGTGCACTCCAAGGAAACAGGAACATTGCACATTGATGGTTGACTTCAAACTTCACATGGACATTGGTCACTATGTTAAGTTGTGCACTGTACTAATGACGTCATGATGACGTCATCACGTGTCAGATTAAAGGGGCATGAAGTTTAATCAATTAAATATTCAAAAATCATTAAAAAATCAACCGTTTGACCTACGATCTTGATTCCTTCGCCATATACGATGACTAACAAGGGTCTTTGAGATGCGCACACCCCTTGACCTTGGACCTCGTTTCCTATTAGTCAAACAGATTTTGCCTTGCCATTTGAAAGTGGTACAAGATATCTGGATGTGGTCAACTGTATTACACTTGGACCTAGGGTGGTGTATCCAAAAAATATGGTCGTGACCTTTGACCTCGTTTCCTATTGGTCTAACAGATTTTGCCTTGCCATTTGAAAGTGGTACAAGATATCCGCATGTGGTCAACTGTATTACACTTGGACCTAGGGTGGTGTATCCAAAAAATATGGTCGTGACCTTTGACCTCGTTTCCTATTGGTCTAACAGATTTTGCCTTGCCATTTGAAAGTGGTACAAGATATCCGCATGTGGTCAACTGTATTACACTTGGACCTAGGGTGGTGTATCCAAAAAATATGGTCGTGACCTTTGACCTCGTTTCCTATTGGTCTAACAGATTTTGCCTTGCCATTTGAAAGTGGTACAATATATCTGCATGTGGTCAACTGTATTACACTTGGACCTAGGGTGGTGTATCCAAAAAATATGGTCGTGACCTTTGACCTCGTTTCCTATTGGTCTAACAGATTTTGCCTTGCCATTTGAAAGGGGTACAATATATCACGATGGGGTCAACTGTGTTACACTTCGACTAGGGTGGGGTATCCAAACATATAGCAACACCTTTGACCTGTACATGTCAGATTAAAGGGGCATGTAATAATATTCGATATTTAAAAATCGATAAAAACTCAACCGTTTGACCTACGATCGTGATTTCTTCATATACGATCACTAACAAAGGTCATCCTGAACACAATATATGTTTATAAAAAGGAGGGGAACAGCCATGTGTTCGTTGTCAAGAACGAACACAGGTCTAGTTTTTTTTCTTTTCCTTCTTCCACTTTTTTCGCACGCTATTTCGGCCACTTGCACATTCATGATTGACTTCAAACTTCACATGGACATTGGTCACTATGTGAATTAGTGCACAGTACTAATGACGTAATGATGACGTAATCACGTGTCAGATTAAAGGCGCATGAAGTTTAATAAATTAAATATTCAAAAATCAATAAAAAATCAACCGTTTGACCTACGATCTTGATTCCTTCGCCATATACGATGACTAACAAACGTCTTTAAGATGCGCACACGCCTTGACCTTTGACCTCGTTTCCTATTGGTCAAACAGATTTTGCCTTGCCATTTGAAAGTGGTGCAAGATATTTGGACAAAGTCACTTGTGTTACACTTCGACTAGGGTGGGGTATCTAAAAAATATGTTGGTGACCTTTGACCTTGCTCACTTCCGGTCGAAACCGGAAGTGGCCCTTAGTTTAAAAGTGAAAGGAGGTATTGAGATGGGGTCAATGGTGTTATTACCAGAGGCCCTTAAGCTTTCCAAAAATATAAGTGATGACGTCATCGTACGAAATAGCGCCCTCTAGCGACAAGATGATTACGTAATGAAATATTGGAAAATCAATACAAAATCAACCGTTTGACCTACGATCTTGATTCCTTCGCCATATACGATGATTAACAAGGGTCTTTGAGGTGCGCACACCCCTTGACCTTGGACCTCGTTTCCTATTGGTCAAACAGATTTTGCCTTGCCATTTGAAAGTGGTACAAGATATCTGGATGTGGTCAACTGTATTACACTTAGACCTAGGGTGGTGTATCCAAAAAATATGGTCGTGACCTTTGACCTTGCTCATTTCCGGTCGAAACCGGAAGTGGCCCTTAGTTTGAAAGTGGTAGGAGGTATTGAGATAGGGTCAATGGTGTTATTATCAGAGGCCCTTAAGCTTTCCAAAAATATAAGAGATGACGTCATCGTACGAAATAGCGCCCTCTAGCGACAAGATGATTACGTAATTAAATATTTAAAAATAAATACAAAATCTACCGTTTGACCTACGAAATTGATTCCTTCTGCATATACGATCACTAACAAATGTCTTTAAGATGCGCACATGGCTTGACCTTTGACCTCGTTTCCTATTGGTCAAACAGATTTTGCCTTGCCATTTGAAAGGGGTACAATATATAACGATGGGGTCAACTGTGTTACACTTCGACTAGGGTGGGGTATCCAAACATATAGCAACACCTTTGACCTTCCCTATATGTCAGATTAAAGGGGCATGTAATAATATTCGATATTTAAAAATCGATAAAAACTCAACCGTTTGACATACGATCGTGATTTCTTCATATGCGATCACTAACAAAGGTCATCCCGAACACCATATATGTTTATAAAAAGGAGGGGAACAGCCATGTGTTCGTTGTCAAGAACGAACACAGGTCTAGTTTTTATTCTTTTACTTCTTCCACTTTTTTCAGACGCTATTTCGGACACTTGCACATTGATGATTGACTTCAAACTTCACATGGACATTGGTCACTATGTGAAGTTGTGCACAGTACTAATGACGTAATGATGACGTCATCACGTGTCAGATTAAAGGCGCATGAAGTTTAATAAATTAAATATTCAAAAATCAATAACAAATCAACCGTTTGACCTACGATCTTGATTCCTTCGCCATATACGATGACTAACAAAAGTCTTTAAGATGCGCACACGCCTTGACCTTTGACCTCGTTTCCTATTGGTCAAACAGATTTTGCCTTGCCATTTGAAAGTGGTGCAAGATATTTGGACAAAGTCACTTGTGTTACACTTCGACGAGGGTGGGGTATCTAAAAAATATGTTGGTGACCTTTGACCTTGCTCACTTCCGGTCGAAACCGGAAGTGGCCCTTAGTTTGAAAGTGAAAGGAGGTATTGAGATGGGGTCAATGGTGTTATTACCAGAGGCCCTTAAGCTTTCCAAAAATATAAGTGATGACGTCATCGTACGAAATAGCGCCCTCTACCGACAAGATGATTACGTAATTAAATATTCAAAAATCAATAAAAAATCAACTGTTTGACCTACGATATTGATTCCTGTGGCATATACGATCACTAACAAATGTCTTTAAGATGCGCACAGGGCTTGACCTTTGACCTCGTTTCCTATTGGTCTAACAGATTTTGCCTTGCCATTTGAAAGTGGTACAAGATATCTGCATGTGGTCAACTGTATTATACTTCGACTAGGGTGGGGTATCCAAAAAATATGGTGGTGACCTTTGACCTTGCTCACGTCCGGTTGAAACCGGAATGGGCTATATAGACTGTGCACTACTAATAGGGAAACGCGAAATTGAGTATTTCACTTGTACACAAGCAATGGCCTATTGACTGTGCACTTCGAGGAAACATGAAAATACGTATTTTGGTTGTACACAGGCAATGGCCTATTGACTGTGTACTGCGAGGAAACGGGAAACTAAGTATTTTGCTTGTACACAGGCAATGGCCTATTGACTGTGCACATCGAGGAAACATGAAAATACGTATTTTGCTTGTACACAGGCAATGCCCATTGACTGTGTACTTCGAGGAAACGGGAAAATACGTAATTTGTTTGTACACAGGCAATGGCCTATTGACTGTGCACTGCGAGGAAACGGGAAACTAAGTATTTTGCTTGTACACAGGCAATGGCATATTGACTGTGCACTTCGAGGAAACATGCAAATACGTATTTTGCTTGTACACGGGCAATGCCCATTGACTGTGTACTTCGAGGAAACGGGAAAATACGTATTTTGTTTGTACACAGGCAAAATGCCTATTGACTGTGCACTGCGAGGAAACGGGAAAATACGTATTTTGCTTGTTGGCTGTGCATCTCTTTTTCTTCTTCCACTTTTTTCAGACGCTATTTCGGGCACTTGCACTTTCATGATCGACTTCAAACTTCACATGGACATTGGTCACTATGTGAAGTTGTGCACAGTACTAATGACGTCATGATGACATCATCACGTGTCAGATTAAAGAGGCATAAAGTTTAATAAATTAAATATTCAAAAATCATTAAAAAATCAACCGGTTGACCTACGATCTTGATTCCTTCGCCATATACGATGACTAACAAGGGTCTTTGAGATGCGCACACCCCTTGACCTTGGACCTCGTTTCCTATTGGTCAAACAGATTTTGCCTTGCCATTTGAAAGTGGTACAAGATATCTGGATGTGGTCAACTGTATTACACTTTGACCTAGGGTGGTGTATCCAAAAAATATGGTCGTGACCTTTGACCTCGTTTCCTATTGGTCTAACAGATTTTGCCTTGCCATTTGAAAGTGGTACAAGATATCTGGATGTGGTCAACTGTATTACACTTCGACCTAGGGTAAGGTATCCAAACATATAGCAACACCTTTAACCTTCCCTACATGTCAGATTAAAGGGGCATGTAATAATATTAAATATTTAAAAATCGATAAAAACTCAACCGTTTGACCTACGATCGTGATTTCTTCATATACGATCACTAACAAAGGTCATCCCGAACACCATATATGTTTATAAAAAGGAGGGGAACAGCCATGTGTTCGTTGTCAAGAACGAACACAGGTCTAGTTTTTTTTTTTTTTATTCTTTTCCTTCTTCCACTTTTTTCAGACGCTTTTTCGGGCACTTGCACATTCATGATTGACTTCAAACTTCACATGGACATTGGTCACTATGTGAAGTTGTGCACAGTACTAATGACGTCATGATGACGTCATCACGTGTCAGATTAAAGGGGTATGAAGTTTAATAAATTAAATATTCAAAAATCAATAAAAAATCAACCGTTTGACCTACGATCTTGATTCCTTCGGCATATACGATGACTAACAAAGGTCTTTGAGATGCGCACACCCCTTGACCTTTGACCTCGTTTCCTATTGGTCAAACAGATTTTGCCTTGCCATTTGAAAGTGGTGCAAGATATTTGGACAAAGTCACTTGTGTTACACTTCGACTAGGGTGGGGTATCTAAAAATATTTTTGTGACCTTTGACCTTGCTCACTTCCGGTCGAAACCGGAAGTGGCCCTTAGTTTGAAAGTGAAAGGAGGTATTGAGATGGGGTCAATGGTGTTATTACCAGAGGCCCTTAAGCTTTCCAAAAATATAAGTGATGACGTCATCGTACGAAATAGCGCCCTCTAGCGACAAGATGATTACGTAATGAAATATTGGAAAATCAATAAAAAATCAACCGTTTGACCTACGATCTTGATTCCTTCGGCATATACGATGACTAACAAAGGTCTTTGAGATGCGCACACCCCTTGACCTTGGACCTCGTTTCCTATTGGTCAAACAGATTTTGCCTTGCCATTTGAAAGTGGTACAAGATATCTGGATGTGGTCAACTGTATTACACTTAGACCTAGGGTGGTGTATCCAAAAAATATGGTCGTGACCTTTGACCTTGCTCATTTCCGGTCGAAACCGGAAGTGGCCCTTAGTTTGAAAGTGGTAGGAGGTATTGAGATAGGGTCAATGGTGTTATTATCAGAGGCCTATAAGCTTTCCAAAAATATAAGTGATGACGTCATCGTACGAAATAGCGCCCTCTAGCGACAAGATGATTACGTAATTAAATATTCAAAAATCAATAAAAAAATCTACCGTTTGACCTACGAATTTGATTCCTTCTGCATATACGATCACTAACAAATGTCTTTAAGATGCCCACATGGCTTGACCTTTGACCTCGTTTCCTATTGGTCAAACAGATTTTGCCTTGCCATTTGAAAGGGGTGCAATATATCACGATGGGGTTAACTGTGTTACACTTCGACTAGGGTGGGGTATCCAAACATATAGCAACACCTTTGACCTTCCCTACATGTCAGATTAAAGGGGCATGTAATAATATTCAATATTTAAAAATCGATAAAAACTCAACCGTTTGACGTACGATCGTGATTTCTTCATATACGATCACTAACAAAGGTCATCCCGAACACCATATATGTTTATAAAAAGGAGGGGAACAGCCATGTGTTCGTTTACAACGAACACATTTCTAGTTTTTTTTTTTTTTTATTCTTTTACTTCTTCCACTTTTTTCAGACGCTATTTCGGACACTTGCACATTGATGATTGACTTCAAACTTCAAATGGACATTGGTCACTATGTGAAGTTGTGCACAGTACTAATGACGTAATGATGACGTCATCACGTGTCAGATTAAAGGCGCATGAAGTTTAATAAATTAAATATTCAAAAATCAATAACAAATCAACCGTTTGACCTACGATCTTGATTCCTTCGGCATATACGATGACTAACAAAGGTCTTTGAGATGCGCACACCCCTTGACCTTTGACCTCGTTTCCTATTGGTCTAACAGATTTTGCCTTGCCATTTGAAAGTGGTGCAAGATATTTGGACAAAGTCACTTGTGTTACACTTCGACTAGGGTGGGGTATCTAAAAAATATTTTTGTGACCTTTGACCTTGCTCACTTCCGGTCGAAACCGGAAGTGGCCCTTAGTTTGAAAGTGAAAGGAGGTATTGAGATGGGGTCAATGGTGTTATTACCAGAGGCCCTTAAGCTTTCCAAAAATATAAGTGATGACGTCATCGTACGAAATAGCGCCCTCTACCGACAAGATGATTACGTAATTAAATATTCAAAAATCAATAAAAAATCAACTGTTTGACCTACGATATTGATTCCTGTGGCATATATGATCACTAACAAATGTCTTTAAGATGCGCACAGGGCTTGACCTTTGACCTCGTTTCCTATTGGTCTAACAGATTTTGCCTTGCCATTTGAAAGTGGTACAAGATATCTCCATGTGGTCAACTGTATTACACTTCGACTAGGGTGGGGTATCCAAAAAATATGGCGGTGACCTTTGACCTTGCTCACGTCCGGTTGAAACCGGAATGGGCTATATAGACTGTGCACTACTAATAGGGAAACGCGAAATTGAGTATTTCACTTGTACACAAGCAATGGCCTATTGACTGTGCACTTCGAGGAAACATGAAAATACGTATTTTGGTTGTACACAGGCAATGGCCTATTGACTGTGTACTGCGAGGAAACGGGAAACTAAGTATTTTGCTTGTACACAGGCAATGGCCTATTGACTGTGCACATCGAGGAAACATGAAAATACGTATTTTGCTTGTACACAGGCAATGCCCATTGACTGTGTACTTCGAGGAAACGGGAAAATACGTAATTTGTTTGTACACAGGCAATGGCCTATGTGCACTGCGAGGAAACGGGAAACTAAGTATTTTGCTTGTACACAGGCAATGGCATATTGACTGTGCACTTCGAGGAAACATGCAAATACGTATTTTGCTTGTACACGGGCAATGCCCATTGACTGTGTACTTCGAGGAAACGGGAAAATACGTATTTTGTTTGTACACAGGCAAAATGCCTGTTGACTGTGCACTGCGAGGAAACGGGAAAATACGTATTTTGCTTGTTGGCTGTGCATCTCTTTTTCTTCTTCCACTTTTTTCAGACGCTATTTCGGGCACTTGCACTTTCATGATTGACTTCAAACTTCACATGGACATTGGTCACTATGTGGAGTTGTGCACAGTACTAATGACGTCATGATGACATCATCACGTGTCAGATTAAAGAGGCATGAAGTTTAATAAATTAAATATTCAAAAATCATTAAAAAAATCAACCGGTTGACCTACGATCTTGATTCCTTCGCCATATACGATGACTAACAAGGGTCTTTGAGATGCGCACACCCCTTGACCTTGGACCTCGTTTCCTATTGGTCAAACAGATTTTGCCTTGCCATTTGAAAGTGGTACAAGATATCTGGATGTGGTCAACTGTATTACACTTTGACCTAGGGTGGTGTATCCAAAAAATATGGTCGTGACCTTTGACCTCGTTTCCTATTGGTCTAACAGATTTTGCCTTGCCATTTGAAAGTGGTACAAGATATCTGGATGTGGTCAACTGTATTACACTTCGACCTAGGGTAAGGTATCCAAACATATAGCAACACCTTTAACCTTCCCTACATGTCAGATTAAAGGGGCATGTAATAATATTAAATATTTAAAAATCGATAAAAACTCAACCGTTTGACCTACGATCGTGATTTCTTCATATACGATTACTAACAAAGGTCATCCCGAACACCATATATGTTTATAAAAAGGAGGGGAACAGCCATGTGTTCGTTGTCAAGAACGAACACAGGTCTAGTTTTTTTTTATTTTTATTTTTGGCTGTTCCGATTCGGGTCGGAACAGCCTTTGTTTTCGTTAAGATTTTTTTTTTTTTTTTTATTCTTTTCCTTCTTCCACTTTTTTCAGACGCTATTTCGGACACTTACACATTGATGATTGACTTCAAACTTCACATGGACATTGGTCACTATGTGAATTAGTGCACAGTGCTAATGACGTAATGATGACGTCATCACGTGTCAGATTAAAGGCGCATGAAGTTTAATAAATTAAATATTCAAAAATCAATAACAAATCAACCGTTTGACCTACGATCTTGATTCCTTCGCCATATATGATGACTAACAAAAGTCTTTAAGATGCGCACACGCCTTGACCTTTGACCTCGTTTCCTATTGGTCAAACAGATTTTGCCTTGCCATTTGAAAGTGGTGCAAGATATTTGGACAAAGTCACTTGTGTTACACTTCGACTAGTGTGGGGTATCTAAAAAATATGTTGGTGACCTTTGACCTTGCTCACTTCCGGTCGAAACCGGAAGTGGCCCTTAGTTTGAAAGTGGTAGGAGGTATTGAGATGGGGTCAATGGTGTTATTACCAGAGGCCCTTAAGCTTTCCAAAAATATAAGTGATGACGTCATCGTACGAAATAGCGCCCTCTAGCGACAAGATGATTACGTAATGAAATATTGGAAAATCAATACAAAATCAACCGTTTGACCTACGATCTTGATTCCTTCGCCATATACGATGATTAACAAGGGTCTTTGAGATGCGCACACCCCTTGACCTTGGACCTCGTTTCCTATTGGTCAAACAGATTTTGCCTTGCCATTTGAAAGTGGTGCAAGATATCTGGATGTGGTCAACTGTATTACACTTAGACCTAGGGTGGTGTATCCAAAAAATATGGTCGTGACCTTTGACCTTGCTCATTTCCGGTCGAAACCGGAAGTGGCCCTTAGTTTGAAAGTGGTAGGAGGTATTGAGATAGGGTCAATGGTGTTATTACCAGAGGCCCTTAAGCTTTCCAAAAATATAAGTGATGACGTCATCGTAGGAAATAGCGCCCTCTAGCGACAAGATGATTACGTAATTAAATATTCAAAAATCAATAAAAAATCTACCGTTTGACCTACAAATTTGATTCCTTCTGCATATACGATCACTAACAAATGTCTTTAAGATGCGCACATGGCTTGACCTTTGACCTCGTTTCCTATTGGTCAAACAGATTTTGCCTTGCCATTTGAAAGGGGTACAATATATCACGATGGGGTCAACTGTGTTACACTTCGACTAGGGTGGGGTATCCAAACATATAGCAACACCTTTGACCTTCCCTACATGTCAGATTAAAGTGGCATGTAATAATATTCAATATTTAAAAATCGATAAAAACTCAACCGTTTGACATACGATCGTGATTTTTTCATATACAATCACTAACAAAGGTCATCCCGAACACCACATATGTTTATAAAAAGGAGGGGAACAGCCATGTGTTCGTTTTCAACGAACACATTTCTAGTTTTTTTATTCTTTTCCTTCTTCCACTTTTTTCAGAGGCTATTTCGGACACTTGCACATTGATGATTGACTTCAAACTGCACATGGACATTGGTCACTATGTGAAGTTGTGCACAGTACTAATGACGTCATGATGACGTCATCACGTGTCAGATTAAAGGGGCATGAAGTTTAATAAATTAAATATTCAAAAATCAATAAAAAATCAACCGTTTGACCTACGATCTTGATTCCTTCGGCATATACGATGACTAACAAAAGTCTTTGAGATGCGCACACCCCTTGACCTTTGACCTCGTTTCCTATTGGTCTAACAGATTTTGCCTTGCCATTTGAAAGTGGTGCAAGATATTTGGACAAAGTCACTTGTGTTACACTTCGACTAGGGTGGGGTATCTAAAAAATATTTTTGTGACCTTTGACCTTGCTCACTTCCGGTCGAAACCGGAAGTGGCCCTTAGTTTGAAAGTGAAAGGAGGTATTGAGATAGGGTCAATGGTGTTATTACCAGAGGCCCTTAAGCTTTCCAAAAATATAAGTGATGACGTCATCGTAGGAAATAGCGCCCTCTAGCGACAAGATGATTACGTAATTAAATATTCAAAAATCAATAAAAAATCTACCGTTTGACCTACAAATTTGATTCCTTCTGCATATACGATCACTAACAAATGTCTTTAAGATGCGCACATGGCTTGACCTTTGACCTCGTTTCCTATTGGTCAAACAGATTTTGCCTTGCCATTTGAAAGGGGTACAATATATCACGATGGGGTCAACTGTGTTACACTTCGACTAGGGTGGGGTATCCAAACATATAGCAACACCTTTGACCTTCCCTACATGTCAGATTAAAGTGGCATGTAATAATATTCAATATTTAAAAATCGATAAAAACTCAACCGTTTGACATACGATCGTGATTTTTTCATATACAATCACTAACAAAGGTCATCCCGAACACCACATATGTTTATAAAAAGGAGGGGAACAGCCATGTGTTCGTTTTCAACGAACACATTTCTAGTTTTTTATTCTTTTCCTTCTTCCACTTTTTTCAGACGCTATTTCGGACACTTGCACATTGATGATTGACTTCAAACTGCACATGGACATTGGTCACTATGTGAAGTTGTGCACAGTACTAATGACGTCATGATGACGTCATCACGTGTCAGATTAAAGGGGTATGAAGTTTAATAAATTAAATATTGGAAAATCAATAAAAAATCAACCGTTTGACCTACGATCTTGATTCCTTCGGCATATACGATGACTAACAAAGGTCTTTGAGATGCGCACACCCCTTGACCTTTGACCTCGTTTCCTATTGGTCTAACAGATTTTGCCTTGCCATTTGAAAGTGGTGCAAGATATTTGGACAAAGTCACTTGTGTTACACTTCGACTAGGGTGGGGTATCTAAAAAATATTTTTGTGACCTTTGACCTTGCTCACTTCCGGTCGAAACCGGAAGTGGCCCTTAGTTTGAAAGTGAAAGGAGGTATTGAGATGGGGTCAATGGTGTTATTACCAGAGGCCCTTAAGCTTTCCAAAAATATAAGTGATGACGTCATCGTACGAAATAGCGCCCTCTACCGACAAGATGATTACGTAATTAAATATTCAAAAATCAATAAAAAATCAACTGTTTGACCTACGATCTTGATTCCTGTGGCATATACGATCACTAACAAATGTCTTTAAGATGCGCACAGGGCTTGACCTTTGACCTCGTTTCCTATTGGTCTAACAGATTTTGCCTTGCCATTTGAAAGTGGTACAAGATATCTGGATGTGGTCAACTGTATTACACTTGGACCTAGGGTGGTGTATCCAAAAAATATGGCCGTGACCTTTGACCTTGCTCACTTCCGGTCGAAACCGGAAGTGGCCCTTAGTTTGAAAGTGAAAGGAGGTATTGAGATAGGGTCAATGGTGTTATTACCAGAGGCCCTTAAGCTTTCCAAAAATATAAGTGATGACGTCTCGTAGGAAATAGCGCCCTCTAGCGACAAGATGATTACGTAATTAAATATTCAAAAATCAATAAAAAATCTACCGTTTGACCTACAAATTTGATTCCTTCTGCATATACGATCACTAACAAATGTCTTTAAGATGCGCACATGGCTTGACCTTTGACCTCGTTTCCTATTGGTCAAACAGATTTTGCCTTGCCATTTGAAAGGGGTACAATATATCACGATGGGGTCAACTGTGTTACACTTCGACTAGGGTGGGGTATCCAAACATATAGCAACACCTTTGACCTTCCCTACATGTCAGATTAAAGTGGCATGTAATAATATTCAATATTTAAAAATCGATAAAAACTCAACCGTTTGACATACGATCGTGATTTATTCATATACAATCACTAACAAAGGTCATCCCGAACACCACATATGTTTATAAAAAGGAGGGGAACAGCCATGTGTTCGTTTTCAACGAACACATTTCTAGTTTTTTTTCTTTTCCTTCTTCCACTTTTTTCAGATGCTATTTCGGGCACTTGCACATTCATGATTGACTTCAAACTTCACATGGACATTGGTCACTATGTGAAGTTGTGCACAGTACTAAAGACGTCATGATGACGTCATCACGTGTCAGATTAAAGGGGCATGAAGTTTAATAAATTAAATATTCAAAAATCAATAACAAATCAACCGTTTGACCTACGATCTTGATTCCTTCGGCATATACGATGACTAACAAAGGTCTTTGAGATGCGCACACCCCTTGACCTTTGACCTCGTTTCCTATTGGTCAAACAGATTTTGCCTTGCCATTTGAAAGTGGTGCAAGATATTTGGACAAAGTCACTTGTGTTACACTTCGACTAGGGTGGGGTATCTAAAAAATATGTTGGTGACCTTTGACCTTGCTCACTTCCGGTCGAAACCGGAAGTGGCCCTTAGTTTGAAAGTGGTAGGAGGTATTGAGATGGGGTCAATGGTGTTATTACCAGAGGCCCTTAAGCTTTCCAAAAATATAAGTGATGACGTCATCGTACGAAATAGCGCCCTCTACCGACAAGATTATTACGTAATTAAATATTCAAAAATCAATAAAAAATCAACTGTTTGACCTACGATCTTGATTCCTGTGGCATATACGATCACTAACAAATGTCTTTAAGATCCGCACAGGGCTTGACCTTTGACCTCGTTTCCTATTGGTCTAACAGATTTTGCCTTGCCATTTGAAAGTGGTACAAGATATCTGGATGTGGTCAACTGTATTACACTTGGACCTAGGGTGGTGTATCCAAAAAATATGGCCGTGACCTTTGACCTTGCTCACTTCCGGTCGAAACCGGAAGTGGCCCTTAGTTTGAAAGTGGTAGGAGGTATTGAGATGGGGTCAATGGTGTTATTACCAGAGGCCCTTAAGCTTTCCAAAAATATAAGTGATGACGTCATCGTACGAAATAGCGCCCTCTAGCGACAAGATGATTACGTAATTAAATATTCAAAAATCAATAAAAAATCAACCGTTTGACCTACAAATTTGATTCCTTCTGCATATACGATCACTAACAAATGTCTTTAAGATGCGCACATGGCTTGACCTTTGACCTCGTTTCCTATTGGTCAAACAGATTTTGCCTTGCCATTTGAAAGGGGTACAATATATCACGATGGGGTCAACTGTGTTACACTTCGACTAGGGTGGGGTATCCAAACATATAGCAACACCTTTGACCTTCCCTACATGTCAGATTAAAGGGGCATGTAATAATATTCAATATTTAAAAGTCGATAAAAACTCAACCGTTTGACGTACGATCGTGATTTCTTCATATACGATCACTAACAAAGGTCATCCCGAACACCATATATGTTTATAAAAAGGAGGGGAACAGCCATGTGTTCGTTTACAACGAACACATTTCTAGTTAGGCTTATACTTCGTAGAATCTTAATTAAACTTCAATATTAAATTTCATTTAAATCTCGTTTAATTTTTCGATTACATGACACAAGTTACAACACCTAATATGACGTTTAAGTGTCAAAGGCAGAATACATGAATGATTTCTGCCATAACGATGGTAACGGTAACGGATCTGGGTGGTGTTAGTGTGGCATATCTTCGAAGAAGTCGGGAATATTAAGCCTGGTATACGCACTTTTTCGGCCGACGCGACTCAACTCAACTCAACTGGAGCGAACTAGTTGGTGAAAGTCGGTAAGTGTATACCACTTCACGCCTCAAATCAGAGTCAGTCGCTTCTAGTCTGAAGTTGTCTGAATTAGTCTGAAGTTTTTCAGTAGTGTTGGAAAACTAGGTCCGACTTTCAGTTGAGTTGAGTTGAGTCGAGTCGCGTGGTCATGTGCCAGTGTATACCGCCAGTCGCAAGTCGATAAAAGTCGGTGGGCCCGGCAGCCAATCAACGTGCACACCCGTAGGCTATCCCGGCCAGTGGTGCAATCGGCAAAATGGCGACCTCCGTGACCTTTTGTCGGACGGTCGGACTCAGTTGCGGCAAGTCGGTGTAGTGTATACCCACCAGTCGGTTGTAGTTAGCGGGTCTAGCGACTCTCACCGACTGACACCAACTGTAGCCGACAAGTTGAGTTGAGTTGAGTCGCGTCGGCCGAAAAAGTGCCATGCAGTTGATGCCGCTCATGGCGTCCGGCCGGCGGCGTATGGCTTTGGCGTTGCATCGCTCAGTATCCGCAATTGCAATAACGTCATCTTTTGTCGCAGCTCGGTTTTGTCTGAATATAACAAAATGTTCTCAGTCGTTGGTCATGCAGTGATATTAGGGAGTTTTCGATTTGCACGACGGATGATTCTACGACGGATGAATTGCTATCCCGACTCATCTGCGCATGCGTCGACTTTGCCATGTCGTCGTCGTCTGATTTCTAGGACGGTAGTTGGGGCAAATCAACGTTGTGGCGACGACGGCAACGTTTAGGTAACATTTCACCTTCAACAACACATTTTTAGATCTCATGACTCATCTCAAGTCGTCGTAAAAATCGAAATGGATTAAAAGTAGGACAATACGTTTTGTGCAACGACGTGTTCGCGGTCAGATTTTCCACCGTCGTGTTTCTCTCCGTCGTCCAATCGAAAACTCCCTAATAGCGGCCTTGGGGTGACCGTTAGATGACGTCCCTGTAGCGCAGATTTAGTCTGCGCACTGAAAACCACAGAATCACAAAAACACTTTGCTCCCAAGTCGATTCTGTGGTTTTCAGTGTGTCATTCATGCACTCCAAATTCCCTCCACACCGCTTTTTCACAAAGCGACGCGTGTCCCACTTACTTTTACGCGCGAAAAGGCTCAATGGCTATATGTTCAGACATGGATGGGACTACAGAGACCGAAAAAGGTCTAACATCCCGCGGTCGCTGCGGGGGACTTTTTCTTGCCTAAAAACTGAGCGTTCAGACATGACCTATCTCAGGTCACGCAGCTGCATCCTGACACGAGCGATTTCACACCGATCACCCTCGGGTTGTCAGGAGTTGGAGTTCCCCTTTCATGAAAATTGTTGTACAAAATACCGATCGTAATACTGGAAAATTCCAACGTCGGTATAGCAAGGGCCAATATTATACTGGTACCAAGGGGAAAGCCCCGTTAAACTTCCCGCGCCAAAGAGGCAAGTACTGGAAGACCAAGCAGTCCAATTGGCCCAACACTACGAACCGAAAGTATATAGGTGCAACTACCGAACGCACGTCATCATTGACGGTAAGCACGCACAACATTGCTCAATGTTCTTTCGTGCAGGCAGGCAGACTCGCATATTTCGTAGCCAAATGGCGTGAGATAACTTCTGATAAGTGGATTTTTGATATTATTCAAAATTACCATATTGATTTCATGCAGCAACGTTGCCAAATTCAGCCTCCGCGTGAAATTCTATTCACGGAGAACGAGGTCGCCATAATTTCGAAAGAAATCGACAAAATGCTCATTAAAGGAGCAAAAGTCAAAGTCTGCCATACAGATGCAGAATTTCTTTCAAACATTTTCATAAGACCCAAAAAGGATGGGTCATTTCGACCAATCATTAACCTTCGAGGGTTAAACAGATTTGTGACGCATGTTCATTTTAAAATGGAGACGATTCATCATGCAATACATTTGCTTCGTCCAAACTGTTTCATGGCATCAATTGACTTAAAGGATGCGTACTTCTCTGTTCCTATTGCCCAAGAACATAGGAAATATTTGCGATTTTTGTGGCAAACGAAACTATACGAGTTTACCTGCATGCCATTTGGGCTTTCGTGTGCTCCAAGAGTATTTACCAAAGTCATGAAGCCGTTAGTAGCCTCTTTAAGACGTGCGGGGCACGAGTCTTGTGACTACATCGACGACTGTTTGTTGATTGGCTCGACATATCAATGATGATATAGAGTGGAAACTCAATCCTGATATATTCTGTAGAATTACACAATCGGGGTACCCGAGATAGATCTTTTTGCCTCAAGGCTAAATCACCAGGTGACTGTCTATAATATGCATCTTGGCGACCTGCCAGACCCAGGTGCAATCTACACCGATGCATTCTCTATAAGTTGGAATAATGTCTTCTTTTATGCTTTCCCGCCATTTTGCTTAATAAGCAGGGTGTTGGCCAAAATTGAACACGAAAAGTCGTGTGGTATAATTATTGTTCCGTTTTGGGATACACACTCAGTTATGGTTCCCTAAATTAATGAAACTTTTGGTAAAAGCACCAATTATTTTACCTACTCGGCCTGACCTACTTTCCCTACTTTTTCTGACAGACCTCACCCATTTGGGGATCGTCTGCGACTCCTGGCATGCCTATTATCCGGGAATCACTCAGACGGCAGGGGATTTCAGGAGGAGCTGCTGACGTCAT
This sequence comes from Henricia sp. BOLD:AAB3569, assembly GCA_037783545.1. Classification (NCBI taxonomy): domain Eukaryota; kingdom Metazoa; phylum Echinodermata; class Asteroidea; order Spinulosida; family Echinasteridae; genus Henricia; species Henricia sp. BOLD:AAB3569. Next base: position 491,597 of record JBBELK010000430.1, on the reverse strand, counting down.
CGTTGCGTCTTGGCGGAAATCCACACAGAAATGCTACGCAACAGCACTATACGGAAGTGGCTTTTATTTTGTGTAAGGACAAAAGTATGTCCAATTCGAGCAAATGTCACCAAAGTAATTGAGTTTCTTACTAATCAATTTAATTTGGGTTGTGAATATAACAGCCTTAATACAATGCGAAGTGCATTATCAGCAGTCATGATATCTGAGCGTGGTCAGACTATAGGGTCGCACCCGCTCGTTAAACGGTTCCTAGCTGGCGTATATAATTTGCGACCTACGAAACCAAAATACACATCAATATGGGATGTCGATTATGCTTCGGTATCTTAAAGAGCTGGGACCTAATGACACCATGTCAAATAAGAACTTAACAATGAAACTGGTTATGTTAATTGCTCTCGTTTCTGGCCAGCGTTGCCAAACTATATCGTTGATTAATATCGACGGTGCTCGAGTCACACCAAAGGGTGTTAACTATATTTTATCGAAATTAACGAAAACATCTAAACCGGAAAGACCACCCGTTAATGTTGATTTGCAGGCTTATCCTCACGACAAACTGTTTTGCGTTGTGCATACACTTAAAACGTATCTTGTGAAGACACGTAGTTACCGAGGAAACAAAAGGAATTTATTTCTCAGTTTCGTTAAACCATATAAAGAAATAGGGCACGAGACAATCTCTCGCTGGATTAAGGCAACGCTTTCAGCAGCAGGTATTGACACTAGAGTCTTTACAGCCCACAGCACGAGATCTGCATCATGCAGTGCAGCTTTTCAAAAAGGTGTGCCATTAAACATCATCATGTCAACAGCGGGATGGAGGAACTCCTCTACCTTTGCAAGATTCTACAATAAACCGATTGAGGACAGTAGTTTTGCACAGTCTGTGCTTGATACGTAATCGCCATAATTGGCCTATTTTTTCCCGAAATAATAACTGTCATTATAATTGCAAGTCCGTTGAGTGACAACATTGTCTCAGACTGTTTGGCCGTTGCTCTAAACATCTCAAGTAAGTTCGAGATGCTAGGGATAGCGAGGTAGAATTCCCTAATTAAACGAAATGAATGAAATGAAATTGAAGTTTAATTATAATTTTACCGAGTCTATACCTAGCATTAAAGAACTTACGCTCCCTCCCAAAGGAGCGAATCCCACCCTTGCTCTAACGGCCAAAAATTTCCTCACTAATTTGTTCACAAAAATACATTGGAGTACGTTGTTGTTGTTCTTCAAATTTGGAGTGTTAGATTATAAATATATATGGGCATGTTGGGCATGTGCACACCTGTCCAAAGCAGTCCGTGGCATAGGGCTATATGCCCCGGAGAAACTCACTTTAGGCATGTTTACACAGAGGTTGTTGTTGTTGTATATTTTATGGCATCTTCGGCAACTAAGGCCCTTTATGCCATCAACTATACGGTTTTAGCTTTAACTATACTATATTATCAACTTGAGATGACGAAGAAGGAGTTGCAGTTTTAGAAGTGGGAGGAAAACCCCCAGAGAAATGCCCCAGGGGAAAACCCAATCCACATACACGCCCCGGATTCGAACCCGGGACCCCAGAGGTGAAAGGCGAGGAAAGAACCCGTACGCCAACCCGACCGCCCCCTCCATTGGAGTATGATACTATGAGGGTACCCCCATTCGTTTTTACAATGGGATCTCTGAACCGTGACGAAACATACCGGTGGCAGGTGCAATCTCAAGTAAGTTCTTTAATGCTAGGTATAGACTCGGTAGAATTATAATTAAACGTCAATTTCATTTCATTCATTTCGTTTAATTAGGGAAATCCACCCTAATGGGTTTACGAATTGAGTTCCGCGCACAGAGAATTATGGTTGCTGAAAACGCTGCCGAAGTATGGAAAATGCTCGACAACCTCCAGAGTGGTCCTTCCGATGTGATGCACAACACACGGGTCTCTTGGTGAAGGTTAGTGGAGCACGACAGATCTCATTTCAGCCCCGATGTACGTAACATCAAATCAAACAACGTGACATCAGGACTATATTTTATCTGTTTTATTCTGGGATGCTGCAGTCACCTGCGCCCACTTTAAGTAGGCCCACTTAAAACTTTATACACGTAATAAACGCAAAAATCTCTCTGGAAAAGCTCAATCACGATTTATCAAACTAGTTGAAACAACATTAGTGGATTTCTAAAAGAAAAAATTGTCCCAAAATACGCTCCAAAAACAGACCGGTTAAATCCGACCAACACGGCCGGTAGATAATGCCCGTCCGACCAACATACCTGTCAAAACAACCAATCACACCGGCTAAAATGCCCAATCCGCATTGGTTAATCGATACGAACCGGCCACCCCAACCAATACGACCGGCTACCCTAACCACCACACCAGCCGGACCCACATCCACGAACCACACCGTCCGAACCCAACCAATCTGCCCCTATACCCTGAGATAGGCGAAAAAACGGAGATAAAACCTGCAAATTAATAATGCGGGAAAAAATACTCTGTAAAATTCCCATCTGACCCCCTCAGGCGATCGAATAGCCAGAATCGTACTGGTTGACTCCAGGGTAGTATTTCTCGAGGAAAATAAGAATGAACGAAATATAACGTTATCTGTTAAAGTACTATTATTAAGTTGTTCATTTATGACAATACAGAGGCTGTGGAAAAGACGACACGGCCTGTGTTGTGCGGTGTCCTATCTTCGAAGTGACCAAATTGCCCCTCAATATTGAAAGAAAATGCATGCGATGAACCACATACTACTTCAGTGTTAAGATGACACTTTTGCAAACGCACCCAAATTCAATTTATATGCGTCATGCGCACACTAATTTGACAACTCTTTAAATATTGTGATCGGTATACTCGGGGAAAATTTGGCTACTGAACTTGTCAAATGTCGTGCATGCTTAATACCGAAAAGTTACGTAATCAAATTAATACACATCTTGTGTTAAACCATATTCCCCGGGCAATCGGGGTTAAAAGAACAAAAGTATGCGGACATGGAATTAAGACCTTTTTAGATGAAGATAAAAGATGGAAGTGATATGAAATCGTACAAGAGTGCAACCCTCTTTCTTGAAAAAATGAACTATACGACGCGGTGACTGCGAATGACTTGCAACAGCCCAGCATGCGTGCCGCTTTGCACGTCACATTCCACGCACCAGTGCACAAACCTTCCAACCTTACGTAACACCCACCAACAGGTGCTCTCACACTTACAATGAGATAGCAATTCTCTTTCTATGTTCATGCTAAGAGAATTTATAAATCTCATTTCAGCCCCGATGTACGTAACATCAAATCAAACAACGTGACATCAGGACTATATTTTATCTGTTTTATTCTGGGATGCTGCAGTCACCTACGCCCACTTTAAGTAGATTGTTCTATATTGCGAGGACAAAGTTCGCATGGAAGGCGAGGGAAAACTTATTTGTTTATACTCTAGCGGTAATAATTCCATGCAACACCTTAACATTTTATATCAAGAGATAATGATAACTTGTTAGAATACTAGAAATCCATTCTGCCACTGGCCCTCTTCCGCAAGTTGGCGTGTGATACTAAATCAGTTTCCGATGCACCTCGGAGCTACAACTGCGTGTACTCGGGAAAAGGTGCACATCCGGCGTACGGGACTATAGGACGGCCAACAAGCTGTCTGTGGCTAGTAATGTACGAAGCTCGTTTTCAAGACACCATAAACCCACGTCCGGGTAATGCGTGGGGGATGCCCGACCTTGCAAAATTGTCCTTGTTCGAATTTCCTTTTACTGAATGTGATACCATGAGGTCGGCAAAGGGATGATAAACGAGTTGACTTAAAACGCACTGTGAATGTCACTCTGCTAACGATACATGTTGGCCACTTTCGTAGAGGATCGGTCTTAAATTTGACAGCTTCTCCCCGGAAAGGCACCCTTTAGAGGCGTTAGGATTAGAGACGGCGCTGTGCGTGCTGCCCAAGACTGACTAAATTAAAGTTTCTTCAGGAACCAGTGCTGACTGAAATGTGGGACCATAACATAATGCCGATTGCGAAGGCCTTGAAGCTGATGCTCTTTCCCCGGTCCGTGCGGTTGGATAAGTGTCGCCCTCTCGGCTTTGATGAAATCGGAATTCCTTTCAAATGTCATCCTCCATAGTGACTGGAAGTAAAAGACAAAACTTTAGGGAAGGAACAAATCAATTATATTATACTAGCGTGTCCGCTATTTTCATCCAAAAACAGTCAATCGGGACTGCCGGATTCACCAACGAATGTCACACGGGACTCGTGTGTTCATATCATGTGACTGGTCCACTTCCGTGTATGAACATACGAAAACCATATGTCTTGGTTTAAAAGGACCATGGTTTTTCTATACGATACGAACCCAGACAAAGGCTCAATCCGGCGCCTAAACAAAAGCGGGGTAATCCGAGCTCATCGTCTAAATTCATGCTCACCCATACCCAACACTGCGTAAAACCACGTGGGACTAAAATGTTTATAACATATAAAACATGGACATCATCCCTACCCCTCAGTGTATCAAGTATACGGGCTTAGACCTTCGCAACGGTGTATAAAACATACAGATCGAGTCTAAAAATATCAAAGATTTTCCTTTTCCGTCAAATATCCGATACGTGCAAGCATTGCAACGGCCCGTCTAGCTTATCAATTTGCCATAGACGCTCATTGTCTGCAGATGTTACTCGTGTATTATTATACACAATGAAAACCTGTCGTGGGCTTTGCAAAAGTTCTACAAACGAGATTAAAACAATCCCGACCTTACATTGTGTAATTTCATATTTCGGACCATAATTTGGCTGTCTGAGCATAAGGCATAAAAAAAAAAAATGTTATGTTGGCGTAACGGGCCCCCAAAAATAGGGTAGGTAGGTTGGGATTTTTATTTTTTTTTTTATAAATTTCTTTTCCTCCCAGCAACGAAAATGACATGAAAAAGTGGAAACCAAAATCAGACAAAATGCTGGCCGTTTCATCTGATTCCACATCTTTGTATGGACCCGCTTCTTCCTTTGACGATTGTATTTTCAGCACCGTGTACCCCACCTTGACATCATCGGCGCAGCTCTGGGCGATTAACCTTAGCTGTTGACTCAAATTTATCCGTTTTAAGCGATCGAAAATGACCGCAGATCCACATTTTGCCTTGATGGAAACATATAGATATTAATCATTAAATTTCTTCCCTTGAAAAAAATAAAAATATCCAGGGTCGGCCGTATTTTTAGGGTCGGTCGGGTTACGCCAACATAACATATATTTTTTTTATGCCTAACCGTCGACTCGGGCGCTAAATAGAACAGCGTAGCCTATACGTGTATACTAACTTCAGCTTATGACTTTGCGTAAATCGTGATTGACAAAAATCAATTATAACAACGTATGGGGATCATCTCTACCCCGCATATCAGTGTATCAAGCATATAGACTTAAACCTTCGCAACAGTGTGTAAAACATACGGATCGAGTCTAAAAATGTCAAAGGTTTTCCTTGTCGAATACATACATGCAAACATTGCAACATACTGGCTTGATCAACTTGCCATAGACGCTCGTGGTCTGAATATGTCACTCGTGGACTATTATACACAACGAAAGCCCGTCGTGGGCTTTGCAAACTACGAGCGAAATTAAGGCAATTCCGACCTTACGTTGTATAACTTGAATATCGTATTTCGGACCTTAATTTGGCTGTCTGAGCATGCCCGTCGACTCGAGCGCTAAATAAAACAGCGTAGCCTACATGTATAGTAGCTTTTAAGCGGGCCTCCCACTGTGCGATTTTTGCCACGAAATCCCCACGATTCGGTACGATTAGCTACGATTTGGTACGATTGTGTGTAGAGTCTATAGGCAGTCTCCGATAATCGTATCAATTCGTAGGAAATTCGTGGCAAAAATCGCACAGTGGGAGGCCCGCTTTAGCTCATGCCTTTCCGTAAATCGTGATTTGTGATTCACAAAAGTCAATTATAACAACGTATAAAACACATGGGGATCATCCCTACCCCCCACCGGTGTATCAAGCACACAGACTTAAACCTTCGCAACAGTGTATAAAACATACGGATCGAATCTAAAAATGTCAAAGGTTTTCCTTGTCGAATACATATACCTGCAAACATTGCAACGTACGGATTGTCTGGGATGATCAACTCGCCATAGACGCCCATGGTCTGAAGATGTCACTCATGGACTATTATACACAACGAAAGCCCCTCGTGGGCTTTGCAAACTACGAACGAGATTAAGGCAATTCCGCCCTTAAATTGTGTGACCCGGATTTCGTATTCCGGACCATATATTGGCTGTTGTATACCCGCCGACTTGGGCGCTAAATGGTACAGCATAGGTCCTATATATTTAAACTAGCTTCCAGCTTATGACTTTGCGTAAATCGCGATTTGTGGTTCACAAAATTCCATCCGCCTAGACGCGTTATGCCTGTTGTCTGGTCTTTGGTTGCGGTGTAATGAAAATTAATGAAATCTCTGCAATTTGGTAAACATTTCCAACCACTCTCCAAAGTATCTTAATGTAAAATCGCTATCCTTTGCGGCACTGATTTTTAGACATGATACGGGAAATAGATCTGCGCTATGCGAGACATATGGTAATGTTACGATCAGGCCAATCGCGTGGCGCATTAATGAAATCTCTGCGCGATCTCTGCTCGGCAGTGTTATCAGCGATTACCGCGCTTGAAGCGACTTGCTGTTAAAATATCCCGAAACCGAACGCAATGGTTGCAAAAATTCCTTAGCCCGTCGTCATTCCAAGCCAAAATTGATAGATACAGAAACAATTCTCCAAAAATGTATGCAACCTATTGTTCAAAAAAATGTTTGCATGAGTAGGGTTTTGTTTCAACCTGGTTTCGACCCCGACACTCATCAATCCTCAAATCAATATGATTCTACATGCAAACACCCCAAGGAGTACGGGGTAAGAGCCAAAAAACATTGCACACCTAAAGATGTGTCTCGCAATGGTCGTTTTTCTAGGAATTTCGTAAACCAAACTTGCACGGTCTATCGCATGCAGTTAAAATTCTTCATATGACAAATTGGTTCCGTTTAACCTCTTTGCTTCCCAAGTCAACCCGTACATTTCATATAAGTAGTTTAATGAAAAAAGGGTATACTTAGCTCAACATTATTACTGGCGTCCTCTGCCGTCTTTGGACACAAGTATAAATGCTCGGAAGGAATTCAGTAGTTGACCATGCCTCGTTCAGGACTGAAATGCCCATGCCCTATACTATTAGGCTATACGCGTTTGAGCAAATCTCGTTGACTCGGTTTGTTGCGGCCCCCTTGTAGCTGACAAAGCGTGGGGATGTTTCATTCAAGTGTCGCTTGAAGCTGGAACATTCTGTCTGATTGTTGCATATTCAAACAGACAACGTGGAAAGAACGGAGAAGAGACAAGACGAAATGAACTATACGACGCGGTGACTGCGAATGACTTGCAACAGCCCAGCATGCGTGCCGCTTTGCACGTCACATTCCACGCACCAGTGCACAAACCTTCCAACCTTACGTAACACCCACCAACAGGTGCTCTCACACTTACAATGAGATAGCAATTCTCTTTCTATGTTCATGCTAAGAGAATTTATAATTTTCATGATGCTGATTATCAGACCGAAGGCCCTAACAGCTTGTGCAAAACGGTCAAAGGTGGACTGTAGGACTTAGACAGAAAGTGCGGTAATAAAGGGACACACCGTCTTTGTTGGGCTATTTTGGGCTCGAAATAGACCCATACATTATTCTGAAGCGCTTTCCAGAGTAAATTAGATATATCTTGAAAAGACGCCGTCAAATTTGGCCGTTTTTGAGCATTTTTCAAAAATTCAAGGTCACGTGACTTTTCGGAACCAGATTCTGGTTCCGAAAAGTCACATGGTCTTGCGAGTTAGTTTTGTGTCCAGCCGCATGAATGTTTTCTACTGCAGAACTGCACCAAATTCAACTCTGATTTACCCCCAATATTTATAAGATATTGACAAAAGAGAGAAAATAATTATACAGGTATGAAACAAAGTTGAACATATGTATGAAAATTCGAACATGATGCGCAACATGTGCTTGCGTCGCGAATGACCCAGCTCGGAAACTGCTACCTCGTGCACGTCGTTCGGTCGTTCCCGTCCATGCCTGTATTGCGATCATATCAGTGTTGCCGCAGGTAGTATAGAGCTTTCAGACGTTCAGCCATAGCACGAGCTAATTGTATTGTGCAGTGCGGATCTTGTAGTTTGCACAAAGTTGAGTTTCTTTGGTGCCACCTTTTGACCGCCTGCGTGTGGTCTCAACCATTAATCGGAAGCTTGTAGAACCACCTCGGCAGGACTTGATGTCACAGCTAGATGTATTTCCTGCAGAGGTTGTGTATAGTAGCTCACCGTTTAAATTTAGCTCTCCTCTGCCAACCCAGTGCGCAAGCCGCGGTCGGGCCGTCAGCGGCCCGCTAGCGGCACCGCTAGCGGGCCGCTGGTGGCAGCCACCCGCGGACCGCGGACCGCTAGTGCTCCGTTGGCGATTCAGGAGCGGCAGTGGCACTGGTGGTTTGCCACTGGATACCGCTAGTGGTTCGCTAGTAGCTGGGGAGCTGTAAAACGCTGTTCGCGTGCCACTTGCAAGCCACCGGCGAACCGCCGGTGGTTTTTGGTCGGTGTGCCGATGCCGACCGGCCGCTTCCCAGCCGACGGCAGCCGACAGCGGTCCGTCGGTGGCTTGCGCACTGGGAACTTACCGATCACTTGTTGCCGAGCTCATGGTCGCAACCACACGCGCAATGAAGTCACCCACTGCAGGGTACTAACTGGTCCAACTTGGGTACGGCTTCGAGGTAGCGATGCAATGAGCGGTAAAACACCTCATTGGTTGCGTCGTCGTTCGTCGTGGTTGTGGCTTATGCGAAGAATAATGCCATGCGACGGCTGTTGAGAGTTACCGGTAAGTTGCAGACGCAGAGTATCCCATCGGAGTTGCAGACAAGGTCAGTGGTCACTTCCGGGACAGGTTGGTTGGTGACAGCAAAAGTGACGCTGGCCTCACGTTTTCCTTCATCTCAACCAGACCAGAAGTACCTGCAATTGTTCTCACGCAAACTCCCAGTACCATTGAACCTCGTCTCTTGAAGTTATGCAATGCGGATGTTGTATATTCACAGCTGTCAATCGACCAGTAGCGTCTTCCTCTGAGGGCGCCCATAACGATCATTGTCCTTGCGTTCCAAGACGTTTTGTCTTTCGGCCGCAAGAGGGAGATCCCGCCGGGCCTGCTGAACTGGCCAGAAGTGAAATGACAAAAAAGGAGAGAATTTACAAAATTGCGTTCGTTACGTAGCTCAGTTGCGCACCCATGCAACACCGAGAGAAAATGGGTCCCTGAGGACAGCCGGCCCTAGCTCAGCTGGTAGAGCAGCTGCATGCCCGAAGAGTCGGAGGTATCGGTTTCAAATAGCGATATCAATGAGGCCCATATGATTTTTCTGTCGTCCAATGTTTAAAAAAGAGGAAATATGTCGGGAAAAGGAAGCATGTAATAAAAACACGATTTTTTTTCCGGACTGATCCGCTCAACACGCCCCTCCCCCCACCCCCCCCCCCCCCCCCCCCCCCCCCCCCCCAACCCCCGCCCCGCGCCTCTGTCTATGTCGAATCGGCGAACAAAACGTGCGGGCCGGGCGGCACGGCTGCTGGCACTTCAACCCAGGGGCGCCTGGACTGTATTCGCGACCACAACTTACTAGTGAGAATGTACTAGTCTTGTACCTTAAAGAAAAAAATGTCATTCCTGTTTGTCAATCTGGATTTCGGCCTCTGCACTCAACAGACAGTACACTAAAGAATAGATCCATGATTTAACAAACGAGTGTCTTCAAGCTATAGATCACGGGAGAATGACCGGAACAGTTTTCCTATATATAGATCTCAGTAAGGCATTTGACTGCGTTGACCATAACATTCTTTTAGAAAAACTAGAAAAGCTGAACATGTCGATTTCGGTATTAAACTGGTTTAAGTCCTATCTCAGTGATCGCAGTCAAACCGTTAATATTAGAAAACATATGTCAAAATCCAAAAGTGTCGGTGTATCAATTCTGGGCCCATTATTGTTTATCATATATACATATGACCTGCCTCTTTATGTATCTGAAAGGTGTAAGTTATGTCTTTCCACAGTAATGGGGTACATTTCTGTAACATTCAAGATCTTAAGACCCAGTTCACTTCAAATGTCTTAATTTTATCTTTAAATTATCAAGCTAAACTGAGGAAATAACTTTTTCACCAAGGAGTAAGAAAAATAGTCCTACAACATACATTTGTAAAAACCGTGCACATATGTTCCTATTACGCATGTAACAAAGACGGAAACAAATGTCACAAAATTGTCTGTCCACGTAACATACCGGTACGTAATAGGAAAATGTGTACACAAGCTTTTCAAAAATGTATGTTGTGGCAATTTCTTACCTTTTTGGGTAAAAGTTATCTCCTGAGAACAGTACAAGGAAATTTCTTTAATTTTGAGATAAACTAAAGACATCTAAAAGGAATTATTGACTTATTTTTCAAATGTACCCCATTACTGTGGAAAGACCCATATGTATGCCGATGACTCCACACTAACTTGCAGTTCCGAAAGCATTGTCGAAATTGAAACTAGCCTGAACAAGTCATTAGTCTAGGACCTGTGACAGTTTTGTATGCACTTCATTTGGGAGAGGATTTCTCAACTGATCTAGGCTAATTTGACCCCAAGGAACAACGTGGGATGTGTGCCAAATTCGCTATCCGGGGCGAAATACCCGAAAATTACCACGCCTTTTTTATGATGGCCACGCCCCTTTCTTCATCAGAAGAGCTGCTTTCGACGCAGTTGTATCTACTAAATTCAACCGATATTAACTAATATGACCCCGGGGAACAACTTGGGATGTGTCCCAAAATCGCTACCTGGGGAGAAGTACCCAAAAATGACCACGCCCTTTAAATGACCATGCCCCTTCTTATGGCTACTTCCGACATAACTGTACATGTATCTACTAAACTCGACTGATATAAGGTAATTTGACCCCGAGGAACAACTTGGGATGTGTTCCAAATTCACTATCCATGAAAAAGTACCTGGAGATGACCACACCCTTTTAAATGACCACGCCCCATCTTCTCATAAGTGCTACTTCCGACAAAGCCATACTACTAAACTCAACTGATATAAGCGTATTTGACCCCAAATAATACCTTGGGATGTGTGTCAAAATCGCCATCTTGGGAGTAGTACCCGAAAATTACCACGCCCTTTTAAAAATGATTACGCCCTTTATTTAAAGTGCTAATTCCGATGTCGCTGTATATATGTACTGAACTTGAGCTACAAACTAATTTGACCCGAGGAACAACTTGGGATTTGTGCCAAATTCGCTAGCCGGGAGAAGTACCCCAAAAAGACCACACCTTTTTAAATGACCACGCCCCTTCTTATCAGAAATGCTACTTCCATCATATATGTACTGCTGAACTCAACTGACATAAGCTAATTTAACTCCGAGGAACAACGTGGGATGTGTGACAAATTCGCTATCCGGGGAGAACTACCCGAAAATGACCACACTCTTTTAATTGACCACACCCCCTTCTTATCAGAAATGTACTTTCGACATAGTTGTATTTTCTGAGTTGCTCAAAATGTTCAGAATGGTCATAATGTTTAGGGGGTCGTATAAGAGTTTTAAATTACTATTTTGATAGAAATTACATCTCTACCGTGTATATAGAGGGTAAAGAGGGATCTTTGCTTTGGAGAGAAGTATACCAGTATTTGATAGCAGAGCAAAATTTACTCTTGACTTTGTATAGCAATCTGATGATGGTATAATGGTTTCTTTTAGGGTGAGGTCGCTCTCACTGCTCCTTGTGCTTCACCTTCTTCAAAGTACATGTAGTTAAATGGTGAAAATTAATCAAAATAAAAAAATCTACTGACTCTAGCTTGGTGCACATTATTTTAAAATCTAGTTATTCGTGTTAAATACTGCTGATAGAGGGTGCATTGCTTAAACCACCCCTCAAAAATATGCTATAATGTCATTTACACCCAACCGAAGTCATAACAATGTCCATTTCAAACTCTCACACGGTTTTAGTGCACTATATAACAAGAAGTAGACATATGTACAATTTAAGCCTGGAACGTTTACGTTAATAAATATTTGGCAATTCCTATACAGGTACAAGTAGTAAGGGGTAGTATATATGGTAATGGGCAAACCTTTTGGCAATTTTTTCTCTACTATCAAAATATACATATTCAAAACTCTTCTATGACCCCTTGAACATCATAGCCATTCTAAACACTTTGAGCAACCCAGATACCCAGCTGTAACAGTTCTGAAGATACAACTACATGTATGTCGGAAGTAGCACTTCTGATAAAAAAAGGGGTGTGGTCATTTAAAAGGGCGTGGTCATTTCCGGGCATTTCTCCCCGCGTAGTGAATTAGTCAAAAATCACAAGTTGCTTCTCGGGGTCAAATAAGATTATATCAGTTGAGTTCAGTAGTGCAGCTATGTCGGAATAAGCACTTCTGATGGAAAAAGAGGTGTGGTCATTTAAAAGGGCGTCGCCATTTCCGGGTACAGCGAATATGGCACACATCCCAAGTTGTTCCTCAGGGTAAAATGAGCTTACATCAGTTGCGTTCAGTAGATACAACTATGTCGTATGTAATGCGCTTCTGACGAAAAAAGGGGGCGTGGCCACCTTTAGAATGGCGTGTTCATTTTGGGGTACTTTGTCCCCAGGTAACGCTTTTGGCATACATCCAATTGTTCCTCAAACGTGAACGCAAAATTAAGGGCTCGAATATTGGTCACAGCAAAAAGTTATCTCTCCACGAAAGTCATTTCGGGCATCAGTTGATGGAAGTAGCATTTCTGATAAGAAGGGGTGTGGTCATTTAACAAGGTGTGGTCATTTTCGGGTGCTTCTCCCGACTAGCGAATTTGGCACAAATCTCAAGTTGTTCCTCGGGGTCAAATTAGCTTGTATCAGTCGAGTTCAGTAGATACAGCGATTTCGGAAGTAGCACTTTAAATAAGGGGCGTGGTCATTTTTAAAAGGGTGTGTTCATTTTCGGGTACTTCTCCCTAGATGACGATTTTGATACACATCCCAAATTATTCCCCGGGGTCTAATTAGCTTATATCAGTTGAGTTCAGTAGTTTGGCTTAGTCAGAAGTAGCACTTCTGAGAAGATAGGGCGTGGTCATTTAAAAGGGTGTGGTAATTTCCGGGTACTTTTTAATGGATAGTGAATTTGGAACACATCTCGGGGTCAAATAAGTTTATATCAGTCGAGTTCAGTAGATACATACAGTTATGTCGGAAGTAGCACTTCTGATAAGAAGGGCCGTGGTCATCCTTGGGGTCAAATTAGCCTAGATCAGTTGAGAAATCCTCTCCTAAATGAAGTGCATACAAAACTGTCACAGGTACTCAACTACATTAGACATGCTTCATCGGTGGTCCGTTAAAAATTAAATCAAAGTTAATGCCCTGCAGTAAAACTTTAAATGTATGCTCATTGGCTCAACGAAAAAGATAAGCGCACACGCATGCGCTCAGAGCACATCAATAATAATCAAGAACATAAAGTTCAATCGTTTAAATGCTTGGGTGTTATTATTGACGAAAAGGCATGACATGCTAAACAACTTATTGCCTAATCTTTGCTTAATATGATGGATTACTTGTTCAGCAAGACATGCTATTGTTCGTTTAGATGTAAAATCAATAAAAGGTAGCCTTTTTCAACTTTGAAGATTTCATTACAATAAACCACAGACAGAGGGCGCTGTTTGGAGTGCATCACGTAAGGAAGACAGAAGGGAAATGTTCAGAAAAAAAACATAAGACTTTTCTCCCCCAGTTTCGTCATGGCTTACAACAGGAAACATGTAGAACAAACTCAAACAGTCATGGATTATAAAAGTTCCAGGACGTTTGAGAAAAAAGTGGAATCTTTTGTGCACAGTTGAATGTGATTTTCCCGTGTTTGCCTCTTGTGACATCATGACCTTGGTCATGAATATGCATATTAACATTAGCATAAAAACTAAAAACCTTTGTTTTAACCCCCAAAACTAGCTCCAAATATGATTTGTATGAATTTTACTGAGTATATTGGTTTTATAGCATAGATTTCATTGATAAAAATCCTAAATAAGGGCCCCTTTAAGTTGGAACCAACATGTCGAATATGTAAAGAAGACAGTTTTCTCGAAATTAGCTATGTTAAAAAGAATTCGGGACTGTGTAACTCAAAAGCACATGCACACCCTTATGTTAAGTTTAGTCATGCCTATAGTCTAGATTATTGTTGCACAGTATGGGGTGACCGTTACGCATCTCATATAAATGCCTCAAACGTGCAGCCAGAATAATACTGAAATGCGATTTTCTAACTCCATCATGATCAGCTGACATGTTTAAAAAGCTCAACTGGCTTGCCTATGCAGAGAGAGACAGTTAAATACAAGAAAGCTATATTTGTCTTTAAAAGCATCAATTCCTTGGCCTTGCAGTATATGGCAAGTCTATTTACACCTAGCCCTAAAATTAGGGCTGTAAATTGCTCGCTTTTCAAATCTGACTTATTACAGTCGCAAATCACAGCCCTAATTGAGGTATGTACGACAATACCAAGTCTCAAACTGCTCAAATCTGACAAAGTTCCACTACAAATATCGTCCGAAGCACATCAGACCAGAGCACTTTCACATAAGTACACCACTGCAATCCTGAGAGTCTAGTGTTTCATAAAATAACGGTAACGCTTATGGCCCAGTCACAATGTCGGCGATCTGTCGGGGATTAGTTTTGGCGGGGGGTCGTCGTAGAAAATAAAGAAGCCTTGAACAATCCTAGCAATAATCCTAATAAAAGTGGAGCAGTTACATTGTCTGAGATTTTTTCAAGGATTTTGACCCGGTTTTGTCGAAAAATCGTGGGATTAGCCTCCGATCGCATCGGAGACGATATCTGCGAGCATCTTTTCTTTTAATTTCCAAGAGCGTCTCAAACTTTTAGCGATCCGATCGGAGGCGCCCTTATATACACGGCGATTTACTACGATTCCACCGTACGATTCGTCGGAGACGATCACAAAAAGCGTACGAATCGTCGCAGGGCGCCTCCGATTCAGTCGGAGGGCGCCGGAGACCACTCGCAGACATTGAATCTCAACCTGAATTTCCAATCCCACACAGAATCTTGCGACTAGTCTCAGATTATTCGGAGGACGCCTCCGATTAATCGGAGGGTATCGTAGGTCATCAGAGATTGTGTCTGGGATGCCCAAAATGGGTGAAAAATCTTGCGAGCAATCTTAAAATTTTAAGTTCAAAGTTGGGGACCGCGACGGGTGTGGCGATGCCAAAAAAATCTGCGACAAGCCGCAGGCGTCCGGAGAGCGCCTCCGACGGGTGCAAAATCGTGAGATCTGTCTCAAGATTTTGTTCAAATTTCCCGGTTTTACCCATCGCCGACGCATCGCAACTGATTTGTGACTGGCCCATTACGGAATCGTCAATTTGGCCAAGCAAATTGCATCTTTGTCGGTTGGGAAAGCAACAGGTCCAGATGGTATTAGCGTTAATATGATTAAATTGGCTGCACCTTTTATTACTAAGTCTTTAACGCATATATTTAACCTCTCGATAATAAATGAACAGTATCCCAAGGCATGCGGAAACATGCTTCAGTTACACCTATTCATAAAGGAGGCGATAAGTGCAACGCATGTAATTACCGACCTATATCAATCTTGCCGATTATCTCTAAAATCCTAGAAAGATGGATACACTCAAACATGTTCTCGTACCTTGATGAAAACAATTTAATTCCTGTTTGTCAATCTGGATTTCGGCCTTTGCACTCAACAGAAAGTACACTAAACGATTTAACAAACGAGTGTCTTCAAGCTATGGATCACGGGAGAATGACCGGAACAGTTTTTCTAGATTTCAGTAAGGCATTTGACTGCGTTGACCATAAAATTCTTTTAGAAAAATTAGAAAAGCTGAACATGTCGATTTCGGTAAGAAACTGGTTTAAGTCCTATCTCAGTGATCGCAGTCAAACCGTTAATATTAGTAAACATATGTCAAAATCCTTGCCTATAAGTGTCGGTGTACCACAAGGATCAATTCTGGGCCCATTATTGTTTATCACATATACATATGACCTGCCTCTTTATGTATCCGAAAAGTGTAAGTTATATATGTATGCCGATGACTCTACACTAACGTGCAGTTCCGAAAGCATTGTCGAAATTGAACCTAGCCTTAACAAGTCATTAGACATGATTCATCTGTGGTCCGTTAAGAATAAAATCAAAATTATAATGCCAGTAAAACTAAATGTATGCTAATTGGCTCAAAGAAAAAGATAAGCGCGCATGAGCTCAAAGTACACATTATATAATGATCAAGTGCATAACGTTAAATCGTTTAAATGCTTGGGTGTTATTATTGACGAAACCTTAAGTTGGAACCAGCATGTCGAATATGTAAAGAAGACAGTTTTCTCGAAATTAGCTATGTTAAAAAGAATTCGGGACTGTGTAACTCAAAAGCACATGAACACCCTTATGTTAAGTTTAGTAATGCCTAGTCTAGATTATTGTTGCACACTATGGGGTGACCGTTACGCAACTCATAACACTGTCTTGAACAAATGCCTCAAACGTGCAGCCAGAATAATACTTAAATGCGATTTTCTAACGCCGTCAGCTGACATGTTTAAAAAGCTCGACTGGCTTGCCTATCCAGAGAGAGTTAAATACAAGAAAGCTATATTTGTCTTTAAAAGCATAAATTCCTTGGCCCCGCAGTATATGGCAAGTCTATTTACACCTTACGTACAAACTCGAAAAACTCGTCAATCTGCCGAAAAAACACTGAAAATTCCCTTTGCACGAAAGGGGTCTTACGCCTCGAGTTTTGCTGTAACTGGCGCCGCAATTTGGAACAGTCTTAGTGCACACCTTAGAACTATGTCTTCTTTGAGCTCATTCAAATCGGCACTTCGCCAAACATACACATAATATTCACATGATTAACTTCAAGTGACAAATGCTAATTGACGGAGTCGTATGACTTGGTTGCCATAAAATTTAACTATAATTTTGGAGCCGGAGGGGAATTTTCCCGTTTGTTTTTATTTTTTCTCCTTAAAAAGTTTTTTTGCGGGTTTTTCGCCCTTCCTGTAATTAGCGTAAATGTTAGTGTCACGTGCATGTATAATAAATACTTGTGATTAGTTTTTGTATTATGTTGTAGTTGTTGTACAAAAAGTATCTTATTCCAGTTTGTTTGTGATTGTGAAGTAGTTCAATTTAGTATATTTGTTTTATGTGTGTTTGCAGGGCCCCAATGGAAACCAGTTTTTGTAAACTGTTTGGGCACACCCTGGGTAAATAAATGGAATAAATAAATCTACGATGTCTGGAAACATTGGACAAAATTGGGACAACGTTGTGACCTGCATCCCTATGGGCGACGCCATCTTAGCTGATATGCTGGACGCGTAGTGGCGCTTCTCGGTCAAGGAGCCCGGCTGTGCAATATGCATAATTCATATTGACGTCCGTGTGTTTATCCCAGCTGGCAATACGTCACTCGCACAGTTCGATAACTAGGCTGCTTTCGAGCGCTCGTCCCTGGTGCTCCCAGGTGGTGGAAACGTTACGTCACACACATGCTTACACACGCTTTTGGGCGAGCACCATGGAGCACCATGGAGCACCTGGTGCCGCGCTCGAAAGCAGCCTTAGCTGCACTGCGCGCGTGACGTATTGCCAGCTGGGATAAACACACGCGACGTCAATATGAATTATGCATATTGCACAGTTAGCCGGGCTCCTTGACGTCTCATGATCGAGAAGCGCCAGCATATCAGCTAAGATGGCGTCGCCCATAGGGATGCAGGTCACAACGTTGTCCCAATTTTGTCCAATGTTTCCAGACATCGTAGATAGCCAAATTGACGATTCCGAAAGCGTTACCGTTATTTTATGAAACACTAGACTCTCAGGATTGCAATGGTGTATGTGAAAGTGCTCTGGTCTGATGTGCTTCGGACGATATTTGTAGTGGAACTTTGTCAGATTTGAGCAGTTTGAGACTTGGTATTGTCGTACATACCTCAATTACGGCTGTGATTTGCGACTGTAAAAAATCAGATTTGAAAAGCGAGCAATTTACAGCCCTAATTTTAGGGCTAATTTACACCATACGTACAAACTCGAGAAACTCGTCAATCTGCCGAAAAGACTCTGAAAATTCCGTTTGCACGAAAGGAGTCTTACACCTCGAGTTTTGCTGTAACTGGCGCCGCAATTTGGAACAGCCTTAGTGCACACCTTAGAAATATGTCTTCTTTGAGCTCATTTAAATCGGCACTTCGCCAAACACATACATAATATTCACATGATCTTCAAGGGAGAACTGCTAATTTGCGGAGTCGTATGACTTGGTTGCCATAAAATTAAACTTTTGGAGCCCTTCCCGCGCAAATTCCAGTGTCACGTGCATCTATAATATTTCTTGTGATGTTGTTCTTCTGTAACCATTAGTTTTGTCAAATTGTGCGAGTGTTGATGTTTTGTGAATTTGTTGATGTTGTAGTTATCTTATTACAGTTTGTTTGTGATTGTGAAGTTGTTTAATTTAATATATTTGTTTTATGCGTGTTGCAGGGCCCCAATGGAAACCAGTTTTTGGCATACCCTGGGTAAATAAATGGAATAAATAAATAAATAAATAGATAAGTGGAATGTTTCTTGTTATGTTCAAGAAAACAGCTCCCTATATCCCCACACCAGCCTCCATATATATCCAGGGCACTAAAGTCTGATTGGTAGATAGACGAGCGCCACCAATTTCCAGCCTGAGAGTATGCCGGGTATGGTACGCATATTGCAACGATCACCAGCGCATGCTGCATGCAGTATAGTATAGTACTGTGTTGATGATGAGGCCGATATATGGGCGACCGGGGCGCCGGTACTACAGTACTTCATTTCGCTTGTACAACGTACTTGAACTCACACGTGTACGTCCAGGGCTACATGCGGCAAAACTATAGGCCTATTAATTATTAAGATGTGAGAAAACTCCCCAGGATTTCAAAAAGTAACTAGTGGTGTGCACATCGACATTGGATATAAACGTGCATTTACGGTTTTGAGAACGAACATTGTCGTGGATCGGACTCCGTGGATCATTATTTTTTCGTTTGGTGAATTTACCAGGAATTCGGCAGTAGCATCGTGGGAGAAACTCGCCTCTTGGACAGGTGCGCCGTGCCGTCGATGTCTCGCTCATCGGACCCACTGGCGGTCCAACAACATGAACTCGTAGCGGCCAGCTTCAGGCGTATTAAGTAGCGGCCGCGGAATGCTGGCCAGGCATGGTTTGCTTTCGGCGAAGAAGCTCATTTCTGCTGGTACTGGTAGTCTTCGGGCTACTGCTTGTGTTCGACCAGGTAAATTAACAACTTCCCATTTTACGGGCCTATTTTCGTTAAGGATACTGTATTTTTTATTTTCTTTACCGTTTTACTGTTTTTGTTGTTGGATTTTCCTTGTTGCGACATATAAACAATGTAAACATTTTAGGAGGGAAACGTGTCATGAATTTACGGTAAGAGTTGAGAAGTTGATCAGAAATGTTCTGATTTGATAGAAAAACCCTTTTTCTTTTAGTGAAAACAAATTTTAGATTTTGTGTGGAAACACCTTTTTTTCAGCCTGTCTCATATGTTTTGCACACGGGGGCTGATGGCCCTGATCAACTACTCATTTCTTTCTGCGAGCCAATTAACTTTTTCACACGTAATCATTGAAATCCACCAGCATGACCAGGGGCCAATTTCAACCGGTATGTTGAAACATTAATATTTTTCTCACAGCTGTAGTTATTTTTATGAAATCCTGCCACTCATTTGTTGCTAGTACTATTATTAAAGCAACAGCCGTCCACCATATTGTCCACAGCACATGTGCTACAACCCTTAAATTTTTTTTTTTTTTCACCATTTAGAAATGTTGCATTGTATATATATGGCTCATTCTCTGCTAAAGTGCTCAGAATTGCCATTGCGATTGCACATTTCGGACTGATGAAATCATTTAAAAGAATAATGTATGGTGAATTTATTTGTGATTCGGATTTGTTTAAGAAATTTATGGGGTAAAATTATGGTTACCCACCAAATATTTGAGAAATGGTGACAGTAAGGTCATATATGTTGCGATTTCCTGATGTCGCCGGTCAAAGTGTATTTTACACAAACGCTCCAGTTCGTTCCTGGGGTGACATACTGAATGTTTATCATTTTACATCATAAGCTTATAGTATGTACTCATTGCACAATGACAAATTTAAAAAGTTGAACTTATAAATTTTGCATAAGCCACGCGAAAATACATGTCGCCAATTTCACAACCAGATACGTTACCGTTTTTTTCTGAACTATCTGAACATGTTACATTCGAGGAATATCCACATAGAGCTAGCCCAGGCAACAGACCAAACCAGTAATTATATTGTACATATGCCATAAGTATAACTGTTTTCACTTAAAAAAATATAGACCTGTCCTTGGAAAAAAACCACCGTGTTACGCACGAGTTGCGACAGATACGTAACCTACATTCCCCTATCCTCTGGAGAAACCCAGCGGTATCAGCCCTCTTGCACCATACCAGTCAATAGAGGGCTGGGCCATGACCAATCAAGGAGCGATAGATGTAGTGTACGGTAGCGCAGTTTGGAAATGACGGCATGTTTCATTAATGGCCGGACAGATACGTTACGCGAGATACGTTACCGAAACGAGATACGTTACCAAAAAGAATTTGAATTTTTGAGTTTTGTAACCCTTTTCTTAATGCAAATACCGCAAAAGACATGTTTTTACACAAATGTTCATGATTAAAAGGTTTAAAACTTGTAAAAGAGGGTCAACGCATAATTGCAGTACGACGTTTGAAAAGTAGCATCAAAACATATGGCCGCGGACAGATACGTTACGCCAGATACGTTACCGAAACCAGATACGTTACCAAAAAGAATTTAAATTTGAGTTTTCTACCTTTTTCTTAATGCAAATATCGCAAAAGACATGTGTTTGTGTATAACTGCTGTTAACTACGATATGTAACCCTTTTTGGCTGTTTCAAATTTGATTTGCCAGATACGTTACCAGACACATCCTTATATGATTTATTGCGTTGTCTGAGTTGGGGAAGAAAAATCTGTGTTATTTCATGTTCGTTGAATTTGTTGTGACCAGTTTACGGCGGTTAATCAAAAACTGCGAGACGGGGAGCAATTAATAAAGCGAGAACAATTATGTCGACATCCATTTCAAACAGACCTTACCCTGATTTGTTTCAACAACACACGGGCAAAAACGTGTTTTAGATTATTTACCAGTCAAAAATCTCAATTAAACCGACGTGTTTTCAATCGGATATGAGGCCTAACACCACCATTCACACAGTTTAAACCTTATTATACTCAATTCACAGACATGCATTTTCTACAAGTAGAATTGTGGTAACGTATCTGTTATGTTGTTAAAACACGTTTTACAAGGTCTGACTTTGTGTTCGTATTTCTAAAAAGGTAGATGAGTCAAAGATCACCAATGCCTTGTTTGATATTCTGGAGCTATTACACTTTACGATTTTGACCATATTTGGTTTTTTCACTGTTGTCAACATTTCGCCAATTGTCACTCCCAACTTGAACACTTTAGCGGAGAATGGGCCATATGCATCGATGTTCATAGATTCACTGGACTAGTTTTTGATTATTTTAAGGTATAGTACAAAGCTACAAAATCATGAGGTTAACGAAATGTCAAATTGTATAGTCTCTGTTTTTCGTAGTAAGCTTGCAAATGTCAAACAGGCCAGCGGGTTTAGTTGGAACAAAATGAGGGGGTTTAATAGTTGGAACATGTTTCAACAATATAAAGTTTATAATCTAAATAAATTAGAATGTGTATTGTTATAAGTCTGTTTTGAATACTAGCTGGAGAGACTTTTTCACCAGGATCATAACTCTGTGCAATGCCATCTATCTTCTCTCAAAACAAAAGAAATTTCTTAAGACAGATCTAAGAAGATAACTTAAACAACAAATAGTGCAACAACATACCTTTCTGAAAACTGTGTACAAATTTCCTATTTAACGTATGTAACATACATGTACATGTTGGACACGTACGGTACTTTGTGACATTTTTTGGTGTCCTTGTTACATACGCCGGTACATGTATATTGGATATTTGCACACAGGAATTTCAGGAAGGTACGTGTTGTGGCACTATTCGTTGCAGTTCTTTAGCTGAAGTTATCTCCTTAGATCCATCTTAAGATATTTCTTCTGTTTTGAGAGAGGATGAATGACATTGTACAGAGATGTTGTTCTTCTGTAACCATTAGTTTTGTCCAATTGTGCGAGTGTTGATGTTTTGTGAATTGTTGTTGTTGTAGTTGTTGTATCTTATTCCAGTTCGTTTGTGAGATTGTTTAATTTAATAGATTTGTTTTATGAGTGTTTGCAGGGCCCCAATGGAAACCAGTTTCCAAAACTGTTTGGGCACACCCTGGGTAAATAAATGGAATAAATAAATAAATAATCCTGGAGGAAAAGGTCTCTCCAGTATTGAAAATAGACACATACAAGTTTCACTGCATTATATTAGTGAGCAAAAAGTGATCTTAACCGCTTGATGCATAAATTGTTTTGGTGCTCTTGTTTTGTGCAGTTGTTAATGACCGCCCCGCCCCCTTTGTGAAATGAGTTGCCAGCCAAAATTGTATGTCAAATTGTTTTCTTTAGAAACGGTACACACAATGTAGCAGAATATTACTAAATACATCACATACGATTTTGGCTTGCAATCCATTTTTGCAATATAAAGCAAATAAATTCTGTGCTAAGCAATTTTTGTGTGCTTAACAGTGCATTGAACTTGGCCCCAGTAGTATCATACCGCATTCAAAAAGATGATAAAAATTGTAAAAATTGTTTGGACAAAATGTGAGGGAAAAGAAACCATGAGTTAAATTTTCCAATGAAAAAAACATTTTCTTTTCTTTTTAAAGTTCAGTAAGAATTTAGAAAATGATCATTATTTTTCTTTAAAATGACGTAATAAGCATCAGTAAGTGCAAAAATTAATTCTTCGTGAACATAGACAATTCCTTCAAATATGTGATCTTAAAATTGCCAATCAAGACAAATTATTTTCACCAAGAGTGTACATGTATACACATCATACCCTTGGTATGGCCTGTTGACCATTTTTGGCTTGCAAGTTTAAACTTGTTCAAAGTGTAGCGGGTAGAGCACTTAAAAATGGATCCACACAAATGCCAGTGAAGCTCCAAGCATACATCACTGTTTCCTTAACATTCCAATTGGTCTCTAGGGAAACCTGAATGGGTTTTTGTTTTCACAAGTAATTCAAGAAGAAATTTGACTTCAGCAATGTTGAAAATAGGATTGAAAGTTGAGTTCCCCAAATAGGCTGACTAGTTTCCCCCTTGATACCACTTATTTTGCAACAAAATGTTGAAAGTGAAACCAGAGCTGAAAGAAATAGTAATCCCAGTCACATGGATACAGAAAAAAATCCTTTATGTTTTTAAAAACTCTTTTCCACATCAGCTTGACTTGTCTGGACCTGTTGGGTGTAGACAAGCATTCCATTGTACTGTTTCATCACCATTTAGTAGAACTTTAGAGTCTTGTGAAAGAAGTACATGTGGGTCTTTCCATGCTAATGGGCCTATTTGAAAAATTGGTCAATAATTCCTTTCAGATGTCTTCAGTTTACCCCAAACTTAAAGAAATTCCCTTGTACTGTTCTCAGGAGATAACTTTTGCCCAAAAAGTTTAGAAAATGCTGCCACAACATACATTTCTGAAAAGCGTGTACAAATTTCCCCTTTTTACGTATGTACACTGGACAGACAAAAATGTCACACTTTTGTCAGTCCAGTTACATGTACATAGATGTATACGTATAAGGAGAAATTTGTACACAAGCTTTTCAGAAATGTATGTTGTAGCAGCATTTTCTTAGCTTTTTGGGCAGAAGTTATCTCCTGAGAGTACAAGGGAATTTCTTTAAGTTTGAGATAAACTGAAGACATCTGAAAGGAATTATTGACTTATTTTTCAAATAGGCCCATTAGCGTGGAAAGACCCATGTAGGGGAGAGTGGGGTTAGTTGGAACAATTTTCACAAAATTGTCTGTAAAACGGAATTTGTGAAAGAAAAAACAACTACATGTATACCACTTTAAGCATACATATGTGGGCTACAAATAGAGCCTATAAAATGGTAGGACTCATTGATGGTTTCTTGTGGATCCACCTTGAACATGACCATGTCAGCTGTTCCGACTTACCCCACCTATGGGGTAAGTTGAAACATGGTACGGAGTAAGTTGAAACACGGTATGTGGTCATTTAAAAGCTGTACTATAACTTATGTAATCACCCTAATTAGCAAGTCAGACACTTAAGCTGTAAATTGGGGCGCTAATGAACCCTTTAGGGTATACATGTAGGGGGTCATTAACAACTGCACAAAACAAGAGCACCAAAACAATATGCATGAAGCGGTTAAGATTGCTTTTTGCTCACTTATGTATGTACATGTATGTACAGTAATGCAGTGAAACTATAGTGGCCACCCTTGGGACCGTAAAAACTGGCCACTATAAACAGGTGGCCTCTTTATAGAGGTTAAAGCATTATACATTAAGCAATAAACTGTTTAACTTTATAACTTTAAAATGTTAAATTAACAATAAAACATTCTAATTTTGAACTTTTGATCTTCTTGAACTTTATCTTAACATCCTCAGCCATGTACACTTCACATACAATACCGGTAGATGCGAAATATGCAGGGCCTATACAAAAACTAGATATAAGCCAAATGAATGTGTAATTATGGTTAGGATTAGAAGTAAAATACATGTACATGTATCTTACAATTTTCCGCCTTAAAATGTTCCCCTTTTGGGGAACCAAAAACAAAATGTATAGGCCGAGCTGTACAAGTTCATACATGAAGTCTAAACAAGTGAACGGCAAAATATTATCCCCCTTGCACAAAATATGAGAAAATAAACTAAAACTTCTATCCAAAAAGCACTACCTTCACCTACATGTACATGTATGAGTTAGTTGAAACATGTTCCAACTACCCCCCTCGTTTTGTTCCAACTAAACCCGCTGGCCCGTTTGACATTTGCAAGCTTACTACACAAAACAGGGACTACAATTTGACATTTCTTTAATGTACATTTACATACATGTGTTCGTAGGACATTATTTTCCAACAAGAAGAGAAACCAACCACGAATGACAAAAGCAACTAGCACTTCGCGCTGGTTTCTACGGCTGGAAATAAAACTAACTCACAAGACCATGTGACTTTTCGGAACCAGAATCTGGTTCAAAAAAGTCACGTGACCTTGATTTTTTGAAAAATGCTCAAAAACGGCAACATTTGACGCCGTCAAATATATCTAATTTACTCTGGAAAGCGCTTCAGAATAATGTATGGGTCTATTTCGAGCCCAAAATAGCCCAACAAAGCCGGTGTGTCCCTTTAAAATACTCAAAAACTAGTCAAGTGAATCTATGAACATCATTAGCGTTTATAATGCAACATTTCTGAATGGTGAACAAATTACTCGGAAGGTAAAAAAACAAACATTCCTTTCTCATTCCAATAGGGTACGTTTGTACCACATGTGCTGTGGGAAATATTTTGGATAGCTGTTGCTACATTGTAATAGCAACATATGATTGGGAGGATTTCATAAAAATAACTACAGCCGTGGAAGAAAATGTAAATGTTTCAACATACCATATGTTCCAACTAACCCCACTCTCCCCTACATACATGTAATCCCAAAGAAAACCCAAGGGAATGTTTTGAATATTAGTTTCTACACAGAGAGCATGCCAAATTCCTGCATTTTATTGGTACAATCATAACATTTTATGGTGGCCTTTAGTGGTGTTCCCATTGGACTATTTTTGGTTAAACTCCAGTGGTTGTTCGGGAGAGTAACAAAATTTAGTCCAATGGGGACGCACGGAGAATTTAGTGTCACTGTAAAGTTACCGCGACCATGATGCAAAACGTACAGGGCGAGAGAGGCCGCGGAAACTTTCCGCTCAACCGCGGGAGTTTTACAGGGCCCTCGAAAAGTCCAATGGGAACAGCGCCGCCCTGTAGAACTACCGCTGCCGCTGTGTAAAATGCCAAATGGATGACGTCACTTCCTGCATCGTGCAATCCCGCCACACATTGCGCAAAAAATTATGGTTATTATGTACGGGCCTTGTATAACGTACGCACGTGTTTTTTAATGCTCTTTTCTTCGCAAATATAATAGCAAGTTTAATCGAAGTTGTTCGAAATTTGATTGGGTTTCGTGCAGCATGCACACAATTAATAATTTCGCGCCAATATGTGTATCGCATAGGATGTCAAACATCCTGTTAGGTCAAAGGTTATGTAAACCACGCCCTCAATTGACCACATATGGCCAGCCGAGTAGCTAAATTTTCCGCTCGCGTCGTGTAAAATATATGGTAAGTGGGAACGCACGGGAGATTTACAGGAAGGAATGTTTACAGGGAGTCGCGGAAAGTTCCCGCGAGGGCGCGGAAAAAGAAGTCCAATGGGAACACGCCTATAGAGTACATACAGTACAGGAAACCTTGGCAATTTCTCTGGAAGTTTGCCAAGTCAGTTGTAATGTTGTCAATTTAATTGGCACTAGTCCAAATATAAAGACAAAAACAGAAAAAATTATTTTCCAAACCCATTCCACAAATGTTGGTAAACAATACATTCCTACAGTGTTGATTTTTTTCCCACTGTCAACACTTGGATTAAAGGGGGTACATTTGGCAAACATACAGGACCATATTTTCATAGAAATAGCTTTGTCTTGTCTCAAAATAAAAGAAATAACTTTTTGAGACACGATAAATTCATTTGTCAGAAAATAGTCTTGTTGTCAAATGTAGGACTACTCCTTTACCATGAAAAGTGTGATTTTTGATGCATTTGCAAAACAAAATGGCTTTTCCAAGTTACCCAATTTAAAAAAATTCTTTTGCAATTTTGAAATAGTGTAGAAATAATTTGAAATACTGTAATTTACAAATAATGTCTTGGTATCAAAGTTTTGATAACATTCAAGAAAATGTTTCAAAAATGTGAGAGCCAGAGGGGACACTTTTAGGCATTTTTCAACGCTTACGATTACATTTCAAGTCTTTTTGACCAGTTCCCTTTTGAAAAATGTAGCTACTGGTTTTATCCACCCTATTAATTCAAATTATTAGGTAAAGAGTAAAATGTCTTTCAATTGGGCTGTGCACACTGGATGTAATATGGTTAAAGTACGGTCGATTTTACCGGTTTCAGCTCAGTCAATTTTATCGAAAAAGTTCAATGCATACTTGGCTCATACATGTAAGTAAATAAATGATCAAAAGGAAGCAGGCAAAGCAGAAGGAAAACAACAAGATGGTGAGAACTGAACATTGTGTAGGTTCCCACAGTGTATAAAATACATGCACTGCTGAATTGCTCAGATTAATTTCCAAACAGGAAATAATTGTGCTGGTATTAAATTATTGCACTGTGTATGTGATGTGTTGTGTCTAAGTAACCACATGCGTATGTGTGTACTTTGGAACTGTCAAACTGGTGATCATAAAATTCATTAAACATTTTTGTTGGCGTATACAGTGCATCAGTATGGTTTGTGAAGTATGCACAGTGTTCATGTGCATTTTTTGGGCATGAATTCTAAACAATACCAACTTGAAGGTAAATTTTAGGGATGGAATTTCTGTACCTTAAATTAATTTCTTCAATTTTGAAAATAGGATTTAAAGGAAGGGAATGCATAGTTTGTACCGGTAGAAGGTTGCTTAATTCTCCAGAATATTGCCAGTACCGTATAGCAAACTTTGTTAAAAGCATGGTAGCACATTTAAATCTTTTTAATCTGCATATAAATACGTTTCATTTAAAGATAGGCAGATGGTATTTTTACAAAGTTAAACCCACCTTCAGTTGGCAATTTCTCCCACAACTTGGGTACTATTTTACAGGAAAAAAAATCATGTGGTGTTTGTTACCATTGCAATCAACACTTTTTTTTCTTGTCAACTTGTGAAGTAACATTTTGGGTAACGATGTATTGGGCTTTAAGTTGCCATGTTTTTCAGTTGTGAGATTTTTCATACTTCATGGTGTGTCAGCCACATTAAAACTTCAAACTTTATCATCATTAAAAACAAGTACCCAGTTTTCATGCACATGCAAGTTTCAATATTGGCCTGTCAATTGACTTTTTCACACCCCCATTTTGAGTAATATCACCCCAACTTAAAAGGTCAAGAGGCAATAAAAAACGTATTTTGCCTGAAGTGTCAGAACTGAATTCTTGCCCAAAATTCTGCAGAAAACTGCACAGAGGGTTCTTTGCAGTTGAACCAACAGAAATATTTAAACCTTGTTTAGGAGGTCCTTAATTGTGGCTTTGCATGCAGATTACCTTCTATTATGGTATCAGGAATGAAAACAATGAAGAAGGGACCTGAAATTTTTCCTTTTTATCAGCAGAATATTGTGCGGTGATTAATGATGTTTGACTAGATGTAGTTCGAAAATAGTCAAACCTGCTATATTGTAGTATTAAAGCCGGCCACCTTGATAAAGAGGCAGCCTGTTTATAGTGTGCCCCTAGCTCCCCCTCTATGGTCCCAAATGCCATGTGTATAATCCTTATATTTATGCAACCTTTATATATAAGGGCCACCTGTTTATAGTGGCCATTTTTCACCGTCCTGAGGGTGGCCACTATCACTGTAACAAATGATTGGGATGTTGGCAAGGGCAGTGTTCTCCACTGGTTCATACTTTGTCCGATTTTGCTTAGTGGGGGGGGGGGGGGGGTTGGGGGGGGGGGGGGGGGGGGGGGGGGGGGGACTTGCTACACGCTGAGCATGCAGCGCCCTCAAGAGATGAACACATTCACCACATGATGCATGCAACTGTCATGGCTGTTATATCGACGCTGATGCGATAGATTTGGGTGTTAAGTGATCAATATCAGCAAGCGAATCATGTAATTGGTGAATTTACACCTCATTTTGGAACCATGCTTATAGCTGTACTTTAACAGTATTTTAGACGGGAAAATTAATTTCTTTTTGTCCGGGCGGCAGTGGAGATCACTGAGGGGAATTGGGACTTTACAAAGCAAAAAATCTGCAGCCCAAAATCTTTAGTCAGAAGTCGGTATTAATTTAGCTGACAACAAATTTACTAGTAAGGCCAAACAAAATAAATGGTTTGTTTACGGTAACCCGACTGACCTGAAATTTGAGGCCAAATTGCCGACCTCAAACTTTTTATTGCCAATTTTCAAGTTGATATAGACCGTGTTTACACTTGATCCCGAGCTCGGGATCGAACACCGGATCACAAATAGGTGTAAACGCTCTCGGAACCAAACTGGCCCCGGATCAGACCCCGAGATTTTGGTCTCGCGATGGCGGAGGGTTCGATCCCGAGCTCGGGATCAGTTTGCGGTTAGCTGGGCAATAAATCTTCCTGACATCCTGTTGCGGGCTAAAGCGCGCGAAAATTCCAGGGGAGCCCGCGCTCGTATTATGTACACGTGTACACGTAGTACACGCACACAGCTGGGTACCACTGGTTCCATGCATTGCTGCGTTAGCTTGACCTTTGACTGCAACTTCTGGCTCCGCGCTCGGGATCAACAACAGATATAAACGCGGCACTCGAGACCATTGCGGTTAACCTCAACACATTATTATCAGGGGGGTCAATCTTGATCCCGAGCTCGGGACCAGTGTAAACACGGTGGTAAAAATGAGCACTAGCCTATATTTGCAATAATTTCCAACGAACATAACAATTTCTGCACTTGAAGCTGACTATAATTTGACACAAACATACCTGTGATAAAGCGTGCGAAAATCACGAAGACAAAATTTGGCCTACAAAATTAAGTACATGTAGGCCCTACACCCGTTTTGCGCAGAATTTTCCGCTACGCAGCGCTACGTACGATCTTTATGGTGGCCCTGGAGGGACATAATATTGTCGTAAAATTTCACGTACAAAAAAAATCACACACAAAATTCACGACTGTCGCGAAAAACTTCACGCAAACCTTTTTTACAACCGTATTATGCCCCTCCAGGGCCACCATAATCTTTGGTGGTTAATAATAGATTAAATATCAGGGGTGTGAAATCTCCGGTTTTTAGCGGATTTCCGCTTTTTAATGAGCGTGCATGCCATAATTTATTTGTTTTGCGCTCCGTATTTTATTTTCCGTTTTTTTGCTCTATACAACGGGCCATATTTTTTTACCGAGCATAAACAGCGCCCTCAATTGATTCATTTCGTGAAGCAAACTTGTGCTAGTCCCCAAGCAAGTGCAATGGCATTCGGCGCTTGTGTATGTAGTGTATGCTAAATGTGCAGTGGTGCCGCGTGTGTGACTGCAGCGAGTGGCTAAACTCTAATCCCTCAGCAAGCGCCATCTTTTCCTGCATCGCAAACCGGAAGCGGCTATTCGTGCATCGCGTGTGTGTGTGGTGTGTGATACGTGGGGCGCTACATACACCGCGCTCGGCAGGCCGGGGCAATCCCCGCGCTCGGCAGGCCGGGGCAATCCCCGCGCTCGGCAGGCCGGGGCGATCCCCGCGCGCGATGCGGCAAGCAGCGGGCAATGAACCAATTTTACTGGCCGCTTTCGCTTGCCTGTCTTCAACGATCGATGTTGCCTAGATTCGTTTTAATATTATCCACACGTGTACAAGGTAAATAGGCCTATTTAAAACAAAACTGGTTCTTGGGAAAACGATCTCAAAAGTTAAAGCTCGTAGTCTGTAACGCCTCTTCCCCGCCCCCTCCCTCAAGGAAGCCACGCCCCCGAAAGCTGTTGAATTAAAAAACAAAAAAGGCAGTGCCAAGTTTAATTCTAAATTTTAAGGTTGTTTTGTTATTGAACGGCTTTCTTTCTGTGTATTTTGAAGAATGAACAGATAAACTTAACTTACCTCTGAGTCAACTCTGGGTCAGGCTGAAGTTTTCTTTGGAGTAAATTACCCATGGGTACAAGCTGGACATGGAATTAGGAAGCTCTTTGCCTCGCAAATGCACCTTGCATTACTGAGCCTATACTGAGTGAAAAAAAAAAGATTTTGCACCCAGCAACCCGGAGGTTCATTAGTCTGGGTAAAATGCAAGTAAGTGTACAACAATGGAATGAAATGTAAACCAAATATACCTTCTCAAATTGAAAATTTCTGAAATACATGTTTACATTCAAAACAGCACTGATCTACGGAGGTCTAAATTGTGCCCTTTTATTGAAAGGGGAGTACTCCCTGACACAGTGCGGGAGATTTGACCACCTTCTGTATTGGCATATGTTTTCTTTCTTATTTTTTTCAGTCGATGCCGATTTTACCAGTTTCCAAATTGAGACAATTCTTTATGACTTATAAACAAAATAGAAATTAGTACATGAACATGGTTAATAGTGTTAATATAGTGAGTTTCAAACATTGCAAACAAACACGCTGATGCATGAACTGAAATGTAAAAAAAAATGACAAAATAAAATTATTTTCCTACCTACCTACCTGGATTTTTTTTAGGCCGTTACCGTAAACGAACCATTTATTTTGTTTGGCCTAATCTGAACAGACAACTACATATGTACATGTATGGTACAGATTGCTCCCATTATAAGCCGACATAAAAAAATTAACTTTAGTGCACATTGCAGACCGATATTTCAGTGCTAAAGGACACCTATTGTGTCAAGCAAGTGAAGAGGATCGCGAAGGATTTTCCCACGGTCCGCAGGTCCAATCCTGTGGGTGGCACCTTTTAAGCAAACAACAATAGTCCATGACACCTCATCCTATTACACAATACATGGATACCTGTTGAGGGAGTGTATTAAGTGACTTCTCGGTTACAAGTTATTGTCAGGTACCCAGGTACATGTAGGGACAATTAAGCTCTGGTGGGGGGGGGGGGGGGGGGGGGGGGGGGGGTGTCATTGATACTTCAATGGCTTTTTGTGTACTGATTAACTGTAAGTTAGTTAAACACTGACATTGTATACTGCCAAAGCTAGATTACCTGTATTTACTTAGCACTTTGTGTTGTATGCACAGGTCTTAAAGGAGAAGCATATATGTACATGTAGGTCTATACCAAAGAAACAAAAGACATTGTGTTGAACAAGTGCAGCTCATACATTACATGTATTGCCTGTTCATAAAAAACAAAAGCGGATACAAATTTTACAAAGAATGGCAATATTAGCAAAGCCTTGTAGTATGGGCACTGACATTTTGTCTGAAAACTAAGGGGAAGAATGATAACGCTTTTCTTGTGTGCATTCCTATGGCAATACAGGGAAAATCCTGTACCCTAAATCGTCTGCCCAGTCATTCTTGTGTTTTCAGGGCAGTGTGTCCATTGCTAAAGTGCAGAGAAACAATTCATTGATTTGATGGCAGACCAAACAACCTAGCGACATGTATGCAACTTTTTCACCGGAGAACAGTGGCTTCACAAATTTTTTTGAAAGCAAGGACACAGTTTCTCATTGTTTTCTCTGAATGTAGATGAGGTACTGACCTGACTTACATTTACATGTAGGCCTTTTCCAACTACTGTAGAACAACCATCCCTGTGGCGAACTCACTAGGGGGTGCCGCTCCGTAGTGACCTCCCCCCCCCCCCCCCCATATCCTCCCCCTCCCCCTCCCCCACCCCCCACCCTGGTCCCGAGCAGGGTTGAACTCAACCCAGGGAAAGATCAATCTCGGGGTGGTTCGGAGTTGAGAATTTCAAGTGGAAATCGGGGCTTAATAGACCGTATCGAATAGCAGCCATTTCATGGGGCACCTTTTGTTACTTAAACCGTTCAACAATGGAAGCACAATATGTGCAACCATGCATGTCCTGAAAGAACAAAGAAACTGCCCCACAAAATGGCGGCTATTTGATACGGTCTATAGGGAGGTTTAGATGCACGTAAAATGCGAACGCGAATGGAAATGCTGAAGAGATCTTAGAACAGATGAAAACAAAAACCTACATCTTTGACTTTCGTGGCGAGATAGAACTTTTGATGTGACCAAGATTCGAGCCCGAGTTCTAAGACCTCATGAGATGACTGGTGCTGAAAGAATTTCGCGTTCACGTTTGCGTTTTACGTGCATCTAAACCTCCCTATTTTCACCCCTGCGTTACACCGGGCCACCCCCTAGATTTGGTCTAGTGGGTAAAGGCCAATACACATGTTAGTTTTTACCATACCGGTACACCTCCTCGATCACACATGGAGATAACTCCGTCTGTAACAGTTATCAAATCCTGTATTTCTATTTTTTTATTACGGTGCCTTTTTACTACCTTAGGTGCAGCTGTGCGCGGCTTCGGGATATATGGAAGTTGGGATTCTTTCTATCGATAATGATTCCGGGGAATTAGCCAATGGGCAGTGTTGCGATGATGCCCCCTCCCTTACAGACCCAACCTGCAGGGACCCTTGCGACACGTACTTTGTGGGATGCTTGAGGCAGTACCAATCAAGGGTGACTCCGGAAGGTCCCTGTACGTTCGGCAGGGGCGAAACGCCGGTACTGGGGAACAACTCCTTCCGCTTGCCAGGAGATGAATTAGGCAACCGCAACGCGACTATGGTGTTTCCTTTCGAGTTTGGATGGGTGGTAAGTAAACCCACAAAACTCGGACGTGTACAAATAATAATCCCAAACTGGGTGCCTGTTTGGGAGACTGTGCAGATCTACAGTAGTGGTCAGCTCATTCCAGACAGGTTCAATCAGGTTGATAACCCAACAAAATTGGTTTTCTGACGGTTTTAACTGCACAATTCTTTTACAAAACGTCACATTTCATTGCTGTGGGAATCACTTCGTTCAAACAGGACCTCTTGGACCTGAAGGAAATCACTGAAGCAGAACAGACTTTATTGTAAGTGATTCCAAAGTGATTGGTCGATAAGGGCCCGCTTAAGGGCCCTGGAAAGTCTGGCTATTGTAGATGCTCTCTGGTGGTTTCTGATGCGTTTCTGATGCATTTCTGGCACCTATTTCTCCAGGTACAACATCCTTAATATTTTCTGGGAATGTTGCAAATGGTAGCACCAATCACACTTGCGACTGTATCAATAATAATATCTGCCATAAAATATGCCATGATTGATGACCAAAAAGAACAAGGCACTGGAAATTTGTTACATAATTATTATGCGCCGCACCACGAAACATGCTAAATGCATGCATGCGAGGTGTATACCGCGTCCATGTATTGTAGGCTATGCATTCCCAAGGCGCATTTACCAACTTGCTGTGTTCGCACTGGAGTTATCGTCTCGGGAAAAGTTCCCTGGTTAATTTTCCTGGGCAACAGTTGGCCAGGAAAAGTAACCACTGGACTCGGGGAAAAGTTACTGAGAAGAAAACGTCCCAGGCTGTCTGCATTGGACTTAAAATGGGAAAAGTACCCAACATCTTGGTAAGCTTTCCCAAAAAAGTTCAGTGTGGAGAGGGCTTGAGAAGTGCTCTTTTCTTCTGTTTACGTTATTTCTAATAACTTTAACCTTTCCAAGACTGCTCACTGAAAGGTGCTTTTGTTGCATTTCACATTGGCTCATAATAAAATATATTTTCTTTTCCAGCAAACTTTTACATTGATTGTCTCGGCTTTTGACAAGGATGATCAGGATTGTGAAGGTGAGTGTAGCTTATTTTGACTGAAATCACATGTTATTTGAGTCAGATTTAAAAAGGTGAATATTGTCAAAGTACTCTGAAATGTGAGTATTAATATTTTGAATGTATTCCTAAAATGTGAGTATTCTTAAAGTTTTCTGAGAATTGTTAAAGTATTTTTTAAAAATGTGTACAATGTATGTGTTCTCAAAGTATTCTCAAAAGGTGAATATTCTCAAAATATTCTCCAAAAGGTGAATATTCTCAAAGCATTCTCAAAATGTGAGTATTCTCAAAGTATTGTATACATGTAGATAAATGTATTCGCGAAGTATTCTTAAAATTGAATATTCCTGAAAGTATTCTCAAAATTTGGATATTGTCAAAGTGCAGTAGTCTAGTGCAACTTTTAAAACTGATCATATACTGTCATGAGACTGTGTTACAAGTACACATGTACATGTAGCTGAAAGGTTGCATGGAAGTACGTGTACATTGTACCATACATGTAGATGTACTGGTAGGGCTGTTGGAAACAAATTCATTTTAACAATGTAACCTGAAATTTTCCATTTTTAATTGTTAAGGCGTGTTCCCATTGGACTTCTTTTTCAGCGGGCCATACCGGTATGTGGTCAATTGATGGCGTGGTTTACATAACCTTTGACCTAACAGGATGTTTGGCATGCCATGCGATACACATATTGGCGCGAAATTATTAATTGTGTGCATGCTGCAAGAAACCCAATCAAATTTCGAACAACTTCGATTAACTTGCCATTATATTTGCAAAGAAAAGAGCATGAAAAAACACGTGCGTACGTACATACAGGGCCCGTACATAATAACCAAAATTTTCTCACGCAATGTGTGGTGGGATTGCACGATGCAGGAAGTGACGTCATCCATTTGGCATTTTACACAGCGGCAGCGGTAGTTCTACAGGGCGGCGCTGTTCCCATTGGACTTTTCGAGGGGCCTGTAAAACTCCCGCGGTTGAGCGGAAAGTTTCCGCGGCCTCTCTCGCCCTATATGTTTTACATTGTGGTCGCGGTAACTTTACAGGGACGCTATTTCTCCGTGCGTCCCCATTGGACTAAATTTTGTTACTCTCCCGCAATTGCAACCACGGGAGTTTAACCAAAAATAGTCCAATGGGAACACCACTTTAGTCTGTTTGTACTTAAACTGTGATACTGGCAACTGCATCCGCAAATTGTGGACTACATGTAAGAAAGAAAAACAAAAACGCTAAGATGATTTATCATTCTCAGTGTACACTCAAAACAGTTTGGGTTTTGCGGTCACCGAGTTGTTCCAGCCCCTAGATTGTTGGACATAAAATTGCTTGTTCCTATGCAGCTCCCATAAAAATGTTAGTTTGGCTAAGCGAAGGTGCATAATATACTATACACGATACCACATTCCCATACAAACCAGGCCAGCTGTTCAACTCAAAGACCGGTTCCCACTATTCTTTTTCCCTCTGAGCCTTATTAATTTACGAGTGGTGCTGACCCAGGTTACCAGGGCCTCATTCACCCTGGTATTATATGTATCAGAAACAAACGTTTTACAAGGGGCAGTAGTGTTCTCCTCTGAATGACAGCCAACGATGAAAACGTCATCCGGTGCCCTGGTGAAGTACACTCATCCCATCTCTGAACAGGTTCAAATTTCAATCCTGTTCGATCACGTTTTCTCATGGCTCAATTTACGAGTGGCACCGGCTCTTGTGACGCACACAAACAAATGCACACACAAGAGTTATTGTGTTTTTTACAGCTATATTCTGATGCTGATGCATACCTTTGATATCGAAGACCGTACAGTTTGGGAATGTCCTGGTTTTAATGAAAAAGGCTATTGTTCTTTCATGGGAAAACAGAAACTCGCAACTCTTAAAGTATGCGTGGATTGCCGTGGGAATCAAAAATGTTACCAAGAAATTGAAAAAAATGTCTAAAAACGAAAGTGCATTTATTGTTAGACTTACAGCACCAGAAACAAATTTATGGAACGTACTGCAGTGATCTGACAAAATACATGTAGGCTAATACCAGTAGGAACAAACTAGGGCTTTGTTATTGGAAACAATGGGCATGTTTAGAAACAGATAAATGCTTGTCCCCTGGTTTAGTGACGTGATGTATCTTGAATTGTTTGCATTTTTTTAGGCTGGGGGGTGGGGGATGGGGGAGTGTTTTTTCACACAAAGTTTTCTGCACCAAGACATCCGAAACACACATTGATTTTTTGTAATTTTAAATTTACACACTTATCCACATCAAATTGATGTTCATGTCTTCCTTTACATGAACAGGAGACCTGTGTAATAAAGACAAGTACACCAAATTTGATGAAACAGTCCAGAAATATAAATTTGAGACCAAAGCTAACATGTAAATTCCAAAGTAAGCTGCGATCATTTAGCCAAGTCCAGACACGCGCTCTCGCCAAGATTCCAATTTCATACAATTTCATGTTAATTTTTAGCTTACTTTATTGGATTATAGGCCTTTTCCCGGTAGTCCAAATCTCGGGGGTGGCCTCGGGGCGACGCGGGGGTGAAAATAAGCCTCGTTTCCCACTTGAAATTCTCACCCCCGCGCCACCCCCGAGGTTGCTCTTTTCAGGGGCGAGACACATTTCCCGGGGCAAAAACGGTAGTGTGAAACGGCGCGGGTGTGAGTTCGCCCCGGGGCGAGCAATGGTGAAGGTCACTTGAAATCGCGCTAAGTTCGATTTGCGTAAAGACCATAACAAAAGCGCAACATGAATGACATCTTTTTAATTATGTACAATGTATACGCCACAGTACATACGCTGGCAAAACTTTTTCAACACATGCGATTCTGATTTATGTTCCATTGCCCAGCGGAATAAATATCACTTTTATCAGCTTTAATACATCAGCTATGTCGCAGAAAAAGAAGTCAGCTGAAATGCAAATCTGGGGGATGAGGAAATTCAGAAATTAATTGCCATTTGGGAGGACGACGAAATACAAAAGCAACTAAAACTGGACAGAATGATGAGAAATTCCAATTGAGAGGCGGAAATGAGGGTGCCGATTCCTGGGGCGAGCTCGCCCTGGGGCGAAATACATGTATGTGTGAACTGTGCAAAGACGCAAGGTTAAACTCGGGGCTGAAAAATTGCGCATCACCCCGGGACGTCCTAGTGGGGAAAGGCCTTATGTAGTTACATGTACCATATTAAAGTGTTGTGCAGAGTAAATTTTGTGTTCCCAAAGTCGGCTAAAGCTGTGTCTGCATTGACAGTGGTAAAATGAAAAATGGATAAATTGTTAATACTGCTGTCCGCATTTTGACTTTTTGACACGGGAACATTTTACCGAGACTGTGGGAGAGCATGCGCAGTGTCCCTTCTCAGTATGACCTTCACGGCCCAGGCGTATGCTTCCAGAGCGCTTTTACCGACTTGTTGTGTCCGCATTGGACTTAGCATCTCGGGAAGAGTTCCCTGGTCAATTTTCCTGGGCAGTAGTTGGCCAGGAAAAGTAACTGCTGGGGGGGAGGGGGTGGGGCTTAAGATAAGGTAGAAAATATTGGTGAGGGAATAAAAGTTTATTGTTGTTAGACTGGCAAAACAAAAGCCCTATCATTCGCAAAAACCTTGACAATTTTTGGGGAAGTTTTGTTTGTCTTTTGTGAACAAGTGTACATGTATTGCAACACTGACAGGAACATTGAGAAATGTTTCCTGGTTTTGAATAGTTGTGCAACCAACCAAATCCCACAAAGTTTTGCCTTATGTTGTATAATTCATTGTGATTGCCCCAGCTCTGTCATATTTCTTCACACCAGATCCAACTCGGTAATTGCTTCCCTTTCTTCAAGTTGACCTAGACACATTTTCGAGATTAATGATATACTTAGAAAGCAACCAGGCATAACTGCAAGTTCAATGGGCCGTGTATGCTGTAATCTGCAATCTAATGGGATTTGGATTGTGCATTGTACATATTTGATGTATGGAGTTAACGCCTTGGTTTGACTGGCAACCTTGAAGCTCAATTCAAAATCAGCCATCTATGACTGACTTTCTCACCAGCTTGTGCCAAATCAGAATGAGAGATGCTATTAAAGTACATGTAGTGTCCGCATTGGACTAATTTTTGTAAAAAGTTCCTGCAATTCAATGTAATTCTTCCGTGTGTCCGCACTTTGATTTATTTTTGGCTCATAGAATGCCTTACAACCTTGGTAAAACCTCATCATTCAGGTCCTCACAGAAGTTGCATGACCACAATAAGTATTCTTTTAGTACATTACAATACCCGTCCACATTGTAAAATTACATTTTACAATGTAAATCTTCCGTGACCCATATGAGCTTGCCTTGTAAAAATTCAAGCAACGGAGCATGAACTTACAATCGACAGTTGACACTTAGCAATTTCTGGTGTTTTCCAGATGGCCGTCCACATTGGACTAAATTTTGTAAAATTGCGAATTTGTGGAATGAATCGCTGATGCTACCTAGAGTGGTAAGTGAAGGATAATAACTCGGCCATACTTCTGAAGTGTTCTTAGAGGAAAAATATATTGTTTTTTCCGGGCAGCCAAGTTGTTTGTCCGGGCGCTAAAGGCACCTCTGGTGATTTTGTCTTGGTAGTGTGCCCAGACAAAACAGTTACAATGTAGTGGGGAACCCTGCTATACTACAAATGTAATACTGGCTAAACATTATATTTTCTTTGGCTCGGAATTTTATAATAAATCCAAGTACAGTAACAGTACGTTCAGTATCATATTCCAACGAAATCATTACACCTCTTGACCAAACCATATGCCCCATGTAGCCACCTGTTCACCCATGGTACACAGTTGATATTTGTCCACCTCTCCACCCCTTCAGTTTCTCCTCTTGAGGGTACTTAGCTGAGGAAACGTCCTGTTGTGGCCACATTTGTACAAATTTGATCAGAGCTTGGCCTTATAGATGTGACTCCACTAAGTTTGTTCAGGCTAACCTCTCCTTATGATATTTGTCTACGCTGTTTGCAAAATTGGGGGTGGATTTGTTGGAAAATCTCTGTGCTAAAAAATTACACTTGGGAACATATACATGTACCTTTACAAAGATCAAGACCAGGCAGTCTGAGATCAAGACCAACCCAGGTGAAAATTCCAGTTGAAACCAGTTGAACTGGTTCCAACTGGTCCAGTTGAACTGGGAATTGGTGACTGGTTTTAACTGGTTTCAACTGGTGTAACTGGTTTCAACTGGTTTTTAAAAATTCCAGTTGAAACCAGTTGAACTGGTTCCAACTGGTCCAGTTGAACTGGGAATTGGTGACTGGTTTTAACTGGTTTAAACTGGTGTAACTGGTTTCAACTGGTGTAACTGGTTCAACTGGTTTCAACTGGTTTCAACTGGTTTCAACTGGTCTGACTGTAACACGTTTCTTTTACTGCTGTAAATGGTTTGTACCTGGTGTGCCTGGTTTCACTTGTTGTTTTTTTTGGGCTGGCGTAACAGTACACATTTTACTTGTATCGGTAATGCATTTTGACGTGGGGAAGGCAGGAAGGGAATAAAAAGAAAACCTACAAGATGAATTAAGGTAACATGTACATTGCAAATGAAGCTTATTGCATTAATTTAATTATGCGCACGTACACACTTAAAATCAGGAAAAATTCTACACTGATAACTGGCTTCTCCAAGAAACTTGAAAATAAATAAACTTCAATTCCCTGTTTGTATAGGAACCCTGCGAGAGCTACAGGTTGGCAAGAACACGAATTCTCAGCTGTCTGGAAGTGACTTTTCACAAAGAAAAAAAGGACAAATATAATTACAAAACGTAAACATATACATGATAAGTGTGTACTAATAAACCGTGAACCTCTCTCGGTTGGCAATTAAGAACATTCCTAATTGGCAAGATTCTACCTTTTTATGCTGTCATAGACCCCGTTCTCACCAGAGAAATCGCTTTGTTCGACGAAGATTAGTTAATCATCGTTAGTTAATGAAGCGTGTGTTCATATATCACTTAACAAAGATCGAATGAAGAGCGACCGCTAATGAAGCCGTGGGAGGTCGTACATGTGCGTCGCGCATCAAGCGCTGTGCTTCAAGCGTCTAGACGCGCTGTGTGGTTTTCCAGCGGCGCGTCAAAAAAAACTCTTGCTAGGCGCTCGACGCACAACGCGCTTCGTCGAATGAAGGGAACCGTTCACATTACAAATTTGCTTCGTCGAATGAAGCGATCTCTCGTCGAATGAAGCTATTTCCTTCATCGTTGAATAAAGAGGCGTGCTTTCACATCAGGAAATCTCATCGTCGAACGAAACGATTTCTCTAGTGAGAACAGGGTCGATCATAGAGTTGGCTGTAAGTAACAAAGAACAAAGCCATACAAATTGAAATTCTTCTATCATCATACATCATGTATCTCAACCTCATGGTAACATTTAAAAAAAGCTAAAATGGACGGAAAAACAAGCAAGTAATTCAGAATCATTTTAAAACCGGGGCACAAATGTAGTCATTTTAAAGGCCCATTGTATCATTTGCAATGACCCAATTTGTTTTTCATGAGTTGACAAGAAAACCTTACTTAAAGTGTTGATAGCAATGGTAACAAACACCACATGAATTTATTTCCGTCCAAAATAGTTTTTCATGCTGGAAATTGACAATCGAAGGTACTTTTTTACCATTCACTTGTACACAAAAGCCATATATATAGATTTTCAAGGTTTTCTGAAGCTTTGATGCATCTATGTAGCTAAAATTTCTTCAGGCTAGTTTACCAACATTTATCATTCGATATGTTACACTCTTATTCCACGAATCTGTAAAAAGTTTCATCTTGCAAATGATACATAGGCCTTTAAGGACCTTTTTTCCCCTACTTTTTGGACTTTAAACAACTATATTAATAATACCTGCCTTAACGGTTCCCCCACAGTTCACTGCGAGTAGTACACGGAGTAGTGCATGATGGGACACAAATGTAGTACAAGTACAAGCGCTCACTTTCTTTGTCACATGCACAAATGTGTGGAGTTCCCAGTCGCTTCTAACTCGTAAAACGTTGCGAATGTTTTTGACACAAATGTTAACTGGTAATATAGAGCTCAGATACAGATGGAACCTACTGTATATCTCTTTTAGGATTATATCGGCATCTGAGGTGAAATAATTGAGATGACTGACGAAAACCCGTGGTCACGGTAATTTGTGTAGAAAGAAAAAACCCTGGTCGCTTCCTTTTTGATTTACCCTGCATTCAGTTCCAGATTTAGCGCTGGAGTTAATAACAGACCGCTGCTGGGATCTAACAACGTCCTGCAATTTCTTGGCCTCCTCCTCTTTTCTTTTAACTGGGTCATCCGGAAACTGGGTCATCAGGCGGTTTACAAATTGATCTGGAGAATGAATGTAAAGATCAACAACTCATTAAATGTTTTAATATATTGGAACTTTAGGTCTGAATACCTCTTCACCTTTTTTAAACCTTACCTGCATCTTTATAATTCATTCACATGTAGTTTTTATTTTGGTTAATTCACACTTGTGCCATAAATACCGGGTACATGCAGGAATTTTCAGGATAAAATTAAATTAAACCCTAAATGTATCAAGGTACTTTGCATCTGCTTAACATATGTTCAGCAAGCATCGATAAAAATTTCCAATGCTAGCTGTGGAGTGAAGAATGAAACTGTACATGGGTACCGGTACTGTTTTTAAGCATGACCGTGTTTAACGGGCAGTTGCATTAAGACTTTTTTTAATACAATATATGTTTTTAACAATTTATTTGATATTTTGACACAGATTACTTCACCATTTAGGAAAAAACTGAGAGTTTACCATTGCTTCGTTTTCAGTCCTCGTGTTATGGCTGAAAAAGTGTTTTATTACTTGTTCACTCCTATATGAGTTTTTTCTATCAAATCTGATGTTAATACTTATGCTTCATAACACCAGACAATCTTGTTCATTAGTTAACACCGTCATCCAGCTTTACCTTTTCAATCAAAAGAGACTAGCAAGTTCCCCATCAGGTTCGTCATCTGTTGTTTCCTCAACGCTCGTGTCATAGATCTTTCGAATCCTTACTCATCTACCAGAAGCAAGCTGCTCATTCGGATGTTGTTTTGTAACTATAATAAAACAGTAAAACAATAGGGTCAGTGTCTGCAACCATCAGGAAGCAAACAAAAACTTGTGGCTTTGAGAGTGTTTTCTATTCATCATCTCTCTGAAAAGGATGTTTTTTTTTACCATAGAACCAATAATTTTGTTTTAATGATTTTGACTCACCGATAACGCTTTCTACCCCAATGCACGGTGTATGTTTGAATGAATCTGG
The DNA here is from genome assembly GCA_037783545.1 of Henricia sp. BOLD:AAB3569. Taxonomy (NCBI): domain Eukaryota; kingdom Metazoa; phylum Echinodermata; class Asteroidea; order Spinulosida; family Echinasteridae; genus Henricia; species Henricia sp. BOLD:AAB3569. The sequence continues at coordinate 448,258 of JBBELK010000430.1, read as the reverse complement.
CGACGAGCAAAGCACGCATGCAAATGACGTAATGACGCTAAGTGACCGTACCATTTTAGGACAAGTGAGAAATTTGTTTCTTTTTTTAGCGTGCCATCGGCACCGTGTTGGTGGGAGTACATGTACACACTGAGTTTTTTCATGCTCATATGCGACGTGTACATGTACTCTATAATCACACGGTGGACGGTGGCGAAAAAACAAACAAATTCCTCCACTATAAGCGGCATTACATGTACATGTACGTCATTTGCGCATATATGCATGCTTTGCACATAGCCTAGATATTTTACGCAGTGGCTATAGTTACAGTAACCGTACGGTAACGGCATATTTTATTTCCTGCAAGCTGCTGCAACTGCGAGGAATAATTTTTTTCTTTTGAAATTTTTGCCGATAAACATGATAAAAAAGTTGTAGGCCTAAGCCATTTTGAAATGGCGACGGGGCGAAGAGGTAATGGCCGGGGCGAAGTGGCGAGGGGCAAAGAGGCGAGGGGGCGAAGAGGCGAGGGGGCGAAGTGGCAATGCATTATGAGGAGAATTAAGTGGTATGGGGCGAACTGACAATGCATGGGGTGAAGTGACTTAAGTTTAAGCTTCTGCAAAAGTTCTAGGACTACCGGTAGGAGTATGCCTAGCCGGCCCTAGTTGTACTTTTCTACCTGCAAGTTTGAGGATTTGCGCTTTTCAAAACTGCTCTTCTTCATTGACTTGTTCTTCATCAGTTTTCACTGTCATCATGGTCATGATGACTGTCGTCTGGTCCTTGCTATGCTCTATGCCAGTCGACATCGTGACCGTCGTTGCCGTTGGCGCTGCACTGGGTGACCACATCACCATAAACCTTTTCAGGTTGAAAGTCGTTGATGTCTTTTGGATTCGTTAATATCATCGATTTCAACAACAGATCTGACATTATCTTCTAAAAATCGAACGTAAGCCTACTAATTTCTTGGGAGTACAGCCTACATACAGCCATTTTGCATGTTTTGAACAGTATAACGGCCGGCGCGCGCGCTGCATGCAGGTATGCAACTAGACTGGTTCCCTGTCCTCATATTTACTCCCCTTTGTCGGCATGAGAGCAGCGTAACGGACATGGACAGGGGACCAGTCTAGTATGCAACGTGGCATGCACCGTGGCATATGACGTCACGCACGTGCAGGTACACGAGGTGGGGCCACGTTTCTGCGAAATAAAATAATCAGCTTGCTTATTAAAATTTAAGTAATAAACAAATATCAAATATAAATTCACGGGAATATTTTTTAATTGGCTGTTGTATTTTTCTAACTAATTTCGAGGGGTTTATTTTGCCAACTGTTTTCATGCATTCCTCCATTTTGACATAACTACCATGCAGTTGGCAACAGCCCGTTTTAACTGGTTTCAAAATGAACTGGTATTTGTCACCATTACAAAAATTACCAGTTGGCAATTAACTGCTTATTCTAACAGGTTTCAACTGGTTGCTGTTGGCAAAACAAAATTACCAGTTGGCTCAACTGGTTTCGGTCGATTCCAGTTGAGCTACCAGTTGATACCAATTGGATCCAACGGGTACCAGTTGGCCACCAGTTGGCAACTGGTTATTTTAACCGGTTTCAACTGGATCCAACGGGTACCAGTTGGCCACCAGTTGGCAACTGGTTATTCTAACAGGTTTCAACTGGTTTCTGTTGATAACACAAAACATACCAGTTAGCAGTTGGTTATTTCAACTGGTTTTTCTTATTCCAGTTAAAATACCAGTTGGACCCAACGGGTACCAGTTGGACACCAGTTGATTCCAGTTGAAACCAGTTAAAACCAGTTAAAACCAGTTAAAACCAGTTAAAACCAGTTGATCTTTCAACTGGTTTCAACTGGAATTTTCTCCTGGGAAGGTTGGCGTAGGGAATCAGATTGGCGTAGCGGTTCTCTACTCATCTTCCACCTCTGTGGCCCTGGTTCGAATCCCATCCGGGTCAGTGTGTGGATTGGGTTCTCAGTCCCTGCTTGATTAACTTCCCCACACGTTGGTGTGTGGGGTTTTCCTCCTACATGTACCTCTAAAACTAAGAATTTCTTCCTGTTCTCTCACACTTCGTGGCCATGCTGAAGAACCTCATAGGTGGCTGCAGGGCAACGACTTGAGTCGGCTTATCTCAGCAACCAGATCTCTTTAGGGGATCATACGAAAGAAGAACCAAGGCCAGGCAGTACAAAAACTGACAGACCAAGACCATGTGGGACAGTTTGAGACCAAGACCTACCGAACATGTAGACCAAGCAGTCCAAGATTAAGAGAGCCAAAAAACTTGAGATAAGCTTGAGATATTTTCTCATGCTTGAGAACATTTTACAAAAGTGCCATCGTGTGAAAGGACACCCAAGCTTGGCAGTCTCAAGCATTCCTTGAGAAATTTTCTCAATGCTTGAGATATTTTGTCGGAGGTCCGGACCTACGACAAAATCTTCCGCTAGCGGAAGATTTCTCAAGGTATTCTTGAGAACGATCGTGTGAAAGGAAATGTACAACGTCCTTTGCGACAGCTAACGCAATGCACATGCGTGGGGACCTCAACACACGACCTTTGTGATAGAGCGCGCGCGCGCGCCCTAGCCACGTGTGTACGTATGCACTCTGCACTGCAGAGTACAGATCTGGCCGATGATCGAAACTCCGATCTTTCCCGCGCGAATTGTATAGCGATGGCCAACTCCAACATGATTTTAACATGATAATACTTTATTGGTCTGCTGGCGACCAGCGAAAAAAGCATACTCGTCTCAAGGAACGCTAGAGAAACGTTTTCCTGTGCCGTGTGAAAGTATGCGAAATCGCCCAACCGCGTAATTGTAAAGTAAACAATCGCCGCTCGTAAAATCTCTCTCAAGCCTTGCGAGTTTTTTTGATGTCGTGTGAAAAGGGCTAAAGACTGACAGTCTAAGGCCAATGCCAAGGTCAGGATCAAGACAGACAGTCAGCTAGACCAAGACCGAGCCAGCCTAACCAAAGACAGCAGTTCAGTGCTACCACTGGCATTTTATGGCTAGTGCTGAAAGCAAAGAGAATGTTGGAAATGCTGCACTCAACTCACCTACAAAAAATTGCTCTCAAGACTGGTCTAAAGATCTTGACGAGAACACCACTAATGCCTAACATTGCATAGTGCAAAATCATAAAAGCCAAAAACCACACATTTAAACGGCTTTTAAATTAAGTTTAGATGATATTATATACTTTAAAGACTGGGTATCACTAGCATTGACTTTTACGATAAAAAAGACTCTGATAAAATGTATACTGAATGGTCCCTTCCAGTTGGAAGCACATGTTTTTTATCAGTACATGTATTTGATGTACTGTGCACACACTGGACAGCGAACTTTATGGTAAAAAGTCCTTTTAGATTGTGGGAAACTTACAAGTGCTATTCAGTTGAAATGAGCTTATACATGTATGTACAGTTCATCGTTTATCAATTTGTTATCAGTTCATCGTTTAACAAATTTATCAAATGTCTGGGAAGGGAAAGACAAATTTTAGGGGACAAAGTTGAACCATGGAGCTATAAAAAGGTTAGCTCCATGGTTGAACAGATGTCAGAAGAATTTAAGCAGTACTTGTGGGATAGAATCTTGTATTGAAGGATATTTTTTTTAACAAAAATTTGTTAATTTGCAGTGAAACATTCCCAGACATTTTGTCATTCAGAAGTTGGGCAATTCCATGATAAGGTGGACATTTCCACAAAATTTGCAATGCATAGTTCCGACCCGTCAATCAAGCCGAACCCGCCGACCAATCACAAGAGAGCTAGCAGACAGCACCCACATACATGTACATGTAGGTCAAAGTGCATTGCCTCACAAACCACATCACCCAATTTTCTGCCCAGTACAGTTTGTACAGTGATCCGGGTGAATTTTTGTTTCAATGTCGGGTGATTAGCTGTTCAAAGGTACATGTAGGAAAGCGCATTTTTATGAATATACATGTATGGCATCCCTGCATTACTACCGGTAGCCTTTTGCTCAGTGTGTGCTACGGTAACTGTCGACCGTAAAACATAAATACCTTTGAGTTTTCTCCAGACCCGGCCTTAAATAGACTGCAATAGCTTTAAAGAATTGGCGAGATAAAGGAACCGACTGGCATTAGAATTGTTGTTCAATCAATACACTACAACGATATAAATATTTAAGAAATGTTATAGGTATGTGAATACTCCGATTGAACAACAACATTGACTTGCCCAGGTCGCACGATCGGTGCCCGGCCAAAAATGCATAGAAATCCATTCATACTGGCAAAATTGCAACCAGGCACGAAACGTCGCAGTTTTAATGATACTTCCATAGTAGCCAATTGCACAGGTCACATATAACAGGGGACAATAAAATGTTACGCTTTTTACCCTGCATTTATTTTTTGTTACGCAGTTGACAATGCCTGTCGACTCGGTATGGCCCGAGGTGGCACACAAAGTATTGATATTGCGGTGGTGATAACAAAAACGGGCAACTGACACAGTTTAGGTCCTGAATGATAAACCGCAAGTGCAGGCAGCTTCACAATAGGAATTTGTGCTCTTTGTTAAAGCTTTGTCGGATTACAGAGAATTAGTCATCTCGTCAAAAAAGGGGGGTGGGAAGCTTTTGTCCAAATTGACCTTGATGTCGACTTTCACAGTCAATAAATTTGCTGAGCAACACTGGATGTGAGACTGCCAAGTACATGTATACATGTACCAAGCGCTTTGTAAACACACCAGTATTGATCATTTGTAAATAATTGATACTTTCAACAGCATTAAGAGATGTACAATGTATGTAAACATGTGTATAAGATGGTTCTGGAGTGGTTGGGTAGACATTGGGGTTGATAGTGAATAAACTGTCAGTACAGGTCTTTCCATAAAGTGTGAATTTTTATGCGTAAAAATTGACTTTCAAGTTACCAATTTTTGTTCAATAAATTCCTATGCGATTTTAAAATAATGTATAATCAGTAATCAGTTATACATGTTTTGGTATACTACATGTAATAACATGTAGTTTTGGTAAAATTTGAGAAAATGTTTTAACGATGTAAGGGGGGAGGGGCACCATGGCATTTTTCAACTCTTACAATTACATTTCAAATCCTTTTGACTAGCTTTTTTCTTGAAAAGTTACATGTAGATGCTGGTTTTACCCACCCCATATAAAACTTTTGTTTAATTAAGTTAAGTACAGTATACATGTATTATGAGCAAACATCTTCCAATAAAAGCTTCAAAATGTCACACTTGCATTAGAGGTTAGTTTATTGAATTGTTTTTGTTATTTTGGGGGGAATTGTTATTTAAGGCCACATACATGTACAAATGTAATATTTACGTGCTAAGAGTAGGCTGCATGTAATTGTGATCTGAATTAACAGCGACGTCATTAATGTTTCAGATCTATTGTTTCTAAAAAAAATTTCTTGTGCAGTGAACTGCAAACTTTTGTTAGCTGATTGAATTCCGAAATTGATGTAAGCCGTGTCCGCATTGGACTTGTTTTTTTGGATGTTTTACCGAGACGATGGTAAAATTAAAAATGGCTAAATTTGACTGCTGTCCGCATTTGGACTTTTTGACACAGTAAAATTTTCCTGAGATTTTGGGAGAGCATGCGCAGTGTCCCTTAGCAGTATGACCTTCACTACCCAGACGTATACTTCCAGAGCGCTTTTACCGACTTGCTGTGTTCGCATTGGACAATTTTCCCTGGTCAATTTTCCTGGGGAAAAGTTACTGAGAGGAAAACGTCCTAGGCTGTCCACATTGGACTTAAAATGGGAAAAGTACCCATCGTCTCGGTAAGTTTTCCCCAAAAAAGTCCAATGCGGACAGGCCTTTTGCTTGCGTCAGGGAAACTGAATGTTAAAGTTGCACTGCCCGTGTTTGGGCCGATTTGGGCGTACAATTTTTAAAAAAAAGTTAAATAGGTATTTTTCTAGAATAGAAAAAGTTATCAGCTTTCATTTGGTACCACGAACGTAAAAATCCGTCAAGGATTAATGCCAGTCGATTAAAAACAAGAAATGATTAAATGGCTGGCAGGTAATTTAATCGACAGGGTTATGACGTAAATGTACATGTGCGCGTACATGTGTACATTGTACACATACTATGTACATATGAGCGTACGCGCACATGTACAACATGTGAAGCACGTTTCAAGAAAAAGGCTTGTATCTCCAATTCCCGACGTCGAAAATTTAAGTTTTTGATATTTTTCGTTACAGAGACACGTAAGCTTTCTAAATTCGTTCGCTTGTGTAAATTAATTTTTTTAATCCTTTCACCGAAACACGGGCAATGCAACTTTAATTAAGGTTTGTTTTGCCCTGATTGAATTCCGTTTTACCTTATTGTGTTCTAATGACCCAACTAACAAAATATATTGTTTGGTTTGTCTGTTTTTGGGTAGAATCTGCCTGCTTGATAGAACGTTCCTTCCACTCCGGAATCATCGCCCCTGGCATCTCCTGGACCACACTCAGACATAATGGTGCTAACGCCAGATTTTTGTACCGGATTCGGGTCTTATGCGATTCTAACTTTTACGACACGACCTGTGTCAAACTTTGTCGAGCAAGGGACGACGCATTTGGACATAACTTCTGCGATGCGAACGGGGATAAAGTTTGCCACGAGGGATGGATGGGGGAAGACTGTCGAACAGGTAAAGTTAGCCAGTCTTTGGAAGTTATTTGTTGAACTGTAAGGCCACCCTCAGTTTGGCCTCACAAAACAGTTGGTGGCTGTCTTTTCATCAGCCGGTTTTACAAAAAAGTGCATGGCTTGTGCATCTTTCAGAAATGAAATTATTGCAAGATTGTTGCAGAGATTCTGCAATAAATGTTGTCCAAATGGGCTTACACCCAATACGGTGAAGTCAGCTGCAGGACTATACCGGTAGCTGCACCTGAGCTACAGCGTATGGCAACAAATTAGTCATTTTTTGTGAGCTGAATGAAGCTTTTACAATATTAAGACTAATCAGATTTAACGGTCGTAAGAGTAGACAAATTTAAATTCTGCAACATGTGTTCGACCTACGTATGCCTGCAAGCAATTTTCATAATTTTGTGTGTGGTAAAGTTATGCTTTATTATTAATCATTGTCGCATCTTTGTCAAAGATATTGGTATTTGAACCTTTTTATCAATGGCTACATATGTATACTTGTTTGGTTGGCTCAATTTTGACTACTGTAAGTATATAGTAACTTACGTTCACTCATTTTTGTTTTGCATTGTAGCAATTTGTAGGCAAGGATGTGACTCGATTCATGGATATTGTAATGAACCTGGAGAATGCCTGTAAGTACTGCATTCATTACTCATTCAGGTTTTAGGGTGGGGGATGGGGAGGGTTGTGGGAGAGGGTTGGGGGGGGGGGGGGGGGGGGGGGAGCGCAGCGCAGCGCAGCGCAGCGCAGCGCAGCGCAGCGCATTAACAAAATGTGTGTTAAAGCATAGGAACAGTGTTGGGGGACGGGAGTGGATTCCCTCTGTCACATACATGTACATGTACGCTTTATTGCAGGGATGCAACTGATCAACTGTGTTTTCGTCAGTACCATTGAAACTTGCTCACTTTAATAGCAAAAATGCTTACTTCGTAAAATTTGTCAATTTTTCTGTTGCACACTTATTTATTCCTTTTTATAGGGGTTCAGATTCGGAGTACACTGTAACACTAAATGCTCTGAACAATAAAAGCTGTCTTTTCTATAAAATTTTGATACCAGGAACAAAAATTCAACACACGTGCTGTATTGACAGCATGGGAGAGGTTTCCTATCTGCACGTGAGCCATAATCCCCCAATAAGTTGCAACTCGTCAATTTAATCCCTCCTCGCAATTTATTTTACAACAGGTGCCAATATGGTTGGCAAGGAAAACTATGCGACCACTGTTTAGCCTTCCCAGGCTGTGTGCATGGCAGCTGTAACTCCCCCTGGCAATGTACTTGCCAACAGGAATGGGGAGGTTTTCTGTGTGATCAAGGTACGTGTATTTTTATTTATTTATTTTTCAAATAGCCATGTTCTGATTGGACTTGTAGCCCATTTGTACACTCATTGGGCTTTGCTGAATACATGTAAAACCTGGGTCCGAAACAATATTGTTTGATATACATGTACCCAGCACGATGCCCCCAAACCAGGTCCTGCAGTGTACCCATGCTGTACCCAAACCAAGTCCTGTACCCAAACCAGGGGTGGATTGCAATAAAGAACGTTAGGACGTCCTAACCCCTAGGACGTCCTAACTCTAATATCACTAAGACATAGATGATTTTGCCTTGCAATAAACAATTTTGCGTCCTGACACATAAAATTTAAGACACATAATATGTGTCCTAAGTTTATGTCTTTAGAACATTTGTTTGAAATTTCCTGCTCAATTCCGACAAAAGGAGCCTTGTGACTAGGATCAAAACTGTATTTTTTTATAGTTGGACTTTCTTAAACTGAGTTTTCACTGGAAGGTAGTTACGATTCAAGCTGGGCCTATTAATTATGAAAGTTTTCACGCCACTGTCGTGCGTACGTACGGCAGCAACGACCGGCGAATGCATGCGCGACGGTATGCAAATACACCGGCTGAGATTAAAACGCCGTTAACAACAGTAAAGACATACAACCATTTATGTCTTAGCTAAGACGTCCCAACTTTTGGATATTGCAAGACATTTTTCAATGTGTACTAGGTAAGATGCCATAAATTCAGTTAGGACATATGTGTCTCAGACTAAAGACAGTTATATTGCAATCCACCCCAGGTCCTGTACCCAAACCAGGTCCTGTACCCACATACGGTATGCCCAACAAAAGCAACAGTGTTCACGCTCAAAATATATTACATGACACACAATCTGAGATATCAAGTTTTCAGTTGAGTAGTGATTTACTTGTATATTCTTACGAAAAGTACATTTTTTCGTCCAATTTGAAGACTGCTCTTTTCGTAAACAGTGGCTTGAATGTTGCATGCATCGTTCGTTGCAGTGTACAGTGCACAAATGACGTGTAGTTTTGCATTTTGGCTGCATGCGTGCAGCAGTCGTGACGTCATTAGTGCCGAGCTCTATTTCAATCTGCTGTGTTTATTACTCTAACTTTCACAATGCAACCCTCTGTTTTCATTGAAAGCTTCAGAGTAATTTGAACCCAGATTTCAACTTAACTTGACCCTTTTTTTGGCAAAATGCCAATGTTCCGGCCAGTTTATTGTATACCTACATGTACCTGTACACGTAGCAGAAATGGTACATATTCGCGCACTACTGCAGAAAGGAAACAGAAGTTTTTGGCATCCTGTTCTGTTCAATGAGATACATGTATTTGAATGGTATGACTTTGTTTTTCTTGAATTCATTGGGTAAAACCAGCAGCTATGTACTTTTTCCAGAAAGAAACTGGTCCAAAAAGACTTGTACATGTAATCGTATAAGAGTTAAAAAAAATTCCTTGGTGTCCCCTTATGTCATTAAACAATACTATCAAATATTATAAAAACGATGATACTAAGGCACGTCTAACTGTTTGTGAATTATTTTGAATACATAATTCTACATTATTTAGATATTGCACAGGAATTTCTTCAAAAAAGGTTTGCTTATAACCATTTTTACAAATGCATCAAAATGTGATATTTTTACTCCCCTTTTTATGAAAAGACCAATATGCCTCACAAGTGGCGTTTATACCATTTCTATGGTGCAGCTCATGCTACAGTAGCAAACTATGCAATAGACTACTAAAGTGTGACATCAGTTGCCATGGTAATTGGGTCTAAACATTTGCTGTTAATCTGAAACGTCCATTGCTAAAGCGCAGGGAAACAGTTCACTGGTTTTAGTGTAGACCCAGTAACCTTGGCAACACACAAAAAGGTGACATTTTCACTTTAGTGGTCCATTGAGGTGTTTTCAGAAGCTCATACCAACTACTGTACTCATCATGACTACTTGACTTGACCCAACTTGACCAACATACAAAGGAGCTACATATATTTATCTGGAGAAGACATCTGTTGCGCTGCCATTTTTGTGCTGGCATGGACGCACGTGCATAGGGTTTTTGACGCACTTGCAAGCTGCATAAGGTTTTATGATGGCATACAAGGGGGTATATCATAACACAGATATCTTTGCAAACAAATGTATTTGCAATGTCATGCATTTTTTTGCAAATATGTTTGCAAATATTTGCTGAACATATTTTCTAAAAGTACCGGTATATGACCGCAAATAATTGAAAAGATATCTGTGATGTGCGATGTCCCTTGTATGCCACCATGTTTTTAAAAACTTTTGAAGCGCGTTACCACATGCATGTGTATAGTGCGTGTAAACCCTACTACGCACAAACGCATTGCATTCCGACGCATTGCTGTACAAACATGGCGACTTTATATTTTGAGTAAACTTAGGAAAAATGGGGTTAAAGTTGAAGATCTTGTCTCAATCTATGAGACATATATCCTTCCATAGTAAATCCGTGGTTTTTACTGACTTGAGACTCAAGCAGAGGAAGACCTGTTCCAACCCTTCATCTTGTAGGAAAATGCCTAGGGTCCCGTTTACATGAGTGGAAACCCTTTGTCTGACAAAGATTCAATATTGATTTGACAAAGAGATTTCCCAATGTGAACTCATATCCCGTCATTGCAGTAAGATTAGAATATTTTCATTCGATGAAGCAAAATAGCTTCATTCGACAAAGAGATCGCTTAATAACTCTCTAACCATCAAACGTACAAATTTGTATCATAACTCTATGCATAGAAGAAGAAAAAATTACGGCTAAAAGGTTAATTCAATGAAGAAAATTTGTCATGTGAACAATCCCTTCAATTTTGTTTTACGCACTGCTCATGCGGTAAAATGACACACACTTTGAACATCAGAAGCTCAACACACGATGCTTGATAGTTGACATGCACACATGTGACCAGGGGCCAATTTCATAAAGCTGTTTAGCAGAAAATGTTGCTTAATCAAAAATTTGTTTACTTAATAAAAGTGGGTTAATAATCAAAATTGTATGTCAACTTGTGTTCTTAGCAAGAATAGCAGATATTCTTGTGAAAAACACAAGTTGACACGAAATTTTGACTATTAACCTATTTTTATGAAGCAAACAAATTTTTGATTAAGCGAATTTTTCTGCTAAACAGCTTTATGAAATTGGCCCCAGGCCATCATGGCTTCACATAGCTTAATTTGGTCTTGGTTTATGGTACATGTAGCTTAATGTGAATGGTACATGTACCACTGTTCGTCTGATCTTTGTTAAGTGAGAAGTGAATCATGTGAACTAAAAATAAATAACTAATCTTTATTAACCAAAAACAATTTAATTTAGTTTTATTTTTCTGATTTGAACGTGGTTTACCTTTAAATACAACATTTCTTGTGACTCTTGTACATGTACGGTACTTGTTCCCCTCTGTATGGCAGATCTTAACTATTGTGGACGATACCACCCATGTCTGAATGACGGCATCTGTACAAACAGTGCCCCCAATGACTATACATGTCAGTGCCCACCTGGGTTCAGTGGAGTCAACTGCGAAGAAGGTGAGAAACTTATACATGTACCGTACCTTCTTTGATGGGTGTGCTTTGTTGGACATTAAAGATAGTATACATGATTGGTAAACTGTTACAAATGTGGGATTGAGGATGTGTATTGCCAAAACCAGCCTGTGTACAAGTCTGCTCAGTACCTTGTCTAAATTTCGAAAAATCAATAAAAAACTGTGTCTATGCTTTCAATAAATTATGCAAAACCACTGTCCTATTTAGGCTGGTTCCATGTCTATACTCCATGGAAAACAAAGCTATAATCCCACGGTAGTCAGGGACCTTGTTTAATGTTTAGTCACATGAGGGTGCCCTTGTTGAAAAGTAAGTGACGTCCCACATTGCATTTTTTGTTTCATTTTTGTAACTGTTAAGTGTATTTTAGTTAAAAGCTAACTATGGCAAACCAAGCAGATTATTCATGATCAGTGGAAGTAATGTTTGCCCATCACGACGCGGTATGTACTGTATACTAAGTGCGTTTCCTGAGGACACGCTAAAACTCGTAGCATGCTCGGGTGGGACTCGAACCCATGACCTCCTGCATACTAGGCAGACGTCTTAACCACTCGACCACCGATCAGTCCTACAGCGGGCGAATGTAATTTACATTACAAATTATGTAAAATATATTTCAATTTGAAATTAGCCCTGGATAGGCAAAGTTACTCTGAATTTTATACTTAAGAAAAATAGAAATGCACACCCACTGTCATCTGAAATGTTGTGAGATTATTTGTAAAAGTTACATAACACATGTCTGGCTGTGTGAAAACAAATTTGATGTAATCAATGTAATCAATTTTGTTACCGTGGCTAGAGGCGGTTTAATTACAGTGTAGAGTGGTATACATGTGGTGTTTAGTGCTAACGATTATGATGAGTATTGCACATGATATTGATTCTTAGCGGAGCATCCGTGTGAGAACAGGCCATGTGCTAACGGCGGGATGTGTCTCGTGATTGGTCGCGGTTTCCACTGCATATGTAGCCGAGGATGGAGGGGCGAAACTTGCCAAGACAGTAAGTACATAGTGCAAAAGTCATTTGTTTTTCTTGTGTGTCAATCTATATGTACAATGTACAGGTTTTTGCCATAAAATCGGGAGCCAAAAGGCCTTTTCCTACTAGCACGTCAAACCCCGGGGCAAACTCGCCCTAGGGCCACCCCAAAGCCGCCCCAGGGTGACGCGCGATTTTTCACCCCCAAGTTCAACCCTGCGTTTTTACACACTTGTCTTTCTCAAACCACACATATCTCGCTCCGGGGATTGGCACCCTCGTTTCCCACTTCTGCATGTCGATCCCGGGCAAGTGCCTATCAAGTAGAATTTCTTGTTATTCTGTTCAGTTTTAGTTGCTTTTGTATTTCGTCATCCAATTACATGTAATTTCCGAATTTCCTCATCCCCCAGATTTGCCTTTCAGCTGACTTCTTTTTCTACGACATTGCTGATGTATAAGCTGATAAAAGTGATAATTAATCTGGGCAATGGAACTCAAAAGACATGAAATATCAGAATTGCACGTGTTGAAAGGGTCATGCCCAGTACTGTAGCATGGATATATATATTTTTAAAATGCGCGTTCATGTTGCGCGTTTGTGTTAGTCTTTACGCTAATTGAACTTAGCGCGCTTTCAAGTGACCTTCGCCGTTGCTCACCCCGGGGCGAACTCACCCCTGTGCCGTTTCACACTACTGTCCTCGCAGGGAATTGGGCGCATCATTTTCTGCCTACATGTACCAGTAGGGGCAGGTTCAAATGATGACTATAGTTAACTATAGTTGAACTATTTGCAACCAAGCAGTCTAGTCAGCGATGGTTAGTCATGTTTGGTCGATCATTTAGAACATCCTACATGGCGAAGTCACGCTAGTCACTGGTACCCATCAGGCATTGAGTTGATGCAGCATTTTGCGCGGAACCAGCTGACTAACCAAAGGTGTTCACACTTGAACATTAGCGTTGCCCGGATGATGTTTGACCAGTGGTTGACCTAGTACTTGTATTTATGAATCAAACTTGCTCTTGCGTGATGCCAGGATCATCACTATTTCAAGAAATGCTTCAATTTTCTAATAATTGTTTTCAGATATTGATGACTGCATCTCCCAGCCATGCCAGCACAGCGGGCAGTGTGTAGATGGTGTCAATTCATTCACATGCCTGTGTACAACTCACTGGGAAGGACCGGTCTGCCAGTTTGGTTTGTAATATTAACATTTTCATTTGAACTATATGTATTTTCATTTAAACCAAGCAAGTTCTCTAAATTACCAAGAAATTTCAGCTCCAAATATGCAATTCAACTGTGAATACATGAACATATTAAAAGAAGAAAGTGTATGCACATTCATAAGTTCAAGAAAAGTGTATATGACTAGCTTGCACGTAACGTTTGAAAATGGAATAATGGGTATAACTTTGTTACACAATAATATGCAGTAATATATTGTGCAAGCAACGTACATGTACGTAGTTGCGTACGTTTTTATGAAATTGGCTGCTGTTACGTTAAACTAAAATTCCTGATTTATCCAAAATCTCATTAAATCTTAATAGTCTCAAATACTCATTTGAGTAAACTCAAATTTTGAGTTTAACATTCATGTACAGTAGGATTGTACTTTTGAAAGGAATATATTTTTGACCAGTCTGAATGTTTTAGTCTAATTTTTGTAAATTACAGGGATTTTATTGTATATATTGTAATGCAGATATCAGTTGTTTCATGTGAATGATTCTGGATATTTTTGATAGTTTGACTGGAATTCAGTTTTCCTACTTTTTATGTATTTTTGTTGTTAAATTTAGATGCCAATGAGTGTATGGGAAGGCCATGCATGCATGCGTTTGCCTGCAGGAACAGAGTGGGCGACTATTTATGTGACTGCCAGCCAGGGTGGACGGGCAAAAACTGTGATGTCAGTAAGTATTTTGTTCCTGCACTGGTCACTAAACCAACTTGCATATAGTTTTTTCAAACTCAACAATCGAAACTTCAAGGGTAATCTTCCTCCTGTTTAAATTGGACTTTCAAAATGAATTACCTTTCCTCAGGAAAACTACAATTGTGTCATCCAAGGAATTTCGAAGGAATTTCTTTTTAGTCCCTTTCAAAGGAATTCCTTTCAGTCCCTTTGTCCCATATCGTGCTGTATAACGAGGTTCACTGAGGTCAAAGGAAGCAAAGCACGATTTTTAACATTGACTGTTTTGAATCAAAATATAGTTAAAATGTTCTTTTGTTGCCGTGGGTAAAGCGTGCCTCACCAGATGGTGGGGGAAAATCTATTTATTTTTTTTTTGGTAAAGAAGTCTTTTTTTAAACAAAAGACATCTCATTTAGTGTTGTAGTCGAGTACTTTTTGAGTACTCAAAGGAAATGTCTAATATAAGTTATGATTACACAGACAATGTCAAACTCGCTGTACAAAAAGAACAGTACTTCAATTATACTTGGTTTGAAGATAATCACTTCATTTTCATGTTTAAAAACACTTAAGGCCTTTTCCGAGAACTTTTCCAAGACTTTCAGCATTTCAAGGACCATACGTAATTGTAAAAGCCCAAACTGGGGTGATTACCTTCAAACCAAGTATACATGTAACTGAAGTCCAGTTCTTAATGTACAGCGAGTTTGACGTTGTCTGTGTAATCATAACTTATATTAGACATCATTTCCTTCGAGTACTCAAAAAGTACTCGACTACAACACTGATATTCTCATTTTGAAGAAATTTCCAATAATACAGCAATAGATGCAGTGACATTGTACCCACATGCTACAAGCTACACTGGTAATTGCATATACATTGTAAGCCACTAATTTCATTGAAACAGGTTTAAACTAACTATGAACCCACATAGTCTTGTTCTTAATACCTACGTGCGTATTAAAAACTGTATTCAAGAGTGTGAATTAGACCACAATAAATGCCCAACCATCTGTTGGGGGCTGTCTGCTTTTAATTAAATTGCATTTTCCTTCACCCTCCTATTATTACTTTGTTCCAATCTGCAGATGTCAATGACTGCATTGGACACTGTGTCAATGGAGCAACGTGCTTGGTAAGATCTTTGTCCATCACTGTTACAGGAGTGTGCCCTTATCTCATTTTTGATGCCCCCATTTTTCCAATAGGTGTTGAGATTTTGACACCATATCATTTGTCATCTTTTTCTTATTACCATTCTGAAATTTTATGCTTTTAATCCGTATAATTTCAAGGATATTGTAAAAAAAACCACTGATGTTTTGTAGTTGCTAAACCACAGAAATGGCACTTTACGGATAGCTAAACGTATGCGTATATGTTGCTGTCGGTTTGTGATACCTCTCTATTATGGAAACTAAATGAGTGTGGACCATAACCATGTCTTGTCAAAAACAATTAATAAATTTTTACAAAAAAGCGTAGTAAACTGTTGAGTTGAACACAGCAAAATAGAACTGAGTCTTTCCACAGTAAAGGGGGCATTTT
This sequence comes from Henricia sp. BOLD:AAB3569, assembly GCA_037783545.1. NCBI lineage: Eukaryota > Metazoa > Echinodermata > Asteroidea > Spinulosida > Echinasteridae > Henricia > Henricia sp. BOLD:AAB3569. The sequence continues at coordinate 432,150 of JBBELK010000430.1, read as the reverse complement.
GGCAACACAGACCACATTTTCCATAAAATACCTTTGTCTGGTCTCAAAATAAAATAACTGATCAACTGCCATTGCAGCACACAAACAACATATTTTGCAAGAAACCGACCGTGTTGTTAAACGCATGCTGATTGGCGAATAAGGATAATATGACACGTTGCTACTAAATTCTGGCCAATGATGTTTAAGTTAACAAAACAGAGTTCGGCATGCCGGGTTGGCCTCTTTTCAAGCCGCTCACTCGGATTAAATGTGTTCACGCGCATTGCTCTTTGCAAGCTTTTTGTGCCATTGCACAGAGAACGAGGCTAGCACAGAGAACGAGTACCATGCATGCAGGCACGGCCGCACTGCGCGGTGGACAGGGATCGGACCCGGCCGTGCTAGTGGATCGAGGACCGTATTATGTTCTGAAGAACAATCTTTTTTTTTTCATCAGTCCCTTTACGAAGTCCTTTTTACGAAAAAACTTTACGTACGGCGTGGGTCTGTTTTACATGTATTTCAACTGGACAGCCGGACCATTTGGTAGACTTTCCAGCTGGCCCGAGACGATTTCAACTGTCATTTGGCCAACGGACGAGTGCTAATTTGAACACTGAAGCTCGCCCACGTAGAAACTTCAAAGTGTGCACAAACATTAGATTGTTTGGATCACTAAAAGACCCGTATGTGGATCACAATTGTCCTTCAAAATTATATGTTCGTGAAAATTTCAGGGGCGGAGCTTAAATGTTTCTGGATTGGTTTATTATTGCGGGGAATCGTGTTGATACATGTACAAGAACTGATAATCAGAAACATTTATTTGGGACTGATTATGACATTCATATAATGTACGTGAAATTCTGAGATAAAATAAAATGATTTAGTGTAAATTTTGGGGAGTTGTATTGCGATTTCAAAATATTTGGTTTTCCAGTCTGCTATGTGTATTTTACCTTGCGAAAGTAACAAAATATTGTTTTCCCCCATTGGGGAGGGTCTTTAGGTTTTTAAGCTATTCTCACTCACTGAAAATGCAGGCCTCGAAATAACCGACGGCACCGACGGCAATTGCCGTCGGTGCCGTGTGCTATTGCCGCGATGCCCTCAAAATAATGAATATTTCACGGCAATAAATTGCCGTGCCTTTTTATTTAACTGCTGTCGGTGCCCTTCATTAAAACACACATATGAAAATGTAAAATTTCCCACTTTTAGTGACACATTTCGGAGACAAAACTAGCTCTTCCACTGCTGTTTAAAAATGCAACGAAACCGTACGCAATTTTTGCAAAACCACGCCGAGCTTTATAGCACATAGCACGCACGGTAGCCTACGTGTACAGGTACTAAGGGTACAGTTCGACGAAAGTCCCTCGAACAACGGAACTTCGCCCTGGTTTCCGTGCGAAATTGTACATGTATGTTGAGCGGGCCTCATTGGTATCCGTTAGCGGTTCGGTGTACAGCACGGAAAATATCCGTCGCTCGAGTGACTCTGTAGTCGATAGTTTACTGTAGTCGCTCAATCAAACTTCGCCCTGGTTTCCGTGCGAAATTGTACATGTATGTTGAGCGGGCTTCATTGGTATCCGTTAGCGGTTCGGTCATGGGTTCGGTGTACAGCACGTGCGTGCACTCGTCGACGACTATGATGAAGTACACATGCACTTACGTGTCGATTGCAGAATACGGCCAAAGACGAATATGTACGAACATTAGCATGACGTTCGTGATATAACCGTGGTCATTGCACATGCGTAGCATACAAAATGGCGGCCGCAGGAACCGCATTTCGTTGTGCGCGCGTTGCGAATGTCAACGAAAGGTCTAGACGATTTATCGATGAGGTGGAAGCAATACCATGTTCAACGCGGATAAATAAAAGAGACAATCCTCAGACTGCAACCCCAGCTAAGTACTATTAATGATTGTTGTGGTGCCCTCCAAGTTCGAGCAAACTGCCGTGATGCCCTTTTTAAATTGACAGAATTGCCATGATGCCCTTGAAATGTGGGAAAAGGCAAGGCAATTGTTGCCGTGCCCTTTTGAACACGAATTTCGAGGCTTGAAAATGTGATGGTCAGCTGCATTACAGACAAATGATAATGACATATTTATTCATTTAATTACAGCCCCAGTACAGTGTACATCATTTGCAATAATTCAAAATTTTACTTCTTCAGTTGACAAGAAAAACCTGACTAAAGTGTTGATGGCATTGGTAACAAACACCACATGATTTTGTTCCCTCATGTACATGTAAAATGGTACATGTACCTTGCCAACTGAACGTGCTTTAAAACAAAAATTGCAAATGATTTTTTTTACTAATGAACATAAATTTCTACAAGGCAGTTTATAACATTATTATCGTTATGTAATGCTGCTGTTCCTGTTTTTAAAAGTTTTCTAATCAAGTAGTCTATTTTTAAATTTGTGCTACTTTGCTAGAAATGCAAGTCATGCTAATCATCATCACAACAAAATTGTGCAACCAAAATGGAAATATTTATCTACTTAACCCCAATTATCATTTGTTATGAAAGCAAATATGCACCACCTTCAACAATTACGTTTTATGTTCACTTATGACTCGACCTGCATTCTTTTGCACTTTGCCATGCCCTTACAGCTACCAGCATATCTTCCTACCCATAAATATTCCCTCCTGTTTGACCTTGGGATGAACATGCAAAGTAGTGTACGCAGAGAAGCCAACATTTATGATTTACGCGTAATTGATATGATTTTTTTTCCAGCCAATTGTGATCAGTACTGTGATATAATTAGGGATTAAAAGTAGGTTTGGCCAGTCTTAAACATACGTTTGAAACCGGCTAAGGTCCTGGGCGCTGATAATGGTGCGAGGCGAGGGCCATTATCAGCACCCAGGACCCGAGCCAGTTTTAAACGGATTGTTTAAGACTGACCAAACCTATTTTTAATCCCATTCATAAATACCTTTTTGTGTAAATCGGTAAAACTCACCAAAATTGGCTCGTCGTTTTGCCATGTTTTGCATTCACTTTCCTCCATAGCATTCGTATGAACTGCTACATGTACATGTAGCTGGGTCTTTTCACAGTAATGGGGTACATTTCTGTGACATACAAGATCTTAGGTCCCAGTTCAGTTCAAATGTCTTAATTTTATCTTTAAATTATCCAGCTAAACTGAGGAAATAACTTTTGCACGAAAGAGTAAAACTAAATAGTCCTACAACATACATTTCTGAAAACCTCGTGTACAAATGTTCCTATTACGTATGTAACGAAGACAGAAAAAAGTCACAAAATGGTCTGTCCACGTAACATGCGTAATAGGAAAATTTGTACACAAGCTTTTTAAAAATGCATGTTGTGGCAGCAATTTCTTACCTTTTTGGGCGAAAGTTATCTCCTGAGAATAGTACAAGGAAATTTCTTTAATTTTGGGATAAACTAAAGACATCTGAAAGGAATTATTGACTTATTTTTCAAATGTACCCCATTACTGTGGAAAGACCCACCTGCACATCGAGTTGTTTTAGTTCGATCGCGCGCGTTACGCGTAATAAAAGCGTATTGTACGTGCACGCACACAACCAGATACTTGTCACAGTGCAAATTTGGCTTTCAGGAGCGTGCTGTTTCTTTGTGCGTGTGTGTGTTGCACATGTGCTGACCAGGGCACGGACGCGGCCGGCCGCGAGCCAGGCTCAAAGGTGTTTAAGGCTGACTGGGCCTTTATTGTCCGTTTAATACTGGCCACATGATGTGCTCGTTGCCAATAGGGATGCGTAAACTGTCTAAGGTATTTATGAATATACAAATAATGAATGTTTACGAGTGCAGTTATATGGATATTTTCATGAGGTGAAAGATTTAATGTTCTATTCCACGAAGCGAAGCCAAATCGAGTAGAACTCTAAATCTGTCGACGAATGAAAATATTCGTTTTATTGCACAAATTTTAAAGATTCATTATTTGTTTGATAAAACACCAGAAATAAATTCCCATCATTACACCAATCAGATGACAGGTATTTATTTGGGTGTTTTATAATTGTAAATGTGTGGTTTTAAAAGCTATTAGGTGTAATTTAGTAAATTTGTTGAGAGAGGCAGGTGCCCCTTCGAATGAAGGGAGCGTACACTTTACAAAATCAAATTTAGCAATCTATTGTCAAATAAATGAATGAAGAGATTCTAATCTTCGTCGATTGAAGAGCTGTGGAATCACATCAGGAAATCTCTTTGTCAAATCTTTGTTAAACGAAGCGATTTCCCTGATATAAATATGGTCAAAGACTATAAGGGACCGTCCATAAAGTACGAACACACCAAATGCTGACCTTTTTAATAGACCCTCTCCCCCTCCCTCCTGTATGCATTTTTTTGCAAAATTTGTGACATCTATTGATTTTTAACATTGGCGTACGCATTGGTTCCTCCCTCCAACCCTCCCCCCCCCCCCCTCCCCCCTCCGTACACACATACTTTATGGATGACCCCTAAGGTCTGCAACATTTATAAGCTAAATACCACGCTAAATATTATTAAACTGCATCTTGTAATGTTTGTTTGTTTGTTTTTTTCTTTTCCCACACAGGATCTAGTGAATTCCTTCTCCTGTGTATGTCGGCCGGGGTTCTCGGGCATAGAATGTGAGATGAACATTGACGAGTGTGCCAGCAGCCCGTGCCAACATGGTGGGCAGTGTGTCGATGGTGTGGCAGGTTACCAGTGTAAATGTGCACCGGGATACTCCGGGAAGAGCTGTCAGGTGAGATTGCAAAAAAAGTATCTACATGTAGTAGGATTGCGTGCAAGTGTACAGTTGAAGTATGTACACCACTACCATCGTCACCCAAAATGGTAAACAGAACTACCCGAACCATTGCAAGGTGTGCAAACTATGTTTTAAGTACTGCAAGTTTAAGCACACCATTTTTAACACAGTTGTATGGAAACTTCTGACTACAACTGTAGCTTAAAGGTACACACCGGCCTACTGTTTACATGATTTAGTGATGTAGCAGCATTGACAATACTTTTTTAATGGTCGTTGTGAAAAAAGATCATCAAAATATCCCGTAATTTACTAAAGTAGTGCAAAATTAACAAATACGGTCAAAAGACGGGTTATACGCTTTACCAGCCGTTGCAACTACGCGCGAGCCTCACGACTTTGTCACAAACGATTCGCTCTTCTCCTGCTCAGGATATCTCCAATTTTCTGCTCACGATTTCACTGGACAGCCCGAATAGGAATTTCCGTTTTCTTTTGAGGAGTTGGCATCATGTTTTTTCTTCACGAACGTACACCGAAGCAACACGCCCGTGTGTGTGTGCACTCAGGCTATTTGCCGTGCTGCGCAGGGCAAATATCCTACACTCCACGGTAGCCTGCCGTAGCACGCGCTCGCTCCCGTTCTCCGGACTCTCGAAACAAACAATTATGTTCTAATTTTCATACTGGAAATATAACTAACTCACAAGACCACGTGACTTTTCGGAACCAGAATTTGGTTCCGAAAAGTCACGTGACCTTGAATTTTTCAAAAGTGCTCAAAAACGATCAAATTTGACGGCGTCTTTTCAGGATATATCTAATTTACTCTCGAAGGCGCTTCAGAATAATGTATGGGTCTATTTCGAGCCCAAAATAGCCCAACAAAGCCGGTGTGTTCCTTTAAGATATGTTCAACACGTTGATTTCCAGTCAGTGGTGTTGTGAGGTTATAATTTGTGTTCAGTCCAGGGGTGTACATGTAGTCCAGCCCTTTCTGAGACATTTTAAATATACAAGAATAATTCATAAATACTTGAGACAGTTTACTCATTCCTATTGGTCGACAACATGTCACATGGGCAGTCTTTGGATGATTAAAGACCGGTCTTAAACACTTTCCCGACAATTTCAAAAAGTATTTGTTTTCCCTAAATTAAGTGAGTTTTGAAGCTCAAGAAATCTGGTGTATAGACTACTAAAGTGAACGTCAGTTGCCATGGTAATTGGGTCTAAAAATTTGCTGGTAATCTGAAATGTCCATTGGTATAGCGCAGGAAAACATTCACTGGTTTTAGTGTAGACCCAATAACCCTGGCAACAAACAAAGGATGACGTTTTCACTTTAGTAGTCTGTTACGATAAAGTTAAAAAGGTAGATTAATTGTAATCATTAAGCCTAAAACACCAGGTAGTCCGGCTCTGGTACTTTCCATTAGAAACTAGTTTACAGTGGCTCACAAACATAATGATGAACTGAACATGCTTGATGCTCAAGATTACCATGTTTACTGTCACCAAAATTCAGAGATTTTACTGAATTATAAGAAGAGGTATTTCGGAATGGGAATAAAGGCGGCTCGGGCCATTATCAGCGCACACCTCCATGTCCCGAGCCGGTCTCAAACATACCTTATTATTAAGTAATGATAAACAAGATTTTTGCACTTTTTGATTGAAAAAATCTGAGAGTTGGAATTTTTCAGCACACAGAAACTTTATGCAGACATCATCCATAAGCGAAGCTGTTGTGAATATTTCGATAACTTAATTAGAAAGACAATTTTCAAATTTTGAATAAATTAGTTTGAGGAGACACACATTTAGCATCAATTCACTCTTAAAAATTTGCCTCTCAATCTTTGTAGCCGCACTCTGCAAATTACTTTTGAGGCACTACTACATGCAAGCTCTGCTATGATTTCTATTTTTCTTTTAATACTATTTCAAATTCATTGCACGATATTCAGATTGACGTTGACCTCTGTGATCCCAACCCCTGTGCCCATGACTCCCAGTGCTTCAATCTTCTGGGTGACTACTACTGCGCTTGTACGGATGGGTACGAGGGCAAGAACTGCTCACATCCAAAACAGCGGTGCCAGGGTCCACAATGTCAAGGTGAGTGTCATAGTAAGGATGTGAAGGGTGGGCGAGGCAGGTAGGGTGGGCATATGGTGCACGATATGAGATCGAGTGAACCCCTTTTATTGTTCCCCCATTGTGAGTCAAACATCCAAGGAATTTCCTTTCAGGTTTTAGGGCGGACTCGTGTGTTAACAAAAGGAAAGAGTATGTTGCGGGAGGGTGGTGGGAGGGTTCATCTCGGTCTCATATCATACAGCATATAAGGATTGGCTGTCAGTCCGCCATATTGAAACGGGAGGAATTCCTCCCGTTTGCGACAGTTGCCCGAATGCACGTCTGGACGTTATCTTGGATCGTCGGGTACATTATCGTTGATTCGTCGTGAGAACCAGTCTAGGTGGTGCTGGTAGGATGGGTAGAGCACAGCCACATCCACAGCCAGACGATTTGGATGTAGCTTTACAGTGTAGGCTTAAAGGCAGTACACATCATTGGTATCTCGAAAATCAGAAATGTTCACAGATTTAGGCCTAACTTACACAATATAAACATGATGACCGTAGAAAACTTCCCCTGAAATGGTTTTGTCTGAAGTGCTATAGTCTTTGAGAAATGAGCAAAACAATAATTTTTTGTCTTGCGAGACGTAAATTCATTTTGCCCCAAAACCAGTGAAATGATGTTGATCACACTGTTCTACTCTGCTCTGTAGAGTACTAAAGTTAAAATGTTGTTGCCCTTTGTGTGTTGCCAAGGTTACTAGGTCTACACTAAAACTAGTGATCTGTTTTCCTTGCACTTTAGCAATGGATGTTTCAGATTACCGGTGAATGTTTAGACCCATTTGCCCTGGTAACTGGTGTCATACGTACTTTACTATTCTATTCCTATTTCACTTTCCATTCTTACAGTTTCCAGTCAAGCTCGGCCTCATTTAGACACAAAAATAATATGATTAATAAATTTGTCTATTTCATTGAATTGGTCAGTTGTTGACAGCTGTACAGTGGCGTTACCCGCCAGCGAGCATGAAGGGGGCGTGACCCTGGTACCGTCGAGGGTGTGTGGTCCCCACGGCACATGCTTAAGTCAGGGAGCCGACCGGTTTTCATGCAGCTGTGATCCTGGCTACACGGGAATCTACTGCCATGAAAGTAAGCAGTTTCATTTGTCAAGTTGCAATTTTTAGCAGAATTGGAGCAACTGAAATGTTGCAAGTAAATTGTTTTTAACCCAAAAGCTGCTGTATTACATTGTAATACATTGTATTTATTTGCTGGCATAGTTGTGACATCACATTGGGGTCACTGGACCGTTGCTATGGTCACTGGTTCACGCTCATGCTTTATTTTTATTACGTTTGCGTACTGTGTATTCTATTATTAATCCTTTGAGAAGAAAATATTTAAAAATATGGACAATAATAACAACTTTCACTGGTTTGCTAATTCCTTGAATTCCGTGACCTCAACCTGGGCGAAAGTTGAAGTCCACTCTGCCAGTGAATTCACTGAAGAATCAATAATATCATACAGTGCTGGGGAGGTTTTGGATTTCAGCACAGTGACTAAAAAGTTAAAATTGTAGAGATTTTATTGCTGTAACCCATCGATACGAAATGCGTGATCTTCCGTGGCCACCATGCCATGCTTGCTGTTTCCGGCATTAGCCATGCGGAATTCATGAAAATCTGGACAAGAAGTTAACGTTTTAAAAACAAATTTGTCTTTAATTATTATTTTTTTACATCACATAAATAAAGAATAACGTTGATAATACTGCCTTGTAGAAATTTCAGCCACATAGATACAGTAATACTTCAGAAAACCTTAAAAATCCATGCATGTTTTTATGTTAAATAAATGGTAAAAACATTGTTTGCAATTTTTTTTTAAAGCACCTTGTTTTCAATTTCTTCCACAAATTTTACACGGGGGAAAAAAAATCATGTGGTGTTTGTTACCATTGCTATCAACACTTTTAGTCGGGTTTTCTTGTCAATCCGTAAAGTAAAAATGTGGGTGTTCTGTAAATGATGTACTGGTGTTTAACCAAAAAAATGTTGCAACCGTCTCGGTTAAAGGAAGGGGCAACACTTGTTTGAAGTTATCAAAATTTTAATCAAAAATATTACCGATGTATTGCCCGGTGCATAAACCTTCATGAGAATCACAGAATCTTGTTTTCAATGTCGGCAACACAATTAATTTTGATGATAAACTCTGCAACTAATGCAACTATGTGCTGCGCCATGTTTGAAATTTTGAAAGGGATGATGACGTCAACCATGCAACGATTGCATGGATGACGTCAAGATGCCTTGTTTCCAGACTTCCATACGCCATGAAGAATATAAAAATCTGTTGTGTCTTGTCTCACTCCCTCTCAAGTCCGAGCGCTGAACTGCAAAAGATGGCGACGTACATGAAGCGTACAGAGTTACATGTAGGCAACTCTTTGCAAGTGTTGTCCCTTCATTTAAGAAGTTACTTACAGATTCCATTTAGACATATGGTGTCCCAATGAAAGAATTATCAACCCTTGAGTTATTAACACTAATGAACAAAGATGCAAAGTCATTCATTACACAAGGAAACTAAAAACATCTGGTGTACATGCATTGCTGACAATACCATCAGATGTGCTAATATTCATAACCAGCTCTTATACCACCATGCTTTCATTAGCTCTAGAGATAATACACATGTAATTACAAACGTACATCAACTAGTGTTAACATTCATAGCAACTGCTAATTCTTTGTAGTTCAGTTAATTTTCTTGGACAAGGTGGTGGTAATTTATTTTTTATTTGATGCATTTTAATAATTTATTCTGTGGTTATGCGACTGATTTGCGTGTCCGCAAAAATACTGTGCTTTAATAATTAGTTTCCAAGTGATCCCAGATGGTGGTTTCCATATTTCAGCATACAAAAAATTATTTGGAGATATTTCATTAATCTAACTCTCCTACTGCTGCATATTTCAAATATCTGTTGGAAATAGTACAATATCAACAGTAGGAAGATTAATCAATATTGTCTGTGGCAATTTCACTTTGCCTTTCTTTTTTTCTTTTTTTTTGGACAATAAGGGTCATTCCTTGAAGTTCCCTGTTAATCCAAAATAATTTTGACTCTATAATTCTATGATTCAGCAGCAATACACAGACACTTTTAGCTGTTGAATAAAAGAAATTAAAACCTTATCACTTGTGACAAAATCCATGAGTAGATGTAAACTAAATGAAATTTTGGGCAAATGGAAGTGTGACATATGTTGTTTTTCAACAGATTTTCTTTAATTTTTCAAATTCAAAGTGAAAAAGGATTGTTTATTTTGAGAACTATGTACCTTCATTTTAAATTGGGGATAAAAACATTTAGGGTCACAGTGAAAGAAGTTAAACTGCCGTGGTTTCCCAGTTACATCTACAACCACCATTTTGTTTTAAAAGTACATGTACATGAAATTCAAAATGGTGGCACTCGGTCACAATTGATATTTCAAAATTGCCTCCAAACACTGTGTGAGCCACCATGTATTATGTCTCACTGATTATTTTATAGAAATGTTGCATTTTCAAAACTATAATTATTATTTATTTTTGTAAAAAAAACAAATTCTTGGTAAAAAATAGGCCCCAAGCCCTAAAATTAATCTTTAAAGTATCATCCTCAGTTTCTTGACTTGCAGAAGTCTCTGATATAGTAAATAGCAAGAGCAGACTATAATTTTAGCAGAATTTACAAAGTAAAATATTAGCTTGGGCTGTCCAGTACTGCTACTGTATTTTAGAAAATTACTATATAAACCCTGAAATTCTGTCTTTTGATCAAGGGTAACATTATTAATATGAAAATATTATTTTTTAAATACACTGAAAAATTTCTTAAAAATTATGATATTTTGGCTAGTTGTGTCTGGTCTATTTGTAGAGCCGATAATAATTCTAATGAATACAAGAAAGCCATGTACAAATTACTTGGATCAATAAATTCAATTCAAGTGCACGCCACCCTGACACGAGGCCGGATAAAGTTCAAAACGTGTGGCCGATTATAAGCTTAAAAACAAGCACCATACCATAACTAATGAGGTGATACCAGCACCGTTGGTCTCCACGCTTGTTCACTGCTTTGAATATTAATGTGGGAACTTGCACAGGTGTTAGCATTGGCACAGACCGCAGAATGACCCTTCATTTTTCTTTCATTTGCCTGCGAAGAAATGATTCATAAAATAAATTAACTATTCTTGGTGTATTACATGTGGATACTGCTGTAAATATAGTAAGCAACAAAAAAATATGAAATACCTGTATTTTTCCACACGCCATAATGATCATCTGGTGATCTCAGAATTGCTTTGCCCATAGCAACAACAAAAAAGGAGTCATACCAAAGTACAGTGTTTGAAGAATATTTCACCTTTATTTTGTTGTAATCAGAAAATGTATAAATTTTGAACGACTTTTTTTCTGAAAATATTTCTGGGAATTTTTTTTAAAAATAGATAAATATATTAATATGAATAAACAAATTTATCCTGAGTTAATCGTTTACAGTAAAACACTTTTGGAAATTGCAAACATGTTCAGATACCATATTAAAAGTTTAATTTCGTTTCTGCTGAAAAAGGTTCTATCTCATTTAAATGGTTTACAGCACCAAAAACAATCTAATTGTAAACTATTACCCCTTTCCCACTACAAAATCTCCGGGTTAACTCGGGGTTAACGGCAATCCTTAACCCCGAGATACCCCGGGGCAGCGAAATATCGCGCGAGCGTTCCCATTACTCTTTTGCTGGCCCGGGTTAAGACGAAAAAATCGGCCGTTAGCCAGGGGCTCGTTAACCCTGCCAGCGACCAGGGTTAAGGATGGCAATCTCGGGGTTAACTGCCAAACTCCGGGGTAAGCATTGTAGTGGGAAACCAAGCAGGGTTAAGTGTTCCCCGAGCAATCTCGGGGGTAAGACGCATGAATCATTGCGCAATACGGTGTCCAAAGGTTAAACTCGTGGCGCGAAAATGCGTGTTCAGTGCGCTATAAATCCTGCTGGCGTATTGCCTCAAGCAACATCTGCCTTCTTCCCCTTTTTTTGAGAACGTTGGCGTTGACGTTTCCTTCGCAGTATTTGTAAAATTACCATCAGGACCGCGACCGATATTGCTTCCGTGTCTGGCGCCATTTTGAGCGATGTACTAGCAGTACTTTGCCCCCAAACCACTTCGCCCTCGGCTGGACCACTTCGCCCAATCATGGAGGTAGGAATACATCGCCCAAATGCTACTTTACCCAAGGGGCACTCTGCAAACGTAACCTACGTACGTGCCCGCTCACGGCTGACAGACATGCAGTTACTTAGTTTTATGCCGTTTGATGAAATAATTTTTAAAAGAAGAATTAGGCCTGGCTGAGAAAACACCGTCCCTATACACCCCCATTTTAATGGTATAGGCCTCGTGTGATGCGTCTTGCTTGCCACGTGGGTCATGGATGTTTGGACGAAATGTTATATGCACGAGTGGTGTGTGGCCGAAGTAGTTTGGGGGCGAAGTGACTGTCAGTACGGCGAAACGAACGCATGTGTCGAATGGTGGCGCGAAAAAGGACCCGTTGCTTGGCGACAAGCCAGTGCAAAACCATTGCGGGACCACCTTGCGCACTCCGTCCAGTCCGCGTGTAGTGGGAAACCGCACCGCGTTAACCCGGGGCAAGCTCGCCCCGGGTTTGCCGAAACTCCGGGTTAACGAAACAAATGGGAACAGAACTCGGGGTTAACGAACTCCGGGGTAAGAAAAGCTTAACCCGGGGCGGCAAATCTCCGGGTTAAGCAGTTTGTAGTGGGAAAAGGGTATATGTAGATCATTGTCGGTTTCTGATGGGGTGGGAGTTGGGGTATGGGTGATGGGGGAGGGAGGGATTTGGGGGGGGGGGGGGGGATTTGGGGGTGGGGATTGGGGGCCGGGGGGGTGCATAACAAACCCTACATCACATTCATTCTCCCTAACAAAAGTTAAATCATCTTCCTCCTTGCAAAGAAATTTTACTTCGTAGGAGTAGGCAAACCACGGCAGTTTTGCCGTTTTAGTTAAAGGAGCTTGTCCAGATTTTTCCAGAAAATGGAATTCTCTCTAACCTAACATTCATATAAAGTAAAAAATAACTCCCTAAAATACTCTACATGGGAAGAAACAGGAAATTTCCAATAGCCATTTTGGATGTGGAAGCAAAAAGGTTGGAATAATCACTGCACTACTAGGAAGAATCCCCCTTGACGAAACTCCAGCATTTAGGCTTTTTTCGTTAGTCCAAACATCCCTCTTGCCGACGTGGATTTATATTATTTTTTAATTGTCGGTTTTAAGTGGATAAATTGCAAGCAAAAGTGCGTTTTTCGCGATTTCTGAAACGCTAATTAAGTATTCATGATATGCGCGTGACCCAGTGACGCAGTCCTGAGAAAGAGAAGTCAACACGATTGTTAGCTCCATACGTTTACACGCAAAAAACTTGGAAAACCGTCTCTGTTAGATGGTGTTTTTTGAAGAATTTTGTGGTCCAAAAAGCCAGAGATATGCCCAGTAGCTGCGTGGTTGTATGTTTTACCAGACACTATGAAAAAAAAGAGCAGAAAAATTATCTTTTTTATTACCAAGAGAGAGAAAAATGAGTCGCTCATTCTATAACTTGTACGGCCGATGTTCAAACACGTGGGAACTATACGCCCGCAGGGGACCTCACGCTGTACACAGACCGCTGTGAATGCCGTTCGTTCCGTGACAAAACCACCCGTCGCAATGCACCAGTATTTACTTCAAAAGAGCTTCATTGTGAGCCACAATTCATCGTTTTTTCGCAAAACGGGTAATAGTAGATTGTTGTCATATTACATGAAGTGTTTTTCACTTTTGTATTTTGAATTACAAGGACAAAACAGGCATGATAAACATTCACTTCGTGTATTTTCCATTCAATACTGCACAGACCGTTTTGTATGTTTCTCAGGATGACGTCAAAACCCTGTTGATAAACAAGCCGAATGACCTCGAGCGTTTCAGAATTTCGGGTGAAGAGGGTCGGAACTGCTTTACGTTTTAAGCAAAAGCCTGTCGATTTTTTGTGAAAAACAAGTTGTGATAGTGTTGTAGACACATACACCTCCATGATAAACAGAAAAACTGAAAAAATGTGGAAGGGGGGAAAGCAGACGTTCATGAAATAAACCTAGGTGATTTTGGATTGCCTGTTTCAAGTTTTTGGGTCAGAAAGCACTTAGATTGAGTGAGCAGATTCTAGCTGTTTAAGAAAACATTGGCGTTTTTTTTATGATATCCTTGAAAACATACGGATTGAGAGCGCGAAAACTGGGAATGATATTGAGAAAAATACACATGGTATGAAATCAAAATCTCAATACCCATGGGAAAAATGGTGCGCTCAAAAATCTAGACATGCTACTTTAATGAGTTTGTTTTCCTTTCTTGTAGATGTGAATGACTGTGAGAGTAACCCATGTCAGAATGACGGGGTTTGTGTGGACGGACTGGACTCCTTTAGATGCATCTGTTCTGATGGCTGGGAAGGATCCTTGTGCCAACATAGTTAGTAATGACCTTCCTAGTATACATCTGTTATATACCTCATACATATTCATCAGGCAACTGCAGTATTTCATTGGTCCATTCCAGCAACTTAACCGTGTGTTAAGTGCCTGTCACATAGTAGCAAATAGAGCTAACTTATGCCTAGCGTACTGATTTTATTTCTCGAAGTTTGGCAAAGTCCAGATATGCTCAATTTGTCGGCCAAAATCTGTTTCTAATGCTACGTTTACACCATGTCCCCGGCAGTCCCGGCGCCCCGGTTTGGCCAAAACGTGGCGTGCCGTGGAACTTTTATTGTATTTTTATTACTTTGGCTCGACTCGGCCCTAGTTGGGCCGGTGTGTTGCGTTCTACCACGGTGCGTTACGTCCCGGTACGGAAAGCGTGGCGTGCCGTGCCGGTTCCGGGCCGCGAGGCGGACGGCGCGCCCCGGAACCGGGACGGCGCGCTACGTTTCAAGCGCCGTTCCACTACGGATGGGTCCACGTCCCAGGCCGGCCTACTAAGTTCTGATGCGGTGCCTCACGTCCGTCCAGTTCGTGTCACGTTTGTTGTCCCGGCCCAATAAGTTCCCGACGGTGTGCGAGGGTCTGTTGCGGCGCCCTGCGACTGAACGTGGTAGCTGTCACGTTTCACGCCCCGGTGGTCTCCCGGTGAGCCCCGGTGGGTATAAATAGTGCGCTCCATAACTTCATCTTCACTTCGTCCTGGAGCGCGACGCAATGAGGCGTAACTGGCCGTGAGCAACCACCGTCACACACCTTGGCGCACCGCAGTTTACCAGGCCGCATTCACACCATGCTGTGGCCACTACCGTGACGGGCCCTGGCAGACCTTGGGGTGCCGGGCTTCCAAACGTGGCGGAGCGCGAGGCACCGGCCGCGATCAGAGGTCCCCGGCACACCACGGTGCCACACCCCGGTGAGTCAAGGCACACTGCGGTCCGTCACGCCATGTGACGGAAGCCCCGTCCAACTGCGGCCCAGGACGATTCTCATTAGTGCCGGGACTGCCGGGGCAAAATTTTTGACAGAGCTGCTCACTGGCCGGTCACCGGCCGGTGGCAAGGGTGAGCTACGGTCATTCACGTTTCGCCACCCCGGTCCCCTACGCTCCCCGACGTCCATCCCGGTGCCTCCCCGGTGCTCCTCTACCGGGGCGCCTCTACCGGGGCGCCGGGACTGCCGGGGACATGGTGTAAACGTAGCATAAGCGAACTCTTGATGTATAAAACGAATGAGGAACGAATGCTGAGCGTATAACTAGCGTCCATAGTAACCAACGAATGACAGCGCATGCATAGCGTCCATCCAACGAATGCTGAACGTACGGAACGAATGGCAAACGAATGCCCAATGGCCTTGCGTGCTGCGGACGGTCACGTGACGTGTCTCCGCTGACACATAAATACGCTCTCCAAGTTGGTTAAGGTCATTTTCATGTTGATGAACGGCCAGAAGATATTGAATCCGGAGTCCCTGAGCATTCTCCATCTCTGATGACCAGCTGAGCAGGAATGATGAAGGAGCTAGCTCGGTGACGCCACAGATGTGACTAAAAAACGCTACCTATAGCTGTACTGTACACGCATGTTACTACATGTACATGTATATCGGTAGTCTAGCGTCATGCACGTTAGATGGACGCCTGGTAAAAGTTGTTGTACGTCGGAATACGTTGTGTATTCAGTGGGCATTCGGTATAACAAAGTTCCAGATGGGTTGGACGTATATGGCCGAACAGCTGACGAAGAAGCAACCTACACCCAACGTGCGAGACGTTCACACAGCGAATGCTCAACGTATACATGGCGTATTGATCACTACGTTGTCACACGCTCAAAATTGTGAACATGTCAAAAAATATTCTATACAACTTATGCCAAACGTGTCACGAACGAATGACAACTTACACGAACGTACACCCAAATTTCACAAAACGGCGGGCACACGTTAGCTTTTTTCGCAACAGTGTGACAGCGCCTTTATGTTTACTATTTCCCTGCATCCTCTGCATGAGTGTATAATGTGCAAAAACCAGGGAGGTATTATCACACACTTAAAGAGACACACCGGCTTTGTTGGGCTATTTTGGGCTCGAAATAGACCCATACATTATTCTGAAGCGCTTTCCAGAGTAAATTAGATATATCCTGAAAAGACGCCGTTAAATTTGGCTGTTTTTAAAGGTCACGTGACTTTTCGGAACCATGTTCTGGTTCTGAAAAGTCCCCTGGTCTTGTGAATTAGTTGTATTTCCAGCTGTATAAAAGTTTCTTACTGCAGAACTGCACCAAATTCAACTCTGATTCCCCCAATATTTATAAGTAATTGACAAAAGAGAGACTATTTATACAGGTATGAAACGAAGTTAAAAATAAGTATGAAAATTGAACAAAAATTTTGTTTTGAGAGTCCGGAGAACGGGAGCGAGCGCGTGCTACGGCAGGCTACCGTGGAGTGTAGGATATTTGCCCCGCGCAGCATGGCAAATAGCCTGAGTGCACACACGGCCGGGTGTGTTGCTCCGTTGTACGTTTGTAAAGAAAAAACATGATGCCAACACCTCAAAAGAAAACGGAAATTCCTATTCTTTCGTCCGGGCTGTCCAGTGAAATCGTACTCAGAAAATTTGAGATATCCTGAGTAGGAGAAGAGCGAATCGTTTGTGACAAAGTCGTGAGGCTCGCGCGTAGTTGCAACGGCTGGTAAAGCGTATAACTCGTCTTTTGATCGTTTTTGTTAATTTTGCACTATTTTGATGATCTTTTTTCACAACAACCATCAAAAAAGTATTGTCAACGCTGCTACATCACTAAATAATGTAAATAGTAGGCCGGTGTGTACCTTTAAATTTGTCCCAACAGTATTTGCTCTTTACATGCGTACCCATTGAGATTAGTGGTGAGCACAGTTGTACCGGTCTATTACAGAATAAATCCAAACGACGTCCAGTTGTACAGTACTTGCTTTGCCAGAAATGGAGGTTTGGATCCATATGTGCCCTTGGGCAAGGCACTTTGTCCAACATTGCCAGAATGCTCCATTTAAATCAACTTTGCTTTGTTGAATGGAACATTCTGTTTTTCAACGCAGGAAAACATTAATACCATAAACATTCATTATTTGTAAACATGAGTTTGTTTGTTGTTTTAGAGAATAGTACTTGCAGTTTTTAAGCATACAGCATGGTATACAATGTAGTTACATTAACCAGTTGACGCCAGAGGACGTTTAAACACGCCAAGATTCCCACATCGGTGTAGCAGAGGACTTGTTAACACGTTTAGGAGAAATTCACTTGTTTACTGCTTTTGACGTCTACACTCACAGTAATTTACGAGGAAAATGGGCAAAACAGTTTATAACAAAGCGGCATTGGGGTGTACAATGACGGTGTATCGACATAACAAGAACATTTTACTGTGCATGGTTAATGAGTTCAGTTTTCCTTCCTCCATGCTTCAACTAAAAATAAACCTGCGCCTACGGACAGCAATGTTTGAAATAATTCCGGCGTTAACTGGTTAAAGCTATTATATCCTCATGTGTATTGGCAAGCAAGATGTACAGTCGAATCTCGATAATAAGAGCACTGTTAATACAACATTTTGCTTATAACAAGGAAAATTGTTTACGTGTCCTAATTCCTTGTTCTTCGTTGTTTTCATTTCTGATAATACAAGGTTCCCTTTATAACAAGTTTCCCTTTTATAACAAGTTTCAAGGATCTCCTATTAACATGGTTCAACTGCAGTCATATTTTGACTTTTTCCCTTATAGATGTTGATGACTGTAAGCCGTTACCGTGTCGGAATAACGGCACATGCAGTGACTTGCATGCCGACTTTGCCTGTCAGTGTCCACATGGTTGGAAAGGCAAAACCTGCAACTCACGTAAGTTTATTTCGGATTGTGCGCAGAAACAATGGCTAAAATGGTGAAATGATGCATCTTGATTTGTTCTCAATTTCAGATGGGTGTAGCTGTTAATCTGGATTTAAAAGGATTAAGGTGTAATTTGGGCAATTTCTTTGCCCCATGGCAAATTCTATTTTGATTTGCAATGTTGAAAGGAATGTGATATGATCTGGCGATTAAGATTTGATGGTTACAGAAATGATCTCCATATGTTGTAGGTGACAACCAGTGCGACGTGAACACATGCCTGAATGGAGGCACTTGCTATGACCTGGGCCACTCCTTCACCTGCATTTGTCCACAAGACTGGGAAGGCAACTCATGCCAGTTGTGTAAGTTGATCTGAGAAAAAACATAATTAGTATCGAAAGATATACATTTATCATACATACTGTCAATTTTCAGTGTGTTGCCAAGGTTACTGGGTCTACACTAAAACCAGTGAGACTGTTTCCCTGCGCTTTACCAATGGACGTTTCAGATTACCAGCGAATGTTTAGACCCAATTACCATGGTAACTGACGTACACTTAAGTAGTCTATTGACAATCTCTTCCCGTAACGTTTCATCAAGCTGTTTAGCAGAATATTTTACTTAATTCAAAATTGATTAATCAGTAAAAATGTGTTCCTAATTTTGGCAAGAGTAACAAAACACTATAGTCGACTGTAATACACATCACATACAATTTTAACTGCTAAATAAATTTTGCATTTATAAGCAATTTTTCTGCGAAACAGCTTTATGAAATTGGCCTCTGGGCATTAGGTACTTTCAGGGCTCTGTTCCATATCAGAGAATAAATCTAATTCCTTTATAAGCATGAATAAGTGATTATTTTTTAGGGATTATGACCCAGGGACGGCCGGGGTGAATAAATTCGATACAAATTTGGACAAATGTCAATGAGTTTAGGAAATCTGGATGCAGTGAAAAGCAACTTGGCTCCACCGGGATTGTAGGGCTTGCTAATAAGCTCACGTGATAGCCAATCCCAATCAGTGAGGAACAACTGCACTACCATGATTCGAGACCACCAGTTGGCTTCATAGCTCAATTGGTAGGGCGTCTGCACGTTCGAGCAGAATGTCTGCGGTTCAAATCTCGGTGGAGCCAAGTTGCTTTTCACTGCATCCAGATTTCCTAGGCTCATTGACATTTGTCCACATTTGTGCTGGGTTTATTCGCACCGGCGGTCCCTGGGTCGTGGTCCCTAAAACTAATCACATTCATACATGAACTGTCTTTGTTAAGTTACATCAATGTGAACATGTTGGCTCTTAACAGTGCTGTGTAATATGTCTGCACTTTTTGCCACAGCAACCAGTAATCAGTGCATCAGCAACCGGTGCCATAACGGTGCCACGTGCATACCCACCGGGGATTCCTTCGTCTGTATTTGCCGGGAAGGATTTGAGGGACAACTCTGCGAACAGAGTGAGTTTTTGTTTGGTTTTTTCTTTTCCCAATTTGTATTTAGTAGAAATAATCAAATATATTATCATTATAACTAAGGGAATAAATGCGTTTGGCCGGTATTAAACTATGTTCAAAATTGGATAGGGCCCTGGATGTGAATAGGCACCTGAGGTGAAGCTGAGGGTCATTATGATGCATCAAGCCAGTTTTCAACGTACTGTGATTTGCCAGATTTAAACCCTATGTTTAAAACTGGATAGGGACCTGGACGTAAATAATTGTCTGAGGCAAAGCTCAGAGTCATTGTGTCCAACCCTGGTTTTAAATGTACTGGTTAATATCAGCCAACCACACATTTATTCCCCATTCATAAACTTACCTTTTGCGTAAGGCAGCAAAAGTGCCCACAATTTTGACGGTGAACTTCATTTGGCCATTTTGTGTACAGTCTGACTATCCATAAGTCTTTTGGTGTTTCCACCTAAAATTTGCAAGTCAATGCCCCATTGACCCAAATCACTTGGACTTCCACATAAAACTCCACAAAAAAACACAGTGACGCGCACATACAGCTTCAAATGAATTAGACTGCATGTACATGTATTGGGCCAGATAAAATTGTTGAGGTAGCCTGGAAAGAAATTTGTCTAAAAACTCTGTATAAGTGCGATACTGTACTGTATACGATACTGATTTTAGAACCAAATTACATGAAAATAGGTCAACATATAAATGCAGTTGCCCACTGTTGGACATTCAAACCAGCCATTTGCAGTGTTGTAGTACTTAGTCCAGGACTCGGACTCGAGTCACAATTTTCGTGACTCGGACTCGAGTCACAATTTTTGTGACTCGCACTCGACTTGAGTCACATTGGGAAAATGACTCGGACTCGGACTCGGACTCGACCATGATGACTCAGACTCGACCATGACGACAGTCACATATTTAAAACTAAAGAAAAAAGATGCAGGATTCTTGGGGGGAAAAAAGTCCGATGCGTGAATATGCACACTGCCCCCACCAGGCCGGCAAGGAGCGCATGAGTATGCCATCATTTCACATATTGTGAGAACGAAATATAGCAGATTCAGTTTTATTAATTTGACGAACTCGTGACTCGTGACTCGGACTCAAGGCTAATGCCTCGGGACTCGGACTCGGGGCTAGTGCCTCAGACTCAGACTCGGACTCGATATTGGTAACTCGACTACAACACTGGCCATTTGCCACCAGCACCAGTGTCTCTCAAGAAAAGTATATAGTGCATACTGCGTTGCGTAAAGGCAAATAAATTCCATTCTATTCGTTGGCCGGTCTTAAATGTTACTGGATGCTTAAATGCACTGAATTATGATAATAGCCCTCGTCTTGCGGCTATTATCAGCATCCAAACCCCCAGTTTAAGACTGGCCACTCTTATTTAAGCATTGTGTGGACTGATGTAATAATAAGATAATCATTTAAGATATGTGAACTATTATTCATAACTTCAGTGGGCTGTACTGTGTATTGCTTTTCTCCCACTAGACACTGATGACTGCAGTCAGAATCCATGCTACAACAGTGGTCGGTGTGTGGATGGGATCAACTGGTTTCTATGTCAGTGTGCTGATGGTTTCACTGGACCCGATTGCCGCATCAGTAAGTCGCATTGCTAAGAGAGCTAATCCAGAACTGCTACATATACACTCGACCAAAAAAGTTCTGTCGCCAGTAAGACATTTATAGATATTTATTATTAAATTGGATTTAATGTAGGAAAATAATATATCAAATTTTAGCTGAACATATCCCTCAAAGGAATAGAGCTCAAGAGAGATCATGATGGCAAGCTTCACTGAACAGAATGAAAAACACCAAGAAACAACGATGTCAACATTATTGCACTCAAGCAAGGGGAGTTACAGTTCAGTATTTTGCTTCCACCATACCTAATGCAATGGCACGATTCAGATTGGACAATTTAACCATTTTGATTTGAAAATTTCCTAATTGTCTACACACAAATTGCCCAAATCACAAGTTGCATTGTTCTTTGGTGTTTTTCATTCTGACCCCACACTCCTTTGTTGCATTCCTGTTCAGTGAAGCTTGCCATCATGATCTCTCTTGAGCTCTATTCCTTTGAGGGATTTGTTCAGCTAAAATGTGATATAATATTTTCCTACATTAATTCCAATTTCATAATAAATATCTACAAATGTCTTACTGGTGACAGAACTTTTTTGGTCGAGTGTACATCAGATACATCCAGCTTATAAAATGTAATAGTCTTTCCACGGTTACATTTTAGGCCATCCTGGTTACGAGCGTATATTGGAAATTTGTACACAGGGTTTTTAGAAAGGCATGTTGTCACACTATTTGTAACCCTTTTTGGGCCTAAGTTATCTCTTTAGAACAACTTAAACTTATTTCTTTTATTTTGAGACCAGACAAACGTATTTCCTCGAAAATATGGTCTGTGTTGCCAAAATGCCCCCTTTACTGTGGAAAGACCCAATAACATTTGGAGCAAGTTGACTTATACAGTTGCGTAACATTTCTGGATAGGTCTATATTGATTGAAAATAAAACAAGTCCCCCTCAAAAAAACCTGCAAAGCCTTAATTTTGGTGTTTAGTCACTGCAGCAATTGTTGTCAGTATTCCCTGTGATTGGATAATTTACTGATGTAAAGGATCATTTAGGGATTGGATTAACTGTCAACGCGTTTTTCTCATTTCACCCTCCCATCATTGCATCCTGTGAGAGGCAAGTTCAACAGTGTTTGAATGTCATACTGGCATACCTTCAACAACACTGCATACTGGCATAATGTACAGTACTATTGAACATGCCTTTTCCTTTTTTCATGACATGGAAATTTTCAGGCACTAGCTTCTGATTGGCTCATGTGTATTTTTGCAGTGCAGCAGAGCGTAAACAAAGCATTCTCAGTTATGACGTGTGTCAAGGCAGTGGATCAGCAGCATGTAAGGCCGGCGTAATAGAAAACCACACGGAGCATTCAAAATTTATTTTTAAAATATGCATAACACTCGACGCTTGACGCACCTGTGTGCATGACCAGTGGGGCAATTTCCCAAGGAAATATTTGTAACGTGTTGTAACAAATAATGAACCCGTCACTAAATTATTACTACCAACATGTCACAAATCTTTGCGAAATTGACCCAGAGCTTTATTATCCTTTACAGATCTCAATGAGTGTGCCTCCAACCCCTGTGCCTATGGCAGTACGTGCATTGATGGAATTGGGACGTTCACCTGTACATGCCCACCTGGTCGAAGTGGCCCCACCTGCTCAGATGGTATGCACAAGTGGTGTTTAACCCCTCTCTCCTGAGGGTATATAGTGATGTCCCCCTAACTTGGCGAACTTCGACAACTCACTGGAAATCCATTCACATTGCAGCAAAATCCATCAGCATGTAACAGATTAATCCAGAATTATATCCCTTCCAGAAAAACAGCCATTCACTTATTTTGGCCAAGTACAAATGATACAAATATAATGGAAAAACTGTGACCGATGCCACAAAAGTTTACTCACGGAAAATCGTCTGAGTGTGCCCTAACGTTGCGCAGTCGACGCTGATTGGCTGAAATGTTGAGAATCATGCTCTGGTGGCTCATCTGCACGCACGCACCGTGCATACAGAACACAACGCCGATAGACAATTTTATTCACGTGAAATGTCTATTACAGGCTCTCGTGTATGACATCATGTCAACCTAAAGCGAACGGCGCTACCTTTAGATTCTGGTGAATTTCTCGTAAAAGAATCATTCTTCTCCGTATTTTAGTTTTGGAATTTATGAAGGTACTTAAGAACTTTATTTAGGGATTTGACCGGTCTTAAACATACGTTTAAAACCGGATAGGGGCCTGGACGCTGATAATGGTCGAAGCCGTTATCAGCATCCAGGCCCCTAGCCGGTTTTAAGCGGATTGTTTAAGACCTGCCAAACCCACTTTTAATCCCATTCATAAATACCTTTTTTGTGTTAATTGGTAAAACTCACCAAAATTAGCCTGTCGTTGCATTCACTTTTCCCCTTCATCTTGTTGTTTGTACGTTCAAACTGCTAGCTATGCGTCTAATTGTTTGTTCGATTGCGCGCGTTGCATGTAATGCAGGTATGTTGTGTACGCGCACGCACACGGCCGGGTAGATGTCACAGTGCACATTTTGCTGTCGAGAGCGTGCAGTTTCTGTGTGCGTGCTGCGTGTTCCGTACGCTTACTAGGGCGCAGGCACAAACGCGAGCCATCCAGTTTTAATCACTGGTTATTATCGTTCGTTAAAAACTGGCCACGTGATGTGTTTTCAGCCAATGAGGATGCGTAAACTGTCTAAGGTATTTTTGAATTCCTTTTAATGCCAAGTGCATCGGATTGTTTCTTGCGCCAAGAGAGAACAGAAAGTAAAATGCGCCACGTTAGGGGCCGCGCCACGTTAGGGGCCGCGCCACGTTAGGGGCCGCACCACGTTAGGGGCCGCACCACGTTAGGGGCCGCACCACGTTAGGGGACACCAACAATATCCCTTCTGTTGTTTCTACTATTGTGTCTCAAACATCCAAAGATTTTTAAAGGTTTTCAGGGAGGCTGGTGTGTTTAACAAATGTGATCTGGACACGATCTTTTAAATGTCCTTTTTGGCAGACTAAAGTCCGAGTATTAAATGAAGTCATTTTTTCCAGTGACTCGGGTCCAAGTCAGGTCATTCTACTAAGTTGAAGACTCGAGTCAAGTTAAGTCAATAAACATTGGAACTCTACTCGAGTCTGAAGTCTGAAGTCCCCGTCATTATAACACTGATGTTAAATGTCTTTCAACTGCCATTTACCTATTACGCTGCACTTCATTCTTTTTCATTACACCATTATTTTCTGTTTCATTGCAGTGGTCGGTATCATTCCAACCTGCGTGGTTGATCGCAGGGTGTACAGCCAGGGCGAATCGTGGAAGGAAGACTGTAATACATGCAACTGTACACAGGGTGTGGTGGAATGTGGCAAGGTAAAACAAAATTATATTGTACAGGGTAGGAATTTCGTCACTGAAGGGGCACTGCCATTTTTGTGTTTAGAAAAGGCCCTTCCATTGGAAAATCAAAAAGTCTATGAGAGAATTGCAGAACCTTGGTACTAAGGTCAAGACCAGGGGCAACGGAGGCAATGGCCTCAGTGAAATTCCCACACTGATTGTACACAGGGTTGTTGCTGAAGACATTTACTAATAATGCTGAAGTCTTACATGTACATGGGTCTTTCTATAAATTAGGGGTCCAAAAGTGTGACATTTGGTGTCCCCCGTTACACCTGATATATGTGTTATTTTTCGTACAAAAATCATTAAAATGGCTTTTAAACCATTTTGTATGAATTGTACTTTATGTACTCACTCTTTGAGATGGAAAGTATCTGAAGAATGTGTCCTGAATTTACAAAAACAAGATGTAAAATGTAACGGGGGACACCAACATTGGACCCCTAATTTATAGAAAGACCCACATGTATGCAGGGTGTATCAAAAAAAAGTATACACTCATAAAATTGTAGATAAAATGGAAATTGTATTATATTTAGAAAATTGGCTCAAACATATTGAAGACATAAGTTTCATGTTTTCATTAACGTCGTCGTCATGTTGAGAATTTTACGCCTGAGTGAACAGGGGCTAGTTTTGTAAATAAAGCTAAAATGAATTTGCGCCAAAAAATGGAAGATGCAAAACAGGATCAAGGAGCATGAGAGGTCAATTTGACATGCCCTTTCTTTGCTATCTGCTTTTCAGAAAGTTTAGCTAGCCCCTTCCGTGTTCACGTGACATCTTTTTCTGCACTAAAATTTGCACGCTCAGCCTAACACCAAAGGCACGCTGATCACTGCTCTGTTTTGTCTGAGATGGACGACTTTAGTTCTTATTCGTCTCTCCAGGTCATCCAGTTCCACGGGCAGTAACAAAAACTTGGACTTCAGATGTCCCCATTAAAAGTCCAGTGATGTTAGGTCTGCTAAATTTGTGAAATGGACTTGGGAATGGCCCCCTTAAAATCACCAGACGTAACACCACTGGTCTTGGTTTTTCATGGGAACATCTCAAGTTTTTGTTAATGTCCGTGGAACTGGATGAACTGGAGAGATGAATAAGAACCAAAGTCGCCCTTCACAGGCTGAACAGAGTAGTAACAGGCGTGCTATGGGTGTTACGCTGAGCGTGCAAATCTGTGTGCAGAAAAAGACGGTCACATCGAGGACAGAAGGAGCTAGCTAAACTTTCCAAAAAGCTGATAGCAAAGAAAGGACATGTTAAATTGACCTCTCATGCTCCTTAATCATGTTTTGCATCTTCAATTTTTTGGCGCAAGTTAGTTTTAG
Source organism: Henricia sp. BOLD:AAB3569 (assembly GCA_037783545.1). Taxonomy (NCBI): domain Eukaryota; kingdom Metazoa; phylum Echinodermata; class Asteroidea; order Spinulosida; family Echinasteridae; genus Henricia; species Henricia sp. BOLD:AAB3569. Next base: position 405,959 of record JBBELK010000430.1, on the reverse strand, counting down.
CTTTGTTTACAAAACTAGCCCCTGTTCACTCAGGTGTGAAATTCCCAACATGATGACAACGTTAATGAAAACATGAAACTTATGTCTACCGATATGTGTGAGCCAATTTTCTAAATATAATACAATTTAAATTTTATCTACAATTTTATGAGTGTATTTTTTTTGTATACACCATGTATAGAGCATATATTCACCATGCAAAATCATTAGGCTCATTAGGAATGACACTACTGAGCCCAATGACCAGGGTAATAATGCAGAAAGCGCATTGAGAGATCTGTCGGATCTGTAATGCGCTATATAAGAACTGGGTATTATTAGGTGATCGGAACTCATTCCGATCACCTATTACTATTGTACGATTTCTTTTTTTTTTTTTTTTTTTTTTTTCTTCTTTTTCCACTCAAACGTTTCCAGAGCTTTTCTTCAAAACGGTTCAAGCTATCAACTTGAAACTTGGTAGGAACATCAATCCCAATGTGAAGGTGTGCACTGAAGTGTGACGTCATTGTGACGTCATCGGGTATCAAATTACAACCCAAATATGACTAAAATATGCATGTTTTAAAATGCTTCCGTCTAGAAAACCACGTGACCCATGATCTTCGTATTTGACAGGCTTATATATCAGATCATGACCTACAATTTTCTTCGTGTGGGCATTTTCATCTGACCCTTCCTTTTGGGGTCAATCTGAGGTCAAAGTTCAACGAAAACGAAAATCTCAATTTTTGCACTTATTGAGCAACAATGCCCATCAAACCAAGCTGAATCTTTAAGTAACTAGGTACAGGCATAGGTCATATGGCAGACTTTCACCAGCGTGTATAATATTATGATGGCATCAAGCGTGACGTCATCGTGACGTCATCAAGTATCAAATTACACCCCCAAAAAAACCAAAATATGCATATTTTAAAATTCTTCCGTCTTGAAAACCACGTGACCCATGATCTTCGTATTTGGCAGGTTTATAGATGACATTCTGTTCTACAATTTTCTTTGTGTGGGCATTGTCATCTGACCCTTCCTTCTGGGGTCAATTGGAGGTCAAAGTTCAACGAAACTGAGAATCTCAGTTTTTACACTTACCAGCAACAATGCCCATCAAACCAAGCTGAATCGTTAGTAAATTAGATACAGACATAGGCCCTACGGCAGACTTTCACCAGAATGTATAGTATCATGATGGCATCAAGTGTGACGTAATCATGACGTCATCAGGTGTCAAAATACAAAAATTCAAAGGTTATTATTTCCAAAATTCATATCTCAAGAACCGTATAAGATACTTGAACAATTCTTTCACAACATGATAAGTCTAAATGAACTGAACAAATCATACGATGTCATGACCCCTGTGTGACGCCTACTTCCGGTCCAAACCGGAAGTTGTTCGAAAATGTGCATTTTTTAAGCGTTTTGAATGCAATAGATTCAAAGTGGTAGTGAATTTGACCATATTTCTACGGAACGAAATGTTTCCACACATGTGGACTTCTTGACTATACCATTGGTGACGTCATCACATGGACGGTAGTTACGTAATGTGGTGTCAAAATACGCAAATTTGGAGCTGACTTGTTTAAAAATGCTGTATCTTGAGAACTACAGCAGATATTTGCATGATTCTTTCGCCACATTTAAGAACATGATGTTTATCAAATTGTTGAACAATTTGTACACATTGTGACGTCATGATATCGTCACAGGTGTCAAATTACAAAAATTAAATGGTTATTATTTCAAAAATTCATATCTCAAGAATCGTAATAGATACTTGAACAATTCTTTCATAGCATGATAGGTCGCAATGAACTGAACAAATCATACAATGGCATGACCCCTGTGTGATCCAAACCTCCGGTCCAAACCGGAAGACGTTCAAAAATGTACACTTTTTTAGCACTTTGAATGCAAATAGAGCCAAAGTGGTAGGGAATTTGACCATAGTTCTACGGAACGAAATGTTCCCTCACATGTGGACTTTATGACTACATATATACCACTGATGACGTCATCACGTGCACGGTGGTTACGTAATGTGGAGAAATTATTTGTTAGGTCCCTTGATAATTAAGCTAACTCAGTCGTTTGAGGGCGCTATGCCAAGCCTCCACTAATCTGACGATTTGCGCCCATATATAGTGCTCGACTTATAACAATAGAACTTGTATCTAGGCGGCCTGTCTCGGGTCAGAGGTCATAATGTATCTTTTTAAGGAGGATGTACGTGCGCGTGTAGTGAATAAGTCAGACAGACAAGACATAATAAGCAGGGCTTGATTTACAACCGAGAAAATTGGACTTTTGAAGATGTAAAACTGCTAGTTTCCGTGGCATCATCGCCAGGAAAGTTGAATGAACACTTGATAGCACAAGGACATTTCCATTTGGTGACTTAGCTGTTGTATCTTGGGTGTAATTATGTACGGCTCGCCTTACTCGCGGACCAGAGTAAATATGTCTTCTCCCCGAAAACTGTGAATGTGACATGCTGAAAATCATTGCTGTGTTGGAAATAAATGGACATGGTGGACCGCAACTCAAGTTGACCGGAGCGTCAGTTTAGTCTAGATGCAATTGAACCCCAACTCCCCACACGGCGACAGTAATATGATCTCAAATGACAACATCTTTAGAACTGTAATAGATATTGAAAAGATTATTTCACCACATATACATGTCAAAACTTGTTCTTCAGTAGATACTTGAACAATCTGTGCACACAATAGTAACGTTATGATGAGATTGACAATTATGACGTCATCAGATACACAATTTTAGCGTTGAATAGTCAGAGTCATGTCTTGAGAATTCAAATACTTTTTCAACATCAAACAACTCAAGCTTTCAAACAATCTCAAAACTCTGTCGTCATCATCATTTCAATGTTTATGTCACCCGATCACCTTGCGTTTGTAAAAAACACAAACGCGAAGCTCTAGTTATTATTATTATTATTATTATCATACATTGAATGACGGGTGAATTGAGGTTGATTGATTGTTACCAATCAGGTATGGTGTGGACCACGCACATGTCTCGAACCTTCAACCAACGAAACCACCACTGCAACCAACCAGATACCATGCAGCCCTGACGAAACCTGCAAACTACTAGCCGACAGTAACTGCCTTACGCCGCCGTGCCAGCCATGGGGGCTGTGCGTGACCGATGGCGGTAACGCAAACCGACCACCCTATCCCAAGATTCCCGGTGACCTTAGAGGCAGTGGAGTATGCAAAAAGGGCGACAAGGCGACCAGCTGTGCTGGATTCACGCTAACGTTCCAAACATCTAAACTGCCTGCTGTAAGTCAGTCGTCTTTCAATTTAAGACATACTTTTAATAATTTTTATAAGGGGCGTTCGAGATGCTCACACCGTGTAACACCAACTTACACCGGAGCGTTCTTTTAGCCATCACATGATACACGAGTCTGCCCCGGTGGCAGCCACCACTACCCGAGCTCGCGGCTGGGTCTGTGGTGTAATGCACGTTGTAATGATGTCACCTAGTAACCGCGAGCAGTAAACCATGGCGGACAGTTTGAAATCGTGACGCGAGTATGAAGAAAAATGCGGATTTATGACACAAAATAAGAGGGAATAGGGCTGTAAATACTTTTTGCTTTAGTAGATGTCTGTGGGCATTGACAAAGTTTATTGCGGTACTTCAGGGCAACTATTTTTGCGTGGCGCCGGCTTTATTTTTCATCGTGAGTCAAACGATAACAGCGTTTATAAAGCCCCACACGGCAACAACTTTTGACCTGTGTTCCCAAAATTCAAAGCGAAACCCCGTTTTGTTCGTTTTGCATCTTCTGGGGGCTTCCCCAGTGTAAACCCCCTGTTACACGGTGTAAGCATCTTGAATGCCTCTATAATAATAGATCCTATTGACGCAGAAGGACAATTCAATCATATCCCCTGAATCAGTCCTATAGAGTGCAAACTGCTGATATGCAAACTGCTGAAAGGTGCAAGACTGTTTATGCATTCCAATCCTTGTCTTGACAACGATATTTGGAATGCATACGTAGCTTGCACCCATCCAATCAGCGATTTGCACACTTTAGGACCAATTCAGGGGACCCAGTTAAACTGTTCTTCCCCGTGAATAGGGACTATAGCAAGTTCTTGTTTAGTGCTTTGTCACAAAAGTATCAAAGTGCTGTTACCATTTTTATTGCTTCCCTCAGAATTAGCCAGTTACCACAAGATGAATTGGGAGTCAATAAAATCGTTTTGCCTCGAAAGTAATCCTATAATCCATTGCAAACCTGCTTTTAAAGACTTTTCTTCATACAAGGAGTGCATTTCTGATTAAAAGTTAAACCTTGTTGATATCCATATTTTTTAATTTGTGTGACTGTGGTGTGATTGTTTGCCACGTTTAGAATTTTTTCACTGAACCATTCCCCTGTGCTTTTGCAATGGATGCTTTGGCCGACAGCGCAATATTTAGAGCCAATCCCCATGGCAACCCTCGTCATGCACACTTTGGCTCCCTATAGCTCGGCAGTCTCGATTCAGAAGTCTCGGGTTCAAATCCAGATTATCTGGCATATTCATTTCAAAGATGATTAGGCACCATAGCAAATATTGCGTTCGCCCCTGGCAGTGTGTATCTGGTCAACGCAGTGATGGACATTACCTCTTCTGCATATTGTAGTGTTCCTTTACCCGTAAAACTTGCCAGGTGTCTCTTGGAGCTTGAGCTGAAAAAGTGAAAGGGTATCGTTCATTTTGCTGGTTACAGGGAGTGTCTGTTGAGCATGTGTGTCGCCACTTGCGGCAGGTTGCCGGTCTGCAGGCTACGGTCCGACGTTACGCTGTCAGGCTGGTGTGTAGTGCAGGCACTACCGTGGACAGCCCTGGCGTCTATGATGTATATGTCTCATTGGTAAGTAGGCTTGGACGATTCCACGCCGGAGTGGAGTAGAATCGACTCCACTTTGGGAATCGGAATCGCGATTCCAGATTTTTGAGGAATCGATTTTTAGGTGAAATCAATTTCCTTTCATTTAGATTCCTAGTGATAGCTTGCTGATTCCAAAATTATCTAGCATAGTGCTGTAAAGAAGCCTGCAGGTTCGGTTCGGTAAAAGTTCGAAAACAAATTCCTGAACATTTGTTATGTTCAAGTTCGGCAAGTATTACCGGTAGTGTGGGTTGAAAGTGATCATGCACGTGCAGCCAGCTTTCTTTATAAAGTATATTTTTAAAAATATCTTTTCAAACCCGCTCTTTTACACGATTTATTTGTTGTAATGAACAAGATAACGGCTTAGGTGGGATGACATTGACCCACGAAACTGAACATAATCTGCGGCCGGAGCGCGGCGCTACTGTCGGAACTTGCGGTGTGCATGTATTTTGTGATTTGTACCACTTGTAAACCATCGTGAGACTGCGTGAGATGGTATTTTTTCCTAGCCAGGATTGTTTGTAGTACCCGCAAGTGGGTTTTTGACATTCAGGAAGCCAGCTGCTCTCTTTCAATTTTACAGTTAAAATACGTAAGATGTAAAATCCAAAGTGAACCACTCCCGAACAGCCGAACTAAGTGAAATGTTCGGTTCGGTCTGGTAAAGTTCGGAAGTGCCAAGTTCGGTAAAGTCCCGTTCGGTTTGTCTGTTCGGTTACAGCATTAATCTAGCATTTCCAAAGCCAAAACACACGACTTTTGCAAGAGTATTTGGCCTCTCATAATTTCCACATTTAAAAACGTGTGTGTGTGGCACTGTTATAAAAGTGAAAAATCAAGCATTGCTTATCGTAATTCGTACAATTAATATTTCCTATTGCTCTTTCTCTCTATCTCTTAATTGTGGATTTAACCGTTTTAGCTAAAATGGTATCTGAACATAATATATTTTGTCTCATACCTCTATGACAGTGGTTGGAGACACCAGGGGGCGGTGATCTTGCAGAGGAGTTTGTTGATGCATTAGTGGAGCACCTGAGGAGATCAGAGGGCAGTAGTTCACTGACAATCGCTATCACGACGGTCAACAGACACACCAAGAAAGCACCGCAGGAACCAGACAAACAAGGTGGGTGGGGCCTCTGTTACAACTATAATGTAGTAACCAATGGATTAAGAATCACTAACCGATAAGGTAACAAAATTAGGTCGCCTTGGTTAATGTCAAAGCCTGTTGCTCCATCAATTCATATTTGAAAAAAAAAAACGAAAACTGTCAAACCACCAACTCTATTTATTTTGTATTTTGTTAACGCAGGTGCAGGGATGATGTTGCTCCTCGGGTGTCTGTGTGGTATTGTCTTAGTTGTGCTTCTGGGTGGACTATTGCTCTGGGCTCGTTTCTACTGCATCACGAGAACTGACGTTGAGAAAGCCACACCTCAAGCGCCATCACCGCAAGCGATGCCACCGATAGCGGAACCAGCCGCGCAAAACCCACTCACCTCAGGAAATATCAAAGACTTGCCCACAAACCTCAGTCCAGTCACAAACTCTGAAAGAAGAAACAACCGCGCCAGGGCGGGGGAATCCCCACAACTCAGAGTTGCACTGGTTAAGCCGGATGCAGATCGTCGCCCCGCGAAACATTGGGCACACAGGGACAAGGCACAGATTGTCATGGATATATACAAAGCGGAAACGCAAGAGGCGCAGAGAAATCGACTAGAAATGCACGAAAGAACTAAAAAGAATGCCTTGCGTGAAGAGTTGACAGTGTGCTAGCATTTAATCTGCCATTGAAGTTGCAAGATAGCCATGGAGCGGATAACACAGTGTCTGGGTTATGGAGGCCGTATCAGCAATTTGTGTGTAGTTATGTTGCATTGAGATCTTGCCATCATAAAGTAGCCAGTGAGTTCCACCGTCAAAGAGAGATCAATGGCTCACAGCCTACTACTCGAATGACATATTATCATCAAGTCATCTGTGGAGCCGATCAGTCACTTATAAAGCCCATTCTATCATTTGCAAGATGAAACTTTTTACGTATTCCTGGACTAAAAGGGCGTAACTTCTAAAAAAGAATGTTAGAAGACCAGCCTGCACAAATTTTAGCTACATAGATTCATCAATGCTTCAACATAAAACCTTCAAAATCCGTACATGTTTTTGTGTTAAAGTCAATGGTAAAAAAAGTGTGCGCACACATTAAAAAACACACAAACAAACATTCATGTGGTGTTTGTTACCATTGCTATCAACACATTGAATATTTATTTTTTTCAACTCATAAAGTAAAATTGTGGGTCATTGCAAATGTTGTAATGGCCTTTAATGTCCTGTTATTGGCTCGTTAATAATGTGGATACTTGGTGCATGTCGTGTTTGATAATTCAAAGGAATAATTCACTGAAGCCGTTTCGAGTAATGACTCAGTCAATTGGTTACGTCCGCGAAAATCTTGACAAAGTCAATTATCAAGTGTAATTATCTGCACAGATTATCGTTCTTAAAAATGATCATTAAAGAGTCAATAATGATTACGGACGATACCAATGCATTGACGATAATCTGATACGGGAACCAAACTGATGAAAACTGGTAAAGGTGCTGTGTTATTCAATAACACAGCCGATGCTTATAATCTGACTTGTAATGGAAATGTGTACTTGCCACAAAACTCACTTCATGACCCGCATGGCTGTCCGCCGTACAAATCTGCGCTAACAGTAGCAGCAGTATAGACCGTATCGAATAGCCGCCATTTTGTGGGGCACCTTTTGTTACTTAAACCATTCAACAATGGAAGCACATTATGTGCAACCATGCATGTCCTCAAGGAACAAAGAAACTGCCCCACGAAATGGCGGCTACTCGATACAGTCTATATATTGTACAGTGTAAATGGAGTGTTCTATCCAAAACGATATATATACATATGTAACTTAAGCTTGTTTATATTCTGTATATTAATTTATCACAAAGAAACTGTGTTTTATTTCGTCTTTTTTATCTTGTGTATAAATTCAGTGATTTTTTGAACTAGAAGACTTTATTTTTTATTGCTTTTTAAACTTTCAAGGGACCAGAGAGTACCAGACACAAGGAAAATGTCGGAATTCATTTTTAGCCTGTAATTGGTAGTTATATAGTTGCCGATGTTGATATTTAGATGTCAAGTTTTCCACATTTTTATCAGTGTTTTGATTTTGCCTAAAAGCATTGGTTTTCTTTTTTCTTTTTTTTTCTTTGCGATCATGTTTGGAAAATGAGAGAAAACAATCTTGATGGAAATAAAATCCATTTACAATTGAAACCCGAAGTAGCAAAATATCCAAGGAAAAGTTGGATTTCTTAAGATGATTAATTCGGGAAAATCTATCAAAATCAAAACCATGATATATATGTATATCTGCATGTTGTAAACATAAGAACATTTAAACGTGGGTCTTTTCACAGTAAAGCGGTACATATGGCAAACGAGACCATGTTTTCAAACAAATAGGTTTATATTATCTCAAAATAAAAGAAATAAATGCAAGTTTTCCAATTCAAGGAGATAATTTAATATCCCAAAGGCCAACAAATAGTGCGACAACATACTTTATTAAACCCCTCTACAATTTGTACATAATGTAATATGGGGTTGATTTCACGAAGTGCCACGATCCTTTGTAACTTAACTCCAGATGCACGTTACTCAAGTGGTTTACCCTTCACAACTGGTGTTGCGAAGGATCGTAGCGCTTCGTGAAATCGGACCCTGGACAGGCAAAAATGTCCAGGGTCTGTCTTTGTTACATACGTTACATGGGAAATGTCTTGTAGGGAGGTTTATTTCTTGCCCTTTTGGGGTTAAGTTACCTCCTTGGATCAACTTTTTATGTCTCTCATTTTGAGACAAGATAACGCCATTTGCTTAAAAAAAGTCTTGGCTGTCAAATGTGCCCATTTAAGCCCAGTTCATTTTTTATTGGAAAGTGAACACAAATTTGACGTCACAGCAAGTTTCTGAGTCACAAATGCGCAGAAAGTTGAACTACATGTAGTTTCAAATTGCATAATTGTTCGCTGCGAAATCAGATTTGCATTCATGTTCACCTTTGCTTTCTCGTTAGGTATGAACTCAACTGGCCTAATACTGTGAAAAGAGCATGTAAGAAGAGAATATAATGTTTATATGCCACAGTTTATCCTAATTATAATCATTTCACATTTGTCCTATTTTTGGCAAGCAAAATTACCAACCTTTAAATTACACCCAAATTATTTGTTTCCATGTTTAATATTGACCATAATCCCCTAAGCAGATATGAATAATGACAAGAGACTGTCATTCTCCTTTATATTCATGCCCTTTAATCACTGTTAAGTGATTGGTCAAAGTAGACCATATAAAATTTATTTTCCAAATAATGTATTCTTGAAGAGTTATATTTTCGTAACGAAACAGATTTTATCGTTTATCAGACCAATAACCAGTTTAATTATTGGTAGACGGCATACTTCTAGAAAATTCTTAGTTTTAAATGGTTGAGAAAAGATGACAATTAACATAGACATAGCGGATCCAATTATAGAGCTATAAAAAAATTCCATGATCCAGTTTAGAACCATTTAAATCGTATAGGAAGTTCATAGGATCTGATCAACCCTTACACCTTCAACTGTGAACACAGTGTAAAAAGTAAAAACCTTAAACGTTTCTAGCATCATGATATAAGACGCATAATTTTGATGTAAATCAGCGATTTCTTACTGGCAAATTTTGTGTTCAGGGTATGTTCTTGTAGCAAGTAGATAATAGAGTTACACAATAATCATTGAAAGATTATAAAAATTCCCATAAAACACATGCCTATTTTCATAAAGTATATAAGGCCTATAGACCGTAGCCGCCATTTTGTGGGGCACCTTTTGTTACTGAAACCGTTCAACAATGGAAGCACAATATGTGCAACCATGCATGTCCTCAAGGACGAAGAAACTGCCCCAAGAAATGGCGGCTATTCGGTCTATGGGATTTTGTTTTATATCAGTCGAAATTATCTGTTGACCAAAACTGAAAATTTACTTAAAACTAAAGGACCAAGTTTTTGTATTTTGTACAAAAGTGCCTACTAACCATGTTCCCTTGTGAAATGTATTTGTCTTGATAACACTGTGTGGGTTATTTATGTATTTATGCCAATAATACATTTTGTGTTATTTTAAAATGGAGGGGAATTGCCAAGCAATTGTATTGGATTTCGTCTAATTTTGTGTCATTGAAATAACTATATAAAAAAAAAGTTAGACCAAAAACATAATCATGGAAAAAAGGGCATTCTGTTTAATAGGGGTTCAAGAAAACTAAATGTGATTTTTGTCTGTTGCTTGTCTTGCTAAAACGATTTTTAAAAATTCATTGATTATTGTTAAAGGGTTTACAAATAAACCAAATGACTTTCGTATGAACCGATCAAAACTGGTGTTTCTTTAACAAAAAAAATTGGCAACACTGAAACCCATTTTTTGATGTGCTTTTGTTTGGTCGCTTTGTCAATCATTTGAAACTTTATTTGTGCTTGAAGCCAATTTCACCTCGTCCCTGAAAATAGTTTTGAATTGAAACAGAATTTTCCCGGTTTGCTGAATGTGATTACAATTTATGCTTCTAGGAATTTGCATATTCATGACAAAATCATGTCATATTGGGCAAACACTGGATGTGGCAATGCCATAGAGTTAGATAGGGAAACTAGAGTGCGCACTCCCAATACATGATGTGCCGATATGGACGCTGCCATTTTGGCTTAACGCTATAGGTGCACGGTGGGCAAAGGGTTGTTGCCCACTATGCAGTCCATAGCGTTAAGCAAACATGGCGCCGCCCAGATTGGCACAGTCTACGCACGTATTGAGATGCCCACTTCTTGATGAACAGTGCTGCCTGGAAGACCTAATGGTGGCAAACGAGAAGGCTGTTCGCTGTGCAAAATCCTGCCCGAACATTTGAGCGATAGATGATGGGCACGAAAGAAGGACTTGAATAGCCAGTGCAGACACTAGTTTTCTATATCTAACTCCATGGGCAATGCCCTCTCAATTTGAAGCCACCATCTTATGTACTACAAAAATAATGCCTGGACTGGTTATACATGTACTATCCTCGCTAGAGTACATTATATGGAATGCAAGCAATTGTATGGACCGGGAAGCAGTCTAGGCAAAGCAATGTCTTGGGAGTACTAAGATGGCCAGGGAGCATGGCTTCAATTCTCACATATCCAGCTGCTGTTGCATGCCCCACCAATGTACATGAACACGCAGTATTTAGGGTAGTACAACCCGGGAGGTTCAAGGGTGAAAACAAAAATGATCTTGTTCCTGTGAGATTTTTTACCGTTTCCTCCCGGATTTCATACTTCTGTGTTGTTAAAGTGACATGCCCTATACAGCGCCCTCTTGCTGTGGGTTTATGCGAGGACATTTTCAAAGTTGAAAAAAATGTTATCTTTTATTCACTTTACACCAAAATGAACAGTTGCAATAATCCCTCATAGAATATACATAAAGTTATTTAGCATTTCAGAACCTTTTCAATAAGAAAAGGGCACGATGCAAAGGAAGAAATGAAAATACACGTATCACACTTTTGAATTTTGTTGCCAAAAATGTCAAACACACCATTGCATTTATTCAATTTTTAAAAGGGGGGTTAAAAAGGGTACATGAAAAAAGGGCTAGAAATATCACACGATACATTATACCATATTTAATAATTGCTTGTAAACAAAATATAAGTAATTGCACACACCTGAAATACCAGATTTGTTTGAAAGGAAATTAGGCAATTAGCCTTTTCCGTGTTTCGCATCAATAGCGTCTGGGGTACTTCATACTTGACCAGACCAAATTGTTGTTGCTATGTGGTGCATGAGGAAGCTGTGAAGTACAGAGTCAATACCATGTTCACCATATGAGCATACAGCAACCAGACTGTTGCTTGCTAGGCAATGGCATGCACCATTTAAAGGCCCACTGTATCATTTGCAATGACCCTAAAAGTTAATTAACGAGTCGACAGGGAAAACCTTACTCAAAGTAAAGATTGAATTGGTAGCAACTATCCAATGAAATGTTTCCGTCCGAGATGATATAATTTTACCAGAAAATAATCCATGAAGATGAAAATATTTAGATCGTTTGCAAACGATTTACTGTGTGCTGTTCCAACGCGATGCATTTTTTTCTATGGGTCGCGCGCACACGCGAGCCACAGATTACGCATATGGATTTTCTTGTTTTTGGAAAACGTGGTAAATGAGTTTGTTGGTGTTTTTCTTTTGATTTATAATGGTTTTACTCCCAGAATCGCTCAAATACAGATAATCTATAGGGCCTTTAACAACAGCGTAGTATCATAGTGCGACTTTTTAAACGGGACCTCCATTTAAAAGTGTAGAATTTGGGGCACCAGCCGCAACTGTTACATGCAAAAGGCTAATAGACTGCTGAAGTGAATACGTCATCTTGTGTTAGTTGTCTAGGCAATGGCTCTATACTAACAATCACTGAACCGTGTCCCTGTGCTTTTGCAATGGTACTTTTTCTGACGGCCATGATGTTTAGAGCCAATTACCATGGCAACCCACGTCACACTTTGGCTGTCTATTAGGGCTGGCTCTGGTCAGTCCATGTAATTCTCTGCATATGAATGAATGTTACCATTTCTACTGGATCTTCCTCTTGAGTATGTTTTTTCCCTCGTCAACTCTTTCATTAAGATTTTGGGTCATTACCAATCCAAGCTTGAAACTTGGAAGTAAAGGCACTGGATAAGTTTGTAGGGATCAATTTCATGAAGCGCTGCGATTCTTCGTAACTCGGGATGCACGTTATTTGAGACGCACGTTACGGTGATCGCAACTCTGGTGTTAGGAAGAATCGTAGCGCTTCGTGAAATCTGCGCCAGATGTGGAAAGTTCACAAAATTTCATGTAACAAAATAAATAACATGTTTCATTACCTAATGATCGTTGCAATAAGGCCAGGGAAAATGGTGAGCTGATACATTTTCTTGACTATTGTAGAAAAGAAGGCCTTTGGTAATACAAAGCATAAAAAGCTGACAATTTGTGCAAATTTTCCTCAAACCATTCAACCACCACACCTTATAACACACATCAAAACTGCCCTGTGCAGTATTAACATGAAATACTATCCATAAATAATAAACATACATCAAATGCAGCATACACTTAACATAAAACAAAACAAAAACCTATTGACACTTTAAGCAAAGCCTTAACATATAACACTTATAAAGAGCTTTTATGCATTAATGTTACCATACATACAAACAAAAATTGCACTTTTACATAAAATTTAGAAACACAAACAATGCTGGTTTATGTTTTTAAACATAACAAAAAAAAATTAAAACCATTTTCAACGGTACAATTCCTGCTTGCACTCTTACTTCATTAGTTCAAGTCTTCAAACATTTTGTTCATTTTCAATGAGACAGGGGCTTACAAGCAGATTAACTTATTACAAAATATTTCTTGACAATCGAATACGGGGTTTTATTTTCCATTTCATTGACTATAATAATACATGTAAGGACCCTTTTCACTATTTTTTTATTCGTTGTGAGGCAGTTCCATTTAAGAGTATGTCATGTGTATAGTTTTTCTACAAAAACAATTTCTTGTGATTTTCAAAGTAATTTGACGAAACGTAAAATCACTGGCTCTACATTACGTGTTGGCAGTTCGCTGATTCCCATCACTGATATGCCTTCACAGATTTCTGTGACGGAAACACGTTACACAAAGGTCACATATACAGACGCACGGAGCATTGTGGGTTGCTTACTGCCAGACGAAAAATTTATCAATAGTATATTAACACTTATCAAGTGCAAAAATCAAATTTACGAATAAAATGAGTGTATTGTGTGCAATACCTGCCTTGTCTGTAGAGGAAAATTTTTTTTTTACATCAGTTTACAAGAAAAAGACGTGACCTCGTGGTCACGTGTCGTATAACATTTTGGCCAATGAGGGCCCCCAAAAAATTAGCCTGTACCAGCGCCCAGTTTGGGCGGTGGGAATGAGCGAATGTTGGCAGTTCCTTGGGAAAATGACACTGAGAAGAAGGAAAAATTACCTGTTAACACTTTTTGGAATGCACTACATGTACATATTCATGTACATGTACGTGCTTTCCCCAAGAATACGCTAAACATTTCATAGAAGCTCAAACCCACAATCTCCTGCATGCATGTACTAGGCAAGTGTCTCGACCACTCGACCACTGAGCTTGCCGGTGCTGAATAGTTGGTTCGAATACCCTACAGGGTGAGTCTGCAATTAAAATTCCATTTAAATATCATGTAATAATTACATGTACTGTTTTTCATAAAATCCAATTACCTGTTGAGGAATACACACAATGTTTCCAAAATCCCACTCCATTATGCTATTTTACACATACTAAAAATGTACCAAAAAAATGTAAACAAATGTACCAAAAAACGTTTTTTTAAATGTAAAAAGAATATTTTTTTTTAATGAAATGGAAAATCATTAGCTTTTAAATAGAAGTAAAACGTACAAACAAATGCACAGCACCATTCCTATCAAAACATTAAAGAAGAGGTTAACTTTAGTGTATTAGTACTTTATTAAGAAAAATACACGGTGACAGCATTGAATAAAAAATGCTTGACTACTTTGATAGATAATAAATACATGTACATAGTATGTACAAAGTTCACATACTGAACCAACTTTGGAAGGAAAAAACCAAACTTGGCACGAGGCTACCTTGCTCAGAGTACTGGAAAAGCTACAGCACACACATTTCCAATCTCTCACAATACTCATTTCTTGCAGCACAAGAAACTCACACAATTAATTTTTATAGTAAAAAAAAGCTAGTTAAAGCTTAAATCGATATCATTCCAAGTTGAAACGTCTGTTTGAAGGGGAATACAATATGCAAATACTGATGAGACTGGAGCTAAAGTGCGACGTCAGTTTTAATACTAGAGTAACTGGGTCTAAATATTTGCTGGTAATCTGAAACACCCATCGCTAATGCGCAGGGAAACAGTTCACTGTTTTAGTGTAGACCCAGTAACCTTGGCAACACACAATGACAAAGTTTTAACTTTAGTACCGTCTTTGATGTTTGCACCAAAAAATATGAAATACTTGGACTTGTTTTACAAATGCAAATGTAAAACCACCCTTTGGCACTACCAAGTGCTAACTTTCTTACATTTAAAAAAAGAAGCAACAGTGTTGCATGAAAAAGCAAGCTAATGTTTTAAAGGTGCTATAAATTACAATATTTTTTTTAAAAATACTGGTACACTACCCTGGCTGAAAGTACATGTACCAGGGTTGTAGTCGAGTCCATCACAAGTCCTTACAAGTCCACCACAAGTTCCTGGGTCTTATAATTGATTCAAGTCACAATCTATTCGAATGAACTCCAACAAAGGCACTCTTTTGTGCATGTTCATCCTATGCTTCTTGTTAAGTGACAGACTTGTGTGGGACTTGTGCGGGACTTGTGATTTTATCGGCTCTGGACTTGTGATGGACTCGACTACAACCCTGGAAAGTACAGAAAATAAGCAATCATTCACTGACGTTGGAGCACCAGGTTTTCAGCAGCCCAAAATAACCCCTAATGCACCACTTTTATACAAAACCCTGTTTGTTTGTTTATTTTTCCCTAATTGCACAAGGGCTAAAAAATACATTAAGTTACAAAAACAGCAGCAAAAACTAATTTGAAATGTGTAGACTGAAGAAGGCACTCTACATGTAAGTAAGGCCCTCTCACACACGGAAAAATCTCGGGCGCGAGCGGCAGGAGCTTTACGAGTTGGTGAATTTGAGAAACTCGGGAAAACTCGTGGGACAACTCGGGACGATTCATGTAACTCGGGCACAACTCGTACCAAACTCGTGCAACTCGGAGCAAACTCATAGGCCACTCGTACAGCTCATAGCAAACCCGTATAGCACGTACTGTATCACACGAGTTTGGGTTGACTTTAATAGAGTTGTATGAGTGGTCATCGAGTTATAAGACTTCATGCACGAGTTGCAAGAATCAGTGAAATTCAAGACGGTTTGGCGCCAAATCCCGGGTAAACTCGTATCAAACTCGTGCCGGCACACTCGCAGTAAGTTCGGAAAGCTCGTAGTAAACTAGTGACTTACTTGGGAAACCCCTGCCTAATTCAGAATAACTCGTAAAACTCGCAGTTCACTCGAGACAACTCGTACGAGGCTCGTATCAAATTCGTAACCGACGCGTAGTACGCTCGAGTATACATTGTGACGCCAAGAGTCTTACCAAAAGTTTCCCAAATTCGCCAACTCTTGAAGCTCGTGCCCGAGATTTTTCCCTGTGTAAGAGGGCCTTAAAGCACTGGACAAGCTGGAGCAATGCTTTCACTTTGCCCACACCATTTCACCCTATCGCCAGTTTAAATATTGTTTGGAGAAATCCAAATATTTACATTATTAAAAACTGAAAATTTGATCTTATGATTTCACAATTTTGCATGATCAAGCCCCAAAGCACCATATAATTTGCACACAGCAAATTATTTTTAACAACTGATCAACGAACAAGGCTGGCTGAATTTCTGATATTTTAGAAACACTATTTCCACGCTAAAATTTCATGGAACTTATATTAAAACACAAATGAAAAATGTTGCTTTTAATAAGATCCCAAAATCTGATGGAATTTACATTTAAAAACAAATAAATAAAACAAAACTTTAATATCCCCAACATATATATCTTCAGCTCATTTGTATTTTGTTAAATTAATATTTTATGAGAAACTTTCCTTTTTTCACTTACATATTCAAATTCAAACACAAAGTCGTGACACAAGACTGCATGCACAAAAATTTCATTAAAATGTTTAAGATGTTGCACTGCAAACATTAGTTTGTTCAAGAGTTAAAAACAAGTACTGTTAAAGGAAAACAAATAAAAAGTACTGTACTAAATAAAAAATGGCAAGACTGAAATCGCATTTCATTAATTGAAAAAATAAACTACACTGTACTGGTAGACACACCAGCATTTTTTTGGCATTTCACAATACAGGGCGTCACCAAGAGTTTGAGTTTGAAGGGGTAGTTTTCCGACACCGTTGTTCACACAAGGGGGACATTTGACAAATAAGACTGAATAATCAAAATTACACATTTATCATCCCCGTCCTCACTAATTTTGTGTGTTTCATGCCATTCCTAATTCCTCAAAGTTCATTTTCAAAAGGGCACGGCAATTTTCTCTTAGTAAAGGGCACCTAAATGAGGAAATGTAAAATTTGTGTTAGAACTTTTTAAGGGCAACACGGCAAAAGCATCTGCACTGATGGCAATTTGCCGTGGTGCCGTGGGTTATTTCAAGACCTGTTACCTACTTTAGAATTTAAAAGTTTGTGAATGACTTCACTCATTTATTGCAGTAACAATTTGTTTCCCCCACCAGCCATGCAGGTGGGAAATTGCACTGCTATGCGCAGCGACCATGCCAAGCCCATCACTTGCATAGGAATACACACAAATCCTGTCGGAGGGGTATTTTGGTGGGAATTTATCTCAACAACGGGAGCTGGTACAAACGTGACCCCCCTCAAAATGTGCCTAACAGACGTGTCTTGGAAGTTAGAGGGATTGAGATCTGAGGTCACTGGGGTTCGATCACGGCACTAATAATAGTCATGTTTAGGTCCAGCTAATCCTGTCACTCGCAGGATTAAAATAAGCAAATAAAACAATCATATTGAGTAAATTTCCCTTGAAGAATTACCTCTCCACGTAAACTTGCTTGGTGGCAACTGCGTACTGTGAAACCCTTGAATTGCCACATCATCAGATCGCCGATACCGGCGACAACATCCCCGGACTTAGTGAACTAAGCGACTGCAAGTCTTCGCTGTCGAGATCCGTGCTGTCTCTGTCTGACATGCATGACATGGTCTCTACTACAGCCTTGTATTCCTGTATGGATTCATACAGTGACCAGAGCTGGCTTAGCAGTGACATGTCGAGCTGGCGAAGACCGACCTGCAACCATGGTTAGAAAGCATTTCAGGAGTGTTTCAAATTAACGTGAAATATCAGTCAACCAGAGTTTCACAATTTCAAGTGACCTGAAATAACCATATCTCTACAGATTTTGAACCAATGTACACATTGTTTGAGAGGTTGCATGTTGTATACAGTGCATTGTGCTAAAATGTGTGCATATGTACATGTACATGTACATACGTGTACTATGTACCAGTACATGTACATGTGTACCACAGACCTTTACAAGCACAACACACTCAAACAAGCCTGCACATGTGATGGTACATGTAAGAATGTCTAGTATACTCTCAACATGATTTTTCGGAATTGCAGCACTTTCTTTGTAGGAAAAAATGATGGGAAAAGTGTAGAGTACAGATGATCTCAAGTTTATTCTATGGGTGACCATTAGGCAGGAGACACCACAGGCTGTACTACACTGCTTTTAAGAATTCATAGGGCGAGGTGCACATGAGCGAGGTGCACATGGGCTCAGTAATGTCCAACCATGGCATGGTCCAACACACAAAATATGATTTTCACCCTGTTTACACTTGATCCTGAGCTCAGTGTAGAACACCGAGCTCAGGATCAGCCCCGGATCACTCTCGGGACCAAATTAGCCCTGGATCTTCGTCTTGCGTTGGCAGAGGGTTCGATCCTGAGCTAGGGATCTGTTTGTGCATGGTTAGATTTTTTATATAAGTGCAATTAATCATTACCGCATCCTGCTGCATCTGCTCCACAGCCATAGTGGGGGAAAGCCCGCAATATTCAAGTGGCCTTGTACACTCTACCGGTACATGCACAACCCATGCGCACACATTGATCAGTACATACACACATAGAGCATGACCTTTGACTGCAAATTCTGGCACCACGCTTAGGATCATTGCGGTTAACACTTAGACCCTGTTTACACTTGATCCCGAGCTCGGGATCGAACACCGAGCTCGGGATCAGCCCCGGATCACAAATAGGTGTAAACTGGCCCCGGATCAGACCCCGAGATTTTGGTCTCGCGATGGCGGAGGGTTCGATCCCGAGCTCGGGATCAGTTTGCGGTTAGCTGGGCAATAAATCTTCCCCACATCCTGTTGCGGGCTAAAGCGCGCAAAAATTCCAGGGGAGCCCGCGCTCGTATTATGTACACGTGTACACGTAGTACATGTATATACACGCACACAGGTACCACTGGTTCCATGCATTGTGTGCAGGCATATATGCCATGACAAAATGCATGATACCCCGACGCGACTCATGATGCAACGCTGAGAATCTCGCTGGTGTCCGTTACGAAAACACAACGTACTACAAACGTAATTGGTATCCTGCATTCAGCAATCTCTTTTGCGTGTCCGATACAAACTTCACACGTTGAGAAAAAGTGTTCTGTATTTCCTCTACTTTCTGCAACTTCTCTACTTTCTGCAACTATCTAGCGACACTTTGTCATTATCATACAGCTTAGTTTTTAGTTGTTATATCAAGGATTTCGGAGTGTCATTCAACGATTTCCGACATAGCATAAGTTGACATTATTTCGTCGTGAAGAGAAGTTGACGAAGACGAAGTAGCCGAGTCGAGTTGTCTTCGTGTGAAAAGATGGCAAACGAAGTTCGCGGGCGCTCGTGGAGCAACGACGAACTGGCGAAGTTTTTGGACATTTGGGCCAGCGCAGAAATAATGGCTAAACTGGACGGAACATCTCGGAATTCTGCTGCATTAGCTTGACCTTTGACTGCAACTTCTGGCTCCGCGCTCGGGATCAACAACAGATATAAACGCGGCACTCGAGACCATTGCGGTTAACCTCAACACATTCTTATCAGGGGGTCAATCTTGATCCCGAGCTCGGGACCAGTGTAAACACGGTGTCAGTCTCAAACTGCCAATCTCAGTTTTGGTCCCAGACAGTTGCTCTCTGTTTTTATCTTAAGCGGGCCTACCACTGTGCGATTTTTGCCACGAATTTCCTACGAATTGGTACGATTACCAGAGACTGTCTATAGACTCTACACACAATCGTACTTAATCGTAGCTATTCGTAGAAAATTCGTGGCAAAAATCGCACAGTGGGAGGCCCGCTTTAGTCTAGGACATCCTGGCCTCGACTAGGCTTGGGCAATTCATTCCAATTTGGGAATTAGAATCGCAAAAATTCCTGGCGATTCTGATTGTTAAAGGCATACATCATTGGTAATCTCGAAAATCAGAAATGTTTACAGATTTATGCCCAACTTAAACAATATAAACATGATGACCGTAGAAAACTTCCCCTGAAATGGTTTTGTCTAAAGTGCTATAGTCTTTGAGAAATGAGTACAAAAATTAGTTTTCGTCTCATGAGACAAAAATTCAATTCGCCCCAAAACCACTTCGTACACAGGCCGTGGTTCAGGGCGAAATGGTTCAGGGCGAAGTGGTTTTGGGGCGAAATGACTGCAAATCCTTTTTTGACTGTTTTCTCAAAAGTTAGACGAAGTACGGAGCTGGTTTTTGCTCAGGTTGGTTTTAATCATACATATCTTCAATCACACAGGGGTTTAAAACTATTTGTAACAGTTTACCAATCATGTATACTATCTTTAATGGATGCAGAAAGTAGCCTTTTTTGTGTTTCACCATTTACATGCACACTTAGTTTCCCAAATAACCAGAATAAATTCTTGTTGCTACCGGTATGTAATGTGACCCGGGAATGTAACTATGTTCAAATGGCAGGTGTGAAGTACAAAATCAATACCATGTTTACAGTAGGAGAGAATGGCATAAAGCAGCCAGAATGTTGGTTCTGAAACAATTCTGAAACAAATCTTTTGACAACCTTACCATTTCCTTCCTGAGCATAGCCAGTGCACCATCCAAGTTCCCCTGCGGTATCGACAGTTTTTGTGACCGCCCCCTCTTTTGGGGTCTTTTCCCCGACACGACACCACTCGCAGAAGATGATGACGACGAACTTTCTTCCCCTTCTGCCCCGGCACCAGCGGACGACGTCAAATTGTCCTGAATCATGTTCTTGTGTGTCTGGATGCGCAGCGCTTCCCTCCAATTACCGCTGTTGGCATTTAGCAGACCGCTGAGGCTCTTGGGCAGTGGGGGCAGGCCAGGGGTGTCCATCGGCCCTGTGATTGTGGCCGTTATTTGTCTGTCTTTGGAGGGTGATTTGCGGACTCTCATGGTGACGCCGGCCGTGGAGTAGGCACTGGTTGAGGAGTGAGGCTTTGCCATGTTGTTTTCTTGTTTGATTCTAATAATATAATGCAATGCAGGCAATTGTTAAATTAAAATTAACTCAAACCATATGTACAATAAACTCATTATAATATAAAGGTCCAAATCTCTTTTTCTAAGATCCCGCTGTTAATCTGTTCATTATGTACATACTGATTATAGTGCTCTCTGGATATAGCGCTAGCATTTAGTTTGATCCCTCAAAGAGCACTTAAATGATGAGAGTTTACTTTACCTAAGTCTTTCCACAGTAAAGGGGGCATTTTGGCAACACAGACCATATTTTCCAGAAAGTACTATTGTCCGGTCTTAAAATAAAAGAAATAAGTTTCAGTTGTTCTGATGAGATATCTTACCGGTAGGCCCAAAATGGGTTACAAATAGTGTGACAACATGCCTTTCTAAAAACCCTGTGTACACATTTTCAATGTACACATGTACGCTCGTAACTGGGACGGCCTCAAATGTAGCACAAGTGTCCGTCCCGGTTACGAGAGTATGTGTGTCTGTTTTCAATATTGGAGAGACCTTTTCCTCCAGGATTATATCTCTGTACAATCTCATTCATCTTCTCTCTCAAAAAAGAAAAATCTTAAGATAGATCTAAGGAGATAACTTCAGCTAAAGAACTGAAACGAATGATGCCACAACATACCTTTCCTGAAAGCCCTGTGTGCAAATTTCCAATATACCGTATGTAATGCGCCTATCAATTGTTTCCCCCACCCCTCACCCCTGTCACTTTTTGCGTGACAAAATCCCCACCCCTGGGGCAACATTTAGGTGACAAAAATCCCATGCACAAAAATGCACAGATAATGGGCCAAATGGGGAGGGGGGGGGGGGGGGGGGGGGGGGGGGGGGGAGGGGAAACAATTGATAGGTGCATAACAAGGACACAAAAAAATGTCACAAAGTATGTATCCTATGTTATATAGGAAATTTGTACACAGGGTTTTCAGAAAGGTATGTTGTAGCACTATTTGTTGCTTAAGTTATCTTCTTAGATCCGTCGATATTTCTTTTGTTTTGAGAGAAGATAACTGGCATTGCATACCAGAGTTATGATCCTGATGAAAAAGTCTATCCAGTATTGAAAACAAATTAGTACACAGGGTTTTTAGAAAGGCATGTTGTCACACTATTTGTAACCCTTTTTGGGCCCAAGTTCTCTTTAAAACAACTTAAACTTATTTCTTTTATTTTGAGACCAGACAAAGGTATTTCCTCAAAAATATGGTCTGTGTTGCCAAAATGCCACCTCCCCCCATTTACTGTGGAAAGACCTACCTACATGTACAGTACATGCAAGGGTCTTTTCATGTAGTACAGGGCTACATTTGACAGCATAAACTTTATTAAAATTTTATTTAGTCCACAAAATTGGGTGAATTTTTTTTTTAAAGAATTTGATACGCGAATTTAGAAAGCTTACATGTCTCTGTTACGAAAAATATAAAAAACTTCAATTTTCGACGTCAGGAACACTAACTACAAATGTACAATGCCCTATGCTCCATAGTACAATACACCTCATCAGGTCATGATCCAATCATCATTATCACATCATTACCAGCGTTGTCATCAGTACCTGTGCCTCAACCATTACCATTTAGCACTTTGCTATATTGCCACACCTCATTAAGCAGTGAGTCAATGTTACCAATTCACACCTCCAATAAACAGACACTGCCAAGCCAGAAACCACAAAAATGCAAGCAGAAATCAAGGGACAATTCCATTTTTTCCAATGGGAAAGATCCACACAGAAAGATGTGCATTCATGGCATTGTGCCAAATATACAAATTTTAAACAAATGAATGCCGGTTTTTGTTCACCATTCTGAGCATACCACTGAAGCCAGTGGACCGTACTTCCATGAAATTTGCCATAGAAAACAAATATGCTTTTACAAACATAATATACATGTAGGCCTACACAGCTGCAGACATGGTTTGAAGGGAAATCATACAAACATTGAAAGCAATGAGGGGCATGCTTAAGATTATAGGCCCAATGTGATCTTGACGTCCTGATTATGCATCATTCAGAAAGCGAGGCAGAAGCTGAGGGCCATAGTCATGGCTTCGAGATCACCGAGGGCCTATTCTCTAGAAAATGGATTCCGTTTAAACCTACCGTAGCAATCATATAAAATACATCCCCAAAATACTATCCATGGGAAGAAAACAAGAAATTTCCAATCCCCAATTTGGATGTGGAAGCAAAAAGGTTGATGTAATTTCTGCACTGCTTTGTGTAACAGGATAGATTAGTTTACTAAACTTGTGGTTTTTGGACGATATCCACGAAAATATACAGATTAAGAACGCGAAATTTCAGAGTGGTAATGAGAAAAATATGCCACATGATATAGTATAAATGTCTCAACATCCATGGAAAAGATGGGAGGCTCAAAAATGTGATCTGGTCACGCTCCTATCTGATTAGTTAAAAGTAGAGCTGACAATTTGCAGCCCAAGTTTCGATTTCAGAAGCTGGTCCGCAGCGGAAAGGTTGGTATATATCTTCCTCAGAATATAGGTGGCATATTTCACCTGACGCTTACTCCTTTCACAGCCTCTTCTGTGATTTCCTTGAGGACATCATCCTCTAATCTCTGTATCGACCAGATCAAAACGACTTTAAGGGGCCGCCATTTTTTTCTAGTTTTTAACAGGGCGTAATGTTTAGGCCTACATGTATATGGGTCATTATATAAATTTGGGGTCCAGTTTTTCTGTCCCCTGTTACGTCTGACATCTTGTAAAATGTTGTAGTTTGTAGATTCAGGACATATTCTTTAAATGCCTTCTATTTCAAAGAGTGATTACATAAAGTACAATTCATAAAAATGTGTTTTGAAGGCATTTTTAATAATACTTGTACGGCAAATGGCAGTATGTCAGGTGTAACAGGGACAGGAAAATGTCACACGTTGGACCCCAAATTTATAGAATGACCCATAGAGTCGAGTCTAGCACTGCACAGTTCGTGCATAGCTAGGCAACTGCGTGTATACTGTTGCTTTTTATGCATACACATTTATATGGTCTGGTTAAAACATTTCTCAGAATATGTAACGTAAATGTCAGCATAGTCCCCAGGTATGTGACCTCGCCACCCTATTCATCAGCCAAAGTTCATCAATAGGCTGGCAAGGTCACGGACCTGGCGTTAAACAAAAGCTTACCAAAAACAACTTCATGGTTTTTATAGACCTTATGCATGGCGGCCATGACAGAGGGCAGGTTTTCATATTCAAATGATGTGACAATAGACCCACAAAGTGCCTACTCGTGCATGACGCACTGTGACAATGTGACTGCCTCTATCATGGCCGCCGTGCATAAGGTCTATTACTTTTTATTAGGGCTGGGAATTTACGGTTAATTCAGAAACTGGTTTGCAATTCTTTCAAGTGTCGGTTAACCGGTTAACCGATCGGTCGACACTAAATATTGTTGTTGGTGTTTATAGATGCATGTGCAATGTACACAATACCTCGAAGCCCCAAAAATAATAAATGGACCTTTATCTAGTCAAAATTTTACTACGATCCCATACATTTATTTCAGTTTCATGAAGTCATTGGAAATAACCCTCTGAAAACTATTTAAACGTTTTTCAAATTTGTTTTTGGTTAAAGTAACGGTTAACCGGTTAAACGTCCCATCCCTAGTTTTTATCCATATTAAATTTTTATAAAAATTAAAGTCACATAAATGTATCCTTTTTTAAATACAGGGGATAGACTCAAGTCATTTACTTTTTGTGGCTGTAATTAAATTACTAATTTGCCCAAATTACGTGTAGTGAAGTGGACTACGTACTGGTGGTGCCAGATTTATAAATGCTTTCCTTTAATTAATAGTTTAGATTCACAAGCTGCAATATTGAGGGCGCATTCTGTGATATACAAATTTGTGCATGCAAATTGTGACTAGTTTTTAAACCTACATGTACTATTTTTCGGGAGACAAAAACAGTATCAAGAAATGTTTCATGTCAAACAATCATAAATAAAGGGATAATTCTGTATATAAAAATCAACCAATTAACTATAGGCTAATTACATCAGTGTGAGCAAATGCCAAGTGTTGTTTTAGAGG
The DNA here is from genome assembly GCA_037783545.1 of Henricia sp. BOLD:AAB3569. Taxonomy (NCBI): domain Eukaryota; kingdom Metazoa; phylum Echinodermata; class Asteroidea; order Spinulosida; family Echinasteridae; genus Henricia; species Henricia sp. BOLD:AAB3569. The sequence goes on along the minus strand of JBBELK010000430.1, from coordinate 380,566 downwards.
CCCTCAAAAGATTTTTGATATGGCCACAGTTTTTGTAACATCATTTTGTATATCACAATGAATCAAATTTTACTGAAGAAAATCCACATAACTTTAGTTCCAAGAACCATGGAGCCATGCAAGAACTCTCTGGCAATGAGAGACTCCTCATTTTAAAGGGCTTTTAAAGCCTAATTTAACACAAAATAATTTTTGTTTTTATTGGAACACTTGATAATTTGGTTGAATCTGCCTACCTTTGAATTTATGATCTGAAAAGCTAAACATTTAACATAAATTACAAAAAAATATACTTACTAAATGCTACACGAGATAGGGCCAAACCTCTTGAGTGTGGTGTGTTTATTGCACAAGAATCAAAGATCGGAATGAAAAGAATGCGTGCACACAGTCAACAAAGAAAGGGCCGGGTCGCGGTTTATTGGTTCGGCTGATCATTGCTGATGAAGCACGCTGCCGCGCCGCTGGTCGATCCTGCATCATTACATGCGTTTTTACAATGACAGATGGATGAATCACTCAGTCATGTCAGTGAATGACAAATCTGCAATTACATTCGAACTCAACTAAGCTAGCGCGGCTTTATATAGCATGCTACAAGTACACAAAACTCACCTTTTAGTTTGCAAATTACTAATTACATCGATGTCTTTTATTAATCAGCTAATAATCTGATTAAAAAATAAACAACTTTCTGTAAACCCAAACTCTGAACCACACCGCATTAACATGCACTGCCGCGTCCCTGGTATCCCGCAAATACCTTTATTCGATATTCCGGATCCATCCTTTCAGTGTATGTACATGCCGAGTACCATCGATCGGTCCGCACATTGATTGCAGAAGAAATCGGCAGCATCAGAGAGAAACTCAAGTTTTAAGAATTACTCGTAATAGGCCTAAGTAATTTTCGAGGAAAATGGCGTTTACATTTGTTGCATTTTGCTATTTACTTGCAATGCTTCTAGCGGCTGTGCTGATATTTTTCGCGATATTTCATGTGAGTAAAAACTAAAGTCATGAGGTCGCGAGTCGAATGTAGTTTTATTATTACTCGCAATGGTTAGTCGTTTATTTCCGACACAACTAGCCGGCTATAGACCAGAGACCCGATAACAGGGCTTCGGAAAATCCTCAGCCCTGGAGCCGTTTCTAACCCCAAATCTGTGGCAAACTCACGCAAATAAAATTTGTCCCTTGGCTCTGATATTTGCTCAATAGGTGCACTCGCCCTAGCCCCGCGAGCAGTGCTTCGGTTTTCGGAACCTTAGCCCTGTGTTCTGCTATACACCAAATCTGTGGCAAACTCACGCAAATGAAATTTGGCCCACGGCTCTGATATTTGCTCAATAGGTGCACTCACCCCAGTTTATAAATATTCCGAAGAGTACGCATCGATCCGATGTCTAGTTTCGGTGAAATCGTGGGGAAAGTTTGAGACTTTCGTGCGTGAAATTCCGACTTTCACCATGCGCGAAAGCGGAGAGGTCAACACAATCTAGACTGGTTCGCTGTCCTCATATTTACTTCCCTTCATCTTACGACGAAGGGAAGTAAATTGAGGATGTGGAACCAGTCTAGTGTTGACCTCTCCGCTCTCGAGCATGGTGAAAGTCGGAATTTCACGCACGAAAGTCTCAAACTTTCCCCACGATTTCACCGAAACTAGACATCGGATCGATGCGTACTCTTCGGAATATTTATAAACTGGGGTGAGTGCACCTATTGAGCAAATATCAGAGCCGTGGGCCAAATTTCATTTGCGTGAGTTTGCCACAGATTTGGTGTATAGCAGAACACAGGGCTAAGGTTCCGAAAACCGAAGCACTGCTCGCGGGGCTACACTCGCCCCAGTGTTCCAATATTCCGAAGAGTACGCATTGATCCGATGTCTAGTTTCGGTGAAATCGTGGGGCAAAATAGAGACCTTCTGTGAAATTTAAAATACATGCTTTGCCCTAGCTAAGATAATCTCAGCTCTTTTTTTATCATTTTTCATTGGGATGTGGTCTTTTAGCAGTAGAGCTGAGAGAAGTTAAGACGTGATCTATTTTTAGATCACGTCTGGTAACCAATGCGCATTGGTATTCCTTTGTACACAGACTAGGCAGATAGACTTTTTGAACACAACATGACAACGGCTAGGCTGTGAGCATACCGGTTTGTTTCGCTAGAATTGTTGGCAAAATAATCATCGGGCTGGTTATTTCCCTCAAGGACCTGCGTAGTGGTTATGCCTGGCAAGGTTTGGGTGAGTTTTAGGGGGAATTAGTGTGTCACGGTGAGAAAATGACACATTTGTTTTGCGATGGCGGGTTCATGTTCTTAACTTCTCTCAGCTCTACTGCTAAAAGACCACATCCCAATGAAAAATGATAAAAAAAGAGCTGAGATTATCTTAGCTAGCTTTGCCCCAAAATCAAATATGCGCATGCGCGAGAGCGGAGAGGTCAACACGAGCTAGACTGGTTTCCTGTCCTCATAATTACCCCTTCGTCGTATACGACGAAGGGAAGTAAATATGAGGATAGGAAACCAGTCTAGTGTTGACCTCTCCGCTCTCGCGCATATTTGATTTTGGGGCAAACAGTCTGTATTTTATCTCACGGAGGGTCTAAATTTTGCCCCACGATTTCACCGAAATTAGACATCGGATCAATGCGTACTCTTCGGAATATTGGAACATTGGAGCGAGTGCACCTATTGAGCAAATATCAGAGCCAAGGGACAAATTTTATTTGCGTGAGTTTGCCACAGATTTGGGGTTAGGATTTTCCGAAGCCCTGTTCACGGTTCTACTAGTACTAGTACTAGTAGGCCTACTTCCAAATACTGAAAGTATCGGCTTTTTTTATTGTTTGCATTGAAAATGTTATTATTATTATGCCGTTACCTTCAACAGAACCATTTTTTCCCCCCATCAATTTCGTTGCTAAAAATGGAATCTTTCAGCAAGTCTTTTTACTGGAAATTGCAATTTTAGACGTCGTTGCTTAATCTAGTGATATATTGATGCTGTCCCCGAGTCAACTCGTCCCCGGGTCAACTCGTCCCCGGGTCAAGTCGTTATTTCGTTGACCTCTTTCCCAACATGTAGTTTTTAAATCACAGCGTGTAGTTGATGCGAACTCTGACCAGCCAGTTAGAGTTTGAAAACACATGATTTTATGTCATGCTCCATAGACTTAAGCCTAGCGTACCGGTAGGCCTACATCGACATTGCAACTGGAAGCCAACTCAACTGATCAGTTGCTGTCGATGTGTGCGCAACTACCGGTAGCGGCAACTGGGAGCATCCAGCCATGTCTACATTTCCAGAGCTCATACATCGCGCACATCGACATGGAAACTCGGTAAAGTGCTGAGTACATTGACCTTGCATAGCCAGTCATATCGGCTTATTGTGGACAGGCGGACGCACAAAATGCATTAAATTTAAACCAAAAAAAATGAGTCGGAGCAGGGGGGAGGGGGGTGGGGGGGGGTTTGACCCCCAAAATCCCCCCTCTGGATCCGCGCCTGGTTGCTGTCGATGTGCGCTCACGTGATCAGATGCACGTGTGCAACTTACGGCAACTGGTTGCAAGTACGTGTACATCGACAGAACTGACCGCAACTACTGAGTCAATTCGAATAATTTAGTATTCAAATATTCGATCTTTAAATTATTCGAATATTTGAATATTCAATCGTGTATTTGTTCCCAAAAGAAAAGGCCTAATACCATTCTTTGACATGATTATGTGACTCACAATTGTGTATTTCTCTCCTTCCCAGATGTCAGTTTTCCTGCTGAAAACCAAATGAAAACACTGATACTCACACTGGGTGATATAGTCATTAATCTCCAGCGAGCAAAAAAGAGAAGAGAAAACGAATCCCATGCACGAATCCCATCTTTGGTCCTAAAAAAGTGTTAATTTTCAACACACTTGCGGTTGCCAGTCGCTGCCCCCTGTACTCAAGGAGACTTGTTGTTTAGGGTTTCTTTGAGGTACCGCTGATGGCTTCGGTCTGGGGTGGCTTCTGGCTGGGCTTCTGGCTGGGCTCCTGGCTTCTGGCTGGACAGGGTGGGCTTCGGGCTGGGCTGGGATGCCTTCAGGCTGAGCTTTGGGGCTTCAGGCTGGGCTGGGATGGCATTGGGCTATGCTGGGCCGGCATTGGGCTGTGCTGGGCCGGCATTGGGCTGTGCTGGGCCGGCATTGGGCTGTGCTGGGCCGGCATTGGGCTGTGCTGGGCCGGCATTGGGCTGTGCTGGGCCGGGGGCTTTGGGCTGTTCCAGGGTAGCTTCGGGCTGTGCCAGGGTAGCTTCGTAAGCCGGTCTAGGATGGCTGGCTGGGGTGGCTTCAGGCTGGGCTTTGGGACTTCACTTAGGGTTTTGCTGGGAGGGCATTGGGCTGGGGCTGAAAGACTTTGGGCTGGGCCGGGATGGCTTCGGGCTGGGCCGGGATGGCTTCGGGCTGGGCCGGGATGGCTTAGGGCTGGGCTGGGATGGCTTAGGGCTGGGCTTTGGGTTGGGCCAAGATGGCTTCAGGCTGGGCCGGATGGCTTCAGGGTGGGCTGGGATGGCTTCGGTCTTAACCGGGATGGCTTCGGGCTGAACCAGGATGGCCAAGTTTGTTAGGTTTTTATCCCGATTAAACCTGCGTGGGATGACCAGACCTTTTAAAAACACGTACATTTTTGTTTAATGGCGAGGATTACCAAATTTTGCGCAACTCCCTTTAAAATTGACCTTTTGACCTCTGTTTATATCGTGTAAGTTATGTGTAAATCTGTGAACATTTTTTATTCTTTGAGATACCAATCATGTGTACCGTCTTTAACTTTATGGAACATGGTAGAAAGAGTTTAAGTATTTCAAGGAAATCGTTGAATTTTTTTTCACTCCTAAATTCACTTTAAAATATTTACACGTTTTGGTGGTTATTGAGCCATTATATGGAGGATAACTGGCGACCAGTAAATGGAATTCTTTCCGAAAAATAAATGATGAACTTAATACAGAAAAAAGTACAAAAATGTACTCACATTATGCCTTTAAAAATTGGATTTTGGTAGAATTGTCACACGAGACACAATTGAATGGCTGCATATTTAAAAAAAAAACTGTTATACAGAGTGTACATACATGATTGGTAAACTGTTACAAATAGTTTTATCCCCCTGTGTGATTTAAGATATATGCATGATTAAAACCAACCTGAGCAAAAACTTTTGAGAAAACAGTCAAAAAAGGGTTTGCAGTCATTTCGCCCCAAAACCACTTCGCCCTGAACACTGAACCACGGCCTGCGAATTGAATTTACGTCTCATGAGACGAAAACTAATTGTTTTACTCATTTCTAAAACACTATAGCACTTCAGACAAAACCATTTCAGGGGAAGTTTTCTACGGTCATCATGTTTATATTGTGTAAGTTAGGCGTAAATCTGTGAACATTTCTGATTTTCGAGATTACCGATGATGTACAATGTATACTGCCTTTAAGTTTCTCTATTTTTGTTGAACTTGTAAAAAACTTAAAATTTCATTTTTTTTCTGCAGATAATTGCATTTGATGAACTTAAAACGGACTACAAGAATCCCATCGATCAGTGCAACAGTTTAAATCCAGTAAGTAAATCTTATTGCAATTAATTTTCATCTTTTATATTTAATGGGAAAATCAAAGTCCACACATACACAGGAAATGTGGAATTGAATATCTTGGTGCAAAATTAGTACAGGTATATTTAGGCATGTGTACGGGTGCAGTCAAACCAGATCAGGCACATGCTTTACATGTGGAGTTTAAAAAACCCAAAATTTAGGAGCAATTGCAGAATACCCTGCAGCTTGAAAAATTACCTTGTCGCACATGCCTCGTTGTTTATCAACTGGTTCACAGACCATACTTCCCTTTTAAAAACAATCTTCCGAAGTCACAGTGTCTAACAAATGCTACTCGGACCGGTAGTTGCAGGGTATTCTGCAACTGTGCTCAAATTTAAGTTGTGTTCTTCCACTGTCTTGTGGAATGTTACTTTGATTTGTGCTACATTCTTTCCCATAACCCTAACTCCCTATGGTGTATGTAAAATCATATTGATTTTGGAGGATTGAGGAGTGTAATAGTTCTTACACACATTCCCATTGAACGTTTCTTCTGTGCCCATGCAAAAAGTAACCATGAGCCCATTCACATTTAATAGGGAAATCGCTACTTCCAGATAGCTGAAAGTATGTTTTTTACTGAAATGATATGATTAAATGTCCTATACTTTCAGAATGAGAGAATTTTTCTCCCATCCCGTTCGCAGCTCCAAACAGAATCTTTAACCAAGTTTTTTTTACAGGAAGCTACAATTTTTGGGTAAAATGAAAATCTCTACACGTTCTACATACCACTTGCGTACATTCCTGTTTTTTTTCTGCACTTGCAGTTTTGGTTATTCAGTATACATGTATGTCTCTGGGGCTGGAGACTTGATGACTAGTTTTTATTTCAAGTTGTAAATCAATCTTATTTCCCAAGTCCAGTCACAAGTCATTTTCTCCATAGTCAAGTACCGGTAACAAATCAAAAACCAAAAACGGACTAGACCCCAAGATCAGCTCTGCCTTCGTAGTACTGACCCATGGGCTAATTCTGTATAACCGCCCCCAAGACACTCGCACTTTAGAACTGTATAGTTCCGCGTCGTGAAGTGGTTAAAATGTGATTGGGTGCCAATACCACATGTATACATGTATGTCTAACTTGTTTTTGTTTCCAAACAGCTTGTTCTGCCAGAATACGTTGTGCACATCTTCTACAATCTGCTGTTCCTTGCAGCATTTCAGTTTGGAACACTTGCGTTTAACATCCCACTCATAGCATATCACATCTACAGGTAATGTTTTACCAGTTGGGAACTTCTGCTAGATTGAGCATAATCGCTCTATTGAGCGATTTCGCCCAATGGAACGGCGCGGTTGTTCAAGCTGCCAGGTTCAATCGCTTGATCGTGCTGCGGAACGGAGGCAATAGCCCGTTTAGGCGTTGGTGGGAGCAGCTCATTTGGCACGATTGAGCACGGTTATAAAATATCCATTAACAGCAAAATCCATCAGCATATGAGGTTCAGAATTTTACAGCGTAATGTAGAAATATATGCCTTCCAGAAAAACAGCCATTAACTTATTTTATCCAAGTACAAATGACACAAATAATTGAAAAAAACTTCAACAGATGCCGCATAAATCCTGAAAGTGTTCCCTAACGTGGCGCACTCAACACTGATTGGCTGAAATGTTGAGAACCATGCCACGGTGGCCTGTGATGACCAATTGCACGCACGCACTGTGATACAGGACACAACGCAGATAGGTATGATTTTATTCACGTGAAATGCCTATTACAGGCTATCGAGCATGAAATCACGTCAGCATAAAGCAAACGGCGATGCCTTCACATTCCGGTAAATTTCTCGTAAATTAATGATTCTTTTCCATATTTTAGTTTTGAAATTTATGAAGGTACTTGATAACTTTATTTACTTTTCATGCCAAGTGCAACAAATTGTTTATTGCGCCACGAAAAAACAAAAATCAAAGTGCGCCACGTTAAGGGAAACACCCCTATCGTTCGCCAACAACTGGTATCCGGCTGTCCATAGACTAGTGCACCAAAACACTAACCAGTGACGAAGTTGGCAACAGTTTGCATAAGTGGAACGCAGCCCTACGAATATGGATGATCGGCAAAATTGTACGTAAACCGGACCTTTTTTCTTGGCTTCCGCTGTTTACGAATTATCAAATTTATCCCAATAGAACATGCGCAAATGCATAGTTTAATGCGCAAACTCATTTAAACGAAGCCCGTACTCCATTCCGCAGCTCGATTGAACGATTGCAGCTCAAAGCGGCGGCCAAACGGTGGCTTGATTGAACTGACAGCCGAATCGAGCGATTACGTTCGATCTAGCGAAAGTTCCCAACTGTTTACAGCAGTATTAAATTTTTATGCAATATTGGATGTCTTTGAAGGTGATATGACGATATACCACACGAGTTATGAAAATACCGAACGAATGAAGACAAGTTCAGTATTTTTATGACGAGTGCCGTATATTTTTATATTATGAAGTTTGAATAAGTGATTATTTTTAGGGATTATGACCCAGGGACCGCCAGGGTGAATGAATTCGAACCACGGCCCTGCTTAACATGCAGATGCCCTGCACGTTAAGCAGAAGGTCCGTGGTTCGAATCCCGGTGGAGCCAAGTTGCTTTTCACTGCATCCAGATTTCTAAAACTCTATGGACATTTGTCCACATTTGTATCGTATTTTCATATCACCTGCAAAAGCTTCATTTTATATAATGTCATTTATTTGTCGAGTATTTTTTCCCATGTAAAGAAACTCTCTGTACAAAACTTGTGGGAAAAGTAAAACTTGCCACTTTTAATAAACCCTTTTACGGTTATCAACGCCATCTTGTTTACGGGGCACTTCGAACATGCGTTGTCGTGTGCGTGCGCTGATTGTAGCTAATGCACAGTGACCTAACAATGCATTCGTATACGATCCGCGCACGCAGACAGCAATGCGTGTTCGAACTGCCCCGTGAACAACATGGCGTTGATAACGTGAAAGGGTTTATTGGCATTAGTGTATTTTACAGGTCTGAAAATGTTTTAGCATTTGGATGCAGTGCGCCTGGAATTATTCTATAATTACATGGCATGCAATAATGGACAGAAGCTGTATATGCTATGGATCTACCAATCAGAATCATAGATTCAAGTTTGTTTGAAGATAATAGCGAGAATTTGGCGTGCATGGATAGTGATCCTGATTACGTTTCTAGCCAAACCCAAAATCTTTACCTATCGCTATCTGTTTTTCACTGAGGTGTAAAGGCGTTGGTACAAGTGGAAGAGCTGTGTAAACGCTACAAGTACACACAGACCAATGACGTAAAATACGCTAAAAGTAGTTGTATTAGCTAACCATGTGCAACTGAAACGTCACTATTAAAGTGTTTAGATTTTTCAAGATTTTTTTTTAACCTATAAGAATCATATAAAATACCATGGTGTAATTACTGCACTGCTTTACGAAACCAGATAATTTATTTTGCAAAACATCAGTGTTTTTGTTATGATATCCTTGAAAATATACGGATTGAGAACACAACATTTCAGAATGGTAATGAGAAAAATATGACATTTGACATTTGACATGGCATCAACATTTCAACACCCATGGGAAAAATGGGAGTTTCAAAAATGTGATCTGGACACGCTCCTTTAACTGTTATAATACTAACTATTGGCGTTTCCTTCCTAGATATGCAAACCGGCCAGTCATGAGCTCCCCAGGGCTGTATGATCCCACAACCATCATGAATGCTGATGTCTTGTCTCGATGTATGAAGGAAGGCTGGATCAAGTTAGCCTTTTATCTCATCTCTTTCTTTTACTACTTGTATAGGTAAGAAACTCGATCTCTTAAATCTTGGAAAAATTAATTTGTGCTTTAGTGATGTGGTCAGTTCAAACAAGAGCGTGATTCCAAACTGGTAAACACTGGATGAAAATGTCAAAATTTCCTAAATTAATCAAAATAATACCTCGAACAGTGAAAAAAACAAAAACAAAAAAAACTTGAAAACGTTTTGGTGTAGACCTATCTGGTAACTAGGTTCTCTTTTACTGTACATTCATCATTAGGTGGGAGACTTTTAGAGCATGAACTATACATTGTGTGTTGCTGCTAAACCGAACAATGCACAGCCATGTCTCACACAGTGCACCTTCTTCGCATACAAACATGTGCAACTTGTACTAAGTGATGACAAAATGTAATAGATTAGCAGCAACACAAAACATGCAGTTCATGCACCGGAAGCTCCCCAGCTAATGTTGAATGTACAGGAAAGGAGATCCTAATTACGGAATTGGTCCGTAGTGTGTAGATACTCCATATGAGGTGATGTCACAACTATCACTACATTGCAGGAATGTTTACAGTTATGGCCCACGTGGTCTGAAGTCCGGCTACTAAAAATGAAGGATTAAGGCGCTGTCACACTTTTGCAAATATAGCTACCGGTAATGTGTGCCCGACGTTTTGTGAAATTTGGGTGTACGTTCGTGTAAGTTGTCATTCATTCGTGACACGTTTGGCATAAATTGTATTCATCAGGGGTTCGCAGAGGTGCGCTGGGCAATGCTGTACGGTGCGACTTAAATGGTCGCATTGGCGCCTAAAAATGCTCACATGCGACCAGTGATTAAATTCTTATCGCCACTGGCGACCAAAAAATTTGCACCTTAGTCGCCCAAGGTGGGCATTAGTGATGTTTACGGGCAGTACAATCTAGTGTTCTCCTCTCTTACTTGCGGCATGCAAACGATGATCGCGATCACTTCATTATTTTTCCATTTCGCCACGCGCCACACACGGCCACAGCTTGGGTCTGCATTGTGTCCTTAGGAGCCAGTGGCTCCTTATTTAATTTTTCTCTGTACAGCGTTGGCGCTGGGGGTCTAATTGTTTTGGACATGTTCAAAATGTTGAGCGTGTGACAACGTAGTGATCAATATGCCATGTATACGTTGAGCATTCGCTGTAAACGTTTCACACGTTGGGTGTAGGTTGCTTCTTCGTCAGCTGTTTGGCCACATATGTCCAACCCATCTGGAACTTTGTTATACCGAATGCCCAACGTACATGTATACATAGCGTTTATCTAATGAATGGCCAACGAATACACAACGTATTCCGACGTACAACAACTTTCACCAGGCGTCCATCTAACGTGCATGACGCTAGACTACCGATATAGTAACGTGTGTGTACAGTACAGCTACAATATAGGTAGCTTTTTCAGTCACATCTGTGGCGTCACCGAGCTAGCTCCTTCATCATTCCTGCTCAGCTGGTCATCAGAGATGGAGAATGCTCAGGGACTCCGGATTCAATATCTTCTGGCCGTTCATAAACATGAAAATGACCTGAACCAGCTTGGAGAGCGTATTTATGGGTCAGCGGAGGCACGTCACGTGACCGGACGCTAGTTATGCGCTCAGCATTCGTTCCTCATTCATTGGGCATTCGTTTTATATGTCAAGAGTTCGCTTAGAAACAGATTTTGGCCGACAAATTGAGCGTATCTGGACTTTGCCAAATTTCGAGAAATAAAATCCGTACGCTAGGCATAAGTTAGCTTTATTCGCTACTATGTGACGGGCGCTTTAAGTAGGCCTATTGGTCATACCTCTGCAGTGTTTGAATTAGCAGGACTCAAATTAAGTGTTTAAAGGGAAAGGCAATGGGCCTTGCTTTTTTCCATTATTGATATTGGAAATCACAATAATTATGTCAGTTTAAAAACAAGATGTTTGTGCAGAATGGCCCTGATCATGTCAGTATATACATGTGTGTGCAAAGGTTTACTTGTATGCAGAGCTTTTTTACCCCATAACTTATTTAACATTATAAATCTTTCTTTTCTTCCAGCATGATCTATGTGTTGGTTTCATCATAAAATCACTGAACTTCTCGTGACAAGAGCGCAAGTCAAGATGAAGTCATTTTTCTATTTTTAGGCAAAAATCCAAAGTGAAATTTGTACTTATGTATGTTTTGTAAAATGTGACAGTTTGGAAGTACAGCAATGTAAACATAAATAGCCTCTTTAGTTGTATTCATTTCATGTTGGAATTCTACTATGGGGCAGTTCCATGGTTAGTTACGTTACATTTTAGCAGTTGCATGGGCTGTACAGTTGCAGGGGCTGCTTTAAAGGAGAACCATACCCAAGAGACAAAAGATGTTGTGCTTACCAAGTGCAACTCATACATTATTGTTATAAATGCAAATAACAAGAGATATGACCCACTGGAAAGCAGATACGACATTTACGAAGAATGGCAATTGCAGCATTACCACATTGTATGGATGCTGCCATTTTGTCAAAAAACTGGGCAAAAAATGATGTTTTTGGCAATACACAAAAAGGTTGTTTGCAAACATCAGTTTTTGCCAATTTTTCGGACATAATAGCAGCACCCTTGAGCCATTCTTTGTAAAGTCTTTATCTGTTTTACAGTGGGTCATATTTATATATTGGATGGATTTGAGGGTGATATGAGAATATACCGCACGAGTCATGAAAATACGGAAAAGACATCAAATTGTATTGTAATATATAAAATGCAGCTTATACTTTCTTTGTTTTGTTTTTGTCCGTTTGTGTTAAAAATTTCAGCACATTTGCAACGTTTACAACTGCATGTGCTTTTGTTTACTGTTGTACAGTATTTTTCGTTACTGTACTGCGTGTTGCGGGTACACCGTTACACACGTGTACATTGTACAGTGCATTCACTCGATGACGCGTGCCTACGCGTGTGCTTTTGTGCGCCCAGCATGGACGCACATCGGATTGGGGCTGCACAGTATCAGAAAAGCACAGTATCTGCAAAAGCTTCATTTTATATAATAATTCTTGTTTTTGGTATAAAAATGTGCGAGTTTCACTTGCTTAGTACAATGTCTTGTGTTTCTTGGGTGTAATTCCCCTGTAATAAAATGCCTGTCAGTTCTCCATTATGCTGCCAAAAGGGTGCGTGCCTTTGCACAGACGTTTCCTAAGAAAGGACATAACTGAAAGAAAGTCATGTTTCTGTACATGCGTGTATTTCTGCATAGGATATGGCATGCCGTAACTAATACGTGTAAAAAAGACCATGTTCTACTTTTGATCTTGAATAACTTTATCATTTTCAACAAATTTAACCCAAAATTTCACATGTAAACAAGGCCTGACAAATTTCCTTGAGCGAGTTTCATCAGTTTTATCAAGAGGTTGAGATTTAAACGCCATACGAGAAAAAACCCTAAATTTGAGAATTTGCCACTTTCGACTTGGCATCCGCCATTGTGAAGAAAACTGTCTATGTCTGAGGTCCCTTTGCACCTCTTGATGAAATTGCACGAAATGATCAAGATGGTTTGTGTAACATTTAGAGTGATCTCGCCTTTCCTCAGAAGCTTGTGGCTCAGCACGCACATTCTACCACCGTCTCCAGTGCCGTATTGACATTAAAGGAGGCCAAGTCGAAAGTAGCAAATCCTGACTTGTTTTCGTATGGCGTTTAAATCTCAACCTTTTGGACAAAACTTAAATTTAAAGGCAGTATACATGATTGGTATCTCGAAAATCAGAAATGTTGACAGATTTACGCCTAACTTACACAATATAAACATGATGACCGTAGAAAACTTTCCCTCAAATGGTTTTGTCTGAAGTGCTATAGTCTTTGAGAAATGAGTAAAACAATTATTTTTCGTCTCATGGACGAAAATTCAATTTCCCCCCCCCCCCCCTCCCCTCCCCCCAAAACCATTTCGCCCAAGTGCCACTTCGCCCCAAAACCACTTCGTGCACAGGAGGTGGTTCAGGGCGAAGTGGTTTTGGGGCAAAATGACTGCAAACCCCTTTTTGACTGTTAAGACCATGGAGGAAGGAATGGTTAGACGAAGTACGGAGCTGGTTTTTGCTCGGGTTGGTTTTAATCATGCATATCTTCAATCACACAGGGGGATAAAACTATTTGTAACAGTTTACCAATCATGTATACTATCTTTAAATCCGTTGAAAAATTACAAGTTATTTAAAATTAAAAGTAGGACATGTTTTTTTGACACGTAGTACTTTCATGTTTCAAGCATTTTTGGAAAATCACGGTTACAGTAAACTCTTATTATAGCGCTGTTCAAGGATGGAACTAAAATGAGCCTTATATCCAATGAGCGCACAAACCAATGCTTACACAATGTATAAAGCAACATCCGGGACTTGTAAAAGGAGCTTTATATCAGAGGGCGTTGTAACAAGTGTTTAATGTAGTTACATTACTTTCAGTTATGTTAGAATTAATCCACTAAAGTGAATTTATAGCATTTTTTTTTACCATGGAGAGTTGTGTGACACCAAACATACTGTTGGTACCTGATGGTAAAATTACAGTTAGATTCTTCTGTGTTTGATTTTCTAAAATGTGGTGCTTTGAGTACTTCTATATTAGATTGCGCTCGTCTTTCACTAACTATTGCTTTGGTTAAAAACAATTGAACTGTTGTGGCATTACAAAATATAGGATTTTTAGCTATGTCTTGGAATGACATCTACCTAGCATCTAACTAGGTGTAGCCATGGAGGAAGAAGCCAAACAAAGCATGCTGGAGGCAGACATTACTCTGCATACAAACGTCATTTCCCCCACTTTATTTTGCATGTATTTCACCCCTGCAATGCCGAATAGTCTTCTCGTAATTGCAGAATAAAGTACTCTGTTGTAATTTCTTGCACGCAATAACAGATTGCAGAACACGAAGCCTTTATTTGAAGGACAACAAGAACTACTTTCCAATTACATTTCTGTGATCTTCCGCCATTTTGAACCGCGCGATGAACATGCACCAAAACCAGCTCCAAACTTCGGTTCTGTTTGATCAGAACAATGATGTCACACAGCATAACCGAAGTCCCGAAAACGCCCAACCAATAACTGAACCTTCTGGTTAGCTGTCGCCAAAACACACCCTTGGACTTATGGTTTTGGTAGTTATAAAAGTAGGACATTTAAAGTATTCCTTTTTAGGGGAATCTTGGGAATCCAACATATTTATTGTACTTTATTCTATCAGTATCAGATTGGTATGGTGCCTAATCTCCGCGTATAAAATAATTAAACCGAATATTCCCCAAGATAGAAAATCTATGAACCTTATCAGGATTCGAACCTGAGACCTCTTGCACACTGGGCAGATGCTCTACCAGCTAAGCTATGAAGCACAGTGGTACACTAGCTTAGGTTTTTCAGAACCAAAGGACCATGTATTTTTCTTGGTGTTGCCTGGATGTGTAACATAATATTTGGTGTGGCAATCAAGAAATAAAATAGATATTTGCTAAGCAGAATATTTTTTAATTCACAAACGATGAATTGCTCAATCTTTGTATGAATTGGTACTGAATACTGTATGTTGTTTTGTAAATACTCAATGTTGATGTAGCTACGTAAGCGGTATTTTTTGTCAATCTGGTTACTAAAGTGTGACGTCAGTTGCCAGGGTATGGGTCTAAACATTCACTGGTAATCTGCAAAAACCATCGCTAAAGCACAGTGAAACAGTTCACTGGTTTTAGTGCAGACCCAGTAACCTTGGCAACACACCAAGGGTGACATTTTCACGTTAGTACAATGTATACAGCTAATTTCGGTTTAAATTTAACATCAAAAGGACAAATTTTCCCCTTAAAGGGTCACAAAGACTTTTAAAAAATGACAAATCAGAAATGATGTTTGTTCACAAATCAATAATACCTAATGTGAGCAATAACGTGACATCACAACTTTACACATGGAAATTACTTCAGCAAAACCCAAAACTTGTAATTACACCTTTAAAATTGGTTTCAGATTGTCAAGTTTTTTATAACCATGTGGAAAAAAACACATCAACCTTTTTAAAGTACATGTATGGCATATCAAAAAGAGAGGGCACAATTTTATTTGGATATAGTTTTTATCAAGAAACATGAGTTACGTCTTGTAATTGTTAGCGAAACAAAATCATAGTTATCAGTTATTTTGATTAACTTTGAAACTATACCGAAACCAAAGTTCATCAGGGTCTCTTCACATAACATAGCTATTAAGAGTAAAATACATGTAAATTGCTTTTTAAAACCTTCACATTTAAAGAAAAGATAATTTGGCATTGATAGAAATATTTTATTTGGCAATATGTGGGCCTCAAAACATTTGTACCCAAACGAAATGTTCACAGTGTGTGACCAATCAAGTAATATTACTTTCTTGAAATTCATGAAAATAAATACCAATAATTTTGAGAAATGGCTTTGATTGCTTGTAAGTACATGTACACGTAACTGTTTCTTGCCTTGATTTGGATTTAGTCCCTTTATCACATAAACGGGCATAGCTTTAACTTTACTTTATTATCAACTCAAGATGACAAAGAAGGAGGTCATGGAGATGCAATGGGACACTTTGGAAGAGGGAGGAAAAACCCACGTACACGCCCCGGAATCGGACCTGGGAAACCAGAGGTGGAAGGCGGGTTAAGAATGAGTGAAAGTGTTTGTGTAAAGCGGGCCTCCCACTGTGCGATTTTTGCCACAATTTTCCCACGATTAGCTACGATTTGGTACGATTATGTACAGAGTCTATAGACAGTATCTGGTAATCGTACCTAATCGTTGGCAATTCGTGGCGAAAATCGCACAGTGGGAGGCCCGCTTAAAGGGCCCTTATTTAAAACCACTCTACTCAGTTAAAGTCATAAAAATCCTGTTTGGAGCTTGCTTTGGGGGTTAAAACAAAGGTTTTTAGTATTTATGTTAATGAGAATATGCATATTCATGACCAAGGTCACTATGTCACAAGAGGCAGACACAGGAAAATCACATTCCACTGTGCACAAAAGATTCAACTTTTTTCTCAATTTTCCAGAAACTTTTGTAATCCATGGCTGTTTGAGTTTGTTTTACATGTTGCCTGCTGTAAGCCATGACAAAACTGGGGGTAGAAACTGCAGCAATTTGCCACAAGTCCAACTTGAAGTCTTATGTTTTTTCTTAACTTTTCCCTTCTGTCTTCCTTATGTGATGCACTCAAAACAGCGCCCTCTGTCTGTGATTTATTGCAGTGAAATCTTCAAAGTTGAAAAAGGCCACCTTTTATTGATTTTACATCCAAACGAACAATAGTATGTCTTGCTGAACAAGTAATCCGTCATTATGAAGCAAAGCTTAGGCACAAAGTTGTTTAGCATGTCACAGGCCCTTTAACTCAAATTTTGTGTGGTGCATCTACTCTGGCTAAAGCGGGCCTCCCATACTGTGCGATTTTCGCCACGAATTTCCTACGAATTGGTACGATTATCGGAGACTGCCTATAGACTCTACACACAATCGTGCCCAATCCTGCCCAATCGTACCCAATCGTAGGAAATTCGTGACAAAAATCGCACAGTGGGAGACGCAGGCCCGCTTAAAGCGGGCCTCCCACTGTGCGATTTTTGCTACGAAATAGGTACGATTAACTACGAATTGGTACGATAACCAGAGACTGTCCATAGACTCTACACACAATCGTAGCAAATCGTAGCCAATCGTACCTAATTCGTGGCAAAAATCGCACAGTGGGAGGCCCGCTTAAGGTCATCAGCAACCAAAGCTTTTCATCAGTTAAAATAATTTGAACGTCACAAACATGTTCCTGGTTATGGTCACCAAACCATGCTGCCAAAGAGGGCGCTGTTCATGCAGACCACAGAGGGTACGTTGGAATCAGGCCCGTCCGAATTCAATGGCTGTGGCTTGCAAATTTACACACGAAACAGTGTAAGACCTGAGGTGGACGGCTTGAGCACTTCGAGACACTCACATGTAATACTCTAAGGCTGCGTTCGGGCGTGTACTCGTGTTAACACGAGTTATACTCCTGTGCGCGTGAACGGCAAGAATAACGACACTCGGGTCAGTGAGAGTATGCTCTCACTACTCCCCAACAAATGGGGAGTGTGCTCGTACTCCTGTCAAGTGTCATGTGATTTGTACGAAGATGGTGGAATATGGGTGGGATTTTTGGTGAATTTGCTCAACGTGTCAACTCAATAACTGAAACAATAAATCACTAAGGTTTGTTTTAGACGGCATCAAAGGTTCTCACGACTTACGGCCTGTATTTCCTCAGTTTATGTGAGCAATGAAACTGCATTTTTTGTGCAGTGATGGCAAGAGACGTCCATCTTCAGTGATTGCCATTCGCGCACGCGGACTGCGGATTTGCCGTTCGCGTGATGTGACCCGAGTGCAATGCGCACGCATTACTCCCGAGTAACGAGAACTGCACGCCCGAACGCAGCCCAATAGACGCCGAAGCGAATACGTCACTTTTGTTGGTTGCCTAGGCAATGGCTCTTCGCTAAAAAATCACAGAATGTCGATGTCCCAGCGCTTATGCAATTAATGCCGTAGCCGACGGCTCAATATTTAAAGCCAATTACCATGACAACCAACATTTCGACTCCCCATTTCAAGACGCAGTCAATCCTGGGGATTGTTGTTTTAAATGTTTGGTGGCCACTGTGTGCTGGATATCTTATCCCGCGATATATTTTGGCATCTTCTCTTTTGATGAAAGAATCGCAAGCATTAAAGGAACAGCTCGTCAGCAATGCGCGCGCGCCAAAATCGTGCCACGAAATACGCAGCTCCATAGCAAAGGAATAGAGCTGCGTATTTTATATGATAAGTCATGTTCAGACGAGCACTCCCTTCGAAGGTATAGTTAACAACGACAGTCCCACAAACAACGACGCGTGTCCACACGTGCTTTAACAACGACGCGCAGACTATAGACATGCACACGGCACACGTACGTACGTACGTGCGCGCTCGTAAGTAGCGCGCTACTCACAATATTTCTCGTGGGTAAATCGTCGTAAGTGCGTCCACACGGTCACTACTTACTCACGAGCGCCCACTACCAACGACTTAACTGTAAGTTAACAACGATCGTCTAAACACACCTATTGTTAGGTTAAAACGAAATCCATTTTCTGAAAAAAAATTCTGAACACGCTCCTTTTTAGGGATCTGTGACTTTTTATTTGTTTTTATTAATGCAAGCTTAGTTTTATTAACAAAGATGATTTTACCGCGGACCTAGCTGTGTAACGCGAAACTCCTGGTGGAAAATTAATTTCTGGACCCGGCATTGCTGGTTAGGCCTAATAAAAGTGAAATCTCAAAACAGAATGGCGACATATGGTGACTGTAACGTAATACACCCAGGCTTCTTACGAAATAATTAAGAGATTATCTAATCCGCTATTTATTTGTTGAACAGCGTTCGGATCTGTTGCAGGTGGACATTCTAAAAGTTTACCGCTGGTCACCGGCAGTAAAAGGACGGGGTGGGAAACAGGAACGTACAAAAGTCATCAATAATGTTCGCGTGCCATGACAACAGAAATGATTGACAGATTGTCCTGCTTGAGCCTGTTCACTTCACTGCGCAGCTGCTCCGAAGAATAAGCCAAGTCTACCCGACGACTATTTTATCTGTTGTTGAATCTCAAAGCAGAGATGTAGCGTCAGGTATCATCCCAGATAGTATTTTTTTCAAATAAGGAATGCTCGTTTAACAAGGCTAAATTAATTGACCGAAGGCGAACTGGGCCCGATTTTAATATCGTGCATTAAAGTCCTTTTAATTTACCATTCGACTGAAAAACAAAAAACAAATGGAAGATAGGCCTACATGTATAGAAGGGGTTTCAACTATCTATGCAAAGGTTTGCCCGAGATGATGTACATGTATTTTCATAAAAAAAGGATAATTAAAGATTAATTTTTATAAGGGCACCATTGTGTGAATGGAACCATGCCCCCAATTATGGACAGCCGAAGTGTGACGAGGTTGCCATGGTAACAGGGGCGGATCCAGGAATTTTCCCAGGAGGTTTTTTTTCCACCAGGGAGGGGTTTTTCCCGTCAGATTTTTATGTCCGCTTGTTTCGGACAGGCGGACACGCAAAGAATGCATTACATTATATTTTTTGGTGTCGGAGCAGGGGGGGGGGGGGGGGGGGGGGGGGGGGGGGGGGGGGATCCGCGCCTGGGTAATTAGCTCTAAACTATCATGGCCGTCGAAAAAACTACGGTTGAATGATTTTGTAGTGTAGAGCCAATTGCCTATAGGCAACCCAAAAAAATGACGTATTCACTTCGACAGTCTATTACTGTTCTCAGAACGTTGGTGAGATACTGAGCTGACTGAAACCAGTGTTGTAGTCGAGTCACCAATATTGAGTCCGAGTCTGAGTCTCGAGTCACTAGCCTGAGTCGAGTCCGAGTCTCGGGTCATTAGCCTCAAATCCGAGTCCGAGTCACGAGTCACTTTCCTCGAGTCCGAGGACTTCACGAGTCACTTGTTCGTCAAATTAATGAAACTAAATCTGCTATAATTTCATTCACAAAATAATGTGAAATGATGACGTACTCGTGCACTCCTTGCCGGCCTGGTGGAGCCTTGTACATATACGCATCGGACTGTTTTTCCCCAAGAATCCTGCACTTAAGCGGGCAAACAAATATATATATTTTTTCTTTTTTGAAATATGTGACTCGTGAGTCACGAGTCACCATGTTCGAGTCCGAGTCATCATGGTCGAGTCCGAGTCCGAGTCATTTTCCAATGTGACTTGACTCGAGTCCAAGTCATGAAAATTGTGACTCGAGTCGGACTCGAGTCCGAGTCCTGGACTTGAGTGCTACAACACTGACAGAAACAAACGTTGGTTTTCATCATACACATCCCCAATTACACATAAAGATGACTGCCGTTTGTAACAGTCTTCCCATCCTATAATCTACTTTCGTGTATGGGTCTGTGCAAGAAAGTGCACTTGTCTTGTGTAAATTATCCCAGGCACCGCACTACAAAAATTGGCAAGCCAGGAAAACGCCCCGATTTTTCGATTGATATTTACTATGCGAAAAAAATTCACCTGATGTTTCACGCACATAATTTTTGTGAGTGCACAAAACGGCCGTCTGCCATTATCAATCTCATTATGATGCACCTGTACACAGTTATAACACCACACAGTTTGTGTAGGATGCCCTGGACGCGCGATCGCAGAAAGAACGTGTGCCTGTGAATTCACAAATTACATGGCTGCTTTTTCTTCGGGCCAGAGTGATCGAATCTTGTCGCCTAAACTGTCAATTTCCAGCCAGATTACTGACATATCTCCGGGTTCATCGGTCTCCGTGTCTCTCTCTTCCCGATGTGGATACGGACTAAGTGAACAGTATTGCCTTTGGATCAGTATTTGAGAGAAATTTCCGTTTGATGATTTTGTAGAGATCGGCGTTTTGACGAGGACATCGCGCACGGAAAGACTGACTCGACCGACACAAGGCGGCGTACGGTGGCCTAAATGGCACAGAGGGTAGGTATACCGGTAGGCTAGCTATCTTCTGCGTGTAGTGAATTTTATCATTGTGTGCTGAATGTGTAATCCAGTCAACTCGTTCAAGCCTCGTTTCAGGCTTGGTATTTTATTACTTTATGTTGCAACTGGAATTTAAGGGAAATAGCTTGCATGTATGCCATGTACAGTAGGGTACTATTAAAGCGTGGGTATATTCGACCACGAGGGGAATTCGACCAGCCTTAATTAAAAATGCACTCAATATCAAACAACTATGCTAAAATCGTAATTAACCTACAGACTGTCTTGTTTAAGTCGCACCATGGGTACTGACCCAATACAGCTCAAACGATAAAAATAAAATGAGTTTGAAACATGAAATGAAGAACCATCGTGATTTAAAGGAGTGTGACCAGATCACTTTTTTTTACCCATAACTCCCCGGGACTTACCTTATGGGTCATGAGATTTTTATATCATAACATCCGTTATATTTTTCTGATTACGAAACTGAAACTCCCGCGCTTCTAGGCCGCATATTTCCGAGGATATCGTCGAAAATCCACCGATTATTTGTAAACTAATTTTCCAGTATCGACGTTTATCCGCTGAAAGCATACTCGATAGTTTTGTTCAATTTTTTACTGGAAATTGCGAATGTTTTCGGGTTTTTGGGACATGGGAGGTGTGTATGGGAGTTACTTGATAATATTGGTAAGTTACATCGAAAACTATTTTCCAGAAACTCTGGTCACGCTCCTTTAATGTGATCGCCTTAGGCTAATGAAACTCGATTTTATGTTTCCCGTAACCCGCCCGCGTTTGGATTTTTCGGCCGCGTTTCAGATGCCAAAATCCAAAAACAATTCATTATTTTGTATTTTCCCCCAAAATATAAAGTTTTTAATTTTTTTCTCCTGCCATTTTTGTTGGATATTTAAAAGCAGCGCTCGAATTTCACATTTTGGGCGAGGTGCTCATTCTCGTCCTCCCGCCAAAAAATGTTAACGTAATTTTCTTCCTCCATAAAAACAAAAAAAAACCCCCAGAAGCAGAGTATCGGCGCGGCTGGCCAGCGGTACGTGAACGTTTGTAACAGTGTTTTAATATAAATTCCTGGAGATCTAAGACATTGCGCTGCCCATGCCATTTTTTTGATGCATGTACCCCGTGTGCAAATCACGCGCAAGTCCGGCGCGCTGCTAGCTGTACCATGGAGGAAGAAACATACGGGACCGTCCGCTCCATCGTACTAGTTATTAAATCCGTGGTTTGTACTGTAGCTGTGAGTGCTAGCCTAGAACTAACACACAAACTACAAATGGGCAATCGTTAGCGAGCGGCGCGCGGACCACAAATGGGCCTTGACACTAAAAGTTGACTGCGGCTAGCTTTTTAGGTACCGCTGACGCGTAGAATCGCATCGTTTTTTTTGTCGTGTTTTGGAGAAGGTTGCATCATCCTCCATGGTTGTATGATGTGAGACAAATAAAATGTTCGTGTCAGTGAAGATACAGGAAGGGGGTATAACCAAGATGACTATCACGACTGTGTCTCAAACGTGCACTTTGTTGCAGTTAATTGAGTCAATTGTCGAACTCGGAAACAGTAGGCCTAGGCCCCTACGTGTTATTAAATAAAGGTAAGAAAAGCATGGGTGCAATTCCCATTTGAAATGTGTGGACTGATATAAATGTGTTTCGTTATTTAAATATATCTTGATCCTTAAATAAATTTGTCATAAATACCTGGGAAATGGTGAAAGATATTTTATTAAATACAAATTTGTGTATAAGTTGATCAGGGTTGTGTTTTAACACAGTCACACTATCAGAGGGTATAGAGCGCCCTAAGTTTTGATCAAATAGCTGTTATTTTGCAAATAATGAAATGCTACACAGTAATGAATAATGAATAATAATATAGTTGCCTCATTTGGGCTTGACAAAAATGTTACAGGAAACATAAAATCGAGTTTCATTAGCCTTATATGAAATCCAGTATAACAAACAAGTACACGCTACTATGTGGCGTCAGTTGGATGGAATGGAGATTTTTAATGAACTTTTGGTCATTTTGCATGCTGTTAATTTGACCAGTAAGAAATTGCCGGTCTAAAAAGCTGTCTTGTGTTTAAACAATGGTAGTCGAAAAACACATTTCACTT
Organism: Henricia sp. BOLD:AAB3569; assembly: GCA_037783545.1. Classification (NCBI taxonomy): domain Eukaryota; kingdom Metazoa; phylum Echinodermata; class Asteroidea; order Spinulosida; family Echinasteridae; genus Henricia; species Henricia sp. BOLD:AAB3569. The sequence goes on along the minus strand of JBBELK010000430.1, from coordinate 357,381 downwards.
CAGTGCTTGGATATTCGATCACTTAATGCTTTGCTGAAACATGTGTTTGTTGTATTATCGAATGTGTTGCAACTGTCTTTCGTCCCAGTAAACTTATGCATATCTAATAAAGTTTACGATGTGAATGTGCATGTTGTTAAATAAACATAAACAATATATTTTGTCACTCGGCTCCACAATTTACAATTTCCTGCAATCAAACTGCATTAGACGAATAATGCAACACTATGGTCGATTTCCACATCATTAAGACCTCATCTTGGTGGCCAAGCTGCACCTCATCCATCGGTCCTCCAGTTTGGGGCTTGATGTAGAATGAAAGGCAATTACCTCGGCATATTGTTAAAAAGTTTTGCCTGGCTCCTCCTCGGACGCAGCTTTTATATTCAAATGAACCTTATCCGGTCGAATACCCCCACTTTTACCCTACTTACAAAAACCTTTTGGTGGTAATTTTGAGTGAATCCTCCCTTCACTGATTGCACAGTGGCACGCTAAAACAAATCCCCCCTCGTCCAAAAATGGTACGTGCTGGATCGCAATACGGGTAGTCTGGTGCTTGGCTCTGTTAATACGCGAGCGCTATAGCGCAGAGGCAGGACTCTAGGATATAATATCGAATTTGGTAATTTCGGGGTTTAAAGAAACTTCAAACATGCATGCTAGCGCAGGTTCTGCTTATGAATTTGAATTTGATCATCAAATTGTTAAAAACCAAGGTGTGTACATCAGTTTTGAGAGTATTACGGCCAGGAAGGTATGTAGAACGTGTAGAGATTTTGATTTTAAAAAAAATTGCAATTTCCTGTAAAAAGACTTGCTTAAAGATTCCATTTTGAGCAACGATTTTGATAGGAAAAAAAAAGGTTCTATTTAAAGTATAGGCCTTTTAAGCATATCATATAAAAACCAGCCTATACTTTCAGTATTTGGAAGTAGCTCGAAATTTGAGTAAGTAATTATTTTCTAAAATCATCCAAGCTATCAAATCCAATAATTAATTTCCTTAAATTTTAGTTGTGACCTAAAGTAGGGACGTCATCGCTCACGAGGGCACAGGTTACACTGTTCAATTTCACAACGCATCCTAATAACTAATACTGTTCAGTTTCTGATGTTGCGTATCATGAAAAATAAGCTCTAAAACATTACAACATTGTTCAATTGAAACATTTAAAATAAATACTGAAAATAAAGCACACTTTATGCATTTTTAAAAATGTATATTCGGGCACAGCAAGATATTTGTTTGATAGTGAGATTGCTGGTCCAAAAACAGGTAGTTTGTGTTGCGAGACAGAATTGTGAAACTGGAGATTGGGGAGATTGTTGTTTGTGTTTGTGCAAAATTTCATTAAAGAAAACATTTAATTTGCTTGTTGTTTTTATCATATCAAAAAATGATTAACGGCTCCTTTTTGCAAATGTCTTTGAGTGTGTCGTCTTCATTCCAGGCATAAATGTGTGCTATTACACATAGACAATGGAAAACGGCCGATTTGTAAGATGCATATCTCGGCTACCGCTTGCTCAATTTACGCGATGAATGTTGTTTTGGAATTTACAGGAAATCATCTGTAATGTGAGATGACATTTTCAATCACAATCGAACTTAAATGTTTTTTTCCCTACCTAAAGTAAAAAAATACCAAGGCTTTTGTTGTTACATGTACCGGTAGTTGATACAATCGCGAGGGACGTGCTTTGTGTTCTTGTTTTTGCCACATACATGTAGCTCAAAAAATAGCAAGCTCACGTGCCTACAAGTGCGAGTTATTGTGGTAATGATACTTGATAGTCCATGGGCCAGACCAGATATTGGTACCACCCAAGGTGGCAAAACATTAAGGGTGCCAAAAGCTTTGTAGGATCGACCTAAGTACAAAACCATGTGATAGCATCTCCAAATGAGCAGCTTAGTCTCTGTTTTTCTTAGTTTTGTGTTTTGCCATTAAGTTACATGATAATTCCATTATATCTACATCCTTTGGCATATGGGTTGGCATAATATTAATTACGCTGTTACTGCAGGTGGTTATGTCAATAAAATACAGACAGGCAGTTGGTGAACAATGAATCCTATGGCAGTATGTTGATTGTTACTATAAATTTGTAAGGGAGAGGCGGGGGGGGGTGGGTGGGGGGGGGTTGGGGGGGGGGGCTGGGCTGGGTGAAGGCTCTTACCAATTCAGTGACACAGGCGTTCTGATTGACTTGTTTTGATTATTTGAAATAAAATGTGATATTATTTTATTCCAAATTTGTATTTTGTCCAATTGTACCGTTTTTACTGGGTTAATTCTATATTACTGGTATGGGAGAGTTTCCCCGGTTTTTAGTTGTGCGAGTAAATAAACGTTTTTCAGTTCCTTTAGGTTTAGCAAGAGCTAGCTTTCTGGGCTTCCGTCTGCCCTTCATCAGTTGCGGGTTGATTCAAAATGAATCGGATTACCTCGCATTTGGGTAATTCTTGAGAGCGATAGAACCAGCTTTTGTTATTTTGTTTAGTTACAGCATGATTGTTTAACGTTCAGTGACTGCTCTTTTTATAGTTCTGGTTTGTTACTGGTATTGTTATGGATATTAAAACTGAGTGGACTTTTGTCTTTTTTAGGTGTCCTTTCATTATTTTGATCCGTTGGCTTGTTTAGGTGTGTGCCGGCATGCTTTCTTTTTGTACAATGTAATGCTAGGCTACGTTTACACCATGTCCCCGGCAGTCCCGGCGCCCCGGTAGAGGAGCACCGTGGAGGCACCGGGATGGACGTCGGGGAGCGTAGGGGACCGGGGTGCCGAAACGTGAATGACCGTAGTTCACCCTTGCCACCGGCCAGTGAGCAGCTCTGTCAAAAATTTTGGCCCGGCAGTCCCGGCACTAATGAGAATTGTCCTGGGCCGCAGTGGGACGGGGCTTCCGTCACAGGGCGTGACGGACCGCAGTGTGCCTTGACTCCCCGGGGTGTGGCACCGTGGGGTGCCGGGGACCTCTGATCGCGGCCGGTGCCTCACGCTCCGCCACGTTTGGAAGCCCGGCACCCCACGGTCTGCCAGGGCCCGTCACGGTAGTGGCCACAGCATGGTGTGAATGCGGCCCGGTGAGCTGCGGTGCGCCAACGATGATGATGATGTTGCTGTGGCAGCGCTCCAGGACGAAGTGAAAATGAAGGTGTGGAGCGCACTATTTATACCCACCGGGGCTCACCGGGAGACCTCCGGGTGACCACCGGGGCGTGAAACGTGACAGCTGCCACGTTCAGTCGCAGGGCGCCGCAGCAGACCCTCGCACACCGTCGGGAACGTATTGGGCCGGGACAACAAACGTAACACGAACGGGACGGACGTGAGGCACCGCATCAGAACTTAGCAGGCTGGCCTGGGACGTGGACCCATCCGTAGTGGAACGGCGCTTGAGCGTAGCGCGCCGTCCCGGTTCTGGGGCGCGCCGTCTGCCTCGCGGCCAGGAACCGGCACGGCGCGCCACGCTTTCCGTACCGGGACGTAACGCACCGTGGTAGAACGCAACACACCGGCCCAACTAGGGCCGAGTGGAGCCAAAGTAATAAAAAGACAATAAACGTTCCACGGCACGCCACGTTTTGGACAAACCGGGGCGCCGGGACTGCCGGGGACATGGTCACTCCATGCCATGGTCCACGTCTCAGGCCGGCCTGCTAAGTTCTGATGCGGTGCCTCAAGTCCGTCCCGTTCGTGTCACGTTTGTTGTCCCGGCCAAATACGTTCCCGACAGTGTGCGAGGGTCTGCTGCGGTGCCCTGCGACTGAACGTGGCAGCTGTCACGTTTCACGCCCCGGTGGTCTCCCGGTGGTCTCCCGGTGAACCCCGGTGGGTATAAATAGTGCGCTCCACACCTTCATTTTCACTGCGCTGCCGCAGCAACATCATCCTCATTGCATCATCGTTGTCGTCTTCATATTCGTCGTCATCGTGCACAGTGCCCACACACGTAGATATGGTGCTTGCATGTATCCTTGCTGCACTCATACTATCTCTTGTGAGCAACAACCGTCACACACCTTGGCGCACCGCAGCTCACCGGGCCGCATTCACACCATGCTGTGGCCACTACCGTGACGGGCCCTGGCAGACCGTGGGGTGCCGGGCTTCCAAACGTGGCGGAGCGTGAGGCACAGGCCGCGATCAGAGGTCCCGACACCCCACGGTGCCACACCCCAGTGAGTCAAGGCACACTGCGGTCCGTCATGCCCTGTGACGGAAGCTCCGTCCCACTGCGGCCCAGGACGATTCTCATTAGTGCCGGGACTGCCAGGCCAAAATTGTTGACAGAGCTGCTCACTGGCCGGTGGAAAGGGTGAGCTACGGTCATTCACGCTCCCCGACGTCCATCCCGGTGCCTCCACGGTGCTCCTCTACCGGGGCGCCGGGACTGCCAGGGACATGGTGTAAACGTAGCATTAGTTTCTTTGAGTTTTGTTTAGCCTTGACATTTTTTAGGCGTTTCGGTATGAATATAACGATATGCTGCTGTTTATGTTATATTGTTAGGGTAATTTTTGTCAAGGCGTTTATCTCTTGTTTTGAGTTTAGAGATCTAGAGATCTATTTTTTGCGCTTTTTTTGCGCAATTTCTGCTTTTAGTTGGTCTAGGTTATGGTCAAAGTTTGGCGATGTGTCTGTTGTATATAAGGTTAAGGTGAGACACATTGCTGGCTTGACAGGCCTGGTGTGTTTCGACCACGTCATTGTTGCAGTTAGTTGGTTTGGTGTGGGTTTCCCCAGCTCTTTATGCGGCGTGGATGCATCATGCTCTGCGTGACCTCCCATTGTTTGGTTCCGTTGTCCAATGAGCGTTCCTGTTCAGCAGAGGAAAATCCTGATATCTGCGTGTGATCCGTAGGTGGAAATTTATCATCGGATTGTGTTTCTATTTTGTGGAAAAGGACCTTTTTCGGGTATTTGCAATCAAAATCGAGTTAATTGCAATGTGTTGTAGTCCTTTATAGTTGGAGTTTTATCGATGTGTTGTGTTATTTTGTTTATTTTTTATTTCCACAGTTTATATTTTTGGGATTTGGTGTCATTCGTACACGTTAAATTTAAGAATCCGTTGGGTGGGATAGCTATTTTTGAGGTATAGTTTTTTTTTGGTAATTTCAATAGTTACCCTTGAGTGTGGGTTTTTGGTAAATTACCTGATTTTTGTTGTATGGGCTATCCCGATTAATTGTATGTTTTGATATATTTTTGATAATGAATTGGTCTTTTTTTCTTTCCGAGTTTATAGGATCAGTGACGTGTTCCACCAAAGTTAAATGGAAATTTCTGTTATTCAAGTGTATTTGGTGGAGATGGATTTTCCAAATGTGTAAAGGACAAGAATGGTCAAGTCGGTTTTGAGATACCAGAGGTATCTCGGATCTGAGAACGGTGTAACCTGAAGATTCTGGTATTTCCCAGGATAGGCACTCGGAATTCTCGGGCAGATTGAGGTTGCCATCGACTCACGCTGTTCCGATCCCTAACACAATGAAGTTAACCCTGCAGCTAAATGAATTGGCTGTTGCCAACTTTCTATCTGTTTTTAATAGTAACCCTACATTGTAGCTGTCACTTTTCATATACAATTTGCCTTACATTGCAGCTGGCAAGATGCACCACTGAAGAGCAGGTTATTTATGTGCACAGGATATTGTATGATCATACAAGTTGCTCTTATTTAGTGTCATATAGGCAAAATAATCATCCAAGTATAGCGCCCTCTATAGATAGTTGCCATGGCAATAAATTTGTCATGTGAATTTCATCATCACGTGGAGTATGGTTACTTAATTTGTGATTCTTCGGAAGCACATTTGAGACATAGTTGATAACATACATGAACACATGACGCTAATATAAATACTACAGTGTACATGTATGATGTATAGACAATACTGTTACTCAGACAAGTGCTATACTGGCAATTTTTTTAAATGTTACCGTCTAAATAGTTAAAACATACCTAAACCAACACTTTTAAACCATTAATTAAGTTTGGTTTGTTTCACAGGGGACACGAACAAAAGATTGATGTTTAAAATACTGTTTAGCATCTAAACAAAATTGTGTAATAAATGAACACATTATATATGTCTATGAACAGCGCCCTCTAGAGAAAAAAACTTTTTTTTACGTGACGTCATTTTTAAAAGCTATAGCTAAACAACAATTTGACCAAGTTTCATCATCAGACAACAAAGCATAATGGTGTAATTGCGAATTGTTCAACCATATCCTAACCCAAGTGCTAAGGATTTATGAAGAAGCTTCATTCTGACTAGGCTTAAAAAGTGGGCATTTTCTACCACTAAGCTGCCACCCTGGGATTGCTATCACATCAATTTATCATCCCTAGACATAGACCTTTCAAAAAAATGCATTTAGATTTTGCCACCTCAGGTGGTACCAATAAGTGAAATTTTGGCCTCTGGCCCATGGACTAATAGGGCATTGAAACCAGATTACCAACTGTAGACGTCATGCCCTTTTTTTTTTACATGTGTAGTCGCTCAGAAGTTACTGAAATGCCATTGCCATTGGCATATAAAAAATATTATGGTATTTTCCCCCAAGTGCACATTGATGTTGTTAAGGTTGGCATTTTACAGTATCGAATACACAAAAACACTGTGCATTACAACAACCAGACTTTAAAATGCAACATTTGCGATGTAAATGCATTACATGCGTTAAGTTTTTTAAATTTGATACTACATGTATCTGAAACTAGCCACCACCATCATTCTCATCATTCTCAGTACAAATACTGCAATGTCGGCAAAGTGTATAGGCTTTATACAAATCCTGCAATAACAATGGAAACCTATGGAACAAGATATCTCCGTAAATGTTACAAAATTTAGTCCAATGCGGATGGCTGGAAAACCGCGAAATTGTAAAGTGTCGACTGTTGATTGTAATTTTTAGGGGGCGAGCTGGGTCACGGAAGAATTACACTTTAAATTTTACACTGCTGGAAAGTCCCATGCAGATGGGCATTGTAATGTAAAACCACCCTAACACACGGTGTGGTCATGTAACTTCTGAGTGGACCTGAATGATGGTGGCGGACGCACGGAAGAATTACCATGATGGAATGTTAACGGTGACTCGCGGAAACATTTTACAAAAATTAGTCCAATGCGGACACGGCTTTACACTCCTAATTCTGCAGAAAGAAGTAGTTGATCATGACCCTGAATATTGTGTACAAAACATACAAGACTGGCTGAAAAAAATTGTTTTCTAAGTTAACATTTAATTTTTTCCACAAATTTGTCTATCAAACCTGCACTTAGTGATGCCCGATAAGTCATTTTAAAGAAAAATATAATCATCAACTTTTCAATTCTTACCCAAATTTTGGCTTTAAAGATAGTATACATGATTGGTAAACTGTTGCAAATAGTTGTATCCCCCTGTGTGATTGAAGATATGCATGATTAAACCAACCCGAGCAAAAACCAACTCCGTACTTAGTCTAACTTTTGAGAAAACAGTCAAAAAAGGATTTTAGTCATTTCGCCCCAAAACCACTTCGCCCTGAACCATTTTGCCCTGAACCACAGCCTGTGCACGAAGTGGTTTTGGGGCGAAGTAGCATGTGGGCGATGTAGTGTTTGGACGAAGTGATTTGGGGCGAAATGGCACTCGGGCAAAGTGGTTTGGGGGCGAAATGGTTTTGGGGCGAATTGAATTTTCGTCTCATGAGACGAAAACTAATTGTTTTACGCATTTCTCAAAGACTATACCGGTAGCACTTCAGACAAAATAATTTCAGGGGAAGTTTTCTACGGTCATCATGTTTATATTGTGTAAGTTAGGCGTAAATCTGTGAACATTTCTGATTTTCGAGATTACCAATGATGTATACTGCCTTTAAATGATATCCAGCTGGATCCCTGAAAATATGCAGTGATCTTACAATGCATGATCTTACATTGTCTTTGATTGTGTGACTACAATGTAACATTCTTAGAACTGTAGCAGCATCCTTTTTTTGCCATCAGCAAGTTTGGGATACCATTTCCCATTATATGGAACTTTTTTGGCACAATGGTATTTCACTGGATGGGACCTGTGCTTTCATTGCACAGACAAACAACCCTGTGTGTGACGTGAGTGGGTGAGTGTGGGCAGAATAATGGGGCTGGTTTGTGTGCATCAAGGATCCATCTACATGTATTTATGGACAGAATTTTAGAGCTGGGTTAAAAAAAATAGGATCAAATGTTAAAATAATTCACCAATATCATTAAATAAAAAGAGGACAATGTTTCCTCAAATGGGACACAACTGAAACAAACCATTATATTTCTTTCATTGCTTGTTTGGTGTGTGTTTTAAGGCTGTGTTTTTGTAAATGCCAAGTCGCACCTATACTCTCACCGGTTTCAAAACTGTTAGTTACGTTACAGCTGTCTTATGCCTACATAATTTTTTCCCACAACAATTGAACACCAAACATGTTTTTGCAGAATCTTTTTTCATATGCTATCATTAAAGTTAGTTTATACGCAAATACGTATATAATTTCATTTGTTTTGGAAATGTCCACCTCTTTGTGGAATTGCCCAGCTGCAGTTTTAGAAGAGTTATATACATACAAGCGTAGCTAGCTGAGCTTGGCTGTTGGAAAAAAAACATTCTAAACTGTCACAATTTTAAGCACAATTTTCTCAGTTTTTTATTCACTTACGTAGTTGTCGACTTTATTCTGTGTTGAAAGATTAATGCTCTAGCAAGTTAAAAATTCATCTTGATTAGTTGCCGTATACGCTACTGCATGTAAATGATTCAGGCACTGCTAAATAATTGAGACTGTCCATTCAACTTCAATTCGCTTGGTTGTTGAGTATATGTAAGAGCGTGTTTCTACTGAGCACTCTGCATTACTCCATATTTGTTACCCGGTATTTCTACGCTGGACAACGGATGGCCGGCATTAAACCGCACATGCTGGAAGCACGGAAAGCTATTCGGGTCATACGCATTGCATTCTGCGCTGCGTGCGCGTGTACACAATCACATTGACCAATTGACCAATCACAGCCTCGGGTTCAGGTAACCAAAAAATGGATCTCCATTTTGGTTACCCGAGTCCTCAAAATTTTGTGCACAGAGCTATGGCAAATGCAGCACGAGTGACGCAAAAACACCATAAACATCATTTTTATCAGCGCATACATGGATTGTATAAGACTGTCCTAACCTACTTTTAATCCCTTCATAAATGTGTTTTTGTGTAAACGGGAAAAACTCACCAAACTTAGCTTGTCGTTTTGATATGTTGTGCATCTACTGCATTCTAGATGTGTGTCGAGATGTTTTTGTTCAACCGCGCGCGTTACGCGTATTGCAGGCGTGTTGTATGTGCACGCACACGACCGGATACTCAAGAGCACATTTTGCTTTCGAGCGTGCAGTGTGCGTGTGCGTGTTTCAATACGCGCTGACCAGGGCGCTGACGCACGGCACGGCCACGCGACTCTACTGCACACGTGCCTCACATGTGTTTCATGTTGCTAGGCAATTTCAAAATGGGCGGAGCTTACTGGATCGGCTATTAAAATGACAAAAGTGGATACAAACCCAGTACTTGAAAATTTGCCACGTTTACACTACCGGGTACTTCTCGATTTGGCTTTATTCTGATTTTGCAACTAAACTACAAAAGTCACTGCTAATTTTGCACGAGGTGAACAAATTTTGCCAAGGTGAAAAAAGTGCACCTTATACATGTAGGTTTATACCTGTACATGTACTTTGGCTTAAAGGGACACACCGGCTTACTGTTTACATAATGTAGTGATCTAGCATCCTTGACAATAATTTTTCAAGGGTCGTTGTGAAAAAATCAAAATGTCATGTAATTAACTAGAAACGTTTAAAATTAACAAAAGTAACCAAATATTGGGCTATACGCTTTACCAGACGTCGCGATGTATCATGTGTTTGTAAATAAAGGTGGCATTCGATATGGGTCAACACGTGTTTAACCTCGTTTCCTTGTTTTCCCGGACTCATCACACCTTGCATGATCCCTCGATCAGGTCAGCGCTGACTCGAGGAAGCAACTCGAACACAACTAGTTGGTTTCTCCAACGTCCGCAATATGCTGTTTTTTCTTCGGATATTATTTATCGCCCCCAAGCGAAGTCGCAAAAATCTGAGAGATTCTCTCGTCCATATCAACACCCAGAACCCCTCTTATGAAATCTGTTGGCAGATTTGTGTACAAATTGGAAAATATGGTACATTGTATACATGTACATAGTGTTCGTAGGACATTATTTTCCAACAAGAAGAGAAACCAGCCGCGATTGACAAAAGCAACTCGTACTTCGTGCTGGTTTCTACGGCTGGAAATAAAACTAACTCCAAGACCACGTGATTTGTCTGAACCAGAAATCTGGTTCGGATAAATGATCCAAAACGGCCAAGAAATAATGGTTTCTTTTCAGGATCTATTTAGTTTATTTCGAAAAGACTTTCAGACTAATGTATGGGTCTATTTCAAGCCCAAAATAGCCCAAACGAAGCCGGTATGTTCCTTTAAAGGTATGTACGTGCATGCAAAGTTACCGTACGTAGTCCATTGCACATTTACTAATTATTTTTAATGCTCGGTTGTCTTTTTATTTCAAAATAATAATCGGCTTGTTTTATGAAATGTCATTTGGAGAAAGAGGAAAACGGCATGATCCACTGTGTGCCCCATGTGGCATTATGATATCAACCATCACTGTCTAATTAGGCCAAAACAAATAATAGTTCTGCTTCCGGTTTCCCGACCGACCCTATTTTTAGGCTGCGACCCTAGTTTTTTTATCGGAAAAAAAATGAAAAAAAAAAAAAAAATGGAAAAAAAAAAAAATAAATAAAAAAAAAAAAAAAAAAAACCCAGATGCCTCCATATGATTGTGCACAAAAAAAATTGGCAAAAAAAAAAAAATTCCCTACCTACCTACCCTATTTTGAAATGCCATGTAATCGGAAGCAGAACTATTTTTTTTTTTGGCCTTACAGAGGTACTGGATTACATATTACATGTAAATCAAATAACGTCAGACGCCAGTCTGGGATTGCCACTAGGGATTGATCTGCAAATTGCACGCAACTAGGAAAAAAGAAAAGTAAAAAGACAGGAAACCGAATTAAAGTGTATCGTTTCGCCTTCAGACAGACTGTGCGCCAGGTCAGTGTGGTTGTCTTCAGAAACCGGGAGTGTGGATGCATTTTGCAAGAGTGGAAATAGTCACAGGGCTGAAATTGTTCAGAAGCCATACGACTGTTTGCCTCCATTGTTCCTGGTCATGGACTTGGCGGCCTTTGTGCAATCTTCAAATTTTAATTTTGTATTGAGAATATATAGTTGGGTCTTTCCACAGTAAAGGGGGCATTTTGGCAACACAGACCATATTTTCAAGAAAATACCTTTGTCTGGTCTCAAAATAAAATAAATAAGTTTCAGTTGTTCTGAAGAGATACATGTACATAGGCCCAAAACAAGTTACAAATAGTGACAATGTGCCTTTCTAAAAACCCTGTGTAAAAATTTCCAATACGCTCATAACCGGAATGGACACTTTGTTACATTTTAGGCCGTCCCGGTTACGAGCGTATATTATAAATTTGTACACGGGATTTTTAGAAAGGCATGTTGGCACACTAATTGTAACCCTTTCTGGGCCTAAGTTAAACTTATTTCTTTTATTTTGAGACCAGACAAAGGTATTTTCTTGAAAATATGGTCTGTGTTGCCAAAATGCCCCCTTTACTGTGGAAAACCCAGTTGGCATTTTGGCAGCTTTGAAAGTTGTACTCGGGACTACTCTGCACTAGCCAAAGTGCCAATTGGGAGCATCTGTGGTCTAGTGGGTACACAGCCGTGCTCATGATCAAGAGGTTTTGGGTTCGAGCCTCAATTATACCAATGTGTTTGTGACCATGGGCAAGACACTTAATCTCAATTGCCTTGTCAACCTGAGCGATATTTGGGGAGCTGTTACATGTAGGGTGAATGCTACAATCCAAGTGCTGATAGGGTTGTGCACCTTGGCCAGGCAGCTACATGTACATACATGTACCTACCGGTAGTTGAAGCAATATGGTTCTGGTGATTCCCTGATGGCAGCGGTTATGGCCCGGTCACACACAGACGACGCACGGCCCGCGCACTGAAAATTCAGCAAAAAATGGAAAATAGGATCAGTGCGTCGTTGTGCACCCAACTTTTGTCAGGACTTGGGAGAGGCTAGCGAGCTGACACCGAATGCATAGCGTGTTGCTGACGCGCTGCGCGTATACTGGGTGCATACAAAGCGCATACAGACCGTATACAGAGCGCACATGTCAAAAACCCCAACGAATGCATCATGTGTTGCTAGCGTGTGGGACGAATGGCAAGCGCATGCACCGCGCGCTCAACGCACAACCCGCGAACGGCAGCGGTCACGCGTCGGCTCGTAGATCGTGTTTCATCTTCTGAGGTGGTTCTTCTAGACACGATCAGTAGGAACCTCTGTCATCACCCATGAGGGTCGGAGGATTAGTGATGAGGTGGTGCGGTACCCGCTTATTTACCCTATTACTACACGCTACGTACACGCTAGGAACACGCAAGAAGAACGTTGGGTGCGTTAGAGACCCGTTCAGCACGCTCATATTCGCCGCATGTTCGCTGGGCATGCGTTTGAAGCACGCTAGGTGTGCACTAGGCGTTCGCTAGACCTCAGCCGCCGAACTTACAACGAATACACGGCGTGCGCTCCGCGTATGTCTGGCGTTGGTCTAGCGCGCTCTGCGCGTGTCTGGCATCCTTTTGACGTGTACATTCATGCGTCGAGCTCCGCGCACATTTTTGTGCATGCACAAAAAATCCTGACGCACACAGCGAATGACGTCAAATGCATAACGTTGGTCTAACGCGCTCGACGAACGAGTAACGCATAATGACGCACACCTAGCGAACGACAACGCACTGGCCAAAATTGCAAATTTTCAATGTGCGGGCCGTGCTTCCCCCGTGCGTCGTCTATGTGTGACCGAGCCATAAGATTGGCAACAGTGCCAGGAGTACATGTACAGTACATGTACCATGCAGGGTAGACGTGCACTATAAAAATCCACCCTGTTATTATTATTATTATTAACTGACTTTCCTATATGCATAAATACGTAAAATTTTGGCTTTACCGTTTTTAAAGTACCGGTACATGTATCAGGGTAAGTATTGTTTCTCCTTGTGCAAAATACATTAGAAATTGTGAAGATGTGTTTTTCTAACATGACTGATCTACACTGTACATGTGCGTGCGAGCAATGAATCATTTTACTGTGCCATTTTTGCCTACTGAGTGCAGAAACATTTTATTTCATCATTACAGCTTGTTTGTTTCAGCTTAATATGAAAGGACAAGGAGGCGGGCAAATATGATGGATCATATTTTCCTCTAAATGTAATTTTCTCAAATGTTGGTGCTTGCATGCAACAGGGAAGTCTCCTGCCCTACAAATGCTTTCAATTCTCCCCACCAGTGTTTTGGTTAACTTTAAAGGGTTGCAAGTTTCAAACTGAGTGTGTTAAGGCCTCGAATGTGATGTCTCGGGTGTGAATATTGTCATGGTCGGGCAGCGTTTGACAATGCTTCTCAATTGTAATCTGATGCATTAAAAATGCATACAACTATGTTTATATTTTGATATAATTTGCAAGTGATAAAAGAAAATACATGTATGTAAGTGGTTAAATAACTATTTTTCCCGTATTAGGACGACCGTTTTGGGTAGAGTGCTTACAGAGACCACTAAAACCACAAAATTGTCGGAAAGAAACTCATGAATTGACACCCATTTTCTCGACCTACCGGTAATTCTCTGAAAAAAATGTTTTGCGACCTAGACGAAAATGGTTTGTGACCTAATAAAAATGGTTAAGAACCTAATAAAAATGGTTTTTGACCTAATAAAGATGGTTTTTGAAGCACTTGGCGTTAGGACGACCGGCTATCGGTCGCCCTAATATGCCTTTTTTACCCATAACCGGTCGACCTAAACGCGAAAGAGTAAGTTGTCAATTTCATAGTGCATTTGAAGTTCATTAGCTGAACGGGCGTGTTTACGAGTTGCTATTGGCTTATTGTTTTTTTTTTCTCCATCTAGCCACAGATGGCTATAGTGTTGAATCACTATATTTTAAAAGTAAAGTTTGGCTCTGCAGTTAAGGTGCGTTTTCAGTTACTTTATTGTTAATGATGTCTATGAACTATATGTACATGTAGTAGCCTGATGCGTGGTTTTAAAATAGAAATCTGGCTGTGAACGATAAATTACGGAATTGGCAAACTTACAAATGGCATTATCTCCATGTGTGGTTGGGGATGCGTTTGATAACAATCAACTTGTGTGTAACTTGGCTCAGTACCCCATCTACATTGTACATGTACGTTGAAAGAAAACAATGAAAAACTGTGTCCAATGATGATTTCAAGAAACACTGTAGTGCAAAGCCAAGTGCTGTCAATTTAGGCTATTTCCCCAGCTATGCTGCAGCTGCAGGGAAAACGGCCATAAGGGGTCGTCCATAAAGTACGTACGCATGAAATGCCGACTTTTTAGACCCTCCCTCCCCCCCCCCCCTGTACACATGGCGTACGCAGTGGCTCCAAATCCCCCCCCCCCCCCTGTACGCATACGCATTCCATATATACCTCAGCATTGGTAAAAATGGTTCAGTACTACATGTATAGTGCTATATACTACTACGTGTAGTACGATTCGCATGTCGCCACCTAAGTCTGAAATAAATGACAAAATGTATAGATTTCTTTTGCATTTTGTTTTGTTTACTTAAAATGACACATCAAGCATCATTCAACTGGGGATTTAATGGGAAAACCTAATTTGAGGAGTGAGAAAAATGTGAGATGTGTGAGAAAAATGTGTAGCCTGTCTAATATATTTCGTACATAAGGTCTGAAGCCATGGTCAACTTGTCCATCCTTTCCCGATTTACTAAAAAGACATTTTCGGTTTGCGTACATACGCATTGGCTTGGACCCCCCTCCCCCTGTACGCATGGTGTACGCAATGTCAACAACGCCCCCCCCCCCCCCCCCCCCCCCCCCCCCCCCCCCCCCCCCCCCCCCCTCCTCCGTGCGTACGTACTTTATGGACGACCCCTAAGGCCAAAAACAAAAGTATTCTGTCTCTGGTCAGACTGAAGTTCCGGAATTGATGCGGCAATGCATTTTTTCTTCTCCCCCCTCCATCGCACACAGATTCGTACACAGTAAGGCCTACATGTATAGGGTGGATTAAAAACAAAACGAAACCGAGATAGTATCGCTAATTGTGACTACAGTAGGGCACGTATGAATGAAGTGAAGATATCATCTGTTAGGGTTGAATCTCCTCTTTAAAATGACACCCTGATCATGTCATTATGTTTCCTGTTGACTGAGCAGTGATCAATGTTATGCAAGAGTCTAGTTGGGGATTTGCGCCACTTTCTTTAATTGCGTCCAGTCATGGCCTGAACCATGGCATAGCCTGTTTGGACTATCAAGTATCCATTGGCTAAACCGAAGATCGCCAGAAAGCAGTTGTCTTGCGAGCCACAATTCTGTAAGCGTACCACCGAACAATATTTGTTGAACATGGTTAGGGCTAGGGCCAGTCCTAAGCCATTTTGTCGATGACTGCTGCGTTCTCCCTGCTGCATGCAGGGCCTGCTGAATTGCATTAATGTTCTCGAATGACCGACCAGTTCTTCTTCGCCCAGACCTTAGACTCGACAAAAACTTACTGCATTCGCATACATACATGTAGGACTGAATGTTCTGTTTAAGAAAATGCAGGTTCCCCCACTAACATTTTTATCGGCATATTAATTTCTGACACTTGGTCGTCTAAACAAGCTATGCCATGCATTAAAGAAAGTGGCACAAATCCACAACTAGATCCTTGCATAACACTGGTCACTGCTCAGTCAACCGGAAACATAATGACATGATCAGGGTGTCATTTTAAAGAGGACATTCAACCCTAATGGATGATATCTCCTATTTATTCATACGCGCCCTACTTTAGTTACAATTAGCAATAATATATCGGTATTGTTTTTTTTTATTCACCCAGTATAGTAAACTTGCAGAGCCGTCACAACACTGAATGTTCTGAGAGTTTTCACTCCACAAACAGTGGACACGGAAATAAATGGCATATTTCAGTATTCAGCTAAGCTTAGCTCAGACACGCTTTAATTAACAATCACAATTCCTTGTTGTGCCGCGTGAGAACTAGCCGCCATTGTTGCAGCTGATTAAACAAGCTCAATACTCACCATCATTCGTTCTCATTTGATATCAGCATTGTCCAAATCTATTGCCCTGAGTACGAGGTTAAGCTGCCCGGGAAAATACAGACTTGTTCCCATTCCTTAAGTAGTCTACAGGATTGGCGATCAGTCTAGAAAATGTGAGGCGGTGCCGCAGGGAAAAAAGGATTAACGCGCATGCTTGAAATCGACGCGTGCGCCTAATTCTACGGTAGTTACAGGTCTGTTTTCGTTCATGCACCACTACTATCTTCTATCTTGAGTGAGGATTTTCAGGTCAAATGGTTGATTACAATTTTGGGACATTGCAAATACTGTATAGAGGCTTTAATAAATACTATGAAATTGAGCCCAGGTTATTGTGCACCTTTATTGTTACAAAGTGAACTCTTTTAAGGAATTTGCTTCGGAATCTGGGTCATTTCTTTTAACCTACAATTTATGTTGTTGACCATCCTGGGAACAATGCATAGAGATATTAGTAACATGTGTAAACTAGGCAGTTAAGCCATGGTCTCATCCGACCCACGTAGGCGTAGCGCACACGTAGGGCAGTAAATTTTCATATGTGGCCAAATTCTACTTGGGAGTGGTCACATCACCTGCATCCGGTCCACCTTTTTTCGAGGTGTTAACGTGGGCAGTGCGTGGGTAGTACCTGGGTGCTACGTGGTGCAGCACCGTGTCCGTGCCGAGTATGTATAAGGTAGAGAATAGGATTGCTTGTCATTCAATTTGAGACTGCCAAAGAGATGTCAGCAAAAAAGAAGACTGATGCACAAATCCTATTCTGTAGCTTGTATACCCTGCAAATAACGAAGACAATTCGCAAGTACTACCCACGTACTCCCCCCCCCTCCCCCCCCCCCCCCACCACGTGCCCCCCACACACCACCCATGCATTAGCCACGCGACAAATCATTGCAGACCAAAAATTGTGCATGTCCAATTTTTCTCCACTTAGGAAAATTAGGCTACGCGGGGGTCAGGTAGCTTAAAATTACTTGCGTAGTGCGCGCGGGCCACCTGCGGAGGGCCACGTACAACCCCAAAATCTCTACGTGGACCCCTCGCTACATCTACGCGGGTCGGATGAGACTAAGGCCTTGATGATTATGTACATGTACTAGATTTATGCAGGACATACACCGTATGTTAAAGGATCTGGTGCATGTACAGTACAATGAACTGTGTATTTTACAACAATATTCCTGAAAGAATAAATAATAATTAATAATAATTTAACAAAATTGCGACTTTGTTTTTTGTTAAACCACAGTATCATGAGGATGGTTTGCCCCATTACGGCGGTCTAGAATCATCAGCCACATCCATGTATGAGGCCCACGCTCCCCGCTCTGCAGTGCATTACTCCCAGGCCTTCGGCCAGCCCGGCATACCACAACTCAACCACGCCCCGGCCGTGGGCCACCCACAGTTCTACCCTAGCCACACCCCCAATGTTATGACCCCGGTCTCAACAGGGGTGACAGACTTGCACAAAAGAGACAAAGATGCTATATATGGGTAAGTATACTGGGTTGGGAATTTACATTTAATTCAGTATTAAACTGGTTTGCAGTTCTTTCAAGTGCTGGTTAACCGATTAAATTTTTAATTTTGGCGTCGGTGTATTTAAATGCATATGTAGGTACAAATTACACTCCAGCAGCCGATTTCACGAAACATTGCGCCATAACTTTATGGCGTAGCTGCACAATAAGCCCAAGATCAATTTCACGAATCTCTCCTTAGCTGCGCAACGTTAATTTTGTTCACTTTAGCACTTGTAACTTCTAGGATGGGACATTTACCGTTGAAACTGAAAACAAATTAAATACCGTTTGCAAATTTTGCTGAGCGATTTTAGATGTCCAGCAATGAAATGAGAGTATGTTTTCATCACGCCGCTGGGTTAAGTGCGTTTTGCACTTTCTACTGTATAAAAATCGTCTGCAACCTTTAAAGTGTCAGCCGAATGGTTAACTGGTTAACTGGCATATGAAAAAAAATTGCAAACTGGTTTACTGAATTAAACGTAAATTCCTAACCTTATTAAGTAAACCACCATTAAACCTAAGATTATGTTAAATACAAGTATATGTCAAAATATGTAACCCGACCGGTGTCTCAGGTCATGTAAATTGAAATTTAAATTGGGGATTTCTCGTGCTTCCTGACTTCAATTTCACTCGTCTTCCTGATGTGGAATCTTCAGCGACGTTTCTTAATCAAATTTTTACTGTTAAGGTCTAGTATTGACTCTCCTGTCACCGCGTGTATGATGCATATATTGAGTAATTTCATTTTCCTTTGTGAAATAAGATTAGTTTTGTTTTGGTGAGCACAGATAACCTTTGCTTATTGAATACGAACCCCGGGCACTGTGCGCTAACGGCTATTATTAATTGATGAAAGGATGTAGCCACGGGTCATTTACTGAATCATAGCAAAGGAAAAAATGTGTTCCGAATTTAGTCGGTGGCATGTCAGAACTGCCAGATAGACCACAAATGAAAATGGCTTCTTTTGACCTTGTTATGTGGCCCAGGTCATTTTAATTGGGCCACATACTAAATGGTGCATACATGTGTGATTAATGCTTATTCAAATTGGTGCATGTGTATGGATTACTAATTGCTTGGACCCTGGGACAATACAGGAAGTTGGAATTAAACCATTAAAAACATTTGTTTTTCTTCTGTTAAAGGTAGAACACATGATTGGCAAACTGTTCAAAGGGGCACGCACTATTTCCACTCGTGATTAGAAGCCCATGTACTGGCCTGTAGAAATTTGGGCCACATAGGCGCAGTAATATTTCTAAAAACCTGAAAAACCTATGCATGTTTTTGTTGTTGAGTTGAATGGTAAAAAAGTCTTTTGCAAAATACTTTATAGAAAACCCCCCTTCAGTTGTTAATTTCTCACACAAAATACCATTTTGGACTGAAATAAAATCATGTGGTGTTTGGTAACATTTGGAAAAACAAATTGGGGTCACTGCAAATGATGTGTTCTACATGTACCTTAAATACCCTTGTTCACATTATGCATGTTCTCCTCTTACACAGCGGGGCTTTGCCGAATCAGACTCGGGTCTGATCTGGCATTCTCCAAAAATGTGATTTGAAGTCAGGTACGGTAGGCGCTATAAAACGGTAGATTGCATATGGTGGATCAAATCCAGGAATGGTCCCCTTTTTTTCAATCCACCTTGGGCAGTACAGTGACCAAATGGTTAAATCAAATTTTGCATAAATGTTTTTCAGTAAATTGACCAGATTTGTAATTTAATACATTCAAGAAAAGCAAGAAAAAAAATGTGCCCTAGGTCTTTTTCTTGTAGACTGACCAGCTATGTAAAAAAAGTATAAGTCACTCCTCCAAGAAGAGAGCTGAACAAATTATCACAACAGAATTCACTACTTGTGTAGATAAATAAAATAGCCAAGAGGGGTGCATCGTATTTGTGTTTTCTCTCCTGTACATTAGCTACATAAAGCCCATTTGGTGCAATGCGGGTTGCATTTGTGGTAACCGGAGCCACATTCTTCTGTGAATAAATGTGACCACAGTTTGTATATTTTGTAACATTCCATTTAATACCACAGATATTTGACATTTGTTTGTTTCTTTTTACTCAGGCATCCATTATTCCCGCTTCTTGCGCTTATTTTTGAGAAGTGCGAGCTTGCGACCTGTACGCCCCGCGAACCAGGCGTTGCCGGGGGCGATGTATGCTCATCGGAGTCCTTCAATGAAGACATAGCAGTTTTCGCTAAGCAGGTACGGTTCAACCGATCTAGGGTTCAAATTTCAGGTAAAAATATCTAGTAGAATACAGGACTATAATAACTCAAACGTTTTACTACACCAAAGTAGGCTTCAACATGATGAAAATATTGGGGCAGGCCACTCTGGCCTTGATTTTGTCAAAAGGTCACCAAGGCCAACTAGAGGGGGCACCATGGCCGACTTTGTTCTAAACGTGGACTGGTTATTAGTGTACACAACTTCAAGCCGCATACAAATTTAAGAGGATATGGCATGCTGGCCAAGTTGGCCTCAGAAAGTGTATATTTTGAAGGAGCATCAGAGCCAACTCAACAGGGCACAATGCAGTTGGCCTTGGTGGCCTTGGTTTAATGCCAAGGCCTGGGTCGGCTTTTCAAAAATTTTCCAATGTTAACAGGAAAAACCTTAAATTCTTTAACCTGCAAAATCTGTTTTCCATTAGAATAAAAACACATCTTGTGGAAAAAAAATTAGGAGTTACAAAGGTGCACTTGACAAAAGGGTAGAATCTAAGTGGAACTCTTTGACCTTAACTATCTCATAGCAAACAAGAGAAGACTAAATAGAGAAGAGTTTAAGATTAAATTTTATTTTTTAAAAATCAAGTCATATCAAGGAAAGTTATTTTTCCTTAAAGTCCAATTTGTAAATCGTGTTTTTCTTTCTTGATATAAAACAGGCAAGGAATGACAAGCAGTACTTCTCCAGTAATGAAGAACTCGACAGTTTGGTGAGATTCTTTTTTAATAGTAATATTATGTTTGTCATAATAAGTTGACATTTTTTCGTTTCAATTAAGTCTTATTTAAAAACATTTACTTTATTTAACATCGAAATTTATTTAGTCAGTTTTGTTTATTTCTTTTATTTACTAAATTAACTGCATCAAATGATGTATGTCTGTGCTAGTTGAGTAATTTCTAATCAAATATTCAATCAAAAATCAGGTACACATTTAGACTGATTTGGGGCCAATTTCATAAAGCTGTTTAGCAGGAAAATTTGCTTAATCCAAATCGTGTTGGCTTTGTAAAAATGGGTTAGTTGTCAAAATCTTATGCGATGTGTTTTGCAATCGACAGATGTTAAGTTTTTCTTGCTATGAGCACAATTTTACGCACATTAATTTTGACTATTAATCAATTTTTATAAAACAAATTTTTGATTAAGCAAATTTTTCTGCTAAACAGCTTGATGAAATTGGCCCTTGGTCGAAGTTAAATTGTGTACATGTGTGACTTCAAAGTCAAACAGTAGTACACTACGTATGATGAGATTTAATTTAATATGTGAACTATGGATGGAATTGGGTCTGTCCACACTAATGGTTACAAAAGTGTCACATTTTGAGGAAATCAAGGACGGGAGTCAATGCATCAAATAATATATTTACCAAGTAATATAATGGAACAAGGTCCAGATTAATTATAACAACAATATACCAGTATGATACAAGAACGTCTGTCCTATGCTATGTACATTATCGTCCGTTTCATGTTAAAGATGACCCAGTAATTTCCTACATATCCAGTGGATCACCCTATTTATTTGTCAGTGCACTCATAAATAATGCAGAAATGGCTAGAAAAAAAAAATTTCCAAAAAACCTGATTTGAAATCAACCTGCCATATCTCACCCACAAAGTTATCAGTTGTAACCGTTAGTGTGGACAGACCCATTTGGTAGATTTTTCTATCTCAGAGTTCTTACTCTCAAATGTTCTAATTAGCGTACTGATGTTCAAATTGATGTATGTAAACCGGGGCCACAGAGCTTAAACTTAAAGATAGAATCAGAGTTTGTACTGTCCGAAGACTGGGCCTCGCCAAAAATCATGATTTATTTGAACCAGTCGATAGTGTATGAAAAAAATACAATCCTCTTATCTTTTTAGATCCATCCACTTTATGATTTGAGTATTTTCCCAATGAAAGGTATCGGGTCGGCGGGCAATTTATATGCAAATAGCAGTAACCAGGGCGTAGCTATGCACGTGATATGTCTGGACATATGGATACACGCACAAAATCCGTTCCACATAGGCTGTTTTCGAAACGCTCAGTATTTTACGGTCAGGCTCGGTATTTTGAATTCGATGTCTTCCGTTGTGTGGTTTACGGTACCTTCGTGGATTCTCTTGGTGTTAATAAATATGCTCAAGAGGGGTGAACGCTCAAATTAGCATTGGCCCAAGATGTTTCTTAATCCATTAATATTGCTGGGATACACCAGGCCGGAGCCACAGACAAAGACGGTGATTTTGAAATATGTCAGAGCTGAACTACAGAGGGCGCTGTTCACTGCGCAAAGATTCACATAATTTGTCCGTTCACATAAATTGAAGGTAATCTTACGATGAACAATTGTCCTTAATTTTCAACAGGGGTGGAATTTTCCTATTTTTTATTCGGAATTTGTCTCTCTAGTAACCGAGGATCAATACAATACCTTTTTATTCTCGTGAAAAGCGGGAAAAAAAATCTTTGATTCTCCCTTTAAAGATGAGAAAAGTCTTGCTAAATCAACTCCCAGCATAACATCCAAAGCAAATGAAAAACTCTTGAAAACATTGGAATTTTTAAGCTCTACAAACTCCAAAATCAAACAGGAAGACTCCTAAAGTTGTTAACAAATTAGCACATCACAATTTATCCTGTGAGAAAGAAATTGGGAATTAAACACTGGCTCTATACATGCTATATTTATTTATTTATTTATTTACCACATCCAACAGCGGAGAGACCGCCAATTACAGGAATGGGAGCAAGTGTGGTTGAGTGCCTTGCTCAAGGGCACTGGTGCCACAACCCGTCGCGGCCCGGAATCGAACCTACATTCTAGTACTAGCACAGGAACTTAAGTTCGACGCACTAGACCGCTCGGCCATAACACCCCACTGGAAGAGATATTGCAATCCAAAAATCTGAATCCCTGAAGAGCCCTTGAACTTGAAGTAGTGGTGAGCTGCCAACACAAAAGCGGCTTAGCGGCGTAACCCGACACCGCTTTTATTAAAAATGACACCGGGATTTCCTGTCGCGGACAGGGCCTCTCATCCTTGGGTTTCATCATTGCACGTTGCTTAGCCAGCCACTCGGTGTGGCATGGCATGCTGTGTGTTAGTGTTTAATATGTTGGCATACTGAGGGATCCTTCACTGGTTTGCTATGCTAGCTAGAGTGAGAATTTGCAGTGGATGGGCTCTTTGAAATAATTGAACATTTTGATGAAAGGAGGGCTCTACTTAACAAAAACTGCTTCTGGGAAATACTGTTAGAAACAGGTTATTCATTACTAAAAACCCACAAAATACTCATCTGATGTCAAAATTCTCAATGTTGTCAGGGTTCCCCCAAAGCGTTATAGAGCAGTGGTGCCATATCCTTTGGCAAATAATGGTCACTACTCTTCAGCAATCAGCCACTACCCTTTCATATTCAGAGCTTCCAGCAATATTCTTAAAGAATATTGCTTTCTGAGCTCTCAGACATTAAAATTGATACAAAAAGACAATGAAACTGATAAATGTACAATAAACAAAGTGAAAACTCTCCAGAAATCCACTGTTTGTATCATGGCAGTATCACAGTATTGGATGGCGAAAGTGAACAGACAACGTATGTCATCCTAAATATATTTTACCACTATGCTTTAACAATTTTCTGGGGGAAACACTGGTTGTCAATTACAGTAAAATCTCGTTAAGTTGAACCTCAAGGGAATGGATGACAATTTTGAGGTATCCAGAGTTCGAGTTAAACGGAGGTCCCGATTCGCTCCGCTCAACGCACGAAAAGTGTCCACCGTAACTTTCTAGCCCCGTGTGTATGCTGTGGACTCAGTATTTAGCCCATTTTTTAAGCCCTTTTCCAAGCTCCAAAACATCGTCTTGCCAAGATTTTTGTTGTTACTTGAAGGTCTATTTCATTACAATATTAAAATATTAAAATGTGTTTTGTGTCTTCATTTTGTGGTTTTTTTTCACATGGCCAGCAGAGTGGTTACGTGATCGGTGCTATCCTGTCTATAGAGGGCGCACTTCCCATTATCTACGGTCGATCCCAGGTCCTGGTCGTATTTCAGGCGTGCTTTAACAATGGCAGTGATCATGTTGTTCGAGGTTGATCATGTTGTTCGACCGCATACTTCGCCCAAAGCGCCCACCACGACCGAGAACCAATGCAGCGCCTATTGCTAGCACAGCGGCAAGGCCAGATTTCGAGCATTTCAGGACGCCTGATTTGTTGCAGTTTATGGATTGATTAGGTCCTATTGTAACAGCGAGGGAGTGCATCATGCTGCATCTCTTGATGAAAAGACAGATTAAATTGACAGATAAAACTCATAAAAAGATTTTCGCGCTCTTTGTGATCGTTTCAGTTGCGGTTTCTTTTTAGAATAGCTAAAAAACTTTGAGGTAAACGGAGGCACTCGTACAGGAATTTCGAGTTACGGAGGTATTCGTGTGCACAAAAGCCTATTTTATGTCGGGAATGTGATATTACTTTGAGGTAAACGGAGTTTCGAGGTATTCGGTTTGCGACTTATCAAGATTTTACTGTATTAGGAATGTAATTCGGAAAGGCCCATTGTATCATTTGCAATGACCCAAAATGTTACTTGACGAGTTGATAAGTATAAACAAATCTTATTCAAAGTGTTGATAGCAATGATAACAAACACCACATGGATTTATTTCTGTTTAAGATGATACTTTCTGTAAGACATTAACTGCGTACACACATTTTTTAACCATTCACTTAACACAAAAACCATGCATGGATTTAAAGGTTTTCTGAAGCATTGATACATCTATGCAGCTGAAATATATGCTGGTTAGTTTATCGACATTCTTCTTTATATGTTATGCCCTTATTTAAGGAACCCCTCAACAGTTTTATCTTGCAAATTATACCTTGGGTCTTTAATGAAAGGAGGAAACTACATGTACTAGTCCACAAAGACTGCTTTTTGAAAATGTATAAAATCTATAAAATGAAACGGGTTAATCATTGTGGTAACACAAAATCCCCAAAATGCTCATTATTAAAAGCAGAATGTTAATAAATTGTCCTGTAGAAATTGCACGTACACTATTATTGGATGCAACAATCTTTGAGTAAACCTTTAAAATTCATGAAGGGTTTTGCGTTTTATGAAGTGAATGCCAAACAATAAGCGTGCACTCATTATTTTGGAAACTACCTTTTTACGTAGATTTTTATTTCCAGCATACACAAAAAGACACAATTTTTGATTAACAAAAAATCATGCAGTGTTTGTTATCAACACTAAGTAAGGCTTTCCTTGTCAACTAATGGAGTAAAATTTGGTAATTGCGAATGAAACAATAAAGGCCTGTCCGCATTGGACCTTTTTTGGGGAAAACCTACCGAGACGATGGGTATTTTTCCCATGTTAAGTCCAATGCGGACAGCCTAGGACGTTTTCCTCTCGGGAACTTTTCCCGAGTCCAGCGGTTAGTTTTCCTGGCCAATACTGCCCAGGAAAAGTTCCCAGGTAACTTGTCCCCAGACAAAAAGTTCAATGCGGACACAGCGAGTCAGTAAAAGTGCTCTGGAAGCATACGTCCGGGCCGTGAAGATCAAACTGCGAAGGGATACTGCGCATGCTCTCCCACGGTCTCTGTAAAATTTTACTGTGTCAAAAAGTCCAAATGCGGACAGCAGTAAAATTTAGCCATTTCTCATTTTACCATCGTCTCGGTAAAACCTCCCCAAAAACAAGTCCAATGCGGACACGGCTTTAGAGTGGAAATGGGCTCCAATTTCACTTGTAACATTGAAGTCCTTTGTGTTGGCACTTATTGCTGGGTCTAACTCCATTATGGCCAAATGGTTCAGCTTGATTTTACGCAAACAATTCAGTATTTCTTAGGATTTTCTTGTGTAATTAAACCAAGCAAAGGCCTTAGCAGTCTTCCTGATTGCATGGATGTGATTAAAATTATATTTTCCACTTTTATCTCTACAGATGATTCAGTCCATACAGGTACTGCGATTTCACTTATTAGAACTGGAAAAGGTAAGACAATTATTCCTTTCTCTAAATTTTATACTTACAATTTTGAAATGATATAATGTACATTATGTATGATTAGCATTTTACAGAAGGGTCATTCTATAAATTTGGGGTCAAATTTTTCTGTCCCTGTTACATCTGACATCTTGTAAAATGTTGTAGTTTGTAAATTCAGGACATAATCTTTAAATGCCTTCTATTTTAAAGAGTGGTTACATAAAGTACAATTCACAAAAATATGTTTTGAAAGCATTTTTATTGATACATGTATGGCAGTATGTCGGTGTAACAGGGACAGGAAAATGTCACACATTGGACCCCAAATTTATAGAATGACCCAGAAAGTAGTGATATACATTGTGGTGCATGTGCATGTAGTTAGTAAAGCTACATGCAGAATGCAAGGGTCGGAAAATAGCGTATGAAAAAATTAAAGTATTCGTTAACTTTATATACATGTACAATGTATATGTACTGTGCAAAAAAAACAAACAAAATTTTCCTAAAGTAGTTTTGTCAAAATGTTATTATTTTTTTCTGATTAAGTTGACATCAAGATATTCACATGGCAGATTTGTTATGCATGACTGCATAAATATTTTGTGGTGGATTGGGGGGCAGGGGTAGGGGGGGGGCGGAGGGACTGAGAGGGCTATAGACGGCTATAGACACCCTCCCACCTAAAAAAAGAAAAAAAGAAAAAAGTGTGGGTGGTACAGGGGAGAGAGAAAGCGAGCAAGAGAGAGGAAAGAACGCACTCCCCATAGTCTATGGGAGTAGTCCAGGGGCGGATTGCAATATGCGGTCTAAGACCAGTCTATAGGCTTAGCCGGCTAACGCGGAGTACACTGAGACTGGTCTATAATTATGGCCCGCTTGCAATATCGTTGTCTTAAAGTTAGACCATTCTTAAAATATAAGCCCGCGGCAAGCAGGGTATAATTTTTGGACACCACGCTACATCTCGTAATTTTGCATGAAAAAAGACGAACAAAACGCACATTGTGCCCATTAGAGCCCTTTTAGTGCTGTTTGAAAATTTTCGCGGTCAGTTTCTCTGCAAAAACTGCATCACACACGCGTCATCAAGTGGCTTCGTGAGGACGTTTGTTTGGCTTGAAATCACGCAAGGATAGCCAGCTGCATCACTTTCC
Organism: Henricia sp. BOLD:AAB3569; assembly: GCA_037783545.1. Taxonomy (NCBI): domain Eukaryota; kingdom Metazoa; phylum Echinodermata; class Asteroidea; order Spinulosida; family Echinasteridae; genus Henricia; species Henricia sp. BOLD:AAB3569. The sequence goes on along the minus strand of JBBELK010000430.1, from coordinate 330,029 downwards.
GTTAGGATGTGCGTGTTTTTTGGCTGGCGCAGCCGTACTTTAGTTAGACTGGTTTATTGCAATGGGCTAAACCAGCGACTAAGCCGAGACTGGTTAAGTTAGATAGCCGGCTATAAAAGACTGGTCTCAGACCAGTGGCTAAGTCGATTTTATTGCAATCCGTCCCAGGTATTAAACTCTAGGATTGACTGCTCTTTTTTTCTAGATCAAAATGGAGATGGTTTTTGCGTTTCTTTTGTTGCTTGTTATACACGTAAATGAATAATGTGGATATTGGACACGGCAAAAAAATGTGATTTTTTTTTAAAAGTCTTCAACAAGCCTTGAAAAAGCCTTGCAAAGTTCTCAATTTTAGAACTGGTACAAGTCTGGCACCTGTAACCTACATGCCCAGACAGAACCAGCTGGTGCTAAGCACCGGTCTCAACAGGTGTTTTGGCCGATTCTGCACCGTCATATAACCCTCGGTGCGCAGAGCTCCGGGAAAAAAAAAAAGCAAAAACTTTCCCAAGGACTCGCAAGCCTGCAGTAATTCGGGAGCACCGCACGATGAATCACAACCCGCTGTGAATAATTGCGCGAAGAAAATACACTTCCTGGGTTCTTCTTATGCTGGAGAATTGCGTCGTTGCCGCTAACTAACGGTGTATCCTGTTCTTGGGGGGAGAGGGGGGGTGGGGGTGGGTGATTGAGTCGGGAAGATAAACTCGCAGTACGGACTACTGGCATTGTTTGTTGCCTTTAGGCTGCCATGGGGCTGTGTTATGCTTCAGTAGCACGACACATGGTGCGTATTACATCGTGTGTAGCCACGGGCAGGAGTAAATTCTTATGATGACATGACAGTGCTCGAGACTGCAAGACTATGTAGTGTGCAAGGTACATGTAGCACTAATAAAAGATTATGCAAATCTGCACATCATCTAAAGCAATGTAGTGGCACTGTACTGTGTACCTGCGTTTGTATTCACCGGCAATCGGGGACGGGAAGAGGGAGAGAACAAAATAGGGACATAGGTCCCCGATTCACTGCAGGTCCCCGATTGCCAATCCCGTGAAAATCCTACGGAGGCCTTCGCGAAATAACTATGTCCAGAAAAGAGGAGCAATGGGACGTCCCCGATTGCCGGTGAAAGCATGTACCGGTATAGGTCTACCGGTACATGTACATGGGAAATGGAGTTTATACCGTAGGCCTAATTGTTTTAGATGGCATTATAATTCTTTTAGAGGCTGTAAATAAACAAAGTAAACAGTTAAAGAGTGAAGCTTATAAATTTAAATTCAATTAATACAATGCTAATGTTGTTTGTGGTCATTTCTTCAAGTGCATGTATTTTACAATACATGTACATCCAAACTTGGGATGAGACAAAAATCATATGGGCCTTATCTGGATTCAAACCCGAGACCTCTGACTCACTGGGTGGATGCTTTACCAGCTGAGCTACATGTATAGCCTGATGCACAGTAGTGTACATGCTTGCTTGCTGTACATGGTTTTCTTCCCCCAAAAAACTCAAACAAGTGGAAATGCCAGGACTCTGCCCCATTTGCCCTCTGTCTTGGCCACAAAGCTTATCAAGCACTGTTACTGGCATCTCTGAAGCCCAAGCACGGTATTGACATGCCTCCAGAATTAGCCGATAGAGAGAAAAATACGAGAGCTGCAATACCCTTGGCTGCTCGCCCGAAGACTACTGCCGTGACAGCTAGTCAATATGCAATACCATTAAAGACGATATTTGTTCAGTGGAAACTAACGATCGTATCTTGGGACATGGAGGACCACTCGCGCGTAAAAACAGCACTTGTGAACTCTGCACTCAAATTCTGAGAGGGGTGCCTCTGCTGTACATGTACGTGGTACAAACAGACCCACATTTTGAAAATGGCTACATTGTAGATAATATCGATCAGTTATCTTTGTAGCAAATGGGCTTGGTGCGGAGTATTTATTTTAGGGTCCAGGTTTATATGGAAATAATGTGCATGAATTACTTACATGTTGACAACATCGCTTGCCATTAAAAGGTACATTATGATTAGGCATTGGAAGAAAAAAAATAGCGGTTTCCTACTGGTAAATAAATATATATTTTTTATTGCTTCAATTTGTTGCCAAAAATATTAGTGCAGTATCACAAGTTTGATTTCATCAGATTAATGTCACTGCTAGTTTTGGGGATGAAAATTTGTTCCCCTGAACTTTAAGATATAGGCCTATGCATTTGTCAAACAATTACTGTAAATTTTGAAGAATTGTTTTTTTAGTGAATAATTCTATTTTTACTGTACGTGAATTATGCATCTATATAGTAGGCTTGTGCGGTAATTCGGTAATACCGTTTAGTAACGGTATTTTTAAAATACCGATGATCATATACCGATTGCTCTTGCGGAAATACCGAACTACCGGCGAAATCGGTATAAAGTTCATTAATGCAGTATCGTGAAATTATATCCCGAGTGCCAATGAGTGAACAAAAATATGCGCGACAGAAAGTCTGGAAATAAACAGCGTTGAGAATTTGGGTACTGTGCAAGATATTGTTCAGTGCATGAAGGGACCTTTCTTCGTGCTCCGTCATGTCCGTGCGGAGTTGGTAAAACTTATACCTTGACACACTCACTTGTAACACCGATTTCTGTGCTCGGTACGCCGTGCACGCCATGTAAGAGACCGATACAGATTGGCTGTTTTGTTGCTCAAAACTTTATACCGACCAATAAGAATGTGCAATGTGTACACTGGCTGGCAGCTGCATGCTGTGTACGTACATACAATCGATCGGCATCGGTCATGTCGGTACGTACTGGAGCAATTTTGGACGACATGAAACCTGAATTTCTGAATGCACAGATACTTACAAATGTTCTTAACATCCTTATTGTTTGACATGGGCTACATGTAATCTCGGTAATACTGAATACCATGGTATTTTTTCACGGCATACCGCGATGTCCCAAAACTCAATACCGCACAAACTTACTATATAGTGAATAAACCTTATCGACGTTCTCAATGCATTATGGGATTGGATGACAAAATTGCCCGGCCAAATGTGCATAAACCTATGAGGCGGACACCAACTCGGCAACTTTTGTACTCATTTTCACGAAAACCAAAAAGAGTTCAAGAATCAACCTCCCACCACTTTATCTTTGACACATATCAAACATTCTGACAAACATGTTCCGAAACAGAAATGTTGCAAATGCGAGAAATCTTTGGGGATTCCCTTCGTATCGGTAGAGTCCGAGTACCACGCTCGCAGCTAAGTATGCGCTATGCAACACACGCCGTAAAATTTATATTGGTGGGGAAGTCCGTGTCCACGGACTCATCGTATGCAGCACACTCAATCCGTCCAGCGCGCGCTGTGCCGATACGGCGTGTGTTGCATAGCGCATACCGAGCTGCGAGCGTAGGGAATCCCCAATGATTTTTCGCATTTGCAACATTTCTGTTTCGGGACATGTTTGTCAGAATTTTTGATATGTGTCAAAGATAAAGTGGTGGGAGGTTGATTCTTGAACTCTTTTTGGTTTTCGTGAAAATGAGTAAAACAGTTGCCGAGTTGGTGTCCGCCTCATAGGTTTATGCACATTTGGCCGGGCAATTGTGTCATCCAATCCCATAATGCATTGAGAACGTCGATAAGGTTTATTTTATGGCACATTGTGCAGTACTGATTCATATTGTTTTCTCTTACGAAAGATTATGTAGTATGTACACATGTACGTGTACCAGTAACAGTTCAAGGTGGGATAATTTATCACAAGGAAGATAATTAAATGAGCAAGTTATTTTTGCATCATTGTTTTTTATTTCAATCTCTGTAAAGTACACGTCTGTTGTATGAGTACGAGTCCAGAGTACATGTGACCAGATGGCTTCAGAACAGAACTCTGAATGTCTGCCCACATTTTCCCTCAAAATGCATACCGACGAAAATGTAATGTTCAATGGATAGAGCTGCCGAATTGAACCCCACATTTTCAACAAAAGCGAGTAGGCACTACATGTGTAACATGTAACAAAAAAGGTGGATTGAAAAAGGCAGATCTGATTTATCAAGTCACCTTTTGGGTAGTATTGAACACCCTGCAATTGTCGAGGTTACTTGTCGTGTGAACGCTACCCGATTACAAATTCGGCAATTTGAACATCTTTGGGGCAGAGCTTACAAGTGCACGCTGTGTGATAGACTGACAAATCCAGCACACTGACAGGTTACACAACTGTAAACAAACCACGCATGTGCTGCATGCACAATTAGCGGTGACTTTTGTGGAACTTGGATCTATGTGGTATAATACCTTCAATAATACCTTCAACATGTTTAATATGAATAGATCAAGGCATACGAACGTGGCTAAATGCAAATTACTAGGTGATTAATCTCGGGCATTGTTGAGATTTTTTATTTTAAAAGTGCTTATCCCTGACGACATGTACTGCCAAGTTCTCACTTTCACAGTTTTGTCCCTAGATTGCTATTTTTTTGTTCATGGCAAAACTGGCATATTTTGACCTCTGATGTGTCGCATGGTTCGCACTTTCACGTTTTGGGGTGCCGGAAACCCACAGTTAGATGCTGTTCATAAAGTACGTACACATGAAATGCCAACTTTTAGACCGCGCCCCCTGTACGCAAAATTTGTGACGTCACCCATATACTTTAACGTTGGGTCTACGCATTGGCTCTAACCCCCCCTCCCCCTCTGTGCATACATACTTTATGGACGGCCCCTTATTATCCGTGATTATCCCAGGTAAATTTGTAGACATATATGACCATGGTGTTCTGCGATAAACCCTTGCAATTTCATGGCATATCCATAGCTATCTGTGGTCAAATAAGACATTCATTTGCTGATCCTGGTTGATGCCAGATAGGTTACGGATATGCTATGGTTGTGTTCCTGTGTCGATGGTTGTGCCACGGTTAGCTTGGGTCATTTATGGTTGGTGACCAAAGTTCTTATGAAACAGTTTGAAAATCGAGCCATGGAAAAAATTGCAAAGGTTTATCCCAGAACATTACGGTCATCACACAGGAGAACTGTGTCCATTTCAAAAACATGAGCCAAAGAGAGACATTTCTCTGAAGCCCCGTATTTATAAAAATACGACGTCACAACCTCCCCCTTATCGGATCCGTCTCTCATTTCAGAGTTTGCCTAGTCAGACGGCAAATGACTCAACTTGAACATATTTTGGGCTTTTCTTTGCAGCAATTAAGCCATTGCAGTGACTGAAATATGTATTTCCTGATTGCCCCAAAATCAGGCCAGAAAACCAGGTCTGGGAAATTGGCAAAAAAGGACCATGAGTACCTGTATGTGGGCTCATGAAAGTCTGGCTATGCCCCCTTTCCTGTTAAATCTCTCCCTTGAGATTTTTGCAATTGGTGCGTTGAAATGTTTGGAAGAGGTTTGACTTTTGAGCTGTTTCCATTAGATATTATTTGGTTAAAGGGCCCCTTATTTAGGATTTTTATCAATGAAATCTATGCTTTAAAACCACTTTACTCAGTTAAAGTCATAAAAATCCTATTTGGAGCTTGCTTTGGGGGTTAAAACAAAGGTTTTAGTTTTTATGCTAATGAAAATATGCATATTCATGACCAAGGTCACGACGTCACAAGAGGCAAACACAGGAAAATCACATTGACCTGTGCACAAAAGATTCCACTTTTTTCTCAATTTTCCTGAAACTTTTGTAATCCATGGCTGTTTGAGTTTGTTTTACATGTTGTCTGCTGTAAGCCATGACAAAACTGGGGGTAGAAACTGCAGCAATTTGCCACAAGTCCAACTTGAAGTCTTATGTTTTTTCTTAATTTTTCCCTTCTGTCTTCCTTATGTGATGCACTCAAAACAGCGCCCTCTGTCTGTGATTTATTGCAATGAAATCTTCAAAGTTGAAAAATTCCACCTTTTATTGATTTTACATCCAAACGAACAATAGTATGTCTTGCAGAACAAGTAATCCGTCATTATGAAGCAAAGCTTAGGCATAAAGTTGTTTAGGACGTCACAGGCCCTAGTGGTTAAAGCCAAATACCGTGAAAAATCTGTCGACCAGAATTATAAAATTTTCAGTGACTTTAAACAACCATATCTCTACAGATTTTAAACCAATTTACACCAAATCTTCTGAGAAGTTGCAATGTTTGAAGTATTTTTCAACAGGGTTATCATTTTATTTCAAAGTGACAAATCGCCAAAATTTGTGTTATGCATGGGACATTCTCTGGTTGATGCGAAAAGTGTTATGCGTTGGACACGTGTAAGTACATATAGTGCTACATATAAACAGGTAATTGCTAAACAGCTTTTTAAAGGGCATGAACTTGAAAGTTCACTTTATTTTGAAACACTCCCAATCCCACAATTTTAAGCAATGGATTGACCAGAAAAACATTACTCAGATGAAAGATAGAAGTGGTTTCAACTGTCCAATACAGTGATTTTGACTGAGGTGATGTTTTTAAATAAGACAATAATTTAATTAAACAATAATTAAATAAATTTATATATAAATGCGTGTGCGCACAAGCATTTAAAAAAATAAAGTGCCCTCATGAGAACGAAACTTTGCTCTGTCTACTAAGGTACAGTATTACAATGTAAGCCGTGTATGCATTGGACTTGTTTTTTTGAAGGTTTTATTGAGACGATGGTAAAATGAAAAGTGGCTCTAAATTTTACTGCTGTCCGTATTTGGACTTTTTGACACAGTAAAATTTTACCGAGACCGTGGGAGAGCATGCGCAGTGTCCCTTCACAGTTTGACCTTGACGGCTTGGACGTACGCTTCCAGAGTGCTTTTACCGACTCGCTGTGTCCGCATTGGACTTTTTGTCTGGGGACAAGTTCCCTGGTCAGAAGTTGGCCAGGAAAAGTAACCACTGGACTCGGGAAAAGTTACTGAGAGGAAAACGTCCTGGGGCCAATTTCATAAAACATGTTAGCACCCGATTTTTGATTAAGAGGCGCATTAAGCGGCCGATGGCATTTCATAAAAGAATTAAACAGTCGTTTTTTGCTTAAAGCCCTTAGCAAGCCAAATGGCATGCTAACGCCGCCATTTTTTGAATTTTGTTCGTTGCAAAGCAAATTACTATAGTAAATATGGTGTTGCAACGGCGCAGAATTAGAAGACGACGAGGAGATATTCCTTTTGAGCGGCGGCCTAGATTGTTTAGAGACCGAGAGAATCCGCTGGAGGTGTATAGTGCGACGCAAGTCTGGCAGCGCTATCGATTTCGGCCGGGCACAATTTTACGTTTGACCGGATTGCTGTCAGAGGAATTAATGCACACAACCGATCGGAATATGGCCGGCCTTGCCTCCCCTATTTCAGATTTGCCTGACACTCTTGTCGTCAGGCACTTTTGCAATTGTTGTGGGCGGCACGGTAATTAGCCTAACTAGGCCTTAGGCCTACATTATTTTTTAAAACTTGCATATGGCTAAGCTACAAAGATTAATAATAAATCCCTATTCAACACGTTCTTGAACCTAGCCTAGGTTCAATTTAGGCCTAGCGTCAGGCATGTTAAGGCCTACAATAGACGGAAGCTTACCGCTCATAAACGAGGCTTATTCCTTTCGTCAATCGTGTGTCCCATATGTCGTACTGTGGACTAGTGGTTCGACTGCGATTTCATGACAAAATAATTTAGCATATAGGCCTATCCACTGTGACTTTTGAGTAGAAGAAAATTACAAACACGACTGACGCACTGCAAATCAAGTGTCAGATGGCAGAGTGCGTTTGTTGTTTTTGTGTGCATGTAAAAAAATCAACAATGTGTGTACGTACATAATGTATGCGTACGCGTGACCTCGAAAATAAAAAACCCTGCACGCGCCACGTTCATACAATGTATCAAATTTCAACTGAGCTCTTTAGCCCTTACCCCTGCCCTACATACGTGACCCTATTCGGTAGTGCAATCTTGTCAAATCGCCAATCGTTATGCAAATCACATAATGTATTATGCATGTTCAACAGTCTTACTGCAGAAAAGCAGTTAAACACTCATTTTATTTAACGTTTTCCCGAAGTTAGTTCTCGTGTTGTCGCACGTACGTACGTGTGTAGACGGCTAAACTTCATCAATTCACGCAAGCTAAAAAGAAACATTTCGCATGAAACATTCGCCCGTGAAAATAATTTAATAAATCAACGTGCAGCTATATCTGACAGTCACACAGCAGACGATAAAGTGCACAACAAATTAAAAGCAGACGAACCGTGTTGTGCGCGCGCGCTTTTCATTGCTAAGCATAGCAAGCGGCTGAATTGAGTGGTGAAATATGCCGTCGCTTAAGCTAATTTTCGTGCTACGCTTAATCAAAAATGTTGATTTTAAGCATAACATGTTTTATGAAATTGGCCCCTGGGCTTTCCGCATTGGACTTAAAATGGAAAAGTACCCATCGTCTCGGTAAGTTTCCCCCAAAAAAAGTCCAATGAAGACGGGCCTTTATAGCTCCATTTCCCAGCAGTAAAACCATGGAAACGCCTACATTAAATAAAATGTACAAGTATAGTCCGCTGTTTTACCCCTGTCACGGCAATACCTCTCCGGGGGGATGCCAAATCACCATGGTTAATTAGAACTTACCATAAATATAACATTTCAACAGAGGCCACAACCAAACTATCAGGCTTTTGCGAGAAATCTGCGTTTTTTGTTCAAAAATCCCGCCCCATTCGAGCGAGAATTGACATTAAGCGCGCATGCCCAGAAGGTTTTTCGTAAATAACTTTCTAAAATAACAACTAATGTATTCATACACATACATTTTATACACGCAATATAAGTTGTGCTATAAACGAAAATTGTATAAAACTTAATTAGCACGCATTTTGTGTTGTTTATCAGTTACTAAAATAGAATAAAACGCGTCATAGTTTAAATATTCCTGAGCGAGGTTTCGCTTAGACTGGTTTCCCGTCCACATATTCCACACACCAACACGATTATGACTTTATGAGGACCGACATTGGAAGGTTTTTTTTACGCCATCGCATCGCGGATGACACATAAACTCTTGAGGAATTTCAAATTGTCATCGAAAACGAGGGTCTCAGTGCTTTCCGGTTTGTGATAAAATTTTCAAATGAAGACGCACGACGTATTAATGGCTCAGCATCTGAAACGAGGCTGCCAGTGTTAATTAGAAAGTTCTAATGATTCCCGCGATGCACGGTAGGGGAGTCGGTGTTGGCCTGTTGTCTCGGGTTTTATCGGGATCGTAAAATAAAACAAATGTTAGTATTTTTCGCCACCACCAACGATATGCGTGTACCGCCAGGGCGTGTGCCGTCGACGCACGTAAACGAACACCCTTTGTCACGTGGAATTGTGCTTGTTATTATCATATAACCGAACAGTATGTCTTTCAGCGCAACCAATTAAAAGACTACCGAAGTGAATACGTCACCCTATACATGTATATTGTCAGTTGCCTAGGCAACGGCACTACACTAAAAAATCACCGAACCGTTTCCCTGTGCTTTTGCAATGGCGTTTAATCTGGCATGCAGCCATGATGTTTGGAGCCAATTTTCATAGCAACACGTCACACTTCGGCACTCCATTAACTATACCCAACACGATATAAAACAAAGGGACGACCCCCTCCCCCCACACCTCAACACATGTTTTCCTTTTGTTAACATACCAACTCCCCTATAAAACCTAAAAGGAAATCCTTTAAAATTCTTTGGATGTTCAAGAGGCACAAAGGAGGAATTCGGAACAATAGAAGGTGGTGGCGAGGGGAGGGGTTACTCTCCCCTCGCCACCACCTTCCATTGTTTTGAATTCCTCCTTTGTGCCTCAAACACCCATCGTGTTGGGTATAGTTAATGGAGTGCCGAAGTGTGACGTGTTGCTATGAAAATTGGCTCCAAACATCATTATATATGGCTCCCAGATTAAACGCCATTGCAAAAGCACAGGGAAACGGTTCAGAGATTTTTAGTGTAGTGCCGTTGCCTAGGCAACTGACAATATACATGTATAGGGTGACGTATTCACTTCGGTAGTCTTTTAATTGGTTGCGCTGAAAGACATACTGTTCGGTTATACATAATAACAAGCACAATTCCACGTGACAAAGGGTGTTCGTTTACGTGCGTCGACGGCACACGCCCTGGCGGTACACGCATTATCGTTGGTGGTGGCGAAAAATACCGAGACAACAGGCCAACACCGACTCCCGTACCGTGCATCGCGGGAATCATTAGAACTTTCTAATTAACACTGGCAGCCTCGTTTCAGATTCTGAGCCATTAATACGTCGTGCGTCTTTTCATTTGAAAATTTTATCACAAACCGGAAAGCACCGAGACCCTCGTTTTCGATGACAATTTGAAATTCCTCAAGAGTTTATGTGGCATCCGCGATGCGATGGCGTAAAAAACACTTCCAATGTCGGTCCTCATAAAGTCATAATCGTGTTGGTGTGTGGAATATGTGGACGGGAAACCAGTCTAAGCGAAACCTCGCTCAGGAATATTTAAACTATGACGCGTTTTATTCTATTTTAGTAACTGATAAACAACACAAAATGCGTGCTAATTAAGTTTTATACAATTTTCGTTTATAGCACAACTTATATTGCGTGTATAAAATGTATGTGTATGAATACATTAGTTGTTATTTTAGAAAGTTATTAACGAAAAACCTTCTGGGCATGCGCGCTTAATGTCAATTCTCGCTCGAATGGGGCGGGATTTTTGAGAAAAAAAACGCCGATTTCTCGCAAAAGCCTGATAGTTTGGTTGTGGCCTCTGTTGAAATGTTATATTTATGGTAAGTTCTAATTAACCATAGTGATTTGGCATCCCCCCGGAGGGGTATTGCCGTGACGGGGGTAAAACAGCGGACTAGTAGCTTTGTACAATTTTATGAAAGCATACATGTGCACAATTTTTTATTGAACATTTTTTGAGAAACGTAGAAACTGAGCTGACATACATGTACCATACATCTGTACATGTAGTCCTAAACACTGGTTGGTTTTTAGCATACACAGCTTCAATCACACAGTTTTCGAATCCTGTAATCTGTCTTTAAAGTCGAATATGCAAGCTAAATACAGCCAAGCAGTGTGTGCAACAATGTAAAACATTGATGTTTCATATCAGTATTCGTAACCATGTTTTGCACACAATTGTGAAACCTCTCTGTTCATAGGAATTGCCTCATTTAGTGCAGGTCTCGAAATTTACGCCGGCCAGTGGCCGCCGTGCCCAGACAAACTGGCCTTAAAGCCCCTCTTATACGCCGTTTGTCGAAATAATTTCAAACCGACTTGCCTACATTTAGCTTGCCGCGGAGAACACACGCAAACACACACACATGCTATACATTTGTACGTACGATCGACATGCCGAGTTCATGACACTAAACATCAACCACCGTAGCCGGTCGGTTTTACTCGCGGATGACTCGGTTTCCGGTGCCGTACGTACATGTTGTACACACACACTACACGAAAATCCGGTGTTGTCCGAGTGGAGCCACACTAGGCATTTAGTGTGAGCTGAATCCTGGTTCCCTGTATGGGTCATCTAATACTTTCTGCACAGTGTGCTGGTAACCAAAGGTCACGTGTGTTTTATTATTAGACTCGCGCAGTGCAATCAGCGTTGCTCAGTGGTGTTGCTTCAGTGCTGCTTTGTGAAGTTACAAATGTAGGTACAAGTCCGCGATATCAAGAGACAGCGACTGTGTGTAAGTTATTGCCAGCGGGCCACGGGGATTTTAGAGACCCGGAGGGCTGGAAAAATAATGTTAGGCATGTTTGCCATTGTGCAGATTCGAGTGAATTATTATCGGTCTTCGACAGGCCTTGATGCCCTAACTGGTCCTGGCAAAGTGGCCTCAGTGCCCTGCGAACTGGCCTCGGTGCCCCAAAATAACAGAAAATTTAGGCCAAAGTGGCTCCGCCCTAAAAAGTCTAAATTTCGAGGCCTGCTAGTGTCTTACATTAGTACAAGCACCGCATTCATATATAGGTTTCAGCTGTTCTGACTTCAGGAAATACATACACACATACATCATGTAAGGGGGCAGTTGAAGCATTTTGGCTTATTGTGCTGTGTTATGTGCATTTAGTGTGCCACAGATGATTGATCGTTTTAATAGCCCGTTCTAAATTATTTCTTTTGATTGTCCATTTTGTAAGAATTTACAGTATTTTGACGAAAAATTTAACTACGATTTATATGGTATTGTGTGACATTTACATGGAGCTTTGAATCCTTAAAAAGCTGATAAAATGATTTATTAAAATCTATTTTCTGCATGTATACGCATTTGCACAAGATAGACAAGCAATAGACTATGTAAGTTGACCTCGAGAACGCACGAGACCAATACATGTACCTCATGCCCTCACTGACAAAAAAGTGTCTAGTTTTCCAACTGGTTCACATTTTCAACTCCACAACCGGGAGTACATGTACACGATGTACCCTTGTATAAAAAACGCTCATTCGGCAATTCCAGAAATTCAAATTTACACCTTCACGTATTTAAGTTGTTTGATTTTAATCAAATGTTCAAGCATCATTGATGGAAGTATAATTCCTGAAAAACTGATTGCAATGCCATTCTCAATATGAGTGGTACATGTACATCAACAAATGTCTCGGTTTCGGACGTAGTCATTGAGTAATCTGAAGTGTAAATTTGAATTTCCGGAATTGCCCAGTTGCAAGATTTAATGACCAGGGGTAATTATAATTTGTGCTCAGATGGTTGTAAGAATGTTTGCAGGTCATTCCACCAAGTTGGTGCACAAAGTGCAGCTGTGTTCATGTACATGTATGTACATACAGTAGTATCAGTATATTAAGTTGTGTTAATTACATACTGAACATTTATTCAAACTTTCATTCAAAATTTTGGTTGCACTGGATATGGTACATGTATAGTGCCCTGCAACAGTACAGGTATATTCACTCATGTTGTCATGGGGCAGTCTCTCACCGATTATGAGATTCTTGTTTTACCACCTGGGTCTTTCTATAAATTAGGGGTCCAAAAGTGACATTTGGTGTCCCCCGTTACACCTGTGACATAGAAGATCTTAGGTCCCAGTTCAGTTCAAATGTCTTAATTTTATCTTTGAATTATCCAGCTAAACTGAGGAAATAATCTTTGCACGAAGGAGTAAGAAAAATAGTCCTACAACATACATTTCTGAAAACCCTGTGCACAAATTTTCCTATTACGTATGTAACAAAGACAGAAAAAAAGTCACAAAATGGTTTGTCCACGTTACATACATGTACGTAATACATGTAGGACAATTTGTACACAGGTTTTTGAAAAATGCATGTTCTGGCAGCAATTTCTTACCTCTTTGGGCAAATGTTATCTCCTGAGAACAGTACAAGGAAATTTCTTTAATTTTGAGATAAACTAAAGACATCTGAAAGGAATTATTGACTTATTTTTCAAATGTACCCCATGATACCAAATGATACATTGGGCCTACAACACCGTGTATACACTCGACCCGGCAAAGGTGGATACAGACCCAGCATTTTTATTGCGACCGCAAAACTTAACATTTGCCGCGTTTACACTACACCTCGATTCGGCTTCAACTTTCCTTCAGAAACCGCAAAAGTCACCACTAATTGCCTTTTTCAATTCACCCTTTGTGTTTACACTTAGTGCCTACCCGGCTTCAACTCCCCTTTTTGGAAATTGCAGAGTTCGTTTCGGCAAAGGCAAATAGAGTGTAATAAACAGGCCTTAAGCAGTATCATCCTTGAACCACTGGCTTGACCCTGTTATGAGTAAGCAGACCTCTATGTAGAACTATAGACTGGACAGAAACAGACACTGTAACTTGTTAAACCTCGCCGCAACTGTTTTCTGCAACTGTTGCTAATCTGTCTCGATCAAAGTCTTGAATGGTCTTTTAATTTGACGTGGCATCCTCAGACAGTGCATGCCAAAATCTCCTTGGAACTACATGTGTAGTGTCTTGTTTCTGTAGTCATCACAGTGACTAACGGAACAAGACAAGTTGGCCAGGCTGGACCCCAGTGCATTAGGGTATGTCTGCCCTCTCCCCCTGCTTCGATCCCATTCCCCTCCCTGCTCCCCCTGTACTTGCAAAACTCTCTTCTTGCATACGTATTGTACATATACATACATGTACTGTATGAATTTTGCATTTGGTGCAATATGAGACTGAGTGACTCCCCTCTTCCATTGTTCCCCTATTGTGTGTGAAACATCCAAGGAATTTCCTTTCAGGTTTTAGGGGGGAGTCGTACCGGTAGGTTAACAAAAGGAAAGAGTGTGTTGAGGTATAGGGGCGGTAGGGGGAAGTCACTCGGTCTCATGTGGCAGCATATATAATTTTTGGGTTTATATTGGGGTTGAAACTTCAAACCAAATTTTCAAATATATCCAAACTGAATGTTAAAAATTTAAATAATACAGTTAATTAAAAGATGGGGAAATTATTTTTTTAAAATCCTGTCTCAATATTGGAGAACCGACAGGCATGCATACATGTTCGTATAGCATATTAGCAGCCCATGAAAACGTAACGTAACAAACCATTTAATTTCTTATACTGTATACATGTACTTGGGAAATAATTTCAAGTGTTTAGATAACCGATGTAACTTGATTAGCACTGTAGACTCGGTGCTTCCCCGAGACACTACATGTGTACGAGAAAAACTTCATAGCATGCTCGGGTGGGACCAGAACCCACGACCTCCTGCCTACTATGCAGACGTTTTAATCACTTGACCACCTAAGGCCTTTTCCCACGGCACTTTAACCCCGAGATAACCCGGGTAACAGAAACATTTAACCCCGAGATTACCCGGGTTAAGGGTTCGTTTCCCACGGCAAATCTCGGGGTTACGAATTACCCGGGTTATCTGGCCAAAAATGCCACTTAACCCGGGTAATTTCTAGCCCTGCTCGGGAGGTGGGTTAACCCACCAATCTCGGGGTTAACGGCGACCTTGAGACGATTCTCCGGGTTAACGTTTGTCGTGGAAAACGACGACAATAGCCTACCCGGGTAGGCTATTTAGCGAGTTAAACATGTTAAATTCTTGCCGCAATAATTATTTGGTCAAAGGTTGCAAGTGCGCCCGCGCTTGAATGGCACTGTCAAACTGGTACTCTTTTAAAGGCAGTGTACAAAAAAATACGCGTGGGGCCAGTGACAAAGCACCCATTGATAAATATTATTAAACATGCGAAAAATTAACAGCAAAATTGCCAGCGATGTTTCTGTGTCGTCCGCCATGTTTGTGTGTGCGTGCGCAGCCCGATCGATTGATCGATTTTCCACACGCAATGGTTTCTGGGTATTTGTGCTGATTGGTGTACCCGGGTACGTGCGCATGCAGAAATGCCGTGGGAAAAGGGTCGCTGTTGTACCCGTGTAAGAGACGACCCGGGTAAGTGCTTCTCCGGGTTAACGCTTGTCGTGTGAAAAGAAACTCCGGGTTAAATGTAACCCGGGTTATTTACTGCTACCCGGGTAGAAAAGCTACCCGGGTCGGAGGTGGGTAGTGGGAAAAGGCCTCTACATGTAGCTGGCCGGTGTTGAATGGCGGGTTTGAATCGTCTAGCATTGAGAGCCACAATTGATGAGGAAAGGTCATTAGCGTGCGTCTGGGGAACGAATGTTAGTTAGCGATTGTTTTGCTTTTATCCGATACATTTATCTGCATTATTTGTGCTCGAATCGGTTTTCAGCTACATTTTAAAATTTCACTTGAACATGACTCGATTTGTATTCAAAAGAAAAATAGGACAAAGATGTACACAATTTATTAATTTATCACAGATGAAGTGAAAAATATTGTTAACACATAAGAAAACGTGTACGACGGTTACGTGTCGCAAAAAGCACGTGCATAAACTGATGATGTATACCTATCCATGACGGTGCGAAACTTCTCTAGAAACCCCGGGGTAAGCAGATACAGCCAACTAGTGCAAAACCACGTTAAATAGCAGTGGGTAACAACTAACAATTATCAAGGAAATTGATTTCCTGGCAATTGGCCATATACGGTAGTGTGAAAATTCCTTGAACGAATGGTACGGCAGATGAAAAGTGTTATATCGCTCATTGCTGATTGGATGAAATTTTATTTCTAGACTTAAACTTGGAATGAGGCCAAGGTCATCAAACTTCCGTTCACAGAAAATTGGAAAATATGTACGCTGTGTTTGGGTGTTGACAGTTTCATCCTATTTTTGTCAATTTTTCTTTTGGATGTGCGGGAGAATTATTTTACAGTGCACCATATTTTAGTGGAACTGCATGTTATGGAATTATGGAAATTTCAGTAATAACTTGGTCTATTAAGTTGTTTGTTTCGGAGATAAGGTGAATTTGTTTATTGTGCATTTTGAGGTGCTGAATTCATATGACATAAAAGGCCCATTGTATAATTTGCAATGACCCAATTTTGTTTTTCATGAGTTAACAAGAAAAACCTTACTCAAAGTGTTGATGGCAATAGTAACAAACACCACATGAATTTATTTCCGTCCATAATGGTATTTCATGTGAGAAATTAACAACTGAAGGTGGTTTTGTAAGTTTTTCAGGCTAGTTTACCAACATTTTTCCTTAGATATGTTACACTCTTATTCCACAAATCTGTGAAAAGGTTTATCTTGCAAATGATACATGTACGTACACGTAGGACTTTAAAGCCCCAATATGTCATTTGCAGTTACCAAACATTTTACTTCACGAGTTGACAAGAGAAAACCGACAAAGTGTTGACTGCAATGGTAGCAAACACCACATGATTTATTTTTCCTGTAAAATTGTACTTTTGTGGGAGAAATTATCAATTGAAAGTGGGTTTTAAAAGAAGTTGTTTACAGACGACTTTTTATTATTTATTCGCACACAAAAAACATGCATGGATTTTTTAGGTTTTCTGAAGTATTACTGTATCTTTGAGGCTGAAATTTCTACAAGGCAGTTTTCTCGACATACCGGTAGGCTTTTAAATAACTGTGGAAATAACGGCGGTTTGAACGGTTTACCAATCATTGCGAAGAGCATCACTTTGAGAAAAAGTGATGCGGAGGAGTTTGAGTGAAACAATGCACTGGAAATTATAATTATAAAAACACTTTCCGTCCAAGCTAATTCTGTGGAAGGAATGTTGGGTAAAATAATGCACCGACAACCACAGAATTAGCTGGGATATGTTGGACGGAAAGTGTTTAATTCATTGATTTTCAGTGCATTGTTTGACTCAAAATTTCCTCCACATTGCTTTTTCTCAAAGCGACAGGCATCACACACGCGAAAAGGCTTAGTGTAAATTCACCCTTACAGTAAAAGCGCAAATTTTTCAAAGTGACGACACAGCAACATTACATAACACATACATGTAGTTCATGCACGGGCCGCGTCCCGGCTATGGCGGACATACAGGGTTAGTGGCCATCTTCTGTTGGTCCCTTGAGTGGCCACTATACACAGGTTTGACAGATACAACCTCAAACTCACTCTTGGCAATTACTGTGTCTGCAGTTTTTGGAGTAATAACTTGCATGTAACTGGTTGATCAGGCCAAATTATGCTGAGAGCCACTTTGGTTTGGTGACTGTCATTGGTAGTAGGGGTCCCTTAGCCAACACAGTCAGTCTTAATCATAGTGATCTGTATGGCCGTAGTAATGAATTAGTTCCTGTTACATTTTAGTGTAAAGGTACCTCTGTTTTATTGAATATGTTTACAACATGAAATACACTAAACGGGGCCATGGTAAAATCATGTCTTGTTAGTCATGTGTTAGTGCTGCTTTGTTGATGTCCTGTGTTGTTTATACATGTATCTGTGACCGCATTGGACTAATTTTTGTAAAAAGTTTATGTGAGCCACTGTTTCATCATGGTAATTATTCCGTGGGTCCGCACTTGGATTTGTTTTTGGCCCTTGGAATATCCTTAGCCATGTAAAATCTTGGCAAAACTTACAGTAATGTGTTACATGATCACAAAAAGCTATGAAATTAAAGATATGCTGCACATTGATAATGCACAAAATGGAGGTTTGTACTTTGGTGTACCGTGGTCTAGTGGTTTAGTGTTCACTGACTCGCAATACTCAGGTGAAAACTTAAAGGTTGCAGGTTCGATACCTGGCTGTGGTACCTTGAGAGCGTGATCCAAAACTGGTAAACACTGGATGAAGATTTCAAAATTTCTTAAATTAATCAAAATAATACCTCAATCTGTAAAAAAAAATTCATATTTTACAATCATGTTAAAAAAATTAACAGAATAAATTTGACTGGGCACACTGTGCCATCATATTTTCAAGAAATACTTGAAAATGCATGTAAACAATTTCCTTTTTTGTCAATTTTATTGATTATCTGTCCCTCGCCCATTAAAAAACCTCCGCATTAAACTGTAAAGTCAATTTCAACATGTGATAAACTGGGTGTGTGTATTAACATCAGTAGAAGGTAAACAAACGGGTTCACTTTAGCTTTCATTTGTTGTTGACTAAGGAAATGCATTTGTCTCTTGATTTCCGTCCCTCACGCGTGAGGGACGGAATTGGATCACGCTCTGTACCCTTGAGCAAGGCACATAACCAATTTTATACAAATTATAAAAATTATAAAAATTAATTTAGGGTGCAGAAATTCCTGTGCATCAGGCATAATGAACATGTATCAAAAGAAATAGGAATTTTCTTAAAAAAAAGAAAGAAAATCGATACAACAGCCATGGCACAACAACATAAAGCTAATTCAAGCAACAGAGGTACATGTAAGTGCAACCAATGCGCTTTTTTTGCTCTTTTTGCCGGTTATTACTCGAGCCACGTGGGTCATGAAAAATGCCCACCAAAATGGTGGATGGAAGGGGTGACGTCACCGGAAAGCAATCAATACATACTTTTGCACTCTGTGGCTCACATCATACTGGTTGTGTGTACGACCAGTCTAGTGCACATGCACAGTGTTACCTACCTACAGAAAGTGTGCAAAGCCTGAATCGTGCAGACCATTTCGGTCCACCCAGATGCGAGCCAACTAAATATTTTCTATTTTATGAGGGCGGGCTTCTAAGTAAATCATTTGCAAATGATTCTTCATGCATTATTTTCTGGTAAAATTATATCACCTCGGGTGGAAACATTTCATTGGATTGTTGCTACCAATTCAATCTTTACTTTGAGGAAGGTTTTCCCAGTCACTGTATCATTGCAAATGATACAGGTCTTTAGTCTAGCTCCTTGTTACATGTAAAATGATATTTAACCATTTTATTTACGGTTCTCTTCTACACTTCATTCACCCCACCCAGGTTCACGAGCTATGCGACAACTTCTGCCACCGATACATTAACTGTCTGAAAGGCAAAATGCCAATAGACCTGGTGATTGAGGACAGGGAGGGAGGCACGAACGGCGGGAAGACTGAGAATCACACAGATTCCAGAAGTGAAACGGTGAGTACATACTGTAGGGTTGTTTATTATACCTCATGAATATTTATGAGGCGGGTGCAGCATGCTGTAACATCTTCATAACCGTAGTTCACACACTTCCCCATGTCTTCCTTGCATGCACAGCGATGCTGAAACGTTAACAAATACTAATGGCGTCAAAAGGGAAAAGAGGCTGTAATGTTTGGTCCCGTTTATCACGCGATCGTTTTGCACTGCACACACGACAAGCCGTCCAACACGGATCAAGCCATTGCTTATTTTAACAAAACCTTGCTGGTTGTTCCATTGTGTTGGCTTTAAAGGCCCTGTAGATGATCTGTTTTTGAGCGATTCTGCGAATAAAACCATTATAAATCAAAAGAAAGACATCAACAAACTCATCCAAAGAAATTTCAGCTTTGTCAAATGTACCACGTTTAAAAAAAACCATGAAAATCCATATGTGACTGTGTTTTCCTGGTCTTGGCGGGGTGTTTCAAATATTCGTTCTAAGTTGATCGGGTACTATGTGGCTTGCGTCATGCACTCTGTGGCGCACATCATATACTGCGTCTGCGCGCGATCCATAAAATTGCATTGCGTTGGAACACGCACACGCAGTACACAGCGCCCATGCATTTTGGACCGCGTAGATGCGAACCAAAAATAAGTAAATCGTTTGCAAACGATCTAAATAATTTCACCTTTACGGATTATTTTCTGGTAAAATTATATAATTTTGAGCGGAAACCTTTCATTGGGTAGTTGCTATTAATTCAATCTTTACTTTCAGAACTTTTCCCCTGTAAACTCGTCGATTACTTTTTGGGGTCATTGCCTTTAAATGGAACCGTCACTCCAAATAGCCAACATACCAATCACCTCCTTTTCATTTTATTCTGATTTTCCGACATATTGGATAATAAAGTCAACTTAGTACCGGTAGCACAGTCCAAATTATAGATGTATGTAAACTACAGTGCTAAAAATCGAATGCAAAGGCATGCAGCAAGTTTGTTTGTTCATTTCGAAACAGTTGTGTGATGCTGCCGTGCACGCACTCCGCACAACGTACATGTACACGGGTCTAACATAACCCAGAAGCGTTCCTACTGTGGCTTTCAATTAACACATGTCAGATTTCTCTACATTGGTCAACCTACCTCCCGATGTGGGTTGGTTTTAACACGGGTCTTTCGCTACACACGGGTCAGTGCCATGTTGAAATGTTGTAGTGTGAAAAGGTCAGTCTACATAAAGCCTAGCGTACATCGACATTGCAACTGGAAGCAACTCAACTGATCAGTTGCTGTCGATGTGTGCTGTCGATTAGTTGCGCAAATAGCGGCAACTGGGAGCATCCAGCTATGACTACATTTCCAGAGCGCGCATATCGACACGGCAACTCGGTAAAGCGCAGAGTGCATTGCCCTTGCAACTGGAAGCAACCATTGCTTGCAGTTGCCGTCGATGTGTATGCACGCGAGCAACTGGCAGCAATTAATTGCAAGTACACGTACATCGACGCAACTGACCGCGACTGGGTACAACTACATGTAGTTGCCAGAAAGTAGAACATGATCAACTCGCGGCAACTGGGATTTTTCCAATTGCCTTTTTGAGCAACTGATCAGTTGCTCCCAGTTTCCGCGAGTTGCTTCCAGTTCCCGAAAACACCAGTTGCAGTGTCGATGTACGCTAGCCTTAACATGTGTCGGACCCGTGTATAATCCAGAGATTTTTCGTAGTGTGAAAAGGCCTTTAGACTGCACTAGTCACTGCAGCGAATTGTGGGGCAATTTTTGTCATTTTATATTGGTCAGCATTGTACATGTTAGCACCAAATGTGCAACCATGCATGTCCTCAAGGAACAAAGAAACTGCCCTATAATATATAGTCTATCGTGAAATTGGTGCTGTTATGTGTACAGTCTGGGAAATTACAGAAATTCAGATGTATATTTTAAAGATTTTGAAGGCTTGTAATGCTTTACAATATTGAGTTGATTTTAAACACATGCTTTTCATTCAAGCATCCTTGATGGAAGTGTAATTCTTGAAAAGATTGTTGTAATGCTATTCTCAATAATAATAATAAATAAATAAAAACCTCTGTTTTGGATGCACTTGATGAATACATTTAAAACGGAGGTTTTTGTTTTCTACATCCGTATTGAGAATGCTTTTGCAATCAATTTTTAAAACACTTCTACCAGGGATACTTAAAGAGCATGTGTTCAAAATCAAACAACTTGAATACGTGAACCATTACAAGCTCTCATAATCTTTGAAATGTATGTTCAAATTTCTTGCTGTATGAATTGTGAGAAATCCTATCAGCAATGACAAAAGAACAAAAAGTTCAACAAAACAATAAGACGTAATTTCAAGGGTAAATGCCAGCCAAAAATTTATTAGAAACATGAACAAGAAATACAAAACATATAAGAAAAAACAAACAAAAACATTTTTGTCTAGTTTGTGTACTAAATGAATTTTCTCATGTATTAACTAAAAATTAGTGTTAACTAAATTTTAGTGTTAAGTATTGAAATAGATCACACTTTATTTTGACAAAAATATGAACAAATTGCACAGCTACAGATGCAAAAAGTCTTTAAAAACCCACAAATAAAAGTGAATACGCCCACAGACGAGGCAAAAATAATTGAATTTGTTTGTACTGAATGACCTAAAATAAACAGACACGCGGTGAACTTTGGACGCAAATCCGTGCGAATGCGGCAGGTGTGAGGAGACTCGCCTCTCGCGAAACTGTGAATATTTTTTTAAGGGTAATTACAAGGCTCCCCGAAAACATGTCTGATGAATATTTCGTTCCCAATAACATTTCTAATAACCTCCATTTATTTTCTTTTAATTGATATTAATGCGCAAATGTAATTGGATCATGCCATTTGCAAATGATAAAATTTGCAAGCTTGTACTTTGCTCCAATGATAAATTGATAAAAATGTCTTTGTTGGTGGAAGAAAAAGTGCAGTGGCTTTATTTAAAGATTTTTTAAAATCTACAGTGCAAAGAAATAAATTTGCTTTCATAAAATATTTTGGAGCACAAGAGTAATTTACTTTTGTTGGTTAAAAAATAACTGCTTTCCTTAGTATGGATATGGTTACAATCAGCTTAAAGCAGGACTCGCAGTATAAAATGATGAAAAGATTTAAATTTGCCCAAATTCGCTGTTCAAAGGCAAGAAAAGTGCGTAGGCCTATTTTATGAATATGATATCCTGTATACTACATGTAGTTTTCTCCAATGAATCTGTGCTTTCCATCCCAGTCCCATTGCTTTATGCATTGTGTGTTGCCATTTTTGCGATGGCTTGTGAGGCGTAGCAACAATAACTAAGTGGGCGGGGTTAATTGGGCAATCTTGGAACTACATGTACATGGGTCTGTCCACAGTAATGGGGTACATTTCAAAAATAAGTCAATAATTCCTTTCAGATGTCTTTAGTTTATCTCAGAATTAAAGAAATGTCTTTGTTTTGTTCTCAGGAGATAACTTTTGCCCAAAAAAGTAAAACATTTCTGCCACAACATACATTTTTGAAAAGCAAGTGCACAAATTTTCCTATTACGCATGTAACGTGGACAGACAATTTTGTGGCATTTTTTTCCGTCTTTGTTACATGCGTAATAGGAAAATTTGTGCACGAGGTTTTCACAAATGTACATGTTGTAGGACTATTTTTCTTACTCCTTGGTGAAAAAGTTATTTCCTCAGTTTAGCTTGATAATTTAAAGATAAAATTAAGACATTTGAAGTGAACTGGGACCTAAGATCTTGAATGTTACAGAAATGTACCCCATTACCGTGGACAGACCCACATGTATGCATCGACAAACTGAATAAAGTTTACATGTAACTTTTTTTAGAAGCGATTTTAGGAGCCTGACCAGCAGTCGATTTCTCGAAACATTGCGCAGCTTGCGCAACTTTTGACAAATGGCACAAGCCCCATAGCTTGCGTGTTATCTTCGGAATAAAATATTGCGCAAGTGGGCTTACGCAACTGCGTAAGTTTCGTGAAATCGGCTGCAGATCACATTTTTTACCCACCCATTTTTCCCATGGATGGTGAGATTTTTATAGCACATCAACTGTCATATTTTTCTCGTTACCATTCTGAAATGTTGTGTTCCCAATCCAATAGGGGCGGAAGTGGGGCGTGCCAGGGGGACCATTGGCACCCCCACTTTTTCGACTGGGGAGGCATGGCACCACCCACTTTTCAGTGTTATTATTTCGTTTAAAAATATTATTGATAACTTTTGCAACCGTTTGGGTATCTGCCTAATATGACATCACACTTTGTCTGCTTAAAGTGGTTAAATATTGCCTGAGATCGCACCACAGAGCTGTTAGGGCTTCGCGCTAAGCAATCGCCATTTTATACTTTCAAGAATATCGTCAAAAGCAATGCGTGCGCGCCAAATTTGTGCCACGAAATACGCAGGTCCATGCCTTCGCTTATGGAGCTGCGTATTTCGTGGGACGAATTTGGCACGCGCGCACTGCTGACGAGCCTGTACCTTTAAGTAAAATATGACACCATTATACAGGCCTAATTAGGTTATAAAAATAACTTCTTAGTTTATCTCTGGGTGATACAGTACTTGTACCATGGAGGAGTGTTTTCTTCCTCCATGTTTGTACACACAGTATACATAGTGTGTTTGTGGGGGGAAATGTCTCTACAGGCCTATAGATGAAAGATTTTAGCCTGTGGTTGCATTTAGTAAATCATATATGGATCATCTTCACTTGCATGACCATTTAAATTAAATTGTGTGGATAAATACACGTAGATTGAGAACCATAGATTAAGAACCAGGACAGTGCTGTTACTGACCTCAACACACATCCAGTGACTCATTTCATTCTTAATAGCATTGACTAAATTGAATAGTTGATATACTGAGCTTTAATATCCCCAACACAAAGCTGCACATTGCCTATAGGGAATGCATACAGTACAGATACTCCACTGTACTAATTATTTGATTGCAGTATTAAAAGAATTAAGGTAATGTTCCATAAAATCCGAAACAAAAATTAAAGACCATTAGGTGATATAGTTATCACAGTGGTTATAATTACAGTACTCATAAATATTAATTGAGCACAAAATGTTAAATCTGACCTTTTATTTCCGTCTTTGAGATAAACTGGTAACCCTACATGCCATAGAAAAAGCACACAGTCATAGTCCGCAAGTGGCGCGAATATTTTGGCGCCGTGTAGGTGGCGTCAATACATTGCATTATGGCCGTTTTCAAAAGTTCTTGCCTCGGCTTCAGGCAGTCTTTGCAATTTCTGTCTTGTACGATTTCCGTCTACGTATACATTATTTGTTTGGGATTTTTGGTGGTTTTATATACTCTCAACAGAAGTGAACGTTCAAGTTGACGTTCAAACCAGATATTTGAATTAGGAGTGCTAATATTTCTGAGATGCACCAAGCCAGTGAGCCTGCCATTCGTAAAGGTACTTGCAAACCGGAAAACAAAAGGTCAAACATTTTTATTTGTTTGTGACAAACTAGGACAACATTTTCTTCATTTTATTTATTGAATCGATAGATTTTAAGGTGCTTTTTCCATTTATTGGTGTCTGGGCATTTACAAACGCAGTACGGTAAAGTAATTCAAATAAGATCATTGCAATGTTAAAAGCCCATTGCCATTCCCCTGACTGGTCCCCGGAAGTGTGACCCACCGCCAGTCTTAATACATGGTCTATTGCAAATCGTGGCCACCCTCGGGACCATACAAAAATGGCCACTATAAACGGGTATCCCCTTTATAAAGGTTGTATTAGCATAATACACATGGCGTTTGGGACCATGGCCATTATAAACAGGTGGCCTCTTTATCAAAGTGGCCTTAAAGGCACAGGCTCGTCAGCAATGCGCGTGCGCCAAATTCGTGCCACGAAATACGCAGCTCCATAGCAAAGGCATGGAGCTGCGTATTTCGTGTAACGAATTTGGCACGCGCGCATTGCTGACGAGCCTGTGCCTTTAATAGCAGATTTCACTGTAACAGGAATCGCATTATGAGGAATAAAAAAACAACGAAGAACAATAATTGGGACCTAAAATTGTCCTCCTTATTTGAGTAGAATTCTCTTATCGAAATTTCATTGTATTTTCTCATTTGCATTGCTGACAATAAAACCCATTTTTACAGAGCCAATCAGATTTAGGGTAATGCTCAGACGTCTACTGTAGGCTATGAAAACCACCAAAACCGCATTATAACAAGCCAATTGCAGTTCTTAATTTAAAATTCCTTGCATAATTTCTCTACCCTCCACACACAATGTTATAACAGTGTGCTGTTATTATCCAGGTTCAACCGAATTTCTCTGTTGTATTGATGACAATGAAGCCCATTTTCCCTTAGCCAGATTAGGCACAATGCCAACAAGTCTAGGTTATCAAAACCACGAAAGCTTCAATGGCATTATTAGAAACCAATTCCAGTTCTGAATTTAAAATTCCATGCATAATTCTGTAACCTCCTTGCCCTCCGCACACAATGGGTTTAACTTGAACATTGCTTGGGAGTGAATCTGGAAACAGTGCACCACAGGCCTGCATACTCTATGGTGTAATGGCTACATGTAGCTGTTGGCTGGTCCCCACCACTAATGGCTCTGGTTTGATTGATGGGTGCACCGATGAGAGAGTGTTTGCTTTGACCTCTAGAAGAACTGCATTTGCTCCTAGGATCTTCTGCAAGCTAAAATGGCCAGCTAGGACCACAGGGTTTATTGATTTGCATATTGTGGGGCTGTGAAAATTCAAATAATTATCAACAATTTACTCTTTTGAAAATTTTAATCAAACGTTTTATTAAATATCAAATTTTCATTCATGGTTTAATGATTTGCATATTGTGTTCAGCTGTGGAAATTTTAAAAATGTATATTCTTTGAATATTCTAATCAGTTTCGTTGAATATTGATGATTCATTCAGACTTGATCACGCTTTCACTTTGATTTATTTATTTATTGAGTAAATCGCCATTTACAGGATGCATGTACATGTAGTAGGGGTTTCAGACTATGCTGTTACCCGGGTTATCTCGGGGTTAACGAAAAATATAACCCCGAGATTTACCCGGGTAATTCGGAGCGTTCAGACTACACTTCTCGGGGTTAGCAATTCTCCGGGTTAACTGCCTCAAAATCCCAATTTCTAACCCTGCTCGCGAGGTGGGTTAACCCACCAATCTCAGGGTTAACGGCGGCCTTAAGACTATTCTCCGGGTTACCTTTATAGTCTGAAAGCTCAAGGTTTTTTCTACCCGGGTTGAATTGCGGGGTTAGTTTTGATTCTCTGGGTTAATTTCTACCCGGGTACGGACAACTACCCAGGTGATTAATTCAAGAGTAGTGTGAAACCTGCTTACATACATAGGTAAAGAACAGTATATGACAACAAAAATTTTTTTAAATGAAATATTTTGCTGATTTAGTTGTGGGTTGATTTTCACAACATTTGAGCCTGAAGGACTATTTCCATTATGGGTCTTTCGATAAATTAGGGGTCCAAAAGTGTGACTTTTAGTGTCCCCTGTTACACCACATGTGTTATTTTTCGTACAAAAATCATTAAAATGGCTTTTAAACCATTTTTTTTATGAATTGTACTTTCTGTACTCACTCTTTGAGATGGAAAGTATTTAAAGAATGTGTCCTGAATTTACAAAAATGAGATGTAAAATGTAACGGGGGACACCCAACATTGGACCCCTAATTTATAGAAAGACAATTTGTGAAGAGATTACACTCTGCTGTATACCGATTTGCTGGGAAGATACTCTGCCAGTTCAAATATTTATACAAATTTGTTTCTAGTTTTAAATTTTCCCTGATCATTAAAATAAGTTCACAAGTTAACTTATATCGAAATCCAATTTTGTCCAAGTACTGTGAAAACAAAGCACTTATTTTATATTGCTCATAACCTAAACAAAGAGAAAGTGTCTCAAACCAAGTACATTGGTGTAGTGTGACTTGTCATTTGGTGCATGCAGGCAATATCATCACTAGCCTGTTTACAGTATTTCCTTGTCGCTGACCCCAAATGACCTTTTCTCCCCCCAAAAATCAACCAAAAATGGAGACAAAGTCCAAATTGAGGTCATTGCCTGAGGAGGTTCAGAATGCCCTTAATTGGCCATGGGTTGCCATGGTAATGCATGTGGCTTTGTGCCTAGTGAAAGGCTAAAAGGGATTAATGTGTAAGTATAGAGATCATGTTGTTCGCCTTAGTGTGAATTTTTGGTTTACATTTATAGTAGGAATTAAAAAATGTATCCTTTTGTGCAATTGAACCGGTAATGCTGTTAATGTTGGAACCACATTATACCACACATACAAAACTGAATGTGCACTATGCAGCAGGATATTGCCTTTTTAAAATACAGAAAAACCTTAAGTCAAACTCGTTTAACTCAAAAATCCTATTATCGCAAACTAGGAATTCATTCCCATCAAAAGCGTCAAGTAGATTTATATCCTTTTCCCACTACAAACTGCTTAACCCGGAGATTTGCCGCCCCGGGTTAAGCTTTTCTTACCCCGGGGTTCGTTAACCCCGAGTTCTGTTCCCATTTGTTTCGTTAACCCGGAGTTTCGGCAAACCCGGGGCGAGCTTGCCCCGGGTGAAAGCGGTGCGGTTTCCCACTACACGCGGACTGGAAATGACGGAGTGTGCGAGCTGGTCCCGCAATTGTTTTGCACTGGCTTGTCGCCAAGCAACGGGTCCTTTTTCGCGCCACAAGACATCGGTAAATATGATCCCACCATTCGACACATGCGTTCGTTTCGCCGTACTACCCTTTACAGTCACTTCGCCCCCAAACCACTTCGGCCACACACCACACGTACTCGTGCAAATAACATTTCGTCCAAACATCCATGACCCACGTGGCAAGCAAGACGCATTACGCGTAGACCTATACCATTAAAATGGGGGTGTATTAAGACGGTGTTTTCTCAGCCAGTCCTAAATCTTCTTTTAAAAATTATTTCATCAAACGGCATAAAACTAAGTAGCTGCATGTCTGTCAGCCGTGAGCGGGCACGTACGTAGGTTACGTTTGCAGAGTGCCCCTTGGGTAAAGTAGCATTTGGGCGATGTATTCCTACCTCCATGATTGGGAGAAGTGGTCCAGCCGAGGGCGAAGTGGTTTGTGGGCAAAGTACTGCTAGTACATCGCTCAAAATGGCGCCAGACACGGAAGCAATATCGGTCGCGGTCCTGATGGTAATTTTACAAATATTGCGAAGGAAACGTCAACGCCAACGTTCTCAAAAGGGGAAGAAGGCAGATGTTGCTTGATGCAATACGCCAGCAGGATGTATAGCGCACTGAACACGCATTTTCGCGCCACGAATCAGCGTTCGCCCTTAACTTTTTTCCCAACTGGCCACCAGGACCAGTTGGCTTAAGTTTTGACTGGCCCGTTGGCGTTTCAAGTGGCCCGGTTCAAATTTTAATTCTGACCCGGGAACTGCACGATCTGCAGGATCGACATCGCTAACGGACACAGCCAGTATCCGTTCCACTTTAAAAATATCACTGCACGGCATGGCTGTGCATTGGATGGACGGGGCAAGGACTGCAGGCCAGGCAGGCCGTGCCAGCAAACCTGCCAGCGAGAGCGGCCGGTCAACTCTAGGCGCAGCGAGCACAGTACTATGCGCGTGCAGCGAGCGACCAGTTCATGCAAAAACACGCGTGCACATGACACACTACACGGACGTTTCACGGCGCCATCTTGGTAACTATAGACTTGCACAAGTCTGAATCGCGACTCGTTGCAGTCGCGGTCAGCACGCGTGCCCAGTTTGCATGCAATCACGCACGCACAGGAGTGTCTTGGTGCGGACGGAAATGTCATAGACTTGCACAAGTCTACATGTATTTACTGTCAATGGAGGGCGCTGTTTTCTTGCTTAGTAAAAACAAGATGGACGACGACCATGCGTGCGTAGAAAAAAACAGAAAATAAAATCTGCCACGCTCAACAAAAATGCGGAAACATGCAAAAAAAAACGCATTAATGAATTTAACGCGGAAATTTCACATACATGGCATGGGTTTATTTGAATTCAACTGGACAAACGGACCATTTGGGGAGGCTTTCTAGCTGGCCCGAGACGATTTCAACTGTCATTTGGCCAACGGACCAGTGCTAATTCGAACGCTGCGAGTTTAACCTTTGGACATCGTATTGCGCAATGATTCATGCGTCTTAACCCCGAGATTGCTTGGGGAACACTTAACCCTGCTTGGTTTCCCACTACAATGCTTACCCCGGAGTTTGGCCGTTAACCCCGAGATTGCCATCCTTAACCCTGGTCGCTGGTAGGGTTAACGAGCCCCGGGCTAACGGCCGATTTTTTCGTCTTAACCCGGGCCAGCAAAAGAGTAGTGGGAACGCTCGCGCGATATTTCGCTGCCCCGGGGTATCTCGGGGTTAAGGATTGCCGTTACCCCTGAGTTAACCCGGAGATTTTGTAGTGGGAAAGGGGTATTAGCTGTCATGCTCGGACATAAGGGTCATTCTATGAATTTGGGGTCCAATTTTTCTGTCCCTCGTTACATCTGACATCTTGTAAAATGTGATTAAAGATATGAATGATTAAAACCAACCTGAGAAAAAATCAGCTCCGTACTTTGTCTAACT
This sequence comes from Henricia sp. BOLD:AAB3569, assembly GCA_037783545.1. NCBI lineage: Eukaryota > Metazoa > Echinodermata > Asteroidea > Spinulosida > Echinasteridae > Henricia > Henricia sp. BOLD:AAB3569. Next base: position 299,787 of record JBBELK010000430.1, on the reverse strand, counting down.
TTTGAGAAAACAGTCAAGAAAGGCTTTACGGTCACTTCGCCCCAAAACCACTTTGCCCGAACCACTTCGCCCTGAACCACGGCCTGTGCACGACGTGTTTGGGGGCGAAGTGGCATTCGGACGAAGTGGTGTAAGGGTGAAGTGGTTTTAGAGCAAGGTGGCTTTTGGGGCGAAGTGGTCCAGGGCGAAATGGTTTTGGGGCAAAATGAATTTTCGTCTTATGAGACGAAAATTAATTGTTTTACTCATTTCTCAAAAACTATAGCACCTTAGACAAAACCATTTCAGTTGAAGTTAGTACTGTACATGTACCTAACCTTTGTGGAAGAAATTGCCAACGAAGGTGGTTTCTTAAAAAAAGAAATGTCTGGTCACACTTTTTCATTATTCAAACAGCACAAAAACCATGCATGGATTTTAAAGGTTTTCTGACGTATCACTGCATTGATGTAGCTGAAGTTTGTACAAAGTAGTTTAGTAGCATAAAAGTTAGAACACATCATTGGTAATCTCGAAAATCAGAAATGTTCACAGATTTACACGTATTTACACAATATAAACATGATGACGGTAGTAATTTTACACAGAAAAAGATTGTTGTTTTGCCATTGCTATGAACACTTTTAGTAGGGTTTTTCTTGTCGATTAATGAAGTAAAACTTTGGATCATTGCAAATTGCCCCAGAAAACAATATTTGTTATGAAAAATAAATGTACATGTACCAAGTATCGAATAGCCGCCATTTCATGGGGCACCTTTTGTTACTTAACCGTTCAACAATGGAAGCACAATATGTGCAACCATGCATGTCCTCAAGGAAAAAAGAAACTGCCCCACAAGATGGCAATGTTTTAAATTTCCATCAAGCTAGTGGCATTATTTGACTATTGTTATGAATTTGGATCATAGTACTTTATTTTTTTGTTATAAATTGTCGTCATTCATTAATTCACTAAAGATTCTTAAGTTATCAGTTTAAATCTGGAACAATCAACACTGTATTGTAAGGAGACCATCATCAAAATATCTCATGCAGAGCTTTATCGGGTCTTATCAACTTTGGGGACTGAAAATCAAATATCATTAATTTTGCCAAAAAGCGATAAAAGCGGTGACAAGATAAGTGAAGCTTTTATGCGCGAATGAAAAATTAGAAGCAGGACAATCCAAAAGTACTTTTTAATTTCCCAAGACGGAGATAAAGAAATTATTGAAGTATTTTGAATGTTTTCGTTCTCAGCGGGAGTGCATGTAGTCAAAAGACACATTGAAGTAATTAATTTTGGATACAAGCAAAGGTCACCCGCTGCACAATCAAATACTAGATGGAGGTTTTGGCTTTCATTTCAAACGAGCAAAAACACTTGTATTAATTGACGTACTACATGTATGGGCATTTCGAACATAGAAGTCATGTATAAGTTATGCTCATTTACATAAATTTGGGTATTTTTTCAAGACTTTGCATTACATAATGTATAAAGAAGTATGTGACGGTACTTGAACTCAAGGAATTTGCCATGAACACTTTGTGAACAATTACTTGGAAGTACATGTACGTACATCTGCAAATTACATACCGGTATGTGTGTGTTTTGGAAAATTCTTTGTTCAGTAAGAACACAAAATTATATTTTTTTTACAGCTATAGCGCTATGTAGGGTGTATCAGAAAAAAAGTATACACTCATAAACTTGTGGATAAAATGGAAATTTTATTATATTTAGAAAATTGGCTCACACATATCGGTATAGACATACATATGTAGGTTTCAAAATGTTGTCCTTATGTTGGTAATTTCACATCTGACTAAACAAAGCAAAAATTAACTTGCGCCAAAAAATGAAAGATGCAAAACAGGATCAAGGAGCATGAGAGGTCAATTTGACACGTCCTTTCTTTGCTATCAGCTTTTTGGAAAGTTTAGCTATCCCTCAGTCCTCCATGTGACCGTCTTTTTTCTGCGCACAGATTTGCACGCTCAGCCTTAAACCAAATTCAGGCCTGATCACTGCTCTGTTCTGTCTGAAAAGGGCCACTTTGGCTCTTATTTTTCTCTCCAGGTCACTTGAGGGTGTCCTTGTAAAAATGTGCATATACATAATAATAATAATAATACAAAATTTGTAAAGCGCCATCTATCTATGTAGACATATTCCGAGGCGCTTTTCTGATTGGCATTTTCTCATAACAAAGATAACTGAAGCTATACTGTCACTATGGTCTTGACCGTACCACTAAAAAAAATCCAAATAAATGGGTTTGCATGCTAAATAATAAGCTGTAAAAAAATCTTTTAGCTTATGTTCTGTGTTGACTGGTGTGGTGTGGGATGGGATATGGAGTTTTAACACCTGAGGGAGCTCAGCTATGAGCTCCCGAGGGTGTTAAAACCCATAACCCATACCACATCAGTCAACAATTGTTTTGTTATATCCCGTCTTGGTCTCATGCAGAATATCGTTTCTATTATTTTTAATTGTACAAAAATTGCACAAATTTTCAATTGCACCTTCGCGCGTACGAGTTTGTTGTTTTGGCACACAGCGTGTGGAATACTGGAATGTGCGTGTCTCTAGTGGGAGTAACACGCAGTTTATTTTACCAACGGTACAGCGCGTCACGCGTGCTATGGACGCGCAAAACGTGCACGCAGATCGCTTCATGGTAGGGCGATATGAACTAAAATTTGCGTACGGCAGCGGGTGATATGAGTTTTTATCGCATGGACATGTGACCGTTCTGGACCAATGAAACTGCAGTATTCCAAGACAGGGTATAACAATGTGTTTTATCATACTTTTGTTTATCCAGGCCAGCTTATAATGCTTTCGTTTAGTCCCTTTTGCCTGCCCTGACAACCCATGCCCATTTCCCCCCATTTCTATCCCTCCAATATCCAGTCCATCACACTCTTTGTTCACCCTGTTTTGTTCTTTTCACTTATGTAATTAATTTATACATTGTATGTTTTTATTCTACTCTCATGTGCCTTTATAAATAATATTAACAACCACCAATTATCTTTTATTAATTTTTTTGACCGTACCACTATGAAAATGCTTTTGGTGGCCCTGCAGGTGGAATCGTTGCATTGGACAGTTAGAACCACTTCTATATTTCTTTTAAGTAAGGTTTTTTCTCGTTGAAATGGTTGATTAAAAATTGGGACATTGCGAATCCTGTATACAAGCTTTCAGGATAAGTGAGGCCAGCCAATGGACCCTTTCTGAGTCAATCCCCAGTGAAAGCCCAGAGAAATGGGGCCTAGCTCCATCCAATGTAAACCAATCCATCAAAAATAAACACAGACCCATGAGGTCAAGTCAAAGTATACACACACACACAATAATGAAGCCAGCACTTGCTCAATCCACATGCATACATTGTGCACATAGGCACACAGGCAAATGACTTACATGCAGGGAGCCAGCTATAAGCAGGTTATGCAGGGATAATCCTGTGGTCTCAAGCTAAGAGGTCCATTGTGGCCATTGTGCAAGGCCTGTTATGTGTAAATACATGGGCATATGGCCCATGTTTGTCAGGTTAAACATCAAAGGGCATGGGGACTTGGACAAAGGAAAACTGAATTTTTTGGGCTTTATGTTGAAAATATTGATATTTGGAGTGGAAGTTACATGTGTTTGCATTGCTATGATATGCGTAACAGGGAAGGAATAGTGAATTTTATTTATTTAACACAATTTTTAAGGATGGATGAGTGATTAGTGATTATGACCCGGGGAATAAAGACATGTCTGCATTGGATTTTTTGGGGGAAAACTTACTGAGAGGATGGGTACTTTTCCCATTTTTAAGTCCAATATGCGGAGAGCCTACATGTAGGATGTTTTCCTCTCAGTTACTTTTCCTGAGTCCAGCGGTTACTTTCCTAACCAACTAATTCTACCCAGGAAAATTGACCAGGGAACTTTTCCCAAGACGAAAAGTCCAATTATGCAAACACAGCAAGTCGGTAAAAGTGTACGTCCGGGCCGTGAAGGTCAAACTGCAAATGGACAGTGCGCATGCTCTCCCTGTGTCAAAAAGTCCAAATGCGGACAGCAGTAAAATTTAGCAATTTTTCATTTTTCATTTTTCATCATCTCAGTAAAACCTCCCAAAAAACAAGTCCAATGCGGACACGGCTAAGGTTCGATACAAATGAGGAAAAATGTCCGTGAGTTTATAAAATCTGGATGCAGTGAAAACAAAATTTTTCAGGGTAATTAAGTTTAGGAGTTGTAAGAAGATAATTATTGCATCGGTCCATACATTGTTAAAGACAGATTACATGATTGGAAAACTGTTAAAAATGGTGTTATCTCCACATGTGCTTCAGGATGTGTGTGATAAAAACCAGTGTGTTATTTAGTCAGCTCAGTACCTAGGCTCATCTCTGTTCAATGAAAAACTGTGTTTATGCTTTCAAACGGTCGATTACAATTTTTGGAAATTTTTGGAAATCTTGTAGTCGAGCCTTAAAGGGCCCCTGAAATGTTTTTTTTATTAATGAAATCTATGTTGTGGAACTGCTCTATATATTTACAGTCATAAAAACCCTACTTGGAAGTTGTTTTAGGGGTTAAAATCAAGGTTTTTGATTTTTATTAACATATTCATGAGCAAGGTTTTGATATCACATTAGGCACAGGAAAATCTCATTCAATTGTGCTCAAAATATTTCAGTATTTTCTCCAACTTACTGAAACTTTTGTAACCCATGATTGTTTGGGTTTGTTTTACATGTTGCCCGTTTTAAACCATGTGAAAACTAAGGCTGGAAACTGCAGAAATTTTCCACAATTCCAGTTTGAAGTCTTAAGTTATTTTTTTGCTTTTCTGCTGTGTGTTCCTTAAGCGACATGCCCCAAACAGCGCCCTCTTTCTGTAAGTTTCTGTAAAGAAATTTTCAAAGTTGAAAAATGCCACCTTTTATTCATTGGGCATCAAAATGAACAGACGTATTGTCTTTCTATTCTCCGTTCTATTTGGCATTTCAGGGCCCTTTAAATGGATGAAATTGCCCATACATATGCACTATACACAGTGCTTTACCAGAGAATACCTGGGCTAAAAATGCCTGAGTTTACTGGGAAACGAAATCAGAAAGGATAACACATCCGTCAACTAAATTATGGAAAACTACATCTGACAACCACTACGTGACATCCATTTTAGTTTACTTTTCATTTTGAAAAATATTCATCAGCATTTATTTAATTAATTATTTTAAACACCGAGCAACAAAATTAAACGTGAACAATTTCTCCACATACCCTACTGACCATCTGGCAAGGCTTGCTTTGCCTACATGTATGGAGGGAGGAAACGGTTTTGCCCATGGCAACAAAGACTTATACCGGTATGCCATACCGAAGTAGTTTCAATGTCAACTTAATTCAAAAAGAATTTTTCAAATGTTCATTAAACTTATTTTTGATAAAATGTGTGTTTTGTTTAATAAATTGTTAATACAGGATGATGTCACAAACACAATTACATGTTTAAGGAATTACTGTACATTAATTAAATATTATTTCATTAATATGGTACTAAAAATAAATGTGATGAAAACACAAGTGAGTGCAGTACACAACAATATGGAACATCATTAACACATGGAGCTACATGTACATATGTACAACCTGTCACAACTCCAGGCTCTCAGGTACACCATGGAAGTAGGAAAAGAGTGCATGAATACTATTAAGATACATACATTCACAAGCTGCAAATGAGGGCGCACTCTGTGATATACAGGGTGCTCAAAATAAATGCAATTCAAATTTAACGGAATGTTAAACGTCGAATGTGTAACCCTCATAGATAATATATGCATGGTTTGAAAGCTACAACCTTTCAAATGAGACATACAAACACTCAAATTTTATAAATTGACAGATTTATGAGTAATTTCCCAAGAGATGTCAAATGGACCATGGGACCAAGTATTTGAATGGATGATAATGGTTTGATGGAGTATGCTTGAACATTGCCGGATTGACTTTTCTGTGGAGAGAAAATCCACCTTTGTTGCTGAATAGCACGTCTGACTGCAAGTGGTTTACGATCCACTGAAAAAATTCCTTCTTTTCGTTAAATCCGGCTGTAGCAGCCCATGTTGTGCGCACATTTGGTAAAAGAATGCATACCCAGATACAGTGATGCGGTTGAATGTAGCACGTGGTAGGCCCAGTTTATTCCGTCTAACACAGTAATCATGGTTGGCATCTGCGCCTCTGCCAATTTGATGTTTTGCACCGACTGCACTGTCCGATGTCACCCGGAACGCCCTCGTTTAAGATTGCAATTGGTAACTTCTCTTCGCAGGTTTCTCCATTGATTATCACATGCATTCAGAAACTTGGTCCCATGGTCAATTTGACCTCTCTTGGGAAATTACTCAGATTTGAGCATTTGATGTCTCATTTGAAAGAGGAAGGTTGTAGCTTTCAAACCATGCATATATTATCTATGACGGTTACACATTCTACGTTTGACATTCCGTTAAATTTGGATTGCATTTATTTTGAGACTGGCCCAAAAACTCGGGCGAAAGTACTAAATCTGCAGTTTCTTTGGGAGGCATGTAAAGTATCAAGGGATATGGTGTATTGCATGTGTATATAAAATAAACCAATTAACTTAGAAGACAGAGTATGATACCCAGCACGATATGTGACATGAGGCCTTTTTCCACAACACTTTAACCCCGAGATTAACAGAAAAATATAACCCCAAGATTACTTGGGTTAATCGCTCGTTTCCCGCAGCAAATCTCCGGGTTACGAATTACCCGGGTTTAACCAAAAATGTCACTAGAAGTTACCCGGGTAACTTCTAGCCCTGGTCGGGAGGTGGGTTAACCCACAAATCTCGGGGTTAACGGCGGCCTTGAGAACATTTTCCGGGTTAATGTTTGCTGTGGGAAACGACGACACTGGCCGACCCGGGTTAGTGTGTCCTGGAAGCAAAGCAGGTTAAAAGCTTCTGCGCTTGGCTTGGCTTGACTTGTGTGCATTTATGATACAACACGAACACCGATTGCAATTGAAGGTGCTCCGACTGCATAAAAGCTCAAGAAAAATTACAAGAAGCATTATCGCCAGCGATGTCTTCATGTCGACCGCCATGTTGTTTATAATGCATGATCAGTAGATAAGTTCCCACTTCGAGCATTGCGCATTTGCATTGTGCAGACCACCACTAGGCCTACCTAATACACGCAGCGACAAAAAAGTGTCTAGTTCTCAACTGTTTCACATTGCCTGTTCGACAACTTTTACTAGCTTTAACGAAACATGGAATGAGAGAAACATTATATGGGCTGAATCGATTTTCGAACTGGAGACCTCTGACTCACAAGGCAGATGCTGTACCAGCTGAGCTATGAGGCACAGTACTACCGGTAGTGGTATACTCCCTCAGGTTTCCCTACAAACCCATTATTTCTTTGCATTGAATAAAGCAAATTTCAACCTGTTTAAGACATTGTTTTATGAGCTTTTTATCTGGTGAAAATGTGAGATGCTGTCCTGTGAAATTCATCATCATAGGAAAAATGAAATACAGTAGTATTCGGTATAATTTCCATATTCTGAAATACTGAATATGAATATTTTAACACTAGTATTTCTATATTCTGAAATACAGTAGTATTTCTTTAAGTAACAGAAAAAGGCTGTAGGCCTCAGAAGTGCATTTTACATGTAAAATACCCTTTGAATTTAAAAATCGCATACGGATTCATGCGCACACATGCATACATTTCTGCTTAATTAAATAACATGTCAATCATTAATTCCAGTGCATGGCCGAACACTGCACTGCGCTGACGTGTGCCTAAATTGCCTAATGGCGTGGTAAATTGCACAAATGGATGCAGATGGGAGACTGCGAGGAAATGGCATGCACAAAGCAAACACTTAGATGGGCTGAAAGGGTTTTTGGCGGGGAAAATTTTGAGATGGGCTCATAATTGGCTCAGACAGGCGTAAGAAAGCTTATGTACAATAATGTAACTAAGTACATATATGTATATGTGCAGTTGAAATAATTTGTCAGTTGCAAGTTGGCATGGTGAAAGCATTATGAGCAAAGAGTTCGTTTGTGCTCTAAATGCAGAGCTTTTGAAAATGATGCATTCATGTAGATTCACAGTACTTTAACTGAAAGACAATAGACTACTTGTTGCCATGATGGTAATGGAACCAGAAATGTGAGAATTTAAAATGCAAATTTCTGTCACTACAATCGCAAATAATACCTGGCAGTATACAGCATATTAGTGCACATTAGTTGTATATTAGTAAATGCTAACGTAAAGTGGGAATTAATATTATCTTTATTTTCGTTTCCTCGAAGAACAGAGAGTGGAACACAAATTGACCATATGCAAACATAATGAGCACACAATTCAGGCTTATTCCAGTAACCATAACAGTGACCCACGTGACACCAAAATGATGTTGCACTGAATACGATAAAATGTCTTTCTTCAGGCTCCATTGTGAATCACATAAACACACAAGCTTTTACAAGTTGACCCCATGCTCAATATTTGAACGTATTACAACGTGCGCATGCAGTATTTTCCAACGAAAACACACACGGACGGGTGTTTTTTTCATGTACGTCCTTGTGCGTTGATTGGCGTATGCATGTGTGCATGTTGCCAGTCACACAGTTTCCTGGCTGTCGGATGTCACATAAAGCAGTCATTGAGCTTGTTCGAACCACCGCACACGTGTGCAGACTGCCATTTTGGGAGTCAAAATTAAGGCATCTCGGTGGTTCATTTGACTCCCAAAACAACATAGAAAATGCACGTGTGTGGTGATTCGCACAAGCTCAATAAGCACAGCACCATAACTAGTTTTAGTCGGTTTGGTTCGCATGTAGTGTGTTTTGCATTTGAACATAACATGTGCAATCATGTCGAGAAACAGCGCCTCTTCTTTCTGTGAGGATTTCTGCTATATTACAATGTACCATTCCAAGCCGGTGTCCAAAAGTATGTAAATGAGATGGCCAAAACTATGCCAATGAAAAGGTGTGGTTATGTGCGTCCCAGATGCAGTATTTGCTTCTGGCTGTTAATGGAGTTCTGTGGGTCGCAACCACTATGGAGTAGGGCTCTGCCCACCCGAGGAGTGAGGTCCTGCACACCAAGGTTTTTTATCCCCACCCGAATGAGCCCGGCTTATCCCGGGTTCAAAGCGCTACCAACATGAAGTGGGGCTATCCAACGAGAGAGTGAGGTCCCAACAAGCCGAAATTCAATGCCCCAGCCCCAAGGTCTTAAGGTGCCTGTGAAGGTCCTAGGGGCATGACCCCACCCACTCTGACTCGGGTAGTGAGGCCCTACCCACCCAGAGCCCAATTTTCTTCAAACCCCATAAGCACTCATTTTCTGCTTTTGCGGTTTGCTAAAAAGGCAATCATTCCATAAAACATGAATCACTTTGCAACCAATTCCTGTCATTAATGGTTGAGTAAAATTTTAAGAAAGTAGGGATGGTCTTATGGTGCCTCCCTAGTAAAGGTCAAAATGACGTCATTACGTCGCAGTTCACGTCCACAAGACAGTCTAAAACTCTCTATTGCAGATCCTGTACACAGGCTTTAACGGGTTAAAACAGACTAATTTGAATGTTTGAATCCACCCCTTGTCTAATTCCAGGGCTCAGTAGGTCCACCCACCCAAGGTTCAATGACCCCGTCCGTGCAGCAACAGCAGCAACCAAGTAGCAACTACAGTCAGCATTCAGGCAGTTTACCCATCGGCAGCCACGGGCAGCAGGCAGATGACACACACTCTAATGCTGGGTCTGATACGCCACTGACGAGTATGGTAACACATATGCATTCTGGAGACAACAACAGTGAGACAGGTCAGTGTTTGTCGGACACAAACTAAAGAATTAAAGGTCCTATAGATGAGCTGTTTTTAAACAATTCTGGGAATAGAACCATTATAAATCAAAAGAAAGCAAAATAATCCGAAGAAATCTCAGCCTAACACTCCTCAATCCTCCAAAATCAATACAATTTTACATGCACCCTAGGAAGTTAGGGTTAAACCTAATTTTCCATAAACCCAAGTTTCTTTTTTTGAAAGAATATATACGTGCACCTTTTAAAACTTTCATGTGAATTTGACTTTGTGTCTACAGATGGTGGATTGGATAACAGTCTTGGGTCAGGAGAAGGCACAGGAGAGGATGATGACGAAGACAGAGCGGCCAAACGGCAGAAGAAAAGGGGAATATTCCCCAAGTCAGCCACCAACATCATGAGGGCGTGGCTGTTCCAGCATCTTACTGTAAGTAGATCATTAATGTTAGGATGTCCTTTAAATAGAGGGGGCTTTAGCCTGTCATATTCTAACATCAAAGGGAGAGAAAACACTTGTTTGGAATTATCGTCATATTTAATAACACATGCTACCTATGTATTGCCTGATGCATTAACCCCCATAGGAATCTGGGACACTTGTTATCAACGTTGGCAACACAGTTGATTTTGATGATAAACTTTCAAGCTAGCTGCTATGCGCTGCTGTGCCATATTTACAAATTTAAAAGGGAAAATGATGTAGACCATGCAACGATAGACTACTAAAGTGTGACGTCGGTTGCTTTGGTAATTGGGTCTAAACATTTGCTGGTAATCTGAAACATCCATTGCTAAAGCGCAGGGAAACATTTCACTGTTTTTAGTGTAGACCCAGTTACCTTGGCAACACACAAAGACCGACGTTTTCATGGGTGACATCGGGATTAAATGCTTGTTTCCCGACTCCAACATGCCGTGAAGTATAGAAAATTTGATGTGACCTGACTAATGCCCTCTCAAGTCTGAGTGCCAAACTGCAAAACATGGCGATATACATAAAGCATATTTAGATGCAAATTGAAAGTCATTTTTTAAATGGCCAGAAGGGATACAGTTTGAAGAAATAAACCTCCATGCGCTATAACAAACTGCTGTGATGGCAATATTTTTGAGAAATAAGCAACGCTCTGCAAGTTTTTCCTCTTCCTTTAAAAACCGACTGGGCTGTTTTGTGTTGCTTAACCGGCTCTGGATTCGTCTGGTAAATCTGCCACATGGTGCTCACTGCATAATATCCAACCCAAGGATGCTTAAATTGCCGAATCTGTATTCGGGTAGTGTTTACACCACAAGCGACCTTGACAATTGCGGGGGTTCAACCCTACCCAAAAGATGACACTAAAAAGGCGAAGCAGTCCTGGGTCTGATTCGCCTTTTTGGTTCTACCTTTTGTGTTTACACTTTGTGCCTACCCAGCTTCAAATTGCCTTTCTGGAAAATTTGAGGTTGGATTTAACCAAGCTGAATTGAGTATACTGGCCTTAGTACTTCTTCTTATCAGCTGTTGTTTTGCTATTTGAGACATTAGACAAGTACTGATGCATCGTTCAAGGACACCAAGACCCTTGTATAGATGCAAAGTACATGTAGTGAGGCAGTTGGCGTGAGATCATAGACATATACCACGTTTACACTCGAATCGGCAAAGGTGGATACAGATCCAGCATTTTTATTGCGACCACAAAACTGAACATTTGCCGTGTTTACACTACACCCCAAATCGCTTTAACTCGCTTCAGAAACCGCAAAAGTCACCACTAAATGTAACTGCAGTGCATGCGTGAGCTGTTAGGTGTTGCTGCACTAGTGCCAGATTGGTCAAATAAATCTACTACACTGCGGGCACCGCCCCAAGGACACTCAAATTGCCGAATCTGTATTCGGGTAGCGTTTACACTACAAGCGACCTTGACGATTGCAGGGTTCAACCCCGCAATTGCGGGGTTCAGGCGGGGTTCAACCCTACCCCAAAGGTGACTTGAAAAAGGCGAATCAGACCCGGGTCTGATCCGCCTTTTTCAATTCACCTTTTGCGTTTACACTTAGTGCCTACCCGGCTTCAACTCCCCTTTTTGGAAATTGCGGAGTTCGATTCAGCAAAGGCGAATTGAGTGTAAACGGGGTGAAACAAGTTGTAATCCCAATGTCATTGATTTTGGCATCAAGCTGCATAAAGAAGCTATCTCTAACAGTGTTTAGGAAATGCAGTCATTTGTAGTTGAGTCACTGTGAAATTAGCAATAGCAGATGGTATGTGGGTCATTCCATGAAAATGGAACACAGTGTCTCCTCCTCCCCCCTCCCCTTACTGTACGTTGTGACAATTCTGGAGTTGATCTTTATACATGTAAATACTAGTCATCTTCAGAGAAGTACACATAAAAGCACCTTTCCAAATGTACGTTTCTGCATCCACTTTGTGTGCATTCTGTGTGCGTTGCATTCATGTATTCCATTTTTGTATACACAAAAATCTAGTTCATAAACATAGCACACATACCTTTTCATATGTACGTTGCATGTCGGCTCCGCTTCACAGAGCGATCTAGACGCATATGGAACGCACACGGAACGCACACAAAGAGGACACAGAAATGTATCATATGGAAAGGCACCTTTACCCTCATACAGTGTATGGCCTCATGAATTGAACAACACTTTTCCCTGTTGATATTACCCAAAATATGATGAGAACTATTCAGTAAACTAGTACTTAAAGTTGCACCGATTTGGGCGTACAATTTTTTTTAAAAGTTAAATAGGTATTTTTCTAGAATAGAAAAAGTTATCAGCTTTCATTTGGTACCAAGAACGTAAAAATCCGTCAAGGATTAATGCCAGTCGATTACAAACAAGAAATGATTAAATGGCTGGCAGGTCATTTAATCGACAGGGTTATGACGTAAATGTACATGTGCGCGTACATGTGTACATTGTACACATACTATGTACATATGAGCGTACGCGCACATGTACAACATGTGAAGCACGTTTCAAGAAAAAGGCTTGTATCTCCAATTCCCGACGTCGGAAATTTAAGTTTTTGATATTTTTCGTTACAGAGACACGTAAGCTTTCTAAATTCGTTCGCTTGTGTAAATTATTTTTTTTAATCCTTTCACCGAAACACGGGCAATGCAACTTTAAGATCTTATCAATGTAAACTTGTGTGATATTTTGAAACTGTTGCTCATAATTTAATAAAATTTGCTCACTATGTAATTTGAATTGATAAAGAACAAGTTGTATAGGGTGGGTAAAACCAGCAGTTACCTTTTCCAGAAAGGAAGTGGTTAAAAGACAAAATGAAAAATGCCTCGGAGTCCCTTTACATTATGTAATTTTAAAAAATTTCTTATCAATTGTATTATACTTAAAAAGTAAGAATTTCAACTTGTCTAAATTATAATTATGCTTAATTAGCTCAAACGTTTGCTTAAAGGCAGTATACATCATTGGTAATCTCGAAGATCAGAAATGTTCACAGATTTATGCCTAACTTACACAATATAAACATGATAACCGTAGAAAACTTCCCCTGAAATGGTTTTGTCTGAAGTGCTATAGTCTTTGAGAAATGAGTAAAACAATTAGTTTTCGTCTCATGAGACGAAAATTCAATTTGACCCAAAACCATTTCGCCCGAGTGCCATTTCGCCCCAAAATACTTCGTCCAAACACTACATAGCTCAAATGCCACTTCGCCCCAAAACCACTTCGTTCACAGGCCGTGGTTCAGGGCGAAGTGGTTTTGGGGCGAAATGACTGCAAACCCTTTTTTGACTGTTTTCTCAAAAGTTAGACTAAGTACGGAGCTGGTTTTTGCTCAGGTTGGTTTTAATCATGCATATCTTCAATCACACAGGGGGATGAAACTATTTGTAACAGTTTACCAATCATGTATACTATCTTTAACTCAAAATTTCAGCTCATTCGCTTCAGATATCACTTATTGAAATAATACTAGAATAGTGTTGCTCACTGTCACACACCTTTTGCCCAAACCATACAATTGCCTTAAAATGCGTCTTTTTAAAAATTCCCTGCAGCACCCTTACCCCTCAGAAGAACAGAAGAAACAGCTTGCCCAAGACACGGGACTGACGATCTTACAAGTTAATAACTGGTGAGTGCACAGGTCTTCCCAAAACTTACTTGTGCGGTGAATTAACCTTGCTAGGAATGAGTGGTTCATTTGTATGGAAGAAAAAAGTAGAAATATTTCCATATTGAGACACCGACTGGGACCCTCTTTACAAAACCTAAGGGACAAGTCGGAAAAAAGACGATTCCATAAGAAACAAAAGTTGAACTTTCCCCTCCGAAGTTTACTTTTCAACAAATTCAACATCACAAATGGATTAATGATAATAAGCATAATTGATGATGTCCAAGTATGGACATTTTTCCATGGAATCGCCCATTACCAGAAATGCGCAAACTTGCATTGACCGCGCGCTGGTAGAGTTTGTGCAGCGTCTTGACGACAGTACGTCACAATATGCATACCAACGATCAGAACGAAAATGCAAATAGCCTACGTCAGCGATCTAATCATTGTGTGTTTGTTGTCCTTTTTTCGATGAAAATACCGATTATTTTTCAGTGTACATGTGCCATGTGAAAATCACCCTATTTGTGCAATCATTTGCGAGGCAAAAGGCATATGAGAGCGTACAATATGCCCGACTTCAGTGCTTTCTTTCGTATCGAATAGCGGCCATTTCGTGGGGCAGTTTCTTTGTTCCTTGAGGACATGCATGGTTGCACATATTGTGCTTTCATTGTTGAACGGTTTAAGTATTAACAAACGGTGCCCCACGAAATGGCGGCTATTCGATACGGTCTATAGTATACATATACATAGTTAGAATAGAGAGTCTATAGCGCAGCATTGAATTGTGCATCATGTAGCGCTTGCAAGCGTGTTTGGCCCTTGGTTACATGTAAACAATTACTGCGCGTGCATGTAACGTGGCATACAGCGCCCTTATTCACAAATTTCTGGTAATGCTTTTTTTTCTTCTGCTTTTTTCTGGCGTCCCTATAAACATTTAAGTCAGTGTTTTGAGTGCAATACTAAATCCGTCTACATTTATTTCTGAAAATTACTTGCAAAAGCCAGTCTTAAAGGCTTTTGCATATTACATTGTACTTTTAACCAGGACTGACATGTGACAAGGATTAAACAGCTTGCATGATTCGATCAAAATCACGTGTTTGGCTTTATCTTGCCCTTTGTAAACTCTTGACAGATTGTCTTGTGAAATAGGAATGTTTGAATGCTCAATACTGCTCATTCTCTCAAAATTTGCATCTGTTTTGATTTTTAAACACCACAATTCTTCTCAGTTATACCTGTAAGTTGACAGTGACCTGTTCATTTATTGTAAGCGCAGTCTGATAAGATCTCAATGTATAATGTGCATTTTTGCAGTGGTACTGTGAGTTGAGAGTTTGTCCTATTTTGTAGGGCGAACCACTACACATAGTGCCAAAGGGGAGGGGGTGGGGGCGGTGGAGGGGAGGGGGGAGCTTTTGGGAACTTGGCAGTTTTGTGAGAAGTTGCACAGGCGTGAGTGCTTTGCCTAGTTTTCAGCTATTTTGTCTTTTCTTTGAAAATACATGTAAAACTACTTGTGTCTTTCATATCATTCTTATTGTGTATTCTAAATACATGTAACTAAATGTATTACAACAAAACCACACCACCTACTTTAGAATATACATGTAACAACAATTATACAATCAATTCCCTGTTCGTACAGTTCAGCAAAAACTGCGTGGCGGTAATATATGGACACACAGAATTGGAGATGACCCCGCATAATGTATTTCCGAGCAAATTAAAAAATATTCATAAAATTATGTGCTGTAACCATGTTTGGAATAAGTTTGTCTTTGCGCAAGTATCTAGTCAAATCAAAATGGCCTCGAGTCTCAAACCAAGTCAAGTAAAACTGCCAAGTCAAGTCAAATTGCCTTTGAGTTTCAAGTCAAGTCAAGTAAAACTGCCTTTGAGTCTCAATTAAGTCAAGTCAAGTCAAGTCGGACTGCCTTTGAGTCTCAAGTTAAGTCAAGTTAAGTCAAGTCAAGTCAAACTGCCTTCGAGTACCAAGTCAAGTCAAGTCAAACTGCCTTCGAGTACCAAGTCAAGTCAAACTGCCTTGCAAGTCAAGTCAGATTGCCTTCAAATCACAAGTCGAGCCAAGTAGTGACTGCAGTAAATTTGTCCAAGCGAATTTCAAAAGTAGTCCTATTTCTGAACAAGTTTACAACTGCATGTTTTTTTTTTCCTGACGAGGCATGTTCCATGCTTAAACGAAGCTCAGGTTTCAGTTGTTTATGAAATATGATTTTGTCCCCAAAATGTCAAAAGTCAGATACTGCATTGTAATTTCATAATTTGTTAAATGCGAGTCAAATGTCCGAGTCAAGTCAAAGTCAAGTCAAATTATTTGTGTCACTAAACTCGAGTCCAAGTCAAGTCATTTGAGGTTAAAGAATCAAGTCAAGTTAATTAAGTCAGTAAAAATCGGGACTTGAGTCTGAGTTATTACAACACTCAATGTAACCAATATTCTTAAATCAAAAGTCTGCTTTATGCACAATTTCATCTTATTCTCTTGAGGTCGCACACATTCAGATTGTAGAGTACATGTAATCATAATGCCCTCAACAAATAAATATCCTTCTTTGAGTCTTCTTCTTTCTCTTTCTTTGTACGGAGAATTTTCCACCCTGGCCTGAAAGATCAATAGTTGCTTCCATTTGTGCTTTGGGTATATTAAAACTGTCAAACTTGTCCATGATTCTGATGGTTTTGATGTGGGAGATGTGTTGAGGCTTAATTAGCTTCTTTCTGTGATTGGTTTGACAATGGCAAATACCGGAGGAGTTTTTTGGATGCTGATGGCTTGATGTGTGTGTTAGAGGTTGTGTTACTTTGATATGCCAGCTGCATGGATTTTTTATACAAATATAACATGGTTTGAAGGCGGATAGTTGATATTAGCTCTCCGAGGTACATGTACACGTATTGAGAGTTGACAAACTAGTTCTCGAGGTGAAAGCTAAGGCCCAACAAAAAAAGGGTTTTCTGGTTCTGGTCATTGATGCGGCGACGCGGGTTTTTTCCCCTCCTTTTTTCCCCCCTCTATTGCACACAGATTCATACACAGTAGGGCCTGTAGTAAACTTGCAGAGCCGTCAGAACACTGAATGTTCTGAGAGTTTATACTCCACAAACAATGGACACGGAAATAAGTGGCATATTTTAGTATTCAGACACGCTCTAATTTACAATCGCAATTCCTTGTTGTGTTGCGTGAGAACTAGCCGCTGATTAAACAACCTCATACTCACTATCGTTCATTCTCATTCGATATCAGCATCATCCGAATCTATTGCCCCGAGTATGAGGTCGAGCTGCCCAGGAAAATACATAGACTTGTTCCCATTCCTTACGTAATTTACAGGATTGGCGATCAGTCTAGAAAACGTGAGGCGGTGCGACAATAGAGGGTGCTGTTGTAGCTGCCGCAGAAAAACAAAAAGATTGACGCGCATGCTTGAAATCGACGCGCGCGCGGACCACAATCTCTATTTATTTTTGGCCTGAGGAAACTAGTTTGTCAACTTCCAATACCAAGGGGAGCTAATATCGACTAGCAACCCCAAATACACCATTGTCATATTTGTTTTACCATACCTTGTACATATTCTCCACCAGTTCAGAAACACTGAGCACAGAAAAACTGAGTAAAATTTTGCTTGTGCAGCCATTTTTTCATTCAGCTTGTGTGCACATTGCCGGGTAATTCAAGGATACATGTAGTTTACAATGCTTGCGCATTTGCAATGCGAATGGATCTAAGCGTTTATGCGCTGGTAAACCAAAATAACCACTGGCGGGGTGTGGGCGAATGGTGTGTGTTTCTACTGGTGTTGACCGGATAAATTCACTGGTATTTTCCTTGAGAGGGAAACTTCCCGGGAAAAATTATATTTACGCGAAAATAGCGGATAATGAATGGTTCCCAATAGAAACACGCACAAATAACAAAAATAATGTAAAAACTCCGAACGAAGCAGCAGTCAAACCTGCTGAAAATTCATTGAAATGTTAACAGCTGTATAGTTTTTAACCACAAAGGTTTGGGCCACCATCTTGGTAAAATTTCAACACAAATTTTTGTTAACCTTTTTGTTCAAATGAAACATTTAAAAAATTATTAGTCGGTCAAGCATTGATTTAAAACTGAAAAACAATCAATGGAGCTTTTCCGTAAATTTCACCAACTCTATTCAGGTTGAAAAGTTGGGGTGTACCCCTCGCTGTGGTGTAAAAAAAACAAAACAAAAAAACACGCGACTGGCATATGGTGAACTTTATCATGGAGATGTTGTCGAACCGCAGCTTTGTCCTGACGAGTCTGTGCCTTTAAAGATAGTATACATGATTGGTAAACTGTTACAGATAGTTGTATTCCCCTGTGTGATTGAAGATATGCATGATTAAAATCAACCTGAGCAAATACCAGCTCCGTACAGTCAAAAATGGGTTTGCAGTAATTTCGCCCCAAAACCACTTCGCCCTGAACCACTGGGCGAGGTAGTGTTTGGACGAAGTGATTTTGGGCGAAATGGCACTTGAGCGAAATGGTTTTAGGGCGAATTTAAAATCCTGCGCAGTCGGATATGTCTTGATTTTAAATAAAAGAAAATTATTATTCTTTTCTTTTGTACCAGGTTTATCAATGCTCGACGTAGGATAGTCCAGCCCATGATTGATCAGTCCAACCGTGCAGGTGAGTAATGCACTATGTTTTCCAATCTGCACTATGCATGGCGTTATACAAAAACATAGACCTTTATCATCGTACAGCCACGTTTGTCTTGTTCCCCGTATGCATTGGGCATGATCAATGCATCTTCACAAAATTGAGCCCTGGGCATGAAAAAATGACATCACGTAGTCAGTAGCGCTGCATGAGGGGAGCGCAAAGGTTTAGGGTCGTCAAAACACGGTCACATGACGGATCCGTGTTTGAAATCTTGTGACGTGAGCTACTCGGGGTAAGCGTGTAGCTTGAAAATCAACCAGGAATGTCCACAGAAACTTAAAGAAGATAAGAAAAATGAGGTCAGCGATTTTATGGCAGTGCAGGTCAGTGGTTTTATGTGTTACGGTTGCGTTAGACCAGTGACGGTTTAAGCATCCCATGGCACTACCCTAAGGAAGTTTTGACTATTTCAGAACTTCCGTAGATTTATTTCGGTCCATCAGGGACCATCGGAGAACACAAGAGAACTGTCAGTAACTACGGATCACAACAATTTGCCAAAGTGAGATATCCGTCGTCAAATCTGTGATAATGTGACCTAGTGCACAAAACATATGGCTCGTCACATAAAACAAGTTAAAGCCCCAATACAACATCTGCAGTTACCTAAAAGTTTACTTCACGAGTTAACAAGAAAAATCCAACTAAAAGTGTTGATAGCAATGGTAACAAACACCCCAAATGATACCTCTGTGGGAGAAATTGCTAACTGAAGGTGCTTTTTTAAAAAGATTGTCTGCAGACAACTTTTATACCGTTCATTCAACACAAAAAACATGCATGGATTGTTCAGGTTCTCTGAAGTATTACTGCATCTATGTGGCTGAAATTTGTACTTGGCAGTTTATCAACATTATTCTTCAGTTCTGTAATGCTGTTCTGTTTTTCAATGTTTTCCAATCATGTAATCCGTCTTTAAATATCGTGGATTTGGTTTTGGTTTGTCTTTTTATTTGTTTGAAATCCATTTTGAATAAGATCCATGTTTTGGTAGAGATGTGCTCTGAAATTTGAAACAGAATATATTGAGATAATCTGTGCACGGCATCGCTTTGTCTGTTTGACTTTAGCCTTTACTAAAGGCTGAATTGCAGTTTGTGCTCGTTTCAATGTGCGGAGTACTTGCTTTTGTGTCAAGCTTGCCTTGATTACTTACCTGGTATAATCTGCTAAAGTGTGACGATTTTACTAGGGAAACTGGGTCTAAAAAATCGCTGATAATCTAAAACCTCCATTGCTAAAGTGCAGGAAAACAGTTCACTGGTTTTAGAATAGACACAGTAATGTTGACCATTACACAAAAGGTGACGTGTTGACTTTAGTACTTCATTCCATGAAAAGCCATTTTCGCATGACGCTTTATGCCCGAGATTACCCAGGTAATAAACAATTTAAAAAAAATGGCCACAGTTTCATGTACACTGAAAGAAAGCTTTATGTGTCATGTACTTATGGGTCGTTTGTGAGTGTGCATGTATATTAGTGGGCTAATGGTCATGCGATTGGAGTCAATCTCGATCCACGTTGACAAAGAACTTGGTATTAACACTCGGGATTTGTGACTTGCAAGCCACATATTTTGAATTTTTGTTTTTTTGAAAAACAATTTGAATGTTTGTTTTCTAATTGGCTTGGCAATCTGTGTTTACTGTTTAGTATGTGAACAGATGGCACTGTTCTGGGGCCAATTTCATGGCGTTGCTTAGCACAAACATTTGCTTAGCACATGATTTGTTTGCTTTATTTTGCAAAAATGGATTGCCAGCCAAAATCGTAAGTGACGTGTATTGAAAGGTATTCTTCTACTCTTGCGAAGAACACAAGTTGGTGTATAATTTTGGCTTGTAATCCATTTTATAAAGCAAATAAATCCTGTGCTTAGCAAATTTTCGTGCTAAGCAACGCCATGAAATTGGCCCCTGGTGTTGTAAGTGGTAATGTTTGTTGTAATACATGTATTGTGTTCAAATACCTGTTGTGACGTAGAGTACCCCATCATAAGGTTTGTAATTCTTGCTGGGACATATTTCTGTAAACACCTACAACACTGGTACTTTATCAGCATTTTTGTACATATTTATCAGCATGAATTTTTAAGAACATGCACACACCACACACATAACCAAACTTTTTTTCACATTATTAGCTGGTTTTGTATGATCAAGTGTAACCTACAGAAATCTGTTGTTTAGACAAAAAAAATTATTTTGTCCAATAATAGTGTATTCCCATTTTGTTGTTTACTACATTTGGTTAGTAAGCAATAGTCCAGTTACTAAAGTGTGAAAACATGTTGAGCCTATGCTGAAATCTTAGTGTGAAAAAGCTGTTAGTCTAAAGCCGTGTCTGCAATGAACTAATTTTTGTGAAAAGTTTCTGTGAGCCACCGTTAACATTCCATCAGGGTAATTTTTCCGCGCGCCCACAGTTGGATTTATTTTTGACCAGAAGTTACATAATATAATGCACATGATCACAACGTGTGTTCTATTGTGGTTTTACATTACAGTGCCTGTCCGCAGGAGTCTTTTTTAGCGATGTCAAATTGACAATGTAATTTTTCTGCGACCCAGCTTGCCCTGTAAAATTTACAGCGATGAAGCCTAAAACTTACAATTGACAGTCGACATTTCGGGTGTTTACCGCCGTCCTCATTGGACTAAATTTGGTAATCTTCATAAAAATATTCCAATGCAGACAAGGCTTTAGAATTGGTTTAACCTACATGTACTGTCTTATATAATTTATTTTTATATTTTATATTTTATATTTTATATTTTATATTTTTTATTTTTTATTTTTTATTTTTATTTATATTTTTTATTTTTTATTTCGGGGATGCACAATAATTTTAGACACATCCAATTAATTTAGACATGGTCCGAACAAGGATGTCCATTAAACATGATCGTATTGTAAACATTTTATACCCATAAATGGAATTTGGTGTTTATTTACTTTTTTTTAAAAATCTACCAAAACTTACATGGCAAGTGATGTAATAAGTGGGTTTTTGTGGGTTTCTCGGTTGGTTTCTCCTTTCGTCCTCTACAGTTCCTGGGATGTCAGGCGGGTCGGCCTATAGCCCCGATAGCCAGCCAGTAGGGGGTTTTGTGATGGACACACAACAGATGCACCTTCGTCCGCCGCCCGGCGATTACTCCGATCACCATCTGTATTGAAACAAGGTTATACGCATACATTTCACTCTTTTTGTTTTTTGTCTATTGTGAATCATTTGTGTCTTTGTGAGATCCCAGTATAGTAGTATCAAACTAGTATTACATGTATATGCCATATGAGCAGAATATAGGAACTGGATGCCGGCAAGGCGAACATGCCGACGGCATGCCTTGAATTCGAAGTTTGACTCAGCGTGAAGGCTGGCAGTTAGACTGGCCTAGAGCACTTGAGGTGGCTTAAGGGCCCTTCCAAAATTTCACGGTTCTACAAAGCGTAGGTAGGGGGAGTGGGGGTCAAGGACTGTGTACACTGCAAAAATGTTGCTTAAAATTTGTTGGTTAAAATTACTTTAATCTGTTGTTGAACAAATGTTCAAGCAACATATGTTGAAATTTTGCGCATATGTGAAGTATTTTCTTTGTCCAGTGTTGGGTTAGAAATGTTGAATACAAAAGTTGGATAACTGCGTTTCATTGCACATTTGTTAATTGAATCTGAAAGGCGGGAAAACAAAATTGACAACAGTTGAGCAAATGCGGACCACATGGTTGAAATTAACCAACGTTTGTGTAAAAATTACCCAACAGTTATGTATTAAAACATCACGTGCATGCGTGTGCTTGGTAGTTGGTAATGATGGAGGTAGAACATCGTTGAAGTAGATACGGAGAAAATGAAGAAAAATCCTACACAAAGCTTGTTCGGGTAGTGGAGGACACACAAAGGTAATAAGGACAACAGGGGCACGTTATTTAGGGTATGTTTGCATTAAAAAGACGTCTAGTACTACAAGAGATTATGTGACATCATGCGATTAGCACATGCATGCAGCCATTTTCATGGCGCTGGGTATATGTACGCATACATGGTCCGTCAACCACGTACAGTATTTAGTATACAGTGTCGCGGAATCCCTTGGACAACTGGACGTGTAAAAAATGTGCTACCTTTGATCTTAAATAACTTTTTCATTTTTCAACGGATTTAAAGAAAAATTTCATATCATGTAACTTGTTTACATGATATGAAATTTTGCTTTAAATTTTATTTAGTGAGTTTCATAAGTTTTGTCCCAGAGGGTTAGATTTAAAAGCCATACGAAAAAAAACAAAATTTCAGAATTTACCATGCACTTTTGACTTGGCATCTTCCATTGTCAAAGAGATTGTCTGTCTGATCAGAGGTCCCTTTGCACCTCTTGATGATTTGCATGAAACGATCGCGATGGATTGCAATAACATTAGGGGTGATCCTGCATTTCTTGCAGAAGCTTTTGGATGCAGCTCGAGCTGTCGCGCATTTCAACACCGTCTTCAGTGATGTATTAAAGGAGACCAAATCGAAATTGGCGAATTCTGAAATTGACTACCTTTTCTTCGTTTGGCTTTCAAATCTTACCCTCTCAAACAAAGCTGACAAAATTTCCTCAATACAATTTGTCTGGCCTTGTTTACATGGATCTAACATTTTGGTTTAAATCCAGTTGAAAATGACAGTTATTTAAGATCAAAAGAAGGATATTTGTTGACACGTACTGACATAGTACAAGCCTGACCAAACGTACCCAGCCTGGTGTGTTCCAGCTATCGGAGTGTCTTCGACTACCTGAACAAGCCCCAACTCTGTGAGATGTGTCTTCATTTTCTCTTAGCCAACTTCAGCGTCGTTTTGTCTCCATCAATAACAAGCACAGCATGGAATTGCAAGATAAACAGTGGGTAAAAGTGTGCATAAACAGCACATTTTAGAGTGAAAGGTTCGAAACCCAACAAGAGGGCACAGTACCACACATTCTACACAAATAACACTTATATTTTACCCAAACATTTTGACCATATAAAAATCATTATAAATTCCATAGCTGTTTAATTGAAATCAATTATCAGCACATAGAAAACCTGAACACATAACAGTCATTGGATAGAAATGCTCAACAGTTGCTGTTAAACGATGGTCAACATATGAGTAAACAAAAACCCAACTGTTGAGTAGTAAAATTATGCAACTGTTGGTGAAATTAATTAACCAACTTCTGTGTTAACAGAATTGATAACGGGGATGTACATTACTCAACAACTGCTCGATTGCATACTAACATAGACAATGTCGAGTATAATGTTGAGTAAAATTTTACATAACTGTAAAATGTTGACATTTCATGGTAGTGACAACAAAATGTTGATAAGTAGTAATTCGGGGGGAGGAGGAAGGGAGGCGGTGTCTTGAAAAATACTACATGTACCGGGTACTCTCTGT
Organism: Henricia sp. BOLD:AAB3569; assembly: GCA_037783545.1. Taxonomy (NCBI): domain Eukaryota; kingdom Metazoa; phylum Echinodermata; class Asteroidea; order Spinulosida; family Echinasteridae; genus Henricia; species Henricia sp. BOLD:AAB3569. Next base: position 275,598 of record JBBELK010000430.1, on the reverse strand, counting down.
AAAACTGTGAAAATTTTGGCAACTTTGGAAGGCCCCTAAAACTACCTCAAAGGACGTAACCGTTTTCTGGAATAACCGAAGTTTGTCCTATACATACGCACACAACACGGCTGGTGCGCCCCACAAGTGGGTTGTTTATTCTATTTCAATCCCACAATGCGCATTCGAGACTTATTAGTCAGTATCAATGACTTATGCAGTTGTCCATTAATAAGATTTTTGAAGTTACACTTGCACAGATACCAATTTGCCAGTTGCCCTACAATCTTTGGATATAAACAAACCATTCAGCCTGACAGCAATGTGTAAATTTATTGTCATGTATCCCTTTTTATTTGCCATTCTTCATGTCTTTTGTTTTAGGTTTTGACACTTGTTTGAGATATAAATATTTGTACATTTCATTTTTCAAATATAATGTTTATATCCAAAACAATTGTCAAAACATTGTGAGACACAGAATGGCAAGGTAAAATGGATACATGTCAGTAACCCCTATTCACAATGAAGGGCAGATCAATCCGTCGCTGACATCACGAAGTGACACCCAAGTGCACTTCTGTTACAGTTCGTTAAAACCGCACAGTGGGGGACACAAGTTTCCACAAACTGACATCTGAGTGTGCGTGCGCACTCCGTACAATGGACTCAAAATGCATGAATTTGTTTCCACGAACTGACACCCAAGTAAAGGTTGAATATATTTGAAAAAAAAAGCCTTGAAAATGCTAGACATGAATAATATCATATAGTAGAAATTTGACCGAAACACTCCAAAATTTGTCAATTTACAATAGGTGTCAGTTCGAGAAAACAAAAAATGGTGGGTGTCAGTTCGTGAAAAAACAATTTACGTGCTGACGTCATTTTGTACCTGAGACGAGCAGTGAAGTGCCACTGCATGTAAGTTTGTGGTGTCACCGACGAATCATGTCCCATGTATCGGTTCTATTGATTACGAACTACTCATTGAAAAGGTGCCAGACTATTTATGCATTTCAATCCTCATTTTGACATTGAGAATTGGTTTACATTTTATAGAACCAATTCAGGGAATACAATTGAAGTGTCCTTTTTTTATAAATAGGATTTATAATCACACATGTTGTTATCGGGTTGAATAGTTTGTTGATCAAAATGCGCACCAAATAACTGGTATTTTATCTGCAGTAGAAACATCCAAGATAATTATTAAAGGCGTAGCGCACTGCATTGGCAAAAACTGTTTAATGCCGGTGCTCCTGGCAATAGAAACACGCTCATACTTAGGACGGTTTCATGTTCTGTAGTGCAAGTAGTGACATTGGTAACATACAGTAATGTTGGTTGGTTGTTGGGTTGCTCTGTTTTTGTTTGTTAGTTGTGGTGTTGGGCACATTTATGTACCATATAAGTCTGTTTTCGATACTGGAGAGACTTTTTCACCAGGATCATAACTCTATGCAATGCCAGTTATCTTCTCTCAAAACAAAAGAAATATCTTAAGATAGATCTAAGAAGATAACTTGAGCAACAAATAGTGCGACAACATACCTTTCTGAAAACCCTGTGTACAAATTTCCTATTTAACGTATGTAACATAGGACACATACTTTGTGACATTTTTGGTGTCCTTGTTACGTACGGTATATTGGACATTTGCACACAGGGCTTTCAGGAAGGTATGTTGTGGCACTATTTGTTGCAGTTCTTTAGCTGAAGTTATCTACATAGATCTATCTTAAGATATTTCTTCTGTTTTGAGAGAAGATGAATGACATTGTACAGAGATATAATCCTGGAGGAAAAGGTCTCTCCAGTATTGAAAACAGACATATATGTCATATATTTTGTTGTACTTTGATCTGTTTTAACTCAAGTTAGTTACACCATAAACATTCTGTGTACATGTAGTCTGCAATGTACGTTAATCTCTCTTCATAAATTTGGCTGTACAGTCTATCACCGTGTTTACACTCAAATCAGCAAAGGTGGATATACAGATCCAGCATTTTTATTGCGACCACAAAACTGAACATTTGCCGCGTTTACACTACACCCCAAATCGTTTCAACTTGCTTCAGAAACCGCAAAAGTCACCACTAAATGTAACTGCAGCGCATGCGTGAGCTGTAAGGTGTTGCTGCACTAGTGCCAGATTGGTCAATTAAATCTACTACACTGCGGGCACCGCCCCAAGGACGTACTCAAATTGCCGAATCTGTATTCGGGTAGCGTTTACACTACAAGCGACCTTGACGATTGCAGGGTTCAACCACGCAATTGCGGGGTTCAACCCTACCCCAAAGGTGACTTTAAAAAGGCGAATCAGACCCGGGTCTGATCCGTCTTTTTCAATTCACCTTTTGCGTTTACACTTATTGCGGAGTTCGATTCGGCAAAGGCGAATCGAGTGTAAACGGGGTGTTTGTTGATGGATTTCCCCCATTGTTTTGTCATTAGCATTTGCCAACCACATGTGGTTAAATAAAAAATAAAAACTAACAAAACATGTAAGCCAGTGATCTAGTTGAGACTTTTCTATTAATCACATTTTTGCGCCACACTGAAAAAATCATGTCAAATATCCACTCTTTTGTCTTAATATAAACACATACGTTAATATTTTCACACTTTAAACTCTTCTGCATTAGGTCTCAACTAATTCCTTAGTTTTTTTGGGTTGATCCTTCAAAATTTCGATGTGTACAACTGTATATGTGCTAGGTACGTGTATATAAGTTGATATTTATACAAGGCACAGAGTTGTTTTTCCCGGTACTCTGCCTTGACTGCTTGTATAATGAAGGCGAGAAGGGAAACCGGCCGGTGATTGACAGTTGATCAATACTCGCCGCGAGGGATTCGCAGATCTGCGTTCATTATTAGCCAAACCTTGCCACTTGAGCTGTCTAATTATCTCCTCTGTTGGAAGGTGTTCCATGCATTTTGGTGGAATATCAGCTTTGCTTACATGAAGCGTTCAATTTTAGAATTTAATACAAGATTTTGTGGAAAATGTGAAAAAAAAAGCATTTTCCTTCAAAGAACAGTGATTTTCACAGCTAAAGTTAAACTATGATAATATAAGTACTATTAATACAACATTCTATTTAGGTCCCATTGCTTTGTTTTTATTTTTATTTTTAATAATACAAGGTTCTTGTATAAGGTAATTTGCAAAGTCCCAAGGACCTCTTACTATCTTATTAATTAGTTTTGACTTTGTTAAATATATATACAGTCCGTGGTTTTTTTAGTTGATAATTTTCTAGAAACATAAAAGGTTATTCGCTTTCAAATGAGACACCAACAAAACAAATCTACCAACGTTTAGTTTTCGGACAATTCAAGGCATAGACTTGCCTGAGTCTGACCTCCCATGCTCGGTCTGCAATGCCCAGTGCACAATGCGTCTTCTGTTTTCTTCCGTTTCCTCTGTCTTGGAAAGTCTTCCGAGACATGCAGAAGAAAGATTTCACAGGCCAGGCTCCACGCACCGCACCACAGATCAAACACGGGAAGTTAGACCTGGGCAAGTTTAGGCATATAAAAACGGCATTTTTCACAGGGTTGCCGATGTCTAAAATACAAAGTATGATGTTTTGTCGTTAAAATAAAGTTTAAAAAAATTATCAAATTTGCTGAGAACTATGGACTGTACATCTTTAAACGTCGGCTTGATTTGATTTTGTAAGCTTACAAATTTTAAGTAAACTACTAAAAACTAAAAATAGCGCATAACAAAGCTAAAATGCAAGACCAGAACATAAACAACTTAAATTTTATTAAACCACAAAATCAATTTTTTAATTGACGTTATTAATAAGCTGCTAAAATTTACAAACATTTTACCAAAAGTTGTAATGTCACATCAGTAACTCACAATGCACTATTGCAATATTAGATTTCTTTCACAGAGTTAAGAGCCCTGAAATACGATTTTTATGACTCGCATCCATGCCACGTAGTAATGGCTGTCAAAACTTGGTTGGAAAGCTGTTTTGGGGGTTTAAAGGCACAGGCTCGTCAGCAATGCGCGCGCGCCAAATTCGTGCCACAAAATATGCATTCCATGCCTTTGCTATGGAGCTGCGTATTTCGTGGCACGAGTTTGGCGCGCGCGCATTGCTGACGAGCCTGTGCCTGTAATAGACCAAATGTAAAATAAAAACCCAGTTACCATGGCGACTAACGTCGCATTTTAGTAGTCTATAGAATATTTCATTAAATGTTTGTAAAATTGAATACAAGTAAATTTGCACAGCCCTAGACTGGAATGTATTATTAGACTACAATGCCTTTTTGCTAATTTCCTGTCAATGTCGCCATGAATTAATTTTTTTTTTATTGCGAACCAGCAGAAGTAACATTGCTCCATCAATATTAATTGGTTTTACCGGAGATAGAATTGAGCCTCCTTCATTGTCTGAAATGGAGTGGAGTGGAGTGGGCTGCATGGGGTGGGGTTTGTGCGCTTATGAGGGAAGGATGATTCTCACCATGCTGGGGCTCTATTTTGAAGTCAGCTAATTAATTTGGCATCATGGAGAAGGAGATTTGAATCACGTCTGAGCCCTGGGGGTGGGCAAATTGGAGAAAATGGGAAATTGTGTATCACTGTGGACTAAATTAACCATACATTGGAGGATAATAAGCTTTTTTGGGAGGTGGGGGGTAGGGAACTTTGTGAGCCAATGTCGGTAAGGGGATATTACTGCATGTATTTGCTCCTTACATGGCATGGGACCGCCATTTAGCTAAACTATGAGGCTGTATACAAAGGCCAACATGCATCATTATTATAAGGCCTTTTCACACTTGACGCGGGGTTGGCGCGGGATTGAAAAAAGCGACGTTTCACACTTGAGAAATTTCAACCCCGAGATTGGTTTCAACCCGGGTTGAACTCAACCCTGCTCGGGACCAGGGTTGAAATATTTCGCCCCGGGTTGAAACGCTTGCCCTGGGTTGAAAACGGTGATGTGAAACAAGCAGGGTTGAGTTCGACTCAGGTTGGATTCTTGCCACTTGTGAGCTACAAATGTCATGCCAAAGCGCACAAATTTTACCGTTTTTAAAATAATTTAAAATACTACCAGTTGAATGAATGTTTTCAGATACCTACATGTTTTAGTGGCCCCCCGGGTAGCGACGGTGTACACATGAACATGCATGTTGTATGTGTGAAGATCAGAGCTTCTGTTTTAAGAGGCTATTTTTACATCGTCCGTCATGCACTTTTGCACTTTTCTGTAGCAAAAAGAAAATGGCACAAGCAGCAAACAAAAATAAACGGGGCAGAAATGCGATGATGAATTTGGAAAATTTGAACTATTTCCGGCAGGGGACAGCACTTACGTGAGCAACCCTCGAATATATTACTCGCCGTGGGTTGGCGTTGCCCATGTGTGAATCCTCCCCGTTCAACTTGGGGTTGAACTTGGTCCGGGGCGAGATAAACCTGGTTTGGCTGAAACAAGTGTGAAACGATGCGGGGTTGAAAATTGGCATTTCAACCCGGGGCATTCGCCCCGGGTTAAGTTCAACCCGGGTGGAGAGGTTGTAGTGTGAAAAGGCCTATATGGTGTTTTCTAAATCACTGGATTTGGTTTAAAGACACAATTGGAATTCTTTTAAAACGGACGTGTACCGGTATGATAAAAACCAACCTGTGTACAAGTCATTCCGAGAAAACAATGAAAAATTGCATCCATGCTTTCAAGAAACTATGCGAAGCCACTATCCTATTTAGGCTGGTTTCCTGGCTATACACGAATCTGGTATCTAAGGACTCCTTACCTGACCATCCGCCATAACTGGGGGCCATCCAGTGCCGTGAAGTGTGCGTTCTGTGTTGTTAAAATTGAATAGTGCACAACGCGATCTTCAACAAAGAATGCGCAAATTGTTCAAAGTGGTGGTGGACGTACAGGTCATCGGCTCTCGGACTACACATAAATACAACCATATTTATTCCACTGTAGTCAGGTGCCTATAGTTCCTGTCACATGAGGGTGCCTTTGTAAAAACAATGTGTGTGCGCATGGATTTTTTCATCTTCACTTTTTTCATTTTCATCTTCATCTTCAGTTATTGTTTCCTTTTAAAAGATGTCATCTTTGGCAAAATCATTGCATTGGACAGTTGGAACTACTTCTATCTTCCATTTGAGTGAGGTTTTTCTGGTCAAATGGTTGAATAAAATGTTGGGACATTGTACAGGAAATTGGGGAAATCGAAAGAGATGATGGCAATAACATTTTTGTGGATAATGAAATGCACTTGCACTTTTGATTTAAAACAAAACAAAACTGAGAGTGGTTAAAATTAAATGAAAACTCACGTGATTAGAGCACTTTGAAATTTAAGCAGAAGGTCTGCGGTTCGAATCCCGGTGGAGCCAATTTGCTTTATACTGCATCCAGATTTCCAAAACTCGATTATGGACATTTGTATCAAATTAATTCACCTCAGCGGTCCCTGGGTCATAATCCCTAAAAAAATAATCACTTATTCACACTTTGAAATTTGAGTGAATCTGCCTACTAAAAATCCAATCCAAAGTTACAAACACGTCTTACAATTCTCATCATAGAGCGTTTTCCCTTCAGGGAGGGGACTGAAAAACAAACAAATTGTATTTGTACATTTTAGAAGCCTGTAAAATAGGATAAGACCCAAATTAATTTTGCTATTAGGAGGACAAAAAAGGAAGTATGGCTGTAGGGCGATTGTATGAAGAGCAGGTTGACATTTTGGATAGAAAATGTCACCGAGTCACTGACCATACTGTATGATGTTTTAGTGGGGAAAACCCATTGTATCTGCTTAATAGGATTTTTTTCAAAACATGTATGTAGTGATGAATAAAAAAAATCAAATCATGAAATTGTGTAATAATGTATTAATAATGTACTCTCCCAAAAAGAAAAGCAATTTTCATAAAATACAAATTCTTGATCAGAACAAAGGTTTGTCGAATATACAGAATGTGGAAAACATGGCATTGATTGACTATAATCACTTCCAAGACTGTTTTGCTTCAGTGATTTCATCCAGGTCCAAGATAGAGGTCCTGTTTAAACAAAGTGATTCCCACAGCAGAGAAATGTGTGTGACATTTCCTCTTGATGGGAGAATACTTTACTATAAAGGGCTCCTAGAAAACCGATTTTGTTGGGTTTTAAACCTGTGTGGGATGAGCTGTCCTCTGGAGACGCGCGTCTCAAAAACGGCCCTAGATGTGCAAGTTCTCAAGAAGCACTTCAGGCAGAGTGGAGCACCCTGCCTCAGTGGCTCTTACTGAGGCTGGTACAGTCGGCATTATCACAAGATCGAGGTGTTCATATTTGTTACTAACCAATATAGAATAAGCTTAATCTTTTGGTCAAAGTGTGATTTGCATTTCTTTTTTTTAACTGTTACATTTTTGAAAACTGTTTACAGTTGATGTGCATGATGTAACTGTTATACTACTACAACAGCCCATTTACACTCGATTCGCCTTTGCCGAATCGAACTCCGCAATTTCAAAAAAGGGGAGTTGAAGCCGGGTAGGCACTAAGTGTAAATGCAAAAGGTGAATTGAAAAAGGCGGATCAGACCCGGGTCTGAGTCACCTTTGGGGTAGGGTTGAACCCGCAATTGTGGGGTTGAACCCTGCAATCGTCAAGGTCGCTTGTAGTGTAAACGCGCGAATACAGATTCAGCAATTTGAGTGTCCTTGGGGCGGTGCCCACAGTGTAGTAGATTTAATTGACCAATCTGGCACTAGTGCAGCAACACCTAACAGCTCACGCATGCGCTGCAGTTACATTTAGTGGTGACTTTTACAGTTTCTGAAGGCGATCAGTTGAAGCGATTTGGGGTGTAGTGTAAACGCTGCAAATGTTCAGTTTTGTGGTCGCAATAAAAATGTATCCACCTTTGCTGGTTCGAGTGTAAACACGGTGCAATTGTTAGACACTTTTCTCTATATACAAAATATGCAGTGGATCATGTTTTGTCTAGACTAGACCTTCTGACTCCTGGACTTAAACTGCCAATAGTCTTTACTGTAGGGGAATTAGCACATAATAAGCTTCATCTGTTTCCAATAATTGGCTAGATTCTTACCATATTGCACTCCAGTCTGGGTGGAGACCCAGTGTAGTGGTTTCATGCTGTTCAGATTTATACAATAAATCATTCCTAATCTGTTTTCCTCTGTATTTTGGATGGGTCAATTAGCATGTGTCCCTGTGTTTGATAAGACTGTGGTGTTCACAAATAAAGGAAAGATCCCTGTGAGCACAGCTCTATAGGGTGCTATATTGCTAGTGTGGAATGTAAATGTTGTAATTAGCTTTGGTAATGGTAAGCAATGGACAAGATTGTATTTTTCTCAACATGTTAATTATGGTGCCTTTAACCATGGAGGAAGAATGTTTCTTCCTCCATGCTTTAACAGAGTATTTGAACCTTTGGGCATGAGTATATGCGTGTTTCTATTGAAAATCATTTACCGAATAATGTCGGAAAAGACGAAAAATGTACTCAGTAGAAACAGGTCTTATCCGCTTTTTTCCGGTAAATGGCGGGGAGGATTTTCCCCAGCAATTTTCCTTCTCGAGGAAGGAAAATGCCGGGGAATTTATCCGGTAAGCGCCAATAGAAAAATGCACCGTTCCGCCCGAGTGCGCATACAGGGGAGAAAATGTGACCGCACAATGACCAATGCACGTGCTTGACCCCTGCATGTGACCTTTACCCTGCAAATCCACGAACCGTGATGGAAGGCCAGCAGGCTCGGCTATTTTCTGGATAGAGCGGCTCAGTAGAAACTTCGCATTGCCCGCTATTTACTGGCATGTTACCGGTAAAATTCCGGATCTTCAATAGAAACACGCTTAAACAGAGTATTTTAACCTTTGGGCATGAGTATGTGTTCGAGCATACATTGAGTATGTTGACCTCTGAATACAAATATGACTTCGTGTGTATCGTTATACTTGTGCCAACAAGTCAAAAGCTATAACAAACAGATTACAAAACATTAACATCTTGTAAAATTTCCAGCATTCAGAAAAAAGTCAACATGAGTAAGATATAATATAAAATGCCCGAATAAATCCCCATCATCTGATAGGTGTGTTGTCGGTCATGTGTCATTTATTATTGGTATAATGTACCATTGTATATCCACTGACGCACCATGAAATATCCACTCGAACTATGCAATACATGCAAAAAGTAGGCACTGCTGTGCAGATGGTTGGCTGCCGTGCGTTATTCTCTCGAACTACACGTTGCGTGTGAAAGCCGGCATGTTCATCGCAAGCTCACCAGTGATTCAAAGCTAATTTGTAAGATCAGATGACAAGAATTTATTCTGGTGTTTTGTAAAACAAATATTGGTCTTTAAACTTCGTGCAATAGAATGAAGAATTTTATTCGGTGACAGATTCTATGTTCTTTTGTACTTAATAAACATTCATTATTTGTAAAAAAAAAAATTGCAAATGTTTTCAATTCAAAACGGTCCATCTTTTGCAAAAGATGTTTGAAAATTTAAAAACATACTCTCTTAAAATGACTGTATTTGGCCCTAATTTTACATAGACGTATATCAGATATAATAATCCACGGTAACTACTTACAAATAGTTTTCTTCGAATGCATGCATAAATTAAATACAAATTGTGTATGGCCGAAATACAAACCCAGGCACCAAAGACAACCCAGATTCGGTTGGTCAGTTCATCATTGGAAAATGATCTAAAACCACAAAACATGATCTCGAGCAGACGACTCGCGAGCAGAGATGCATATTAAAAGCAAACACCACCTTCTCGATTTTAATGAAAAATGGAGACGTCACTGTCACTGCTGTCATAAGCTGAAACCATCAAGGTTTAGAGAAACGGTAAAACTAGATGCAGGTGTTATTTCAGTAGGGTATTTCGATATATTCATCTTCTTAGCAACAGATTGTCATAGTTTTCAGGTTTTTGAGCTGTTGGTGTGTGTTAGTATGCCTAAAGAGAAAAAAAAATGTGATTCAAACTTGCAATCAGCATATAGGCTGCAATACCGTGTATGAGACAAAGGGGGCTCGCAAGTTACCATAATGTTCAGTACAAGCTCAGTACCTAAGCTACTTTCCGGGAAAACAATGAAAAACCTGTGTCCATGCTTGCAAGAAATTGTGCGAAGCCGCCATCCTATTAAGGCTGGTTCCATGGTTTGGCCTATACTGCATAGACAGTGGAGCTATAATGCCGCGGTATAGTCAGGGGCCTAGTTTTCATTCACAACTCCAGGGAGCGATTCAAATGGATAATACACACAATATGCACAGTAATTTTGTTTAAAATTCAGTGGAAATTGTCCCAAAATGCACCCGGCCCTCAAACAGTTTCCGGGGTTTTAGTTTCAGGCCTAGCTAGGCAAAGACCTACTTTGTACGTAAGTGAGAGTTTAAACGATGTTATTGTCTCCGAACCAATCAAATTTCGATGACGATTTTATTTTCTATATATTTTTTTTCCGCATTCTGTGTGGGGCTTGCAGAAAAATGTGTATACCGGGTACATATTATAAGACTAGATGCATCATCTGTGCTTGTTAAATGCACTGTGCAATACGCATATGTATTGAAAACGGACATGGAATTTTGGCTTTATGATATGGGTCTGTCCACAGTAATGGGGTACATTTGAAAAGTAAATCAATAATTCCTTTCAGATGTCTTTAGTTTATCTCAGAATTAAAGAAATGTCCTTGTTTCGTTCTCAGGAGATAACTTTTGCCCAAAAAGGTAAAAAAATTCTGCCACAACATACATTTTTGAAAAGCTTGTGTACAAATTTTCCTATTACGTAGGTAACGTAGACAGACCATTTTGTGACATTTTTTTCCGTCTTTGTTACACGCGTAATAGGAAAATTTGTGCACAGGGTTTTCAAAAATGTATGTTGTAGGACTATTTTTCTTACTCCTTGGTGAAAAAGTTATTTCCTCAGTTTAGCTTGATAATTTAAAGATAAAATTAAGACATTTGAAGTGAACACGGACCTAAGATCTTGAATGTTACAGAAATGTACCCCATTACTGTGGACAGACCCAAATACATGTATTACACATACATCAGAAGTAAACTTTTCAGCATGGAACCCTACTTGCTGAACCAGTCTGGGTCTACATAGCCCCCTAGTACAGGTGAACTCTAATAGTCTGCACTGGCTGCATTTAGCTATACCTGGGATCCACTAATCCTTGGGATTACCGTTAGACATTAGCAGGACCCCCCTGGCCGGGATATAGAGGGGAAGCGTCCTAATGAAATTGTTGTGTGCTGGGGCCGGGTATTGCATTAGCCGAGGGGAAATGTCGTAAATAGCTTCATTCTGTGGCCTACTTCCATCTCTGCCCGGACATGGGAGAATTTCTCCGTCCTTACTGTCACTGCTACATATGTAACTACTGTTGTATGTTATTGCTGGGGTCTGAGTTAGGGGCCGTCCATAAAGTATGTACGCACGAGAAACCAACTTTTTAGACCGCCCTCTTCCAACCTGTACGCATATTTTGTGACGTCCCCCTTCGTGCGTACAGTGTACGTACTTTATGGATGGCTCCTAACTGTACTCCAATGTATAGAGCCAACTTTTTCCATCATTCTTTCAACAGCAATACTTCATGATATTGACTTTAAAATTACCATCTGTCATCATATGGATAGAATTTTAAGCCAGTAGATACTTGGCTTATGATAGATTATAAGACGAGATTTACTGTAATAGCCTCATGACCCCAAGCAGGGGAAATTTGTGGTTTCGTTTGAGGTATCCTGCAAAGTATTCATTTACGATGATCCCAACAATTTACTTCACAAGTTGACAAGAAAAACTTAACAATCACTGTGAGAATTGAATTGTTTGCTGCCAGAATATGGTACCTTTCTTTTGGAAATCAACAACTTGATATGTCCTTGAGCAAGGCATTTCGTCCTACAGTTTCTGCCTTCCTGTTTAAGATTGACATTGTGCTTGCAGTGCTAACTGGGCAGGCAAATATGCTTTGGAGTCGACTAGAATCGATTCCAATTTGGGAATTGGAATCACGAGGAATTGATTCCCATTATTTTGGCAATTCCAGGAAGTACTCGGTGATTCGGAAGAAATCAAAAAGGGGGAGGGAGGGGAGGGAGGGGGGGGGGGGGGGGGGGGGGGGGTGGTGGTTGTAAGAGGGCAACAGCTACTGAGCGACTTTGCTTGTTGGGAGTTGATGTTCCGCTTTCGTGAATGGTGAATTCACACTGAGTCTTTTCGCGGGCGTGTAATTGTGATGCGCGTCGCTTTGAGACAAAGCGATGTGAAGGGAATTTTGAGTGAAACGATGCACTGAAAATCACTTAATTATGAAAACACTTTCCGTCCAATATGTCCAAGCTAATTCTGTGGTTTTCGATACGTTGTTTCACGCCAAATTTCTTCCACATAATTAGCTTTGAAAGAAAGTGTTTTCAAAATTCAGTGATTTTCAGTGCATCGTTTCACTCAAAATACCCTCCACAACGTATTTTCTTAAAGCGAAGCGCCTGGCAATTATGCGCAAAAATGCTGAGTGAATTTGTTTGCGTGTCATGTACAGTATGCGCGTTGTTCGATTTAACAACAATGCAAAACGCACAGTCCATGCACTGGAAAAAGCTGCATCCCAGCAATGACGGACGCGTACAGGGAAGGCATCCTGGGAATGGTCTATACATGCTTATATAGCCTAAGCTTAGCTATTTCGTGCATGCATTAGTTTATTTTTGCATTGTGGCTATGAACGCAGTGTAGCTGTAGAAGGGCAATTCCATAAATTCAGATTTACATTTTAGAGACTTTGAGGGCTTGTAATGCTTCACATATTCAAGTTGTTTGATTTTAAACACACATTCTTTAAGCATCCTTGATGGAAGTGTAATTCCTGAAAAACTTATTGTAATGCCATTCTCAATAAGCGAGGTACGTTAAAAAAACCTCGGTTTCGGACGTACTCAATGAGTACGTCCGAAACTTAAATACGTGAAGCATTACAAGCCCTCAAAGTCTCTGAAATGTAAATCTGAATTTCTGGAATTGCCCAGAATTCCATGGTTTGAGGGTGCATGAATTTCTCCCTAGTTATAATATGGACATTAACCCAGTCATTTTGCATGACATTTCACATGTGCTTTCAGTGCCACTTTTGGAAACTAAAATAAGTGTTTTTGAGTGCCATGAGCAGGTACAAAATTGTGACATAAGCATACGTCTTGGCCGGAAACCTTGACCCAAAAGTTTATAAATGTTTCAATTTATTTCACATTGTTTGGCTTTTGAAAATGTGATAGTGCAATATGACATGTCAGTCAGGTCTTATGTTGCGCTGATGACTTAGGCTGTGCCTAACGAATCAAATATTTGGTCGTCCATCGAATATTCGAATAGCATTTTACCAAATCGAATATTTGTTATGTGCTTTTACCACTCCAAACAAAACATGTCTACCAGCTAGGAAAAAGTAAAAAATATTTTTCCTTTGCCGAAATGACTTCTTTGATGTCGTATTTGTGTCCAACCACAAGTCCAGTATACAAGGGCTGACGATAACTTCTGCAAAAACCTCTTCACGCGAGAGACTGTTATGCAAGTTACAACATGAAGTCTATAATTTGAGCACGAAATCAATTAATTTCACGGCAAACCTTTTGGTCAAAATCTTAGGAAAAAAACTTCATGCATCGAATATCGAATATTCGATCGAAAATTAAACTGATTTTTCGAATAGTAAATTATTCGAAAATGCACAGGCCTACCTATGTTCCAGCCATCATTTGTAAAATAAAATGCGACCTATTCTGGCAAAATGATTTGGATGTCACATGTCTGGAGTTTTTGGGACGTACCATAACCAATAATCAGTGGTGAATCCATGCTAATTAAAATGCAAACATACGTGGACATTGTTGGTAGTATGTGTGGGTACTGCCTGGAATTGTCTGTTACTGCTCGAAATTTGCATTGTATTTTCATATTTTAATGATCCTGAATCAGCCATTTGAAGACTTGGTGTTGCGGGTTCGATACCTGGCCGTGGTACCTATGCCCTGGAGCATATACCCAGAACGATATGTGGCAGAGGGACTCCCCTATTCCTCAACACACTCTTCCCTTTTGTTAGGCGCGAGGTCAAAATAGAAACGGTCTGTATACCGGGAAACCGTACATAAACGATACACCGTTGCAAGGTTTTGAGTGAGCATGCAAGCAAACGGTTCAGCTGGTCTGGTCAAACGTTAGATAATGCATAGTTCCGAGATTGCCCAGTTAACTCCGCCCCTTAGATACTGTTGCTATGTGCTCACAAGCCATCGCAAAAATATGGCGACATACAACGTACAAACAGAGACGTGGAGTAAAAATTCAATTCTCCACGTCTCTGGTACAAAGCAACGGGACTCGGCATGGAAAGCACAGATTCATTGGAGAAAACTCAAGGTATTTATGTTTTAGGGTCGACAGGTACCGTAGCACACACTGAGCAAAGGGCTAGTAATGCAGGGATGACATATATTCATAAAAATGCACTTTCCTACCTTTGAACAGCGAATCACCCGACATTGAAACCAAAATATACCCGGATCACTGCATACAATATGTACAAACTGTATATGGGCATAAAATCGCGTGATTGTTGTGATGCAATGCACTTTGACTTATGTGGGCGCTGTCTGCTAGGAACTGAACAAACGTTTTTCTGCCCACAGACAAACGGTTCCAATTAAGAGCGATTAACTGTTTACCAGTATACAGCCGTTTGTATTTTGACCTCGCGCGTTAATGCACCAACCCCCACCCCCTAAAAACTGAAAGGAATTCCTTGGAAATTCCTTGGATGTTTGAGTTACAATGGGGGAACAATGGTAGGGGGATACCCTCTGCCACATATCGTGCTGCATATGCTGGAGCAAGGCACTCAACCACTATTGCTCCATCCTCCGGAAGGGATGTAAAGCCGTTGGTCCAGTGTGTTGTGTAACGCACTTAAAAGATCCCAGAGCATTCTTTTGTGAAGAGTAAGGGGATTACTCGGTGTCTCTGGCCGTCGACTTGTAAGCTTCATGCAATTCAGCCTACAGACTGCAAATTGAAGTTCATCCGTTTAATAAATAAACAAAATAAATAAATAAATAAAACTGGTCACAAAAACTTGGCCCAGAGTGCACAATGTCAGATTCGTTTTGCCAGGTCACTGACACTGTGTTTACACTCCAACCGGCAAAGGTGGATACAGACCAAGCATTTTTATTGCGACCACAAAACTGAACATTTGCCGCGTTTACACTACATCTCGATCCGGCTTCAACCCACCTTCAGAAACTGCAAAAGTCACTCCTTATTGTGACAGCAGCCCATGCGTGAGCTGTTAGGTGTTGTGAAACTGGTGCCAAATTTGGTCAATTAAATCTACCACATGGCGGGCACCGCCACATTTTTAATTCACCTTTTGTGTTTACACTTTATTCGGCAACTTTTTTAGGCAAATTGAGTGTAAATGGACCTATACATCAGGTCACATACATATGAATTTCGTTATGCTGTAGTTTTTTGTTCTAGTGTTGCCTGTTGCATGATTTTTCGAAAGGTGATAATAGAACACTGTATCTCTACCATGCCTGCATGATATAACAATGCTGATTCTTCCTTATAATACAGATTACATGATTGGAAGAGTGTTATAAAGGGCATTATCTCCACATGTGAATAACCCCAACACTCCTCAATCCTCCAAAATCAATATGATTTTACATACACCCTGGGAAGTTAGGGTTAAGGGTGTGTGTAAACAAAACCAACCTGTTTAAGTCGGGTCAGACCGCAATGATCAAACTAAAGTTTGTATAATTGGATTTATAAGAATTACATGGACATCTTTAATTCAACATAGCCTAGGTGCGTTACTAAATTCTGCTGTCATTTTTTAATCTCCATATTATAATGTGCAGGTAGTCAAGGCATGCTCGGTGGCGATATGATCGGCCAATCAGGCGCCGTCCCCAGCATGGGCATTCACCCTTCGTCCGGTGGGGGCGTCGGCTCGTATTCACACTCCACCCAGCTCCACCCCTCCATGCACTCCCAAGCCATGATGCTGGCCGGCCATACCCCGCACTCCATGATGATATCCCATCATGCATCTGCCTCGTCGGCGGGGTCCATGCACGGCGGTGGGGTAAGCCAGTCGTCGCCAAGTCTGCTTAACCACAGCGATTCAGTCCAGGCTTAGGAATTTTGTTTATTTAATGTACCATTTGACGTAACATTATCAAGTTTTTATTGTAAATATCTGGCTATTTACTTGAAGTAGGGTCTTTCCCTGGTTGTAGAGCCTATTTTGAGATATTTTTCTCCAAACACTTATCTTCTCTCAAAATGGAAGAAATAACTTAAACTTGTTCTTGGATGATAACTTAAGCCCGAAGATGGTAATAGTCGAACTTCGTTAATATGAGGTCCTTGAGACTTTGCCTTGTTATAACAGGAATCTTGTATTATCAGGAATAAAAACAATGCAGAACATAGGTTGGGTGCTTGCTTGTTGCATTAACAGTGCTCTTATCCAGGTTTGACTATAGTCTGACAATACACATTTGTAAAAACCTCCCTAAACAAATTTCCAATTGAACATACGCAACAATGACAGACTAGTGGGACATCTTTGCCCCAGCTGTTAGTGTTACATATTAAAGTTACAACTGTACATGGGAAATTTGTACAGGGAGGTTTTAGAAAGATATGTTGTCAGACTATTTGTTGCCTTTTTTGGGGCTTAATTTATCTTCGTAGAACAAGTTAAAGTAATTTCTTATTTTGAGAGAAGATAATTGTTTGCAGGAAAATATCTTGATCATCAAAATGGGCTCTAGACTTGAAAAAGACGTAGTAGGTACAGTAAAATCTCTTAAGTCAAAACCATGGAGCTATAAAAAGGGTTGAGCGGAGCAAATCGGGACCTCCGCTTACCTCGAACTCTGCTTACCTCGAACTCTGGATACCTCGACATTTTTATTCATTCCTTGAGTTTCGACTTAATGAGATTTTACTGTAGTTATCAACTACAATTGTATGTGATAACGTCATCATGACGTCATTCTTTGGTATACAGCAACCATGTGGTGCTGTGGCGAGATGGGGTGCCTACGGGCTCTTTGCACAGTTGCCTTACAATAGATCACTACGTCATAAAACCACAGCAAGTAACAACTCAAGGGAGTTACTGTTCTTGCATATAGACCCTTTGCACAGGTGGCCATGACAGGAGGCAGTGGCATTGTTACCATGTGTCATGTATCAGTAGGTACTTTGTGGATACTATTGTCACATCATTTCAATAAGAAAACCTGTCCCCTGTCATGGCCGCAGGTGCAAAAGTTCTATACAGCCGTGGTGTTCAGCCAGTATTTTGTAGTTTTTGTGCAAGGAGCAAATAGCACATACTTATACACTGTAATAAAAGTTTGGCAGAGCTGATTTTTGCATTGATCATGGGCACATTTTTAGTATGGACTCTTTGCATGGCAGCCATCTTATAGGGGCAATCACCTTGTCACTGTACATCATACATGGGTAGGTGATTGGTAGATCTATTGTCGCATTATTTATATATGAAACCTTTCCCCAACATGGCCGCCAGTGCAACGGGTGTATAGACTGTTTGCACTCCCATATTAGTACATGTAGGCCTACAAAAATATTTACGAATGTGCCTCTCTCTCATTCACAAACGTAATCAATTGCATAAGCAACTACTATAGAAATAAAAAAAGGGGCACAACAATTTCACAGGATAAAAAATAAATTGTCCCTGTGATCTTTCATCATTCAAGCATTATCTACATGTATTCCACAATAACTTGCCGATTTAATTTTTTTAAAGTGTAAGCGAATGCCCTACAACGCCGTTTGAAACAGGCACTTTAAATTGTACAAGACATATTACGTTATTCTGTCTTGTAAATTAATAGCAACTTGCCGACTGGTTGTTTTTTAAGAGTTGACGCTGGATGTAGTGTGGATATTTAAGCCAACCCATTACTTGTACATAGTCTTCATTGTTTTTTAAATTCCGAGAGTGCTTGTTGGGTTTATATTTAACTGTAGAAATCTAGTTCCTTCAATTCGTCATGTACTGAAGTGGACATTGTGCATCATTTGTGTGTGGTTTGTGTCTTATTTCTCAAACAAAAGAAAAAAGGAAGTAAAAAAAAATCAAAACTCAAAAATGAGTTGGAATCTGTGTTTATTATTAATATATGATGACAATTGGTCTGTAATTAACGTAATGTGTAATTAGTTTGTGAATTAAGATTTAATTGTATGCTGCCCACCAATTATGCATTAGATTTTGTACCAAAGTATTGAAGTGGTTGTTTCCTCATAATCTTTGGGGATTTTGTTTTTGAAAAGCAGGAAATACGCTGCAAAGACGGATTGAAATGTTGGTTTGCGCAATGGTAGTGGCAACAGTTTGTGCATGCGAGGGCACAATACATTGTACAATACTATACAGTTTGGACAATGTAGTTTTGTCAGTTGTTCCATTCATGAATCATTCAAAATTTGTCGGATTTAGCTCTCAGGACATAAGTCTTAGTGTTTTTCTGTCATCACCTATCTGCAGTTTACTTGATTTTTTTGCTCTTTGTCAGCAAATTTGGTACAAAAAACTGACTAAAAAGCCACTAGCATGTTTGTAAACTATGAACTTGCTTAATTTATCAGCATTGTAAAAGATATGTCGTCTATTTTTTGGGGGAGGGGTTATTAAGTTGAAGTGAAGCAACCAGAATATTTGGTGCTTGTAAAACTGAAGTGTTACTAATGATGTGTAAATGCATACACAGTTTATACATTTTACAATTCATTTTAAAAAGGTATTTTCTGTAAAGTAATAATCCAGTGCATGGATACCCAAAGATTCAGTATTTTGTTGTGAAAGAAAAGGGTTATCTTTGACCATAGAGCAAGGTTCCTTGCTCTATGCTTTGACTAACCACTAACTTTCATTTTTTTGGGTAAAATTTTACTTGACAGGTTGATGTGGTAGTCTGTTTGTAATTCGCTCTTTGCATGGAACTGAGGCTCTATATGCAAGGACAATGACTCCCTCTCAGGTTGCTGTAGCCTTTTGGCAAGGCTTTATGGCTTTGGGGTTATATTGTTTTGGTAAAATGTGGGATAATTGAGCATCTTGAGCAGAGTATATAAAGGCTGGGCGAACGTTATGCCTTCTGTCTTGCCATAAAGCCTTTTACGAACTGGCTACTGCTACATTATTCATTACATGCAAGTAGTTGACCCGAACGTGCAACCTCACAACATCATTACCCGCGCCCGCTGCACCCCACTCTACACGTAAACATTTTGAAAACAAACTGTAGACTGAGCCAATGAGCGTTAGGTACCTGTTTTGCACGCGCGTGTGATGCAAGTCACCACACAGTTCCCACAGGACAATCCGACCAATCACATCACCTGCAGCATTGTGGACTCCTTCATTATCAATGTAGGTACGGCACTTACATTTACTTAGAAAATACCCCACTGAGCTCCATGTAAATGCATTTAAATTTGACAAATTGTTTATTACATTCAAGTTTTATAAGGAACGAATATAATTTCCATTTGATTTGATTTATTTGCTGTTTAATTTACCCAGTGAATTCAAAAGCGTAGGCCTTCCTCCCTTGTTTGTAGGAGCTCACGACGTAATTTGCATAGGGTGACCTGCACGTGACTGGCTGATTTCGCTACCAACTTTGGTAGCGATTATAAGGAAAAACATACATGTAAGAATTGCCTCGCAATTCGAAAAAGGCCAAGTGAATGAGACATTCAAGTGAATGAGACATTCCCAAATTCACGAGGCCTTGTCAAAAGGCTTAGGTTGCTGTGATATTGGCTTTCATGATGTAATGATCTATTGTATAACATGACATTTGCATGTAGAGCCTCTCTTTGAAAGCAACCGTGACAAGAGCCATTAGCCCTCTGACATACCGTGGGGTGCTTTCAGAAGGCACATTTTTGTAATTTTTCAAAAATTAAAACACCTATATAGGCCAATTCCACTAAAACTCTGGGCCTTTAGCCAAGCCCCATTAATTTGCCTACACTACATAATAGTACTCTACTGGCCCAGTGACACAATGTAAATAGCTGTTGCAACCAATGGCCTGACAGAAAAATAGCCCCAGGCTACAGCACTTCTGGAGCCTCCTCTTTGAGTCCCCATGGGCCTTTTACCTAGGCAAATGTCAGGGCTACGAATTACCCAAGATAACTGGCAAAAAATGGCACTTAACCTGGGTAACTTCTAGCCCTGGTTGGGAGGTGGGTTAACACACCAATTTCGGAGTTAACAGCTGCCTTGAGACGATTCTTTAGGAGCAAAGCAGGTTAAGAGCTTCTGCGCGTGCTTGGCTTGCAGTTTAAAAATGCTACCGCACAAAAGCTCAAGAAAAATTACAAAGAGCTTTATCTACAGTGATGTTTCCATGTTGACCGCCATATTGTTTATGCTGCATGATCGATCGATTGATCCATCTGATTTCCATGCACATATAGATATGCCGAGGCCCGTTTCCCCGGGTTAAAATTTGACGTGTGAAACAAAACTCTAAGTTAAATTTAACCCGGGTAATTTGGAGCTACCCAGGTAAAAATTTACTTGAGTCGGAAGTGGGTAGTGTGAAAAGGCCTCGTGTAATGTTGTGATGTGCCTGTTGGAGGGTTAAGTGGAATCCTGGTCTTGAGTCAAAGAACAAAACAAAACATCCAAACTGATACTTTGTTCTCTAACTAGTTTATCGTGGTGGTCATGTCTGAGACGAGACAACACCGTCATTAGGAAAAGAGTCTGTAATGAATACAGTCTTGGCATTTACAAAGACATCTTTGCAGCTAAAACAATTACATTCGTTTGAGGATATTTGTGAATGAATTGTGAAATTTGTGGGTTTAAACAAATTTGTTACTTTGTCAAATTTTTAATTTTACAGTAGATTCCAAAGGGTAATTGAACATTTCTCTAGCATCATGCCATCAGTGGCGTGTATCAGTTAAGGGATTTTCATGTCTGAAATGTCGCTTGTTTTTAACTCTGTGTCAATGCTAATTTTTAAGAGAAAGGGACAGTTTTAAAAGTTCAGTTTGAGTATTAAAATAGCCTTAACTTATGTATTCACAGATTCAGATCGAACCTGCTCTGTACATGGTGTGAATGTATTGAAAATTAGTCCCAAGAAGTATTTTTTATTACATAAAGGAAACATTTGTGTAAATGTATTCATGAAATATCGGTAATGATGCATTTACCATTCACAAACAATCAGCAGTGTACCAAAGTCTCTAATTTCTGGAGGCCAATTTCTGGCAAAATAAAGACTGCTCAGAGGTTTTTCCATTGCTGGCAACAGTATTTTGGCAGTAGAAAAAGCCGATAATGCTTTTAGTGTGGTGCATCATTTTAACTGCTGCACGTACAAAAGGGAAAGAGCAGCGATGCACGTCAAATTATAACAGTAAAAACGGCCATCTAAAGGCAAGTTCCAATGGATCACCAAGTGTTTAAAGCCAATGCCCGCAGTAGAAATGATCTGTTCAGATATTATCCGTTTGACAGGCATGAAGGAAATAAAAAAACAAACAAAATACAAAAATTAATGGCCACCATTTATAACAAGAAAAAAGACCTGTTTTTGGCATGAGAATTTAACAAGCAGCTTCATAGGTCCTCTAGATTCTATTTTGTATGAGAGTCTATCCACGGTAAAGGGGACATTTTGACAACACAGACCATATTTTTAAAAAAATACCTTTGACCGCGTTATCACTAGAGAAATCGCTTCGTTTGACGAAGATTAGTTAATGAAGCGTATGTTCACATATCACTTAACGAAGAGCGGTACCGTACACATTATAAGCGACCGCTAACGAAGATCGAATGAAGCTGTGGGAGGTCGTACATGCGCGTGACGCGTCAAAAACAACGCTTGCTTGGCGCTTGACACACAACGCGCTTATGCAACCAGGCCTGCCAAATTGCTTCGTCAAACGAAGGGAGCATTCTCATTAGAAATTTGCTTAATCGAATGAAGAGGCGTGCGTTCACATCAGGAAAACTCTTCGTCGAATGAAGCGATTTCTCTATTGAGAACGGGGTCATTGTCTGGTCTCAAAATAAAATAAATAAGTTTCAGTTGTTCTGAAGAGATAACTTGGGCCCAAAAAGGGTTACATGCCTTTTTAAAAACCCTGTGTACAAATTTCCAATATAACGCGCGTAACCTGGATGGCCTTATGGACACTTGTGTTACATTTTACGCCGTCCCGGTTACGAGCGTTATATTGGCAATTTGTAACCCTTTTTGGGCCTAAGTTATCCCTTCAGAACAACTTAAACTTATTTCTTTTATTTTGAGACCAGACAAAGGTATTTCCTCAAAAATATGATCTGTGTTGCCAAAATGCCCCCTTTTACTGTGGAAAGACCCTAATGCCATAATCGGACTTTATTTGCTTTGCTGCTAGAGTTTCTACCTCTCATGCATGTACATGTATTTGCAGCATTCGGATAAGCCGATGTGCACTTTTCTATGAGCTATGAAGCAGGCTCTCGTGGAAAAACGAATGCATATCAATTTGTACATGTAGGCTTACTCGGCATTTGTGTATGGACTGGTAGTCCATAAATTTTGAACTTATGCTGTGCTGCCATTATATTATACAACATGTGTATTTGAGCTCTGTATTCTGAAATTTAGGGGTTTGTTTCTCATCAAGTACATTAATAACAATAATCTGTGATGACACATCCAAAAACCACAAAAACATGAGTCAACTGCTCTAGATTTTCAGCACCCAATTGACTGGGCCATTACTTGAAATGGCATCGGCAACTCATTCCTGATTTCGATGTCCCAGAGTGTCGCATTTAATTTTCACAGTTGAACAAAGTACGTGTGAATGTCACTTAATTGTTCTGTTATACTGCATTGAATATGCATTTTAAAGGCAGAACACGTGATTGGGAAACTGTTACAAATAGTGATTGAAGACATTCGTGATAAAAACCAACCTGAGCAAAAACCAGCTCCGTACTTTGTTTAACTTTTGGGTTTACAGTCATTTCGCCCCAAAACCATTTTGCCCTGAACCAGTACCACAGCCTGTGCACAGAGTTTTTTTGGAGTGAAGTGGCTTTTGGGCAAAGTAGTGTTTTGTACGAAGTGGTTTGGGGGCGAAATGGCACTTGGGCGAAGTGGTTCAGGACAAAGTGGTCCAGGGCGAAATGTTTTTGGGGCGAATTGAATTTACGTCTTGCAAGACGAAAAATAATTGTTTTGCTCATTTCTCAAAGACCATAGCACTTCAGACAAAACCATTTCAGAGGAAGTTTACTACCGTCAACATGTTTATATCGTGTAAGTTGTGTAAATTTTCTGTGAACATTTCTGATTCTTGAGATACATGTACCAATCATGTATATTACCTTTAAGTTATTTTGTAGTGCAAATTCCAACGTCATGGCGGGCAAGAAATATGTTCTCCATTTTGCAGTGGAAAATATATCATGCATCACAATTCTAAAGCACAGTAGATTTACATTTAAATTGCCAAAATATGGAATTGCAAACAAATGTATGTTCTACACTCGTGTGAACTTTCATCAAGAGGGTTTCATGCCAAATTTCAAAAGTAATTCTATTTGGGATACTCCATCTACTAGACTTAATTTATTGTACTGCCCATAGGATGAATCTTTCAGTTAAACCTCATTGTAAAAATAATGCTTATTTCAAAGTAAACCTGTAAAATTTCAGGTAAATGTAACAAAAACGTTTTTAAAAACAGCCACTTTTAATATATAGGTTGCCATTATTAAAAGGGATGCTTTTTTCTTGTGCCGTCTTGTAGAAATATGTAAATTGTTAGTTGAGTCAGGGTAAACATTGTATGCCACATTTGGTCACTTGCCCTGCCACAAATTGTTTTCTGTGTAGCATGTATACTATACGCTTTGTTTTGTTTTTTCCTTGCTATTTTCTGTCGTTTTTTGTTGTTGTGTGTTATAGCTTGGATGCTAGAGTGTATAGAAGTTGACAAGCTGTAACTCTTTATCAGTGGTATACAATAAACTGTTATTTAACAGACACACCTTGGATTTGTTTGAAGTTCATGCCAATGGAGTATTGAAATGAAAACCTCACCCTTTGCTAGTTTTAGTGGAGACCTAGACTTGGTTCAAAGTCCGAGATAGTGGTTTGTTTTCCGTTGCGCCCTCTTTTGATTTGTGAAATGTAGGGATAGGGAACTAGTCTATTTCGGTCCAAAATCTCAAGATTGTGAACCGAAATGGACTAGTTCCCTGTCCCTACATCTCACAAATCAAAAGCGGGTGCTACGGAAAACGAACCACGATCTTGGACTTGGAACTAAGTCTTGTGGAGACCCAGTAACCCAGAGACCCTTAACAAAACATAAACGGAAATTTTCTAGATCCAGTTATTCTTGCAACTAATGTCATGACACTGTTGTGGATATTTCTATAGCCCGCATCATGGCACTTGTACAATGACCCGCTCTGGGAAAAAGGTAGTATAAGTCGCGCAGGCTATGTCGAGTTTTCGCGACCATAATTAGAAATCGGTGGCGGATCCAAGCTCATTAAAATACAAAATCACATTGGGCACATTCACCACAAATGCAGGCCGGCATGGATTTGAACCCACAACCTGCAAAATTTACCAAGGTCTTGTGTACCACAGAACTCCATTAAAAGCTAGAACCAAAACGGAGCCGGGGCATGCATAACTGCACTTTCTCATTAGCATACATTGTAGTTGTGGGTATATTTGCATGGTTTGGGCCACTTTTTTGTGACGATTGTGCGTGTTGGGTTCGAACATAAAATGTGCTACGCACGCGTTCCAAACCGACCCAAACTGGTTACGGTGATGTGTCATTCTGCAGTCATTTATCTAGCTTTTAATGGAAATCTGTGTGCGTTCCTTACTGTTCACCAATGAAAATTATACATTTTTGAGGCAACTTATGGCATTTCTTGCGGTTGCTTTTTACACCACAATTATAATACAAATCTTGGTAAACAGAGAACACAGACTTGAAGATGTATTGTCCGTACGTTTTGGGTGTGGCACCTTGAAAAATAAAATTGATAGAAACAAGTTAGTTACTCGCTTTCAAATTATAAATCAACGAAAAAAATTACAAATCGACCAATGTTTAGTTATCGAACAATTACTGTCAATAATTCAACTTACGGCAAGGCGCAAAAATTGCCGTATAAAAACAGCATTTTCACAAGGTTGCCGACATCTAAAATACAAACTATGATTTGTTTTGGTTGAAGTACATGCTTTAAAAATTTGTATTTCCTGAGAACCACAGACAATATCACTTTAAACAACAATGTCAGGCACACGTTTTTTTTCCAAGTGTGTATTCAGTATTTATTTAAAGTTTCAACATAATGTACAGAAATACATAATTCTGAGCAAAGAATTTCTTGACAATGATTTTACTATACATGTATATGGTGTACAGTACCCATAATAAGGGTAGTCGGTACACGTAAAGTACGCTCTTTCAAAACAAATGAGGTTTGTACAGTATACACGTATCTCAAAAACTTGACCGTCAAGCGAACTTGAACCTGTGATGCTGATTGGTGGATCCATGGCGACATACCCTTCATAATGCACCCTGGCATTCCATGTGCACTCTGTCTCGGTGCACGTGGGAGGATCCAGCGAGCTGTATACTACATGTGACATGTGGGAACAATGTGGCTTATCATGTGCGCGACTCCATGCATGCGCATCCAGCCTTTATGTTTGCTTGAAGATAAATTTGTTATTCCATTCATGCGTCTGTGTCTAACATAGCCTGATCTAAACTCAATCCATTATACAGGTGGCAAGCTACCGATATGAGAGATGCTTCAAACACAACCAGATGAAACTATGGATAGTGTAGGCGGAACCTGTGAATTTTTCCTTTCTCAAATGTTTGACGAAAACAAGTTCTAACAACTACAAAAACACCTAAAAAAGAGGCCATTTTTCTTGAATGGAATATGACCTAAAACCACTTAGCTCATATAAAAGAAATTTAAACATGTATTTAAAAAAAAATGCGGCAAAGTTCTGACAGATTTTGTCAAAATGCGCAACTCCTTACAAGTTCTATTGATTACTGACAAGTAGTTTACATTAACTGCTGCATTGCATTTATTATTAAATGCAGCAGAGGAATTACACCCAAGAAACAAAAGACATTGTGCTGAACAAGTGTAACCTCGTACATTATTTTTATACAAAGAACAAGGAATTTGACCAGCTGAAAATGGAATTCGAACTTCACAAAGAATGGCTTATGGGTGCCGCCATTTTGTCCGGAAACTAGGCAAAGAATGTTTTCGCGGACAACTCCTACGTGTACTCCGTTTGCAGTACGACGGAGCTCTGAAAGTGCCATCCGACTTGAGATCCGGAAATAATTTATCACAGGATGACGACATACTCAGTGCAAAATGTTGCCACATTTGTTCTACATTCTGTATGTTGTCTTCTTGAGATAATTATCACGGGGTGACGACATTTTGCACTATGTCCTCATCCTGCGAGCAGGCCAAATTCCTTGTATAAAAATAATGTACGAGTTAGCACAATGTCTTTTGTTTCTTGGGTGTTATTCCCCTTTAATTGTAATCCAAATATGCTGGTATAAGCATGAAAGTCCTCATACAATTATCATTAAGCTTAAGATGAGGTGTGAATGTTGCCGATAAGTACCATAATGAAAACGTAAATGTTCTCTTTAAGTTTGCATACAAAACAAATACCATGTCTGTACCTTGAAACATAAAATATTCAAAATGAAAGTATGATTCATTTTCGTTAAATAAATAGCAAAACGTTTCATCACAAAATAATGATTTTCATCACAAAACAATGCATTATTTTTCCCCAATGGCATTTTTTTTTTCATTTTGTGATGAAATTTTTTTTATGAACAATATGAGAACACAAAACTAAACTCTACTTAAATAATTTCTAAACCTTTTAATATACATACACACTTAACTGTATGAGAATGCTCGGTTTCCTCTCCGCGCCATTGCTTCTTTTCGTTTTCTCTCAATCTCTGTCTGACTACAAACTCGTTGACTGCTCCCTGAAATGCAAAGGAAAACAATGTCTTAGTTAAAGTTGATTGCCCGTGTTTCGGTGAAAGGATTAAAAAAATTAATCGAATTTAGAAAGCTTACGTGTCTCTGTAACAAAAAATATCAAAAACTTTAATTTCCGACGTCGGCTGTTGTATCGATAAAGAAAACAAATTATTTCTTCAGGCTAAAAATCGTGAGTATATTTTATGTGCGTCTAGTGGCGCGCGCGTTTTACGTCACAGAAAGCAATCAATTGGGCCGAATACATAAAAACTAGCAATTGCTAATTCTGTCAGTCGCACATCCTGGCACTTTTGTGAGCCGGAGTCTTTGTATACGGGCATAGCATCGTGACTGGAGTGAAAACAAATTCGTTTATGCTGAGATATGTTTTGTTCCTTCACTTGTATACATACCTTTCACTGTAGAAGTCACTGCAATGGTTGACACTCCGGATGTAACTGTGATATTTGGATGAGATCGTACATGGCCAATGTTCTCTTGGTTACTTGACCCTGTGGCCATCTTTCCCAGTCCGCAACCACGCATTGGTGCTAGGGCTATTGATGCACCGACTATGAGCTTACTGCTGTGTGTTGAGGGTTTGGTGGTAGGAGGTACATGGTTGGAGACCAATGACTGGCATGTTTGGGGTGGAGGCGGGAGAGTTTTGATTGGATCTGGTCTGGATGTGCAATTGCCTTGAGCCACACTAATGCTGTGAGATGTGATATTCTCCATCTTACTTGACGAGATCAATCTGTAGTTTTGTTGTTGTCCCTGGATTCGATGAGGCACCACCGAAATTGTAGAGGGTGTGGTAGTTTGTAAATTGGACCTTGGTGGACGTGGTTGACCAAAAGCAGCTTTTGAGGAGCTAATTTTGTTTTGAGAGACGTGATTCTTTGTTGCTATCGCTGCTGAAGGCATGGAGGTGTTTGTGGGATGTTGGACAGCGGGTGCTGGTGTTGTCGGTTTGCCCCCTTGAGGTGATTCCATCCCGGCACATAGTGACATCATCATTTCGTCTGTGAGACTACTTTCAAACAGGTCTGAGGCATCTAAGTCGGCAGGTCGGGAAGCAGTCTTTTTTGAAGGGGCGGCAAGGTCAGGCTTATTCAGTGCAGAGCTATTTGAAGTCACCTGGCCAGCGAAGACCGTCGTGGTAGTAAGTTGTTTGTTCTTGTCCATTGACAATTGTTCTCCGTGGTTTGTTATGGTGCTTGCGTTACGATTCCCAGCAGTGCTAAAAGTGACACTTGTATTGACGGCTGAAGCAGGAGTAGGTTTGCGATGGATTGGCAAATGCTGCGTGGACGGTGCATGTTGCGATGTTAATGCTTTTGAATCCATCATCCGATCGGCTGCCATAGAGGTAGTTGAAACTGTTTTTACCGCCGGTACTTGTTTAACCGTTGTTTGAGCAGTTACTTTTACATTGCTGGTTTTACACTGCATGTGGCTGGCTTTTGTCGTCGAGACTGCAGCTGGCTTGTCATGAAGATAAATTTGCTGTCCCTGTTTAGAAGCGCTATTTGGGCTTACTTTTGCCCGAACGTTAGTACTACTTGGTTGGACAGCATTCAAATCTGGATGATTTTTAGAATTTGTAGCCGCCTGGGAGAACTGACTTCGCGACATCTCTAATGCTTCTGTTTGAGACAACTTTTCTAAGAGAATTTCATCTTCGAAATAACTATCATCATCCCATAAGATCTCATTATCATTGACAGACGGTTGAACAGATGCTGAATTACTTGTAGAGGAATAACTTGTGGTTGCGTTCACAACATTTGGATGACTAGTGTGTGAGTGAATGCCGACTGCCTGACACATATTAGACTGATGAGAAATTTGATTTTTATTTGCTTGGCAAGTGACCGTCTTCTTGGTTTGTAACTGTTTAGGAACAGACTGTACCCCGATTGTCTTGGAAATTGTGACCTGGCCAGAGGTCGGCTTAACAGCAAGTTGCTGGCCAGTGATTGGCTGCTTTGTGACAGATTGGCTTGTGATTGGTTGAGAAGTGCCATGTCCATAGTTTGGCCGGACATTAGTGCTAGCCCGAGCGCTGACCAACTGACCAGTTGTCAAATGACTAAAAACCAGCTTGGTAGTGGACCGAGTGGGGAAACCAGTTGCTCCTGATTTACCAATGCTTGTGGGTCCTGTAACCAACTTGGCCGACTTTGAATGTCCGGCCACTGGTATAGACTGAGTAGCGACCAACTGACCACTGTTTAACTGACTTTGAACAGACTGTTTAAAACCTGATTGACCGACGACCTGGCCAGAGCTGGACTTAGTGCTGGCAATGATCCCACTGTTTGACTGACCAGTAATCACCTGACCTGCACCTGAATGACCTGTATTGGACTGAGGGGTGGCCAACTGACAAATGGTCAAACTCCTTAAAAATGGCTTGGTGTTGGGCCGACTGGTATTAACTAATTGACCAGCTACTGATGGGACAGTTTTAGACTGAGAGGTAACCAACTTGCTGTTACTTGATTGGTTCGTGAAGGACTGACCGGTTTTGGAATGAGCCGTAAAGCCGGAGTGTGACTGACCAGTGCAAGAAACTGGATTGCCAGTTTTGGACACAGAGATGACCGATCTGAAATTGGTGATGGGGTGTCTCGCATTTGACTGACCGATAAACTGACCGGGATTGGTCTGACCACTTTTGGACAGAGCACTGGCCATCTGAGCACTGGCCATCTGAGCACTGGCCATCTGAGCACTGGCCATCTGAGCACTGGCCATCTGAGCACTGGCCATCTGACCAGTGGCCTTCTGACCAGTGGCCTTCTGACCAGAGGCCAAATGACTTGATGCCTGTCTAGCATTCAAATCCGTGTTGAAACCGCCTTTACCAGACTCGGCAGTAAAAAACTGACCACCATTCAACGGACCAGTGACTGACCAAGTAAATTGACCAGAATTGGTCTGACCAATTTTCGACCGAGAGGTGGCTAATTGGTCACTTTTGTACTGACCTAACGTAGATAGGCTGGTTTCAGAATGACCACCGCATTGGCCAGAATTAGACTGGCCAGTGACCGGTTGAAAAATTACTGACGGACCAACTATTCCTGTATTAGATTTTGGCCCAGAAGTAGCCAATGTGCTAGTGCTAGATTGACTTGTGGAAGCTTGAACTTTAGCAATTTTCTGAGTACCGGTAGTTTTCGCCTGTGTGACGGCCAAATTGCGAGCATCTGCCTTGCTTATGGGACACAAATTGGTAGAAGACTGAGCTGTGACCTGCTCAAAACTTGACAGACTAGTAACATGTTGGACAATGATATTCTGGACAGGGACAGCCTGGTCAGTTTTTAGCTGACAAGCAGTCGACTGGTCTGAATTTCCTGTGCTGGGTTGTTGCGAGTCTGTGCATAGGGGCAACGCTTGCTCGTCTCTCTTGTCTGATGTTTCTTCTTGTTGGACTTGAATGTCACTATCAAATGAAAAGAAAATGTGTCAACATTTACAAAGTAGTTTAAGTTCAGTGATATATTGTCTGCACTCATTATTTACTTTGCACATTGATTCTTGTTCAATGATTGGTTAATCCATGTTGCGTAAATTGGTAGTTTACACGACATGGATTAGTTCAACCATTGTTTGACCTTTTACGTCACAGGTCACACAACAGTACATTTGTTCACATGCATACGGAATAATGTGTACATGCGTGTTCGCGTGCTTATTCACATGAAGTAACCAGTGGTGTTCCAGTTAATGGGGACAAAGCCACATTTAGTGTGCATGTAGGTCTCCATTGCATTCTAAACAAAGTGAAGGAAAATCTAAATAGTCCAATTTAGGACAGGTATACTTTACATTTTCAAGGAAAATCTTAACATTCTGCTTGTATTTGTGCTGAAATACATGTACAGTGCGTAGGATAGGGTCAACTTGGATTTGCAATACAGTCCTGTATTATACAAATAGTGAAAACTAATGACCCCGACGTGTTGGAGGATTGGGACTATTCAGGAAATTTCAAGACAAGAACATTCTAAGCAATGTCTCTCTCTTCAGGGAGAAAAAGATGTTTTGGTTAGGTTAGGTGCAGAGATTTCAAAAATTTGTGGTCCAAATCTATCGCAATCCAAAATTTTGTTAAGTAAATTCAATGAAAGAATATGCTTGAATTAATTTAAATTA
Source organism: Henricia sp. BOLD:AAB3569 (assembly GCA_037783545.1). Taxonomy (NCBI): domain Eukaryota; kingdom Metazoa; phylum Echinodermata; class Asteroidea; order Spinulosida; family Echinasteridae; genus Henricia; species Henricia sp. BOLD:AAB3569. Next base: position 244,176 of record JBBELK010000430.1, on the reverse strand, counting down.
CCCTCCTTCTCTCAAGCAGTGATAGTATGAACTTTCATAATTTTTTTGCGGATAATTTCATGCTAAAATATCGACCATACAAATTTCAAGTATTTTCATTAAAGAGATGACATCCTAGATATTTTGCCTATGATCTTTAATATGCATGTATCTTCTACCGTAAAAAATAAATTTCAGCCAGAAAGTGACAATTCTAAATTTTTTAGTCATGTCCACTAATTCATGGAATTGCCCAGTTAAGCAATAGTGTGTCCACATTGTTTCCTGCCGTGCTCAATTTCCATTATCGCAAAAAGAATTGCGCCTTTTCGCTGAACACTGTGCAATCGGGCCACTTTACGCAATCTGGCCAAGGGGCGAGTAGGCCAGGGGGGCGAGTCGGCAAAGGGGCGAGTTGACATGGGCCTTTTTCCAAATCTCGACTTGGGCTCAAGCTCAGCCTGAGCCTGAGCCAGAGCCCAAGTCGAGATTTGGAACTGAAAAGGCCCCGATTCCTAAATTTTGCCTCACCAATTGTCATCATATGAGGGTGCCCTATTGATAGCACTGGCAACCTTCTCTAGTTCTGCCTGGAGGAGTGACAGGCGACTTGTACTCTTCTTTTTGCTGTTAGTTGTCTTGGGTTTGGAGCTGTATTTAGAGGACAAATTATAAGGTTAATAAACAGCATACCACTTCAACTACACTTTGTCTTGAGAAGTGTTGTAGTCAAGTTCTGTGTCTCAAAGTACAAGTCTAAAAACAGACTGTTTAAATCTGGGGTGGATTGCAATCAAACTTACTAACCAGTTAGTGCACTATAGCCAAAGTGCACTAAGAAAATGAACTAGCATTAGTCCACTTACAAAGTCACTAGCCAGTTTCAATACAAACGTAAGTGTATTTTTTGCCGCTGTCAAAATGGCGGTCATTAACGACGATCAAATCATTTTCAATTGCAAAATTAGCAGAAACTGGAAGATGTCCCTGGCGATTCAGGCTTGTAAGATGTGTATTAGGTCAAAAACGTCCATATTTTGACGGGCAGTTTAAAGTTAATCCAGTGCGGATGTGTTAAATGGCTTCAGATTTCGTTCCCAAACCGGAGCAATCGCATTTGGCTCAACATTAATAGCGAGCAAACACGCGTGTGCCATTGTAAAAAATCATGAATAACATGCAAGGCACATAAAAAAAAGCTTGCAGACGAAATGACTATGTGTCATCTTACCGCAACAATCTTTAAACACTAGCACGCTATCGATGTTTACTGTCAGTTTCTAATTCTTAAATTGTGAAACAAATGTACACGTATGTATGCATCCAGGATTTTTCACGTAGCAAGTTGCAAAAAGTGTGTCTAATCGGAAAACACGTAAAAGGCAACTGCTGCCTATATAGATACAGTGCAGTGTACAGTACACACACTAGCCACGAGCCAGCTATGCCACAAAATGTATTAATTTAATTGTTTACACGTGCGCGCGTGCGAGTAATGTAATACATTACAGAAAGAGACCTTCATGCAAATAAATAATAAAACATTCAATATTCAAAAGTCGTCTTGAAATCATTTTGCCGGATGTGCGATAATGGTAGGCATATTTTTAAAATCAAGTTTGTTGCATTACATGCCTTGCTTTGTTTATCATACATTCGAAAAGAAAAATCATTTCTTTTCCATGGCACATTTATGTATTTGTGAAAAGGGTACTCGGCACATGCTCTAGGAAAAATACAAGCATAGCGTAGTTGTCCGTGCATTTTTTAAGTGCAGCAGACGACTCGGAATTCTGCGAAGCAGACGACACAGTCGTTCCCCCGCCGCACACTAAACGTAATAGGAAAGCATTGGTTAGACATGTTTGTAGTAGACTAAGAGAAAGTTGTGTTATTGCGCTACGTTTTAGTGTACTTTTCTTTATTGAAACCGTCAAACTTAGTGCACTAATCAAAACATACTTGGGGTGACGCGTTTGAAGTCGCATGATGTAATTTTAGTGCACTATTAACTGGTAAGTCAGAGTCCTGAGAGTGCCCAAGTCAGAGTCCTGAGAGTGCCTAAGTCAGAGTCCTGAGAGTGCCCAAGTCAGAGTCCTGAGAGTGCCCAAGTCAGAGTCCTGAGAGTGCCCAAGTCAGAGTCCTGAGAGTGCCCAAGTCAGAGTCCTGAGAGTGCCCAAGTCAGAGTCCTGAGAGTGCCCAAGTCAGAGTCCTGAGAGTGCCCAAGTCAGAGTCCTGAGAGTGCCCAAGTCAGAGTCCTGAGAGTGCCCAAGTCAGAGTCCTGAGAGTGCCCAAGTCAGAGTCCTGAGAGTACCCAAGTCAGAGTCCTGAGAGTGCCCAAGTCAGAGTCCTGAGAGTGCCCAAGTCAGAGTCCTGAGAGTGCCCAAGTCAGAGTCCTGAGAGTGCCCAAGTCAGAGTCCTGAGAGTGCCCAAGTCAGAGTCCTGAGAGTGCCCAAGTCAGAGTCATGAGAGTGCCCAAGTCAGAGTCCTGAGAGTGCCCAAATCAGAGTCCTGAGAGTGCCCAAGTCAGAGTCCTGAGAGTGCCCAAGTCAGAGTCCTGAGAGTGCCCAAGTCAGAGTCATGAGAGTGCCCAAGTCAGAGTCCTGAGAGTGCCCAAGTCAGAGTCCTGAGAGTGCCCAAGTCAGAGTCCTGAGAGTGCCCAAGTCAGAGTCCTGAGAGTGCCCAAGTCAGAGTCCTGAGTGAGAGTGCCCAAGTCAGAGTCCTGAGAGTGCCCAAGTCAGAGTCCTGAGAGTGCCCAAGTCAGAGTCCTGAGAGTGCCCAAGTCAGAGTCCTGAGAGTGCCCAAGTCAGAGTCATGAGAGTGCCCAAGTCAGAGTCATGAGAGTGCCCAAGTCAGAGTCCTGAGAGTGCCCAAGTCAGAGTCCTGAGAGTGCCCAAGTCAGAGTCCTGAGAGTGCCCAAGTCAGAGTCCTGAGAGTGCCCAAGTCAGAGTCCTGAGAGTGCCCAAGTCAGAGTCCTGAGAGTGCCCAATTCAGAGTCCTGAGAGTGCCTAAGTCCGAGTCTTGAGAGCATCCATGACAAGAATCCAACTCCAACTCTTGAAAGAGTCCCAGTTTAAGTCCAAGTCGAATTCCAAGTCCTGACAAAATCCAAATTGGAGTCTTGACAATTTAATTTGAAGTCTTGACATGGTTGAAGTCAGAATCCCAACAAGAGTCCAAGCCTATTTCCTGACAAGAATCAAGAACGTCTTGAGAGAGTCTGAGACTGCATCCTAGTCATGACAGAGTTGGAGTCCGAGACCCAATAAAGCCCAAGTTTATGTCCATACAAAGACCAATTTTAAATCTTGACAAAGACTGACAGAACAAGTTTTTGGCTTGTGTAGTGATACCTTCAGGGGTGAGATTGGAGGAAAACAAAGATGGCGCTTGCTTATGGTTAGACTTGTACACGTCCGCTTCGCTACTCATTGCAGACTCGGTCAGGTCGACGAGCGGCATAGTACATACATGTACATGGTAAAGCGCTGTATCATCACGGCACTTGCGTGACAACTACATGTAGACTCACACAAGTTTTCTTCGCAAAATTACTGAATCAATTGAGGGCGCTCCTTACAAAAATATGGCCTGCTAAAAGGGCAAAATAAAAATAGAAAATACAATATGGATCGCGGCCGCGGAGCACAAAAAATAAAACTCCGCTACAAATTGGTAAAATTCCGGAAATCCGGAAAAATCTCACCCCTGCACTTGTTGGGTCCCTCCTTGGGGTTTTCTGACCGCACCAAGGTCTACTGCAAGACAACCAGGGCTGCGAGTCATCCAGAGTCCCAGTAAGGGCATATCAGGTGGACCATCATCCTGACATAAGAAAATGGACAAGGGAATTTGGGATGGAAAGGTATATAGGAAAGCACAGTTTCCATCAGTAGATGACCCAATGCTTAACACCGTGTTTACACTCGAACCGGCAAAGGTGGATACAGACCCAGCATTTTTATTGTGACCGCAAAACTGAACATTTGCCATGTTTACACTACACCTTGATTCGGCTTCAACCCACCTTCAGAAACCGCAAAAGTCACCACTAAATGTGACCGCAGCGCGTGTATGAGCTGTTATGTGTTGTGGAAATCTACCAAGCGCTGGGCACTGCCCCAAGGACACTCAAAATGCCGAACCTGTATTCGGGTAGCGTTTACACTACAAGTAGTAACAAGGGACCTTGACAATTGCAGGGTTCAACCCCAACCCCGCAATTGCAGGGTTCAACCCCAACCCCGCAATTGCAGGGTTCAACCCCAACCCCGCAATTGCAGGGTTCAACCCCTACCCAAAAGGCGACTTGTAAAAGGTGAATCAGACACAGGTCTGATTCGCCATTTTCAATTTACCTTTTGCGTTTATACACTTAGTGCCTACCCGGCTTCAACTCGCCTTTTTGGAAATTGTGGAGTTTGATTTGGCAAAGGCAAATAGAGTGTAAATGGGCCATTAGTCCAATTCTGCTCAATCACAAGAACTGTTTATTTCGCACCCAACTAAATACACAAGTGCTATAATCAAGGCCATAACAAGGCCACAAGTCTACTGTAGGCCTTTTCACACTTTGACAAATCTCCGGGTTGTATACGGGTCTGACCCGTGTTGACTGTTCACACTACAACATTTCAACACGGCACTGACCCGTGTAGAGCGCTCGATCCGTGTTGAAACTAACCCACCTCGAGAGGTGGGTTGAAAGCTCTCGACCCGTGTAGACTTTTTCGACACGTGTTGAAAACCACAGTCTGAACGCCTCTGGGTTAAGTTTGGACCCATGTAGATTTTAGAGCACGGCAGCATCGCAACTGTAGTACATGTAGGCCTAAACGCAGTTTTGCAACGAACAAACAAGCTTGGGTTTCGTTTTTTTTGGTGCATTATTCAGTGCAGTTCGTGTACATTTTTTACCGTGCTAAACGTATTACAAAATAATTATGTCCGATAAATTGGGCCCTGAAATCAGACAAAAGGCTGACATGGAGTGAAGAGTACATGTAGCTGCTACATGCTGGCCATTTGAGCTGACAATTATATCTAAAACCAGATCGATGGAAGAACAAGAAATAGCAATATTTGGAGAATGAGATGACTCGGCGCAATGCAATGTGGGGGATTTTCCGATTTGACCCGTGTTGACGGCCGGCCGTGTGCAAGTGTGAAACGATCGCACGATACACGGGTCGAAACTTTACACGTGTAGAAAAAATGCCGGTGTTGCGTTTAGTAGTGTGAAAATGTAGCCGATTCGACCCGTGTTGAAATTTTGAAAAGTCTACACGGGGTGGAACGGGTAGATTTCGACATGGGTCGAATGTTCATAGTGTGAAAAGGCCTTACGAGTCTTGGCACTAGTCACAATTGGGGAACATAAACAAAGGAATGCCATTTAATTAAATAACCTGCATCTTGAATGAGGCCCTGTTCTCATCAGGGAAATTGCTTTATTTGACAATGATTAGTGGCTCGATGTGCATTTGTGATCAGGTCTGTCTAATTGTTTCGTTGAAAGAAACAGGTGTACGCATTAAACATAATTTGCTTTGTCAAATTAATTGTTCTTTTTCTCAAAAAAACCTGTTTCGCTTCATCAAAAAAAGTGATTCTAAACTTTGTCGAATAAAAAGCCTTGCATTCACGTGAGGAAAAGAATCTTCATCGAAAACAATTTCCCTGATGTATGGCCTTGTGATGGCTTCATAATAACTGGTTAGAGCACTAAGGTTTTTTAACACTACAACATTTTAACACACCTTGAGCATTCCAAACATGTCAAAACCTGACCCTGTGAAGTTTTAAAAACTCTGGGGTTAACTTTTGGCTCTTGTTTAAGTAAATTGGCTCGACATTTTTGATGGTCATAATGCATTGTAGGACCTTTCAGCATATGACCTGTGGTGTGGAATACATGTGAAACAATTGATCACGTTCACAGACACCATATTTGTAGGAAAAATTAAACGCCATAAAGTACCCGCACGCACACGCTGGAACATGTTCCAAACATGCGCGCGTGTTGCTCGAAAATTTGTTTAAAATACGGCGCAACCGATGTGCGTCACAAAAAAATAATATCATGATGCATGTGGAAATTTGTAGGAAGTGACGTCATTTGAACGTGATTAATAGACATTAGGCCTAGCATGTGTGTTAGAAAAGCCGTTGAGTAGGCATGGAGATTACCTGTGCATTATACACATTTTTTGCACATACATACTGTACATGTATGTGCACATTTTTACAGTGTTAAAAGGCCTTCAAGCTTGGGTGATTTTCCCTGATATATTTTCTCACCAATACCAGAGTGTGAATCAGAATCATAGTTCTTCTTTTTATCTTTGACCTAAAAACAGCAAGGTACATACTTACAATGCTTCCTGCATGGTTATTAACACACTGCACAATCTCGGATATATCTCCAGCTTTACTATGTCCATTTCGACCTGTAGTACAAAACATATAAAGGCTCTCTCACACAGGGAACATTTTTTGGCACGAGCTTCAAGAGTTGGCAAATTCTGGAAACTCTTAGTAAAAACCCTTGGCATCACAGTGTCTACGAGTATACCACGAGCTTACTATGAGTTAGGCAAAGTCAGTTACGAATTTGATACAAGCCTGGTACGAGTTGTCCGAGTTAACTACGAGTTATTACGAATTAGGCAGGAGTTTCCCAAATAAGTTACGACATCACTACGAGCTTTCCAAGCTTACTGCGAGTCAGTTACAAGTGTGGCACGAGATTGCTATGAGTTACCCGACTTCGGCATTTTGCGTGGGATTTGGCGCCAAACCATCTGGATTTTCAGACTCTTGCAACTCGTGCTTGAACTCATAGACGACTCGTACCAAACTCTATTCAAACTCGTGTGATACAGTGCTGTACGAGTTCGCTTCGAGCTGTAGGAGTAGCCTACGAGTTATACGCGAGTTGCATGAGTTTGCTAAGAGTTGCACAAGTTTGTTGAGAGTTGCTCACGAGTTGGCAACTCGTGGCAGAAATGTTTAAAATTTTCGCCACGAGTTGCGCGCTGCTATGAGTTGATACAAGTTGCTACGAGTAGCTAAGAGTTATTACGAGTTGTGCCCGAGTTACACGAATCATCCCGAGTTGCCACATGAGGTTTCCTGAGTTTTTCCGAATTCACCAACTTGTAAAGCTCCTGCCACTCGGGCCCGAGATTTGACCGTGTGTGAGAGGGTCTCAACAGATTTTACAGAATTATACTGGGAATAAATATGTTGTTGGCTGGTATTAAACAGTATGTTTAAACCCGGCTATGGGCTTAAACTACACTACATTATGCTGTATTCCACAAGCGCAAGTGGGATAACGAATTTACCTTCAAGCAAACCTGACCGACAAACGCACAGGCTGCGAAGCGTGTGCAAAGAATCATGCAATTGACAAGCCACATCTGACATGCACACATATCTTTTGAAGTGACAGCTCTGAATCATTCCACGTAAGTGTGCTTGGAATACTAAGGCTAGGGATGCCAGTGGCTCTTACCTTCAGGGCCGGAAAAAAATCCACTATCATAACTGCATGTATGTGTGCACATGGACTCGCCAGCACAGTATACTGTACAGTATGTACATTGACAGTATGAGTGCAATGCAATGGATATGTCAGTATGTATGTAATGTAACCACTGCTGTATGGATACAGCGCCCTCTCTCTATGTACTTCTGATCGATAGTCTGGTTTCGCGATACTTCAGCCGTGAATGATTATGGCCTGGATACAGACATACTGCATGTATGCAAATCATTGGGAAAATGCGTGTACATACATGTACATAGGCTGTACATATCCGGACATCGTTGATCAGTAAGTGAGAAAATTGTCCACGTTTTGTTGGTATTGAAGAGTTGAAAATATATTCTCCTTATATTTCCAGCCGTTTACTTTTCCGGCCTGGAAAAAAGGCTTTGCCGGATTTCTTTTTCCAAAATAAGAAAAAGCTGGAATTCCGGCTATAGCCGGAAGACTGGCATTCCTGTAAGGCACATTACACAGAGTGCGACAAAATTGAAATGGGGTACATAGTACAATGTCACACTGTTGTTGCCGTGCATCCACCAATCAGAAACACGGATTCAAGTTTGCTTGAAGATAATTGCCTTTGACACCACTGGATGGATTTTAGAAGGGTGAACTTGCCTATTCTGCGCTGTAGATGCGCCGTTGGCGAGTTGCCATCCCATATGATCTCTGTTTCAGACTCACTGTGTGACGTGTTGAATCTATGCCGACGTGTTCTGGGTGTGCTGCAGAGTGGTGAATGACCTATCAAGCAATACAATAGACAGCCGAAGTGTGACGTGCGTTGCCATGGCAAATGGATCTAAACTATCATGGCCGTCGGAAAAGTACCATTGGAAAAGCACTGGGACGCGGTTGAGTGATTTTTAGTTTAGATCCAACTGCCAAGGCAACCAACAAAAGGTGACGTATTCACTTCGGCAGTCTATTTTTAGAAGGAAAACAATTACCGCAAAATTAATATGCAGCAAGTTCACAGCAAAATTTTGGCTGCAAATACCACAGAATGTTCATCTGTGCTGAACCAGATTTAGTCTAGATTTCTTGACATTTTTGTAACTTTTTTCTGGCACATCACGTGTGTTTATTTCATTAATGCACTATAGTCATGCATGCCGAGAGCAAGTATGTAAATTAGAAAGATGGCCCTCTATTGACTGAATAAGTCAAAAGAGGTCACCATGACTTTTCTTGCATACCACATGCACCATGCATGCATGCAACGTAACAAAGGTTGACTGCCTTGATATGTCGTTCTCTGACTTGTTTAAGGTTTTTTTTATCTACACTCATAAAAGGTATATAAGGTACTTAAAGAGAAACTTGTATGCGCGCCACCCTCGAGACTGTACAAATCGGGCCACTATAAACAGGTAGCATGTTTGTCAACTTGGCCTTAATAGAAGGTTTAGACTGTATTTGAAACTAAATTGGTTCTTATGCCCTCTACACCAGTATAAACATAAATGAAACTGCACAGTGATTAGACTGCTGCCTGCGGCCAGCTATCTCCATATATAAGGCACACCCTGGACTTTTTTGCTGCAGTAAGTATGCCTTGTGTGTTTTATGGTACATGTATTACAACAAACACTGGCTCTTTTGTAAATTTTGAGGGAAATTCCTTTTCTTTGTTTTTAAATTTCCCACTTTTGTCTCCTTGCACCCCCACCCTTCGCTCATGAGTGAAAGGCACTTTCTGGTCATTCCATGTTTTAAAAATCAACCAATGGGCTAAACCCGGCCATCTCAGATTGGGCACCGTATCTCCCAAACCACTGAGAATATATTGCTTTAAAATTTGATATTTGGTGCTGTGGGATCCCAATCCCATACCAAGTTTCGGAAATCGGAAATGGTCGGGCTTAAAGGGACACACCGGCTTTGTTGGGCTATTTTTGGGTTCGAAATAGACCCATACATGATTCTGAAAGTCTTTCCGAAATAGACTGAGAACCTGAAAAGAAACTGCCAAATTTTGCCGTTTTTGAGCATTTTTCAAAAAACTTAAGGTCACGTTCTTATGCCCTCACGTGTCCTTGGAGTTAGTTTTATTTCCAGTCGTATGGCCGTGTGATACACAGTTCATTCCTGAAGTTTATTACTGCAGTACTGCATCAAATTCAGCTCTAATTTTTTTCAAAATATTTATGAGTATTTGACAAAAGAGACTATTTATTCAGGTTATGAAACAAAGTTAAACATAACTCTGAAAAATCGAACATAAAATGTTGACACAAAATCTGAGGAACCGAAGCGAGTTCCACCGTGAACAGTCTACCGGACAATGTGACATTTAGCTCCACGGCACACACACGTTGCCCACCCAAAACCGGTACCGGTGCTGTGGAACTACAATTGTACGTTCGTGAAGACAAACCATGAATGTCAGCTCCTCTATGGAAAACGGAAAAACCCATTCGGTCGTCCAGGCTGTTCAGTGAAATCTTCAGTAGAAAATGAGAGATATCCAAAGCAAAAAGCTGCCAAGTGAAGAGCGAATCGTTTCCGACAAAGTTGTGAGTCTCGCGCGATAGTAAACGGCTGGTAAAGCGTATAACTCGACTATTGACCGTTTTTATTAATTTTAAGCTTTTGTGGTTAATTACGGGACATTTTGACGATCTTTTTTCACAAGGACCTTCAAAAAATTATTGTCAAGGATGCTGTATCACTAAATTACGTAAACAGTAGGCCGGTGTGTACCTTTTAAATGTCTACTTTTGAGGGGTAATTTTTTGACATGGAATTCCCTTTCTCCTGGGATGCTTTTCAACTTTGTTACCTGTAGGAAGCTTGAGGCTACACTCCGCGCCGACGTAAGCACTGCTCGCTTTGCTGCTATCTTGCCGAGTTTCCTGCTTGTGTCGTTTCAGGCTAATAATATAAGATCAAGTATGCAAAAAGAATACGGTTTTACAACATCTCTCCCTCAAACCAGCTTTGGTAAGAATTGATGGAAAAAAAACGAAAAAATATCAAATGTTTTCTTAGGAAAGTTTTTTTTTAGCCAGACTTTCAAAGGCACAGGCTCGTCAGCAATGCATGCACACCAAATTCGTGCCACGAAATACGCAGCTCCATAGCAAAGGCATGAAGCTGCGTATTTCGTGGCACGAATTTGGCGCGCGTGCATTGCTGACGAGCCATTCCTTTAACTATTTGTTTTGTACACAATGGCTGAAGCCATGGTAAACTACGCAATTCTCTCACAAATTTTTACTTTATTGGATATCTACCCTTTCAAAAGAGAAACACAATTTTGTTGAAATATCAGGGGCCTAGTCTTGTTCAATTTATTTTCTTATATAAAGATATCATTTTGGGCAGAATTATTGCATTAGACAGTTGCAACCACTTCCATCCATTTTCCATTTGAGTATGGTTTTTCCGGTCAAATGGCTGATTAAATTTTGTTGACATTGCAAATCCTGTTTGTTTTGCCCTTAACAGACGTAACTTGGTTAGCACTGTATAGTACACTTGTATACAGGACTAGGGAACTTTAATCAAAAGTACATGAAGATTTCTTAACAATATATAAAATGACCAACCCCCACCCCTCCCCCCAAAAAAAGACTTAAGGAAAGAAAAAAAAGAGATGCCTTACCGAGATGAGATTTTCATCTTTTTGGCCGAGCGTGGGCTGGTCTTAGTGATGTTAAGGTCATGTTTGCCTCGCTGTCTTTTACTCATCTTAAGACGGGAAACAGCACTGACAAACGGAAGAAGTCATCAGTAGGTCTAGGCAGCAGGTTTTGTAGTGTGGTGTTATAGCAAGTATCGTTGCAAAGACAATCAAGTGAAACTGTATTAAGGAATTGAAAAAATATATATATTGTCTGTAAACATATACAGTTCAATCTTGTTAATAAAAGGTCCTAGAAGACAAGGTTTTCCTGCTGCCTGATGCCCGTCCCACATCCCGAGTGAGAAGACACGCAAGTGCGCGACATAGGGCCGGCATCAGACAGCATAAACAACTGGAGGAAAAGCTGTGAAGGGAATGGTAAACATGGCCCCAAAAATCCACAAAATTCAATGTTGAAATCGTCCATCCGGTAGTGGGTGAACAATCTTACCCGGTAAGGCCAAGAATGCATCGGTGGTAACTTGACTCGAGTAAGGTTTTAAAAAGTGACATAAATTGCATGTTTGGAATTGTACAAACACACATTTATGACACATGTACATTTACTTAGATTTTGAGGTTGATTTGTCTGTCTGACATTCGCGGTGACCTGTGTATGTCAGAGTCATTAAAGAGAGCTCGGCGAATGTCAGAGGTAGTCGGACTAGGGTACAATGGTTTGCCAACTCAACTCGACCAACTCGACCATTGTACCAGCTTGATCGTTGAACCAACTCGTCCGTTGACCAACTCAACTACAAAGTCGAGTCAACTTGACCGTTTGCCAACTCGATCCGAACCAACTCGACCGCTGTGCGTACTATCTTTTTTGTAGCGCGCGAGTCGGTTATGACTTCCTCGTGGCGATTTCATTGTACTACCAAGCACAGAAATTTACCGCTTTAACCCTTTAGTGCACAGAGTGGTCGCCAGTGACCGCACAAACCAATATAGTTCCAAAACAATCTGTGCATCAAAAGGTTAAGAAGCCTGTACGGTGCACTTGTCATCGTTAAACCAGTAATTAGACATGATGTCATACCACAGTACCAATGAAATAACCACAAAGGGTGGGCTCACGAGCCAACTAGCGTATAGTGAGCCCGCCCCTTTGTGGTTATTCCATTCTTTCTGCAGTATGTCTAATCGCTGATATTTCAACAATGACCAATGCACCATACAAAATGTAAAAATAAATCAACCAGTTTTTTACAGTTTAGAAGATTCATTGGGAAAAACATTGGTATTTTTTCATATACATTGAACACGGATTTGTGTAAATTTATATATTGTAATCGATAGCTTATTCAATTCTAAGATATACTTCCCACTGACACTTCCGTCGCAAATGTTGCATTTCTGAGATAAGTAAATGTAAAATTACTGCATAAAGTAATGCACAAAATGACGTGCGAGCGGTCTGTGCGTAAGCGCGACAACAGAGGGCGCTGCGCGCGCGCGTGAATGGTTATCTTGTGCACTAACTGAAGGCAATTTTTGAAGAAGAAAACGTGATTTTTCTACAGAAAACCAACATTTGCGACAAAAGTGCAAGTGGGAAGTATATCTTAAAATTACATTATGTGTTGATTCCAGGAGGTCATTTCCTTAAAATCTTTGTTCAATGTATACGAAAAAATACCAAAACATTTTATTGCACAGAATTCTTGAGCGGAGAACGACCTCCATGGTATGTTTTTTAAAGTTTAATTTTGACTGTAACAGGAGATTTCTGACACGTGTAAACTAACAAAAGTAGGGAATCCAACACTGATTTGATGGGGGCTGCCATTTTTGCTTTAAGTGCATGATGTCTTTCCGTCCAAAAGTAAAAAAGTCACTTTTAGCCTTCTTAAAGTAGGAATTTACCACAAAATAAATTTCCTTTCATTTGCAAAAATGAGTAATAAAATGATTCATCGGTAAGTACAGATTTGATAGAAATTGTTTGCGAGGAAACACTTTGAACAATTTTGTTTGGCCTGTCTCATATGTTTTGTGCACAAGGTCTGTTATTCCTTACGATCTCAAACTTCTAATCTGCTAAGTCTACCCAGTGGAAAGATGTCAAAAACACTCGGTGACAGAGCATTTTTTGTAGCTGCACCCACTTTATGGAACCGACTGCCCCAAAATGTCCGCTCAGCTCCGACTCTTGCAGATTTTAAGCGTAAATTAAAAACACACTTATTCCTCAGCGCGTATAAATGATTGATTGATCGATTTATGTTATCGTACTTTTTATGTGTTAATTAGTAATTAGTATCTTTTTAATTTAAACCAATTTCTTAGTTGTACTGTAAGTACACTGTATTGTTATGCGCATTTGAACATAATTTCTTTTATGGAATTTGTGCAATTTAAATTATTATTATTATTATTAAGCCATGATCAACTACTAAATTCTTTCCCAAAAATAATTCATTTGATTTCCCCTCTAAAAACACTTCAGAAGTATGGCCAAGTCGGTATTTTTTTCATATACATTGAACACGGATTTGGGTAAATTTATATATTGGAATCGATAGCTTATTCAATTCTAAGATATACTTCCCACTGACACTTCCGTCGCAAATGTTGCATTTCTGAGATAAATAAATGATAAAATTACTGCATAAAGTAATGCACAAAATGACGCGGCGAGCGGTCTGTGCGTAAGCGCGACAACAGAGGGCGCTGCGCGCGCGCGTGAATGGTTATCTTGTGCACTAACTGAAGGCAATTTTTGAAGAAGAAAACGTGATTTTTCTACAGAAAAGCAACATTTGCGACAAAAGTGCAAGTGGGAAGTATATCTTAAAATTACATTATGTGTTGATTCCAGGAGGTAATTTCCTTAAAATCTTTGTTCAATGTATACGAAAAAAATACCGCACAAGTCAGGTGTGAAGTCACCAAACATGATTCACTCTCATGCGCACTCACATGGCGCTTTACCGTATTGACGTTCTCCTACGGGAATCCGTAGGGACAGATTCACAGAATCATTGTCCAGGGTTTTATTTAAATTCAATACAATTCATGGTAATAAAAATCAATTGTGTAGTTTACATATTATTCTTCTTTAATATGCCAGACGAAAGATTTAATGTAATTAAAATAAAAACCTTCAAAACAATTTTTTTGAATGAGGCTGGCTCCCCGATTGCTAGCTTTTGAACATGATTCCAACATAATTTGACTCATTTTGCCTGCAAATGTACCAAAAATGGAACCGTTACAATTTCTACGAAGACCCAGAGGGGACATTTAAGTATTTTCCTTTTTAAATTTTTTAATACGTACGTACGTGATAATACTACGTACGTACGTGATAATACTACGTACGTACGTGATAATAGTACGTTTGTTCGTGATAATAGTACGTTTGTTCGTGATAATTTAATACGTACGTACGTGATAATTTATCACGTACGTACGTGATAATAATACGTACGTACTTATTATTATCACGTACGTACGTACTATTATCACGTATGTACGTATTAAAAATAAAAAAAGCATAATACTTAAATGTCCCCTCTGGGTCGAGTTGGTACAACGGTCGAGTTGGTACAACGGTCGAGTTGGTACAACGGTCGAGTTGGTACAACGGTCGAGTTGGTACAACGGTCGAGTTGGTACAACGGTCGAGTTGGTACAACGGTCGTGTTGGTACAACGGTCGAGTTGGTACAACGGTCGAGTTGGTACAACGGTCGAGTTGGTACAACGGTCGAGTTGGTACAACGGTCGAGTTGGTACAACGGTCGAGTTGGTACAACGGTCGAGTTGGTTCGAGTCAAGTTGGGAAACGGTCGAGTTAACCTGCACCTGGTACAACGACGTACGACCTATACTGTCTGTAGTACTAGCTATCCCACTATTTCACATGCATGACAATAATTGACATGTTTCACCATCAACACGTTTACACTAGTTAGGCCTATTGTTAAAATCAAGAAATCGGATGAAATCGTATGACGTGACAATCATGACAATAGCCTAATCATAAATGACATGCCAACTAGACCCACTCCACTGTCATGACTGTCACTGACTGTTGACATGAGGGGTGTTGTTACAGTGACAGTATTACTAGTTTTTCCATGGTTTTTTGGCACAAAGAAACCCTCGAAACGAGCTTTTAATTAATATTATTCACGTCCTGTAAATAATTTTCCAGAAGCCATCGCAAACTTCAAATAAATGTCAACCTGAAGTGGGATCGGTTCGAATACCTTCCAAAATTTAATTTGTTTTAAAAATTCCGCATGATTCCAAAAATACCGCTTTCATTGTATCTGTTTAGCGCCCTCACTCGGTCAAATTAGGTCTCTGAAACAACCTAGACGTCCCACACAGTATGAGGATACCAAGTCAAAGCACCTGACTAGTTTGTAGAGTTCGCGAAACATGTTTTGAGTTCGCAGGTCTCCCGCCACAAGTCATGGGCAGCTGCATGCGCGGTGCACGGTAGGCTTTGATCATGTTGATGAGCTTTACAAAGTTTATAGCAGGCCTATAGCTTTTTTATAACGGGTAAGTTGAAAATAGAGGCATGTACTTTGTAACAGTTTTGTTAAAAGTCGGTTTTGTCCACGCGTATGTATTCAAACTCATCGTACCACGATGTGTAACGTTTGCCCGGCCGTGTTTGGCGATCGAGGAAAAATGTGGGAATGGCAATTTGCATACTGGTACCCGCGCTCTGATGACGTCATATTCCTGACAAAACACCGGTGACATTGCATTGGTCTTGAAGGAATAAGTGAACCAACGGTAGCCATTTTGCTTTTTCACTTTTTCACTTTTCAAGCACATCTTTATTTTTTTCATTTTTGTACGCCTCCTTTTGAAAACAAAATTCTCAAGCTTCGACCTACTTCATTTTTAAGTTGACCTGTGGCTGTGCTTGTGGTGAGCATGGTGAGCGACAAATATCTTGTAAGTAGCCTACATCATACATGCACAGATGTACTTATGTAGGTATTCGTAGCTTAAAGTTTTAAACTCCTACTTTTACTAGATCCGTGAACAGGGTCAGCATGGTCAGGGCGTCGTACTTTCAGAAGGCTAAAAGTGTTTTTCTGACGTTTACATTGGGACGTTATTATTTTCTATATAACACTTTTAGCCCCTTACCAATTTAACCCCATTCGATATCTTGAATTTTCCTGCACGACCAAGATGGCCGCCGTACTCCAAACTAAAATTTGACTTTACAGTCAAAATTAAACATTGAAAACTTACCATGATATTGATAGTCCCTGGAGTCTCCAGAATGTTGTACCGTGGTCTGTTTTCCCCGATGATTCTTCTAAACAGGAAAAAAACTAGTCCAACGTCATTTTTCCTGACATTTTTGAGCAAACTCGGGAGAAGAGCCATGATTTACCACGTGTTTAGAGATGAACAATCACGGTCCAGATAGCCCGCCCTCTTGTGGTCATCTCATTGTACCGGTATGACGTCACTGCAGTACAATGAGATGACCACAAGAGGGCGGGCTATCTGGACCGTGATTGTTCATCTCTAAACACGTGGTAAATCATGGCTCTTCTCCCTAGTTTGCTCGAAAATGTCAAGAAAAATGACGTTGGAGTAGTTTTTTCCTGTTTAGAACTAGAAGAATAATCGGGGAAAACGGACCACGGTACAACATTTTGGAGACTCCAGGGACTTCCATGGTAAGTTTTTCAATGTTTAATTTTGACTGTAAAGTAAAATTTTAGTTTGGAGTACAGCGGCCATCTTGGTCGTGCAAATTCAAGATAGCGAATGGGGTTAAATTGGTTATAAATGTTATATAGAAAATGATAACTTCCCAATGTAAATGTCAGAAAAACACTTTTAACCTTCTAAAAGTAAGGGCGTCGTATCCTCCGCCCTGGTGCTGTTTCCAACCCCAAATCTGTGGCAAACTCACGCAAATGAAATTTGTCCCTTGGCTTTGATATTTGCTCAATAGCTGCACTCACCCAAGCGTGTAAATATTCCGAAGAGTACGCATCGATCCGATGTCTAGTTTCGGTGAAATCGTGGGGCAAAATTTAGACCCTCCGTGAAATAAAATTCAGATTGTAGGCACGTACAAAAGCATAACGTCACGGCCATTATTGTGCCGAATAAATGTTGTGACTGTTTTTGGTTTTGCGAATTGTAGCATCTTCAGAAATTCATTTAAAAGGGCATTTAAATTGGGTAAAAAGTGGCCTTATGGCTCTTAAAAGAATGAAAAAAAAAAAACAAATTTATTCTGGATTTATTTTTCGTTTTGAACCGGCCCGTCTATCGAGTGTAGCGCTAGCCTACAGAAATCACCTCAAATTGAAGCGTTATTTTCTCATAAAAGACCTATCCCAGATTTGAAATTTCGCTGCCCATAATGCACATGTCAATTGTAATCCCGGCTCTGGGGGACCTGGGACTTTGGAGAAAGTAGCTGGGACAATAGCGGGGACTTTGCCCGGGTTGTACAATTTATTGCCCCGCTATACCGGGACAATAGCGGGGACATACATGTACCGGTAGCCGGGTTGTACAATTGTGTTGCCCTGCTCTACCGGGACAATAGTGGGGACATAGCCGGGGTTGTACAAATTTTTGCTGCCCAGCCCTACCGGCCCCGCATGTCGGGACTGGCGGGGTTGTACTAAATGCCCCGCATGTCGGGGCCGGGATCGTGCGGGGGTTGTACAATAAGTGCCCCGCACGGCCGGGGACGTTGCGGGAGTATGACGTTGGGCCACTTGGACAAATCCGGCCCAGTCCCCGCTGGTCCCGGGTTCCCCCAGGGCTGGGATTACAATTGACAGGTGCATAAAGAAGGTATCATCGTGTAAAATTTGAATAAATTGAGGCTGTTCTTCATATAATAATCTCCGACGCTAGGGTCGATAATGAACTCAAATTTAGCGGGGCGGCAGTGCTCCATTAAAGTGCTTGAGAAGAGACCAGCATTCCTGGGAAGGCGGCTGCGAATTGTTTTCTCTAAACGACGCAGAGGATTCTGTGCCTTCTGATTGGTGCATTGTAAATGAATATTCATACTCTCTTAATATTTAGCGCCCTCAAGTAGTTGTTTACCGATAAATAAAGGAACAAATTTGAGAATGTTTGTGGTAAAGCGTAGGACTATCAAGCGAAAGGACCGGAGTTCAAGCCTCACTCTGGTTATAAATATCTTTTTCTTTTGTCTATTGCAGGTAACCCTGAAGACAAGATTATTAGCCAATAATTTTTATTAGGTTTTTTTTAAATTATTAAATTAATCTCACATCTTTCATTGTATTAATGTATGTGCATGTCCAATTATATATTTCATTCAACTATTTACTTTTCTTATCATTTTATAAATCCTCTGAATAGAGTCAGCCACATAACATTGTACTAATTAGTTCCTTTTAATTGTACTAATTAGTTCCCTTTAATTGTATCAATAATCAGTGTAATTACAATACATTTCCATTTATTTGGAATTTAATTTAGTTATTTTATTTTACAAAATGTATTTTTGGTATGATTCAATTTTGTTTAATTTATTTGGAATTATTTGTAAAAAAATTCAGTGTTCATACATAGAATCTGCACTGGAAACCAGTCTAGTCACTTCTCTTGACTCATGACGAGACGTCATCCCAACCATCACGCTAGTCTATCTTCAAGTCGTTAAAGTGAGCTTGTTGTCACATATGGTTCGGCTGCCGATGTTGCCCGCAGTGACGCCCGTCAAAACTGATAACTTTCTTCGCGGAGATCGTTTCAAGGATGGTGGAACGATATTTAATGTCACCTACATCATCATCTGCACCTGTAATAAATTTCAAAGAAATTTGTTGAGTTTTTGTAAAGTTACGAACATTTCATCTAAAGTTTTGCGCAACAGTCACAAAAATTTAGTTCTTCACAACTGAAATCGCTACATGT
This sequence comes from Henricia sp. BOLD:AAB3569, assembly GCA_037783545.1. Lineage (NCBI taxonomy): Eukaryota > Metazoa > Echinodermata > Asteroidea > Spinulosida > Echinasteridae > Henricia > Henricia sp. BOLD:AAB3569. The sequence continues at coordinate 225,104 of JBBELK010000430.1, read as the reverse complement.
ATCTCCAGAATAAGCGGAAATTTAACACTTTAAAAAATCATAAAAAATCAACCATTGGGTCAATATAAATCAAACAAAGAGTTTTGTAAAGTCTTCGGTCTTGGGAAGTATTAATCTTGCAAGTTGCAAGCCACGATGTGCATAAATGCAGTTTCTCATTGGTCAAATGCCCACAAAAGGAATCCCGCATAGAGTACATGTACATGTAGTTTCTTCTAAAGGCGTTCTTACATGTATACAGTCATGAAATACGCGTGCCTTGCAGCCGGCTGTGGGAAAATTAATGTGACATGCCAGCGTTCGAATTAGCACTGGTCATTGGCCAAATGACAGTTGAAATCATCTCGGGCCAGCTAGAAAGCCTCCCCAAATGGTCTGGCTGTCTCGTTGAATTAAAACGACCCATGCCGTACATGTACGTGAAGTTTCTGCGTTTTAAATTTCGTTAATGCACTTTTTTTTGCATGTTTCTGTTTTGTTGTTGAGCGTGGCAGATTTTATTTTCTGCTTTTTTCTTCACACGCATGGGTGATCTTGTTTTTACCAAGCAAGAAAACAGCGCCTTCCATCGACAGTAAATAGACTTGTCCAAGTCTATGACACTACCGTCCGCGCAATGACACTTCTGTGTGTACATGTACGTGATTGCATGTAAACTGGGCTCGCGTGCAGACCGCGACTGCAACGAGTCGTGATTCAGACTTGTGCAAGTCGTTACCAAGATGTACAGTGTGTGGTGTGCACATGTTTTTGCATGAACTGGCCGCCCACTGTGCCTAGAGTTGACCGGCTGCTCTCGCTGGCAGGTAGCCTTTGTTCAAGGCCTCGCAGCTGGTGGTGTCGCTCGCCAGAACGAGAGCGCCACCATGTGACAAATGTTTTTTTTCTCTTGAAAATACTTAGTATATGTTCCATAAATGCCAGTAGTGTTCATGCACAGGGACTAAGTGTTCACAAGTGTACATGAAATTCATTTCTACACAGATAAAATCTGTCAAGTACAAACTGTTGAGTGGTACATGTCTGATACATGTACAAGTACACAACTTTACATGTACATGTATGTCTTTGATGTTGACATCACAGCTTTACACATGTACATGTACACATGTACTGTACACAAGTTTGTGGTGGTGAGAGTTTTAAAAGAAGTACACTTTGTTGATTTCATTTTTATTCAGCCAGTAAATTTCCTTTTTTTACACATACCGGTACAAAAGTGTATACCTTACATGTAGATGGTTGGTTCATGTACATCTGATATGTCACCTTCTTGCATTGAGTGAAGGTTTGAAAATGACTCTGGATGCCAGCCTACAAAATGCAACCCCATTGACCGAGGTCAAACCTGCACAGTGCGATTGCACGCTTGCTGAATTCCGAGCACTGAATTTTACCAGTTGACACTTTTGGGATTCTGCCACTTCGCTCAAAATGCAAGAGGGCGACATAGTCAGGGGTGAGTACAAAGTGTTGATGATCATTTTGCAGTTTCCAATACATGTATGTAGGCCTAAAATTTAATTTTTCAAGTGGCTGGGGCATAGAAAGTTCTGTTTTGCCCCAACTACACCAACGGTCCTAATGTACTGTAAGGCATTCCCTACAATGAGCTAGAACTGGCCCAACAATTGTTGGTTCAGTGTTAAGCCTTGACAATAAGTTCAGGCTTTAGTGTTAAAAATTGAATCAAACTTTAATTTGTGAAAATTATTTAAATGGATTTACTAAACAAATGGTACAGTATATGTAAATACAGCTATTCTAATTCATCTTGCTACATGTACATATTCATCTGCCAAAAGTTAAAATTATACAACTGTTCACAAAATTGACACAAAACATGATAGGACTACCAATGTTTTTGTTATTTTGCGAAAAGCTTAATTATTTTTCTTATTGTGCAGGTTTAAATCATGACCGAGATGGTGCCCTCTAATGACACGTCCTTAACTCCCTCTGAAGAGGATGCAATCACCTGCGCCGTGCCATCCTGCATCAATAGCATCCCTCCATTGCACAGGTCTTGCCCATTGCATCAGTGCACTTTCCAACATGCCAACTGCAACTGTTCGCCGCCTCTACCTCCCTTGTTTTTCCCATTCCCTGACGAATTAGAACGACGTGCGAAATGGATAAAACTCATCAAAAGAGAGGACTTAATCGTCGTAGGGAAATCGAATCTTCGAAAGCAGCGAGTCTGTTTGCGGCATTTTCTTGAAGCCAAGCCCACGCAAGTAAACCCAGACCCTGTTCTCAATCTGGGTGTCAGACCCAACACGGGTTGTAAGCTTGACGACAGCGAGGGGTCCGTATCTTGTTCAACGGACACGAATAGCGTGGATACGAGTGTAGCTGAAGAAGAGAATGATATACAAATGACAGACAGCGACATTGGGCCCAATTCATCTGAAGAAGAAAAAAAAAATGACGGCATTGTAACGAATCCCAATCCAGAAAAAGCAAACACAGTGGATTCTAACCAGAACTTCAGTAAAACACTTCCATCCATTGAAACTAAACTTGGAGACAGAAATACATGTAAGACTATTCCTGGACGTCAGAATAACAATGGCGTCACTTTGAAAGACGGTGACTCGAAGCCGTCTCGGTTTCCCCAAAAGAAAACGAGAGGTTACAAAGTTGTAGTAGACCCTCCAACCAGACAACCGCGACAAAAAAGGCAAACACACAAGACCTTTAAAAAGAAAGACATTGCCACGTCTAGTGAATCAGAGTCCGATGACTCGGGCTCAAATTCCAACTCCGGCTCAAATTCCAACTCAAGTTCAGAATCGGATGTTGGCGTTCGCATGTACTGCAAATGCAGGGCACCGAATACGAACAATATGATTGGATGCGATGGGAAAAACTGCAAGAACGAGTGGTTTCACTTCAAGTGTGTCGGCATCAACCCAAAGAAGGTGCCTCGTGGCAAGTGGTTCTGTGAGTCGTGTCGTGTCGCAGAAAATAGTAAGTACTCAACTGAATCAAACATGCACTGCTCCTTTAGGTCCAAGAGGACCTATTTGAACAGTGATTCCCACAGTAATGAAATGTGACATTTCATGTTTCTGTGAGAATCCTTTAAAGATTATGTTGAGTTTAAACCTGATTAAACTTGCATAGGCTTAGCTGACCTCTGGAGCCACACGTCTTAAAAACAGTCCCAGAAGAGCACAAGCTGAGGGAGGCACTTCATACAGAGTGGTGCATCCTGCCTCAGCGGCTCTTACGGAGGCTGGTGCAGTCAGCTTTGCCACAAATGTGGTCATACACATTACTGATTCGTAAAACATCTCTCAGCCTCTTTGATTTTTCAGTCAGAGTGTACGTAATTTCTTTTTTGAATGGCGTACATGTACTTGGGGGAATTCCTGAAAATCGCCCAGCTGAGACGTATTTGAGGATATACATGTAGTTATACATGCATTGTTTTGAAATGAGTAAAGAATACCACTAATGTGACAACTCTTGTCAGTTTACTATTACATGTAGGGTTATTCTGTACCTCTACAAAATACCGCCTCATGTGTATACATGTATCAGACAGATTTAAACAGAAACTCTACAACTTACATGTACCTTTATTTGCAGAGGTCGACAAGGAATGGAAGTCCAAAGTTGATCAAGTATGCCGGGAGATCGTCCAAAAGAAACTTACCCTCCAGTCCGCATCCCAAGCCTATGGCATCTCCGTAGAAGTCTTAGCCAATCAGCTGAGCACGAAGCCCATCCTGACCACCAAGGAAGAGCTACGCCTAGTGGAGATGTCCGTCAACATGTGCAGGCACGGACACTGGCTGATGGTCAAGGACAGCGTGCTAAATAGCGTCAAGGTCCTCTTAGATGTCGAACAGACAATGGGGATCAAGAGATTGAATCCCTTCAAGAGAAACAAACCGGGGGATCGCTGGTGGGAGTCCTTCTGCAAACGTCATCCTAAGATGAAAAAACTCGAGCAGGAATACAAATCCAAACTCGCATCAGACCAGGACTCGAACTTGATCGGCAAGGATGCCAAGAGCAAAGCCTTGGGTACATCCCTGCAAGAAACCATCTCTAAGTTGTGCAAGGCCAAATCTCCAGACCCTAAAAAATCACCCAACAAAGTCTCAGGGGTCCCTCAAAAACACAAGCTACATAAAACGGAAAAGAAACATCAAATGCCACATCCGAGTGGACAAACTAACCAAACTGTTGGTGGAGAGCTGCCAATGTTGTCAGATCCAAATTCCCTTGAATGTTTAGAAGCCATTATCATCAAGAAGCGAAAGCGCAAGTTTCAAGAATGCTTCAAGGAAGGTGACGAGAATGAAAATGACGTGGTGTACTGTGCCTGGAGAGCCCTCAAATGTCTCTACAGGGAGTCTGAAAAATTGAAGCAAGGTACACATAATCATGCCACTGTATTATCAAAGTTTCACTCTCATGTACATGTACATATGTACACACAAATAAAAATGAGTAAGTTGAGTGGTTTCTGATTACGTCTTTCTCTTTCACCAAAATATTTTCTCAAGTGCAAGCAAACTTGATGTCCACTATATACCCAGTGCTTCCCAAAGTCGCTATAGCTTGCTCAGGTGGGACTCGAACCCATGATCTCGTGCATATTAGGCAGATGGTTTAACCACGCAACCCCCAATTAACATTAATTCTCCCTCATGCAAGTTAATCCCCTTCCCCATTACTTGCGGTTTTCTCTTCTAAATGATTCCAACTGACCATTCAACACTGACTCGATGTTCGAGTGGGTGTTGTATAACCCCTTCAATTACAAGTACATTTGTTGAAAGGGATTTATTTTTGTGTCCAAATTCCTGTGACTCAAGGAGATCAGCAAGCTTAGTGGTTAAGCGGTGAGATGTCTGCCTTGTATGCAAGAGGTTGTGAATTTGAATCCCATGCAAGCACGCTATGACGTTTTCTCTTAGTGTCTCGGGGAAGCTCTAAGTACACAGTGCTAATGTGTCACAATGGGGAATGGCAAAACAACCTTAAATAAGGCCCAATGTATCATTTGCAAGATGAAACCTTTTACAGATTTCTGGAATAAAGAGATAACACATTTTCAATAGACCCTGTAAGTCTCGCAGCGGCTCACACTTCCGGAGACCAGTCGGGTAATGCAACGGGCTTTTAACGTTGCGACGATCTTCTTTGAATTATCACTTTACCGTACCACGTTTGTAAACGCCCATACGCCAATAAATGGAAAAAGCACCTTAAAATCTATCAATTCAATAAATATGAAGAAAATGTTTGTAAGTACCTTTACAAATGGCAGGCTCACTGGCTAGGTGCATCTCAGAAATATTAGCACTGCTAAATCAAATATCTGGTTTGAACGTCAACTTGAACGTTCACTTCTGTTGAGAGTAGATAAAACCACCAAAAATCCCAAACAAATCCAGTATACGTAGACGGAAATCGTACAAGACGGAAATCGCAAAGACCGTTTGAAGCTGAATAAAGAACCTTTGAAAAACGGCTATAATGCAACGTATTTGTGCAAACTACACGGCGCCAAAATATTCACGCCACTTGCGGACTACCAGCGACGTGCTGTCACGGCTGTGTGGTTTTTTTATATGGCGTGTAGGGTTACCAGTGAACTTTTTGCCCAATTAACCTTTCGCACAGGTGATAAATGGGATTTGAAGATTTTTTACAGTGGACCGTGAATCGGTAGGTGATACTGCTAATTTTGACGTGGTGCGAAAATAGTACCGAAAAAACAGTCGCTACATGTGTTAAAACCTATATACCAGGTACGAGGTCTCCAGAAGTCGACGAGTCTCGCGGAGTCCCGCACGCTCTCGAGGTCAACTTACACGGTCTATTCATGAAATATAATTTTGATATGATACAATGGGCTTTCAAATATACATGTAGTTTTAGTACCAATACCGTCCACTGATCTTTCACTTTGTTCTTAATGCGTACATTGTAATTCTGGTTTCAGACAGCACCAGCGACCACCCTCAACGTGTACCGCCCAGCCACAGAGGCATCCCTCCCTGGTCTCCGTGTGCTAAAGGCCCGTTTTACATCGCGGACGAGACTTCCAAAGCGTCAGTGTCGCTTCTTATTAGTCAACCGGCAAAGAAACATAAAAAACGATTGGTCTCCCGAATTGCGTCCATGCAATCCAAGAACACAAGCATCTACCTTGAGCCCTGGCGATTCAGGCTGGGCAAGAATAGGAAATTTCAGCTTAAACCATTTAAGTTTGAAGTAAAAAAACGAAACCGCAGAAAGAGCTTTGTCACTCGCTATTTCCACGCCAGCAACTGATGTTTAATATAGACATTGTCTTGTGTGTCGATAAGGGGCCTATAATGCAACACATTTCAAAATTGTTAGGGTTCCGCTGAAAATGAAATTGGCCCTAAGCTTGGACAATAAACGAATCAGGGCTGGTATTCACAAAACTCAATCTAAGCGGGGTTCTTAAATCTGTCTTGAATCTAAGCACTTCGCTAAGATAAGTGGAGCACTCAACTTCGTATTCACAAATGATTTGAGCGCCCGCTTATCTTAGTAGTCTGCTTAAATCAATTAGCGCATGCGTAACACTGTCGCGTCACAACATTTCTATCAAAGAAGTGCAGACTACATGGACGATTTGAAAACAATCAATTACTACACGCGTGTACAAGTATTATTACATGCACATCGTACTACAAGTAGAGTATGTACATGTATGTACGTGCACAGTAATCACTGGTAATTGTGCGAGATATGTGGTAGTCGCAAAGGTCAGTGGCGAACAAAGATGGAAAACGAAGGTTTTCTAATGTCAGTACTTGAATAAAGATTGAAATCTGTGTAATCTTCCAATGTCTAAATTGGATATAAATGTGAACAAATGTCCATGATCGAGTTTGGGAAATCTGGATGCAGTGAAAAACAACTTAGCTCCATTGGGATTCGAACCGCGGACCTTCTTCTTTACGTGCAGACGCCCTACCAATTGAGCTATGAAGCCAACTGGTGGTCTTGAATCACGGTAGTGCAGTTGTTCCTCACTGATTGGGATTGGCTATCACGTGAGCTTAGCAAGCCCTACAATGAGATAACCACCCCTCCCAGAGATCATTCAAAATACGCCCCAAACTCCTGCCCGGTTTGCCCCAATTATTAAGTATGAATAAGTGATTATATTTTTTTAGGGAGTATAACCCAGGGACCGCCAAGGTGAATTATTTTGATACAAATCTGAACAAATGTCTATGATCGAGTTTGGGAAATCTGTATGCAGTGAAAAGCAACTTGGCTCCACCGGGATTCGAACCGCGGACCTTGGGTTCTCTGATTAATCATATATTCATCTCTCGATAACGTGCTGGGTGTAAAAACTCTGCAACAGCAGAGTGATATTAAAAGTGATATTAAATTGACTTGAGACAGGTCAGACCACCCTTAAACTTTAGTCCCAAAATTAGGCAGCGCACTAAATGAAAATGCATTGTGAATAGCACTTCAATTTTTTAATTTATTCATTTTTTTGGTCGACAGTACCATGAATTTGCCGACAATACCATGATTTTGCAGACAAAAATGAATAATGGGGGTGTCACATCCCCCCACCACGCCCCTCTAGTGACAGCATTGGCAATTTTCACACAAACGTATGGGGGTAATTCCCAAAATTAGGGGTCCAAAATGTTTGGTGTCCCAGTTACATGTACGTACATGTACGACACTCTTTGCTTCAAAAATCACCACTTATGACCACAAATTCTCAGTAATGGACTGTGGCCTGTGATTATAGGGGCAGCATCATTTTCTTCAATATTTTGTTTTCTGATTCCTGAAAAATATTCAAAACAAAAGACCATAAAGGCTTATAATTTGTTCCATGTATTGAATAGGAGTTTGGTGTCCCGGGTTACCTACGCCAATGAAAATTGGCTGTAGAATGAGTTTGCATTAACCTTGGTGCCATATCTACACACAAATATTAAATTTGAGTGGCATTTGTTCAAATAAAAATAATTATTTTCTACTGGGAAACCACTTTCAATCATTAAAAACACTTGGAAATCTTAAAAAGCATGTCACACGTTTGGACCCCTAATGTTGGGAATTACCCACGGGGCTCTGGGGACATGACAATGTTCATCAACTTCATTCTCATTTCTGTGAAGCAATTGATGTGTGATATTGCGGGATTATTCCCACACGTTCTTCATATTAAAAAGGAAAGATGCAATTTTTGACAAATAGTATTTTTATTCAAACTGTAGCAAAATTAAATAAAATAAGAAAATTCAAAATAATGCACAGCACCAGTTTATACTTTACAAAAGAATGCACCTGATTGGCTCTAACGTGGTACATGTAGCTCAACCCTGGCTAAACCATTCGTAACAGCCCTACTATAATGCTACAAACTGGCGCCGTTTAAAAAGTCCAGTTTTCTTAGTTTACCGTATTTCATCTACATGTGTACGCTCAATTAAAATACACAATGTAAACATGATATTTGCCAAATTGCATATATTTCCTTGATGAAAATCTTGTGAGAAGATCACATGTCAATCACTCCACAGAAATGAGAATGAAATCGATGAACGTTGTCATGTCCCCAGATAGGAATTGCCAGCCTTGCTTGTCAACCAATCCCATGATGCCTTAAGAACGTCGATAAGGTTTATTATTATATTTTGTTTTCCCGATAAGCCGTTGCACTTTATTGTAGCTTTGAAAGAGTTTATAGATTCAAACGGAAGGCCTGGTCAAATACGTGTGAACACGCCATCATCTCGCGTCAAGTATGGCATGCAAAGTTAACATCTAGAATTGTCTATTTCTTGACATTCATTTCATCCCGAAATTAAGAGCTATCTCTATTAGAAATGTAAATATGACCCCGTTCTCACTAGGGAAATCGCTTCGTTCGACGAGGATTAGTTAATTATCGTTGGTTAATGAAGCGTGCGTTCATATATCACTTGACGAAGATCGAACGAAGAGCGACCGCTAACGAAGATCGTATGAAGCCGTGGGAGGTCGTACGTGCGTCGCGCATCTTGCGCTGTGCTTCAAGAGTCTAGACGCGCTGTGTGGTTTTCCAGTGGCGTGTCAAAAACAAATATTGCAAGGCACTTGACGCATAACGCGCTTGTGCAACAGGCCCGCCAAATCGCTTCGTCGAATGAAGGGAGCCGTTCACATTACAAATTTGCATCGTCAAATGAAGCTATTTCTTTCATCGAATGAAGCGATTCTAATCAAAAATCTAAATTGTATGTCAACTTGTGTTTTTACCAAGAATAGCAGATATATTCTTGTGAAAAACACAAGTTGACGTGCAATTTCGACTGTTGAACCATTTTTTATAAAGTAAACACAATTTTGATTAAGCAAATTTTTCTGCTTAACAGCTTTATGAAATTGGCCCCAGGCCTTTAGCATTTGATGAGGTACATGTACATGTACATGTACATGGCTTCAGCTGCCAGTAGCCACCAGAAGACAACTGAAAATGTTGTTAAAAATTTTGCTATCGGAAGTTAGACCTCCCCCAAAAAAGTGTTCTGGTTCTGGTCAGACCAAAGTTCTGGAATTCTTTTTCTTTCCCTCCATTGCACTCTGATTGATTCATACACAGTAAGGCCTATAGTAAAGTTGCAGAGTCGTCACAACACTGAATGTTCTGGAAGTTTTCACTCCACAAACAATGGACATGGAAATAAGTGGCATATTTCAGTATTCAGCTCAGCTAAGACATGCTCTAATTTACAATCGCAATTCCTTATTGTGTCACGTGGGAAGTAGCCGCTATTGTTGCAGCTGATTAAAAAACCTCATACTCGCGATCATTCGTTCTCATTCGATATTATACAAATATTGACTGCAATGATCGAGGGGCATGGTTAAGATTATAGGCCTAAGGTGATCTCGAAGCCATGACTATGCCCCTCGGCTTCCGCCTCGGGGCATAGTCATGGCTTCGAGATCACCGAGGGCCTATAATCTTAACCATGACCCGAATAAACGGCAGTCAATATTTGTTTTATATACCGAATGTGTAGATTTTTGTCATCTGGTTGGTTAAAAGTAACGATACATCATACAGTCATGACAGGGGTCCTTCGAGTTTCGATTTCGGAAGCTGGTCTACGGCGGAAAAGTTGTATATTTACAGCAAACATTTTGTAGCATAATCACCTGGCACTTTAGTAGCACATTTCACCTGACACAGTTTTCAATGTAGGACACTTCTCTTACTTTCTTAAGGACTTTGTCGAGATTCCGCCATTACCGTCCTGATGAATGTTTACGTGAAGCGCCCAGCTGCATAGTTGGTGCACAGCTATGCTAACACATGTAATGCGCGCGTCCGGAACCCGCTAAATGACTATGCCCGGGGCATGGCAAAGACTATTGCCCGGTGGGCATTTACGCGCCGGGTCTAGCTGATTCAATGCCCCCACTTTTAACCAATCAGATGACAGGAATCTACGCATGAGGTATATAACAGCATCTATTGCCCTGAGTATGAGGTCAAGCTGCCTGGGAAAATACATAGACTTGTTCCCATTCCTGAAGTGGTCAACAGGATTAGCGATCAGTCTCGAAAATGTGAGGCGGTGTGGCAATAGAGAGCGCTGTTTTAGCTGCCGAAAAAAAAAAAAGAATGACGTGCATGCTTGAAATCGACGCGCGCGCAGACCAGAACCAGAACATCTGGTTTTGTTTTCCTTACGCTGGTTAATATTGGCTAGTCTGTTTCAAGCTCGCAATGTTTGCTGTTATTTGAAATTTTCTAGCTGGAACCTTGCATGTAACATGGAATAGGAAACAGTATGCCCAGCCGTTTAGCTAATTCCTGATTATGTATGAGAAATAAGATAAAGTGTTTGGTAATGTACATGTACATGTAGTACCAAATCATGACTGTTAAAGCACTTTTCAACATACCTCATCTGGGGCCAATTTCATAGCACTGCTCAGCACAGAAATTTGCGTAACACAGAATTTTTTGCTTTGTATTGCAAAAATGGATTGCCAGCCAAAATCATATGTGGTGTGTATTAACTGATATTCTGCTACTGTTTCTATTGTGGTAACCCATTTTACAAAGCAAATCAATTTTGTGTGCTTAGCAGCGCCATGAAATTGGCCCGAGAGCATAAGTATGGCACCCGACGCCAACTGACAAGGATCACATGGTCACATTGCCGAATAAAGTATGTGTACAAATTTCCTTACTTTTTTATAATCAAGAGGTACACAATGTAGAGCAATATAGATTACCATCAGCAACCCTGTGCTTGGACAGCTTGTTCTGTGAAACGTTTTACATTGTCGTGTCCATTTTGCCTAAATTAGCACCTCAGAAAGTGAGGCCCATAAAAGTAGACTTGCCAACCCTCCAAGCTTTTGCAATAGATTCCCTAGAAAACCTAGAAAACTTTGTTTCCCTTGTAAACCCTCCAGAATTGACAATTGACAACCTTGAAGATTTTTAGCTGCATCTGAAGTCGGGAGATTAACCTATTTGACGGTCGTCTTCTCCAAAATCTGGGAAAGTTAGCAGCTCTATAAAAGAGACACAAATTTAGTTTTTTTCCAGTGTTGTCCATGTAACACTAATTATTATAATGTGCACAATGTATTTGAAAAATACAATAAGAAAAATGAATTTAATTGTGAATTATTTAATTGACTATTCTTTAACTCATTATACTATGAGCTAAAAGAGGTTTAAGGTTAAGATATTACTTTAAAATGTTTAAAGGTCGGTATGCTAGTTGTCAAGAAGTGATATGAAGTTTTGTATTTGTAAATTCTGTTGAGTTGAGAAAGGAACAGGATAACAATATTAAAAGATGAAGAATTAATAACAAATCAGTGTCTGTTGTTTGTTATGAAGTATGAACTTTTAATTTTAATGCTTTTTGACAAAACAATATGAAATCTACATAACTTTATTTTCACACGTGTTTATAATTCTTAGTCGCATTCATAAATACTACCTTGATGCCTGAATTTGACAAAATTAAAAAGGTTTTCTTCAGAAAAATATTGTCTGCCTGAAATAATTGGCTGGTGGAAAAAAATGGGAAGCATTCAACAAAGAATGTTGCTCAAGTGAACTTTCACAAAAGGCTACTGCATTGTGGTGAGGATTAGCAATTAAACGGCCTTCCCACAATGCAGTTCCGTCTTTCTTCCAGTCTTTACATGATGCTACGGTACACATACATGTACATGTGTCCAAATCGGGTGCTCGCTTAAGAAAGAAAAACGCTCTTAAGCGAGCACCTGATTTGGACACTGCTGTCTGCTCGCAAGTGGTCGTGATTGCATGCACCCACCATTGCGAAACATGTAGGTTGGAGTACGTTACCAGACTAGTTTCTGAGACGTCGTCGTCTGCTCGCAAGTGGTCGTATTACTACGCATCCACTATTACGAAACATACAGACTGAGGAACATTACCAGACTAAATTTTAATTCTTAATGTTTGTCTTCAAAAACTGCTTCAAAAACACCTTTCCACTCAAAAGAAACAATTAGATTTTTAATATGTTGTTTATTTGAATGTTGCGGCCTAGATTAATGTTAGAATGATTTCTATTGCAATTAGTTCTAGGTCAAATCGTAAATTGACTAGACTACAATACGCTAGGCGCTATGCATACAACACGCAAACTAGAGATGCAGAGATTTCGTCCCACTTTTCACCCATAATGCACCGCGGTAAACATTGCGTGACGTCATTACGTTTCAGGTCTATTGAGTTGTTGATTATGGCTTCAGACCTTGTGTACTAAACATATACAAGACAGGCTGAAACTTTTTTGAGTGTTTTCTCACAAAATCTTAAAATGTTCGCACTCCTACATTTGGGTGAATTTTTTTTGTCAAATCTGCACTTAACGATGCTTTGCAGCTTGATGAGTCATTTTAAATTCTGATCAACTTTTCAACTCTTACCGTTATTTCCCAAAAGACTTTTTTGATCGGTGTCCTTTACAAATGTCGGAAGTAGCCCGAATAATGTGCAATTCACAGTGCCTGTTTGGAGGTGAAATTTCCAAGTTTGATAGTTATGAATGTTCTTGCCAAGAACATTTAGCTTTGGTACATGTACATGTACTTCACATTGAAGCAACTGGATACAATTCTGAATCACATTCAGGGTCCAATTTCATAAACTTTTGAGCACACTTTTTCTTTTTTTCTCCAGAGGTGCACTGAAAATTAGTTTTATGCTGAAGCTCTGGCACGTTTTTGTGCTGACTCTACACTCAAGAAAATAGGGATCAATTTTCTAATTAAAGGTACACACCGGCCTACTGTTTATATAATTTAGTGATACAGCATCTTTGACAATAATTTGTTGATGGTCCTAGTAAAAAAAGATCATCAAAAGCTTAAAATTATTAAAAACGGTCAATAGTCGAGTTATACGCTTTACCAGCCGTTTACTATCGGCGAGACTCACGACTTTGTCGCAAACGATTTGATTCCCTCTTCACTTTATACTTGGCAGCTTTTTGCTTTGGATATCTCTTATTTTCTGCTGAAGATTTCACTGGACAGCCTGGACCACCGAATGGGTTTTTCCATTTTCTGTAGAGTAGCTGACATTTATGGTTTTCTTCACGAACGTACAATTGTAGTTCTACGGCACTGTACCGGTACGGTCCCAACGTGTGTGTGCCGTGTGGCTAACTCACTTCGGTTCCTCGGACTTCGTATCAAAATTTTATGCTCGATTTTTCAGAGTTATACGTTTAACTTTGAATAAATAATCTCTTTTGTCAAATATGCATGAATATTTTGGGGAATAAAATCAGCCGAATTTGATACTGTACTGCAGGAATGAACTCCAGGAATAAACGATCACACGGCCATACGGCTGGAAATAAAACTAACTCCAAGAACACATGATTTATCCGAACCAGAAATCTGGTTCCGATAAATCATGTGACCTTGATTTTTTTTAAATAAAATGCTAAAAAAACGGCCAAATTTTGTAGTTTCTTTTCAGGTTCTCTTCAGTCTATTTCGAGCCCAAAATAGCCCAACAAAGCCGGTTTGTCCCTTTAAGAAAACACATTTTAGTAGTCGAAGAAAGGACACAATTAGCAATAGTCAATATTTGTTTCTCGCAGTTTGTTGGACACAGTGAACTTGTGGATAACAAGGCACTGATAAAGTTAAAGACAGAGGTTCGTCAATACACCACAAACAAATTCGTGCCACATATTTCACCGCTCTCCATACCTTGCCCGAGTAGGGCAGCTGCTCTAAAAAATCCCAGAGTGTGGAGGCTCATTGTTTATGCGAGCTCGCCACAGTGTTTATGCGTTGCTAGGCTAATCGAATCCCGCGCACGTGCTTATTGTATGTTGTTTGAACTAAAGAGTTCCCACGGTCAGTTCAACCATCTATGTGACACATTCTTGAAGCAAGTGTGACCATATCTGTAATGTAATGTGAATATGGCTGAAACTAAATGTCATTTACAAAGGGTGTGTTTTCTGTGATAAATTTGATTTCCAGGAGATACACATCCTATTTGCAGAATGGATGAGACCTTTAGCCTGCACCATGGCCCTACACCCTCTGGGACCGTAAGAGTGGCTGCGCAGGGCAATGTATGGAGCGTGGTGAAATTCATGGCACAAATTTGTCTGTCGCGCATTGACGATCCTGGGTCTTTAATGTCAGGGCAAAACAAACCTTAAAGCACTAATCGACCAATCACTTTGAAAGATTGTTCTGCTTCATTGATATCCTCCAGGTCCAAGAAAACCTGTTAAAACAAAGTAAACACCACAGTAATACGACATATTCTGTTTCTGGGAGAATTCTGCATTACAGGACTCTTAGAAAACCACTGTTTTTGGGTTATCGACCTGATTGAACCTGCGTGAGATCAGCTGATCACTACATACATGTACACCCACAAGTCTCCCCTACAGTCCTATACAAGTACAGTAGCTGAGGGAGGCACTTCAGGCAGAGTGGTGCACCCTGCCTCAGTGACTCTTTCAGAGGCTGGTTCAGTCGGCCTTGCCATAAAGACCGATAAAATGTTACAGTACATCTCTTTCATATAGCCTCCTTGATCTTTTGGTCAGAGTATAACTTGCCTAAAAGTGATTTTTTAAAAAGGGTATAGAGTCGGCTCAGCAATGACTATCAGTTAATTCACATGTTTCAAGAAATACCATGTGTGTTGGGCATTACAAAATTCAAAAATGGTTGTTTTAGAAATACATGTACACATGTGTCGAACATGTAATGCTTTTCGCATCAATCGAAAAATGTCCTATGGGTAACACCAACTTTGCCGATTTGTCACTTGACCCAACTAACAAATTGTCACTTCTCATTGTCACTTTTACATTTTTAAAAAGTACATTGTTTCAAAACAGTAGTGAAATTTTGAAATTCTGGTTGACGGATATTTCATGTCATTTTGAAACACCCCGTGTTTATTTTACAGCCATATGCACACAGAAACGATATGTTCCGAAATCAACTACCAGTCAGCTGACCAAGTAACAACACACACAGACCAACAAAAATGCCCAAAGGACGACGCCCCAAAGAACAAATCGTGGAGACATCATCTTCAGAAACCAGCGAAGATGAAGATTTCCTTGAATCCAGCGATGAAGACACGGATGTAGAGCACGTGTTTTGCAAGTGCGGAAAGCCCAACAATGCTCAGATGATCGGTTGCGATTGGCGGGAGTGCCAGTATGAATGGTTCCATTTTGAGTGTGTTGGCATCGATCCTAGGAACATACCCAAAGGAAGGTGGCTTTGTGATGACTGCTTCCTCAAACAGGAGGGTAAGGGTGAATTCAGATTGACCTGTTTACACATTAACGCACACACATTTTTACACACTGAAAATCACAGAATTACATCACTTGGCGCCCAAGTTGATTCTGTGGTTTAAAGTGCATCGATTTACTCCAAATAAATTCCAAAACTAAAATGCGGAGAAGAATCATTCAGTTACTAGAAATTCACAGGAATGTGAAGGCATTACCGTTCACTTCAGGTTGATGTGATAAATGCACGAGAGCCTGTAATAGGCATTTCACGCGAATAAAATCGTGTCTATCAGTGTTGTGTTCTGTATCACGGTGCGTGCATGCAAACGGTCGTCACAGGCCACCGTAGCATGTTCTCAACAATTCAGCCAATCGGCGTCGAGTGTGCCACGTTAGGAAACACTCAGACGGTTTTGAGAGTAAATTTGCTTCGGTCAAAGTTTTTCCGTTATTTGTATCATTTGTACTTGGCCAAAATACACTGTTTTTCTGGAAGGGGATATAATTATGCATTAAGCTGTGAAAGCCTGAACCTCATATGCTAGCTGATGGATTTTGCTGCAATGATGAATGTATTTCAAGTGAGGTGAAGTGCGCCACGTTGGGTGACATCACTATAGCTAGTTCTTATACTGTTATACATGTACGCATCGCTATGCCTCCTAAGATACAGTGAATACACTATGTAGAATGTCATCTTTCAAGTGTCACCCTCGGTCTCTCAAACTTAATTTTTTATTATTTTCAGAGGAAGAAGCTAAGTTTCGCATTCCATCTGGCCAGTTTGTATTCCCAGTTGCCGCACCCAGCACTCAGCCCAGTAATGACAAAGGTAGGCTGCAGCTTCTGGCATGTGAAAAATGCATTCATTTTCATTTACCAATTTCACAACATAGACCCCTTACCCGTCGTATATTAGCACTGTATACTCAGTGCTTTCCTGAGACACTATGAAAAACTCTATAGCGTGCTCGGGCGGGATTCGAACCCACGACCTCCTGAGTATACAGTGCTAATATATGTCGGGTAAGGGCAAAAACAAACCCTAATTAACATTCATTCTCCCCGACGCAAGCTAAACCAATTACTGATTAAATGCAATCCCTATTGCTTTGGGGGTGTAATTTGATACCTGATGACGTCACAGTGACGTCACGCTTGATGTCATCATAATAATATACATGCTGGTGAAAGTCTGCCATGGGACCTATGCCTGTACTTAGTTTCTTAAAGGTTCAGTTTGGTTTGATGTACATTGCTGCTCAATAAGTGCAACAATTGAGATTTTCGTTTTCGTTGAACTTTGACCTCAAATTGACCCCAGAAGGAAGGGTCAGATGAAAATGCCCACACAAAGAAAATTGTAGGGCAATCGCATGATCTGATCTATGAGCCTGTCAAATACGAAAATCATGGGTCACGTGGTTTTCCAGACATGCATACTATATTTTGGTAATTTTTTTGTTGTAATTTGATACCCGATGACATCACAGTGACGTCACACTTGTATGCACACCTTCACGTACATGGGGGTTGATGTTCCCATGAAGTTGATAGCTTGAACCGTTTTGAAGAAAAGCTTTGGAAAAGAAAAAAAGACAAAAAAGACAAAAAAATCGTACAGAAGTAATACTAACAGGTGATCGGGATGAGTCCCGATCACCTAATTAACATTCATTATCCCCGACGCAAGCTAAACCATTTACTAAACATTGACCCCAATTACAGATTGGTAATTCTGGAGAAAATGAGGAAGAAATTTTCAGTCTTGGAGCATTTTTCTGCTGTGAGCACTGGCATTAAACAGTTTTTGCTGATGCGTTGGATGCAATGCGTTGGCAGTTTCTACTGCAGATAAAATACCGGTAACTGGCGTGCTATGCACGCTCGCACCCGGCAATTGGAAAGATGCACCCCATTAAAAAGCTGCACACATTGGCAAAAAACCTTCGTGCAGGGTTTAATTTGCTGTTGCATGCACCAGCAAATAACCATTCATAAATACCTTAGACAGTTTACGCACTCCTATTGGCCAAAAGCACATCAGATTGGTGGTCTAAGCTTTATCAAACGATAAAGGCCCAGCTGGTTTTAAACACTTTCTGATCTGGCCCGCGCTGCCCTAGTCAGTTTCAGCGCATATGGAACACACACGCACACAAAAACTGCACATGCCTGAATGCAAATTTGACGCAGTGTATTTTCCCCAGTGTATTTTACCAAGCCGTGTGCGTACACATACAGCACGCATGCAATGCATGCAGCGCATGCGATCAAACAAAAACAACTTGACGCACAGCACTTTAAACAACACACGCGATGCATGTAGGAAAATACTCTGCCTATAAAGGTATTTATTAGGGATGGGACGTTTAACCAGTTAACCGTTTAACCCAAAAACCGGTTTTGCCGAATGTTTAAACGAAACCCAATTTTCAAGAATTTACAATAGTTTTCAGAGGGTTATTTGTAATGACTTCGTGAAACTGAAATAAAATTATTTGGGGTCGTAGTAAAATTTTGACTAGATAAAGGTTCAATGATTATTTTGGGGGCCTATAGCTACATGTACATGTATAGGGGTATTGTGTACATTTTAGTGTACCTTTAGTGTCAGCCGAATGGTTAACCGACACTTGAAAGAATTGCAAACAGGTTTATAAATTCCCATCCCTAGTATTTATGAAAACACTACTGGAATCATAACAGTACCGAACCATTTCAGAAAACACCGAACCATTTCAGAAATAGTTTTCGTGATTAGTAGAAACACTCTAAAAGTTGGGAGGGAAACAACATACACAACTTCAGCATGTGGGGAAACCCAATCCACATGTCTACCCAAACAGGATTTGAACCTGTGCCACAGAGGTGGAGTCTGTGGAGATGAGTAAATTACTACTACAACAACTTGATTTCCCTTGGAATGGCTGTACACATAGTCTCTGCCATGTATTTTCTTATCAATCCTCTGAAATGTTTTTCCTACCCGGGAGAAAAAAAATCAGGAAGGGGCGTGGCTTCCTTGGGGGAGGGGGCAGGGGAGTGACTAAGAGACCACGAAGACCTCAACTTTTGGGATCGTTTTAAACACCACCATCGTGCAAATTGCAATGTCAAAAACATTTTAACCATCACAAGAACCAGTTTTGTTTTAAATATTTACCTTGTACAAATGTGGATAATAAAGAGAATCTGGTTAACATTGATTGTTGAAGTCGCACGACCGTTTGCAGGCAAAGATGGCACTTGCTTAGGGATTAGACTTGTGCACTTCAGCTTCGCTATTCATTGCAGTCTTGGTCTGCTCGCCGAACGGTACAGCACTCTATGTCATGGCACTTCAGAAAAGATAACTGCATCAATTTAGAAATATGAACTACATGTATATATTCACAAAATAGAGTAGGTACTATAGTGAAAACGTCACCCTTTGTATGTCGACAAGGTTACTTGGTCAACACTGGAAACCAGGGAACTGTTTCCCTGTGCTTTTAGCAATGGATTTACTTTACATTGCCTGGTAATAGACTACCAGCCAATGTTTAACTGATGTCATACTTTAGTTGTCTATTGTACTTCATTTCCACAGATAAACTCTCCAGCCATTTTCCATTTTGAAACTTGGTGAAATGGTCATTGCATTCATATTGTGAAGTTTTCAATCTCATTTACTTTGCCCATGCAACACCAAGAGAAAAATTGGGTTCATTGGGAAAACCGGAGGATTGTGCCTATAGTGCAGCTTGTAGAGTATCTGTCTAGAGTGTCGGAGGTCTCAATGAGAACCATACGTGTATGATGTTTCTTATATCCACCATACCAAATATTTGATTTGACTTAGTTTTAACTGTTGGCCTTTCCCCTTCCAGGCTTCCTTCCCCTTCCTACCCCTCCCCCAGCCGAGGAGGAGAACTGTGCTACTGAAAAGGAGATTGCCCCAGAAGTCCGTGATGACGCTAGCATGCCAAGTGACTCATCTGAAGAAGGTAACCTTTCCTGTACAAGTAAACTCTCGTTATAATGCCTTCTGATATAATGCTTTTTCTGGTAGCTCCTTTTTACAGTTTTGGTCGATATTCTATTCATTGTGTATGCATTGGTTGTTGTGCTCTCTGGGCATAAAGCTCAAATTGGTTCGATCTTTGAAGAGCGCCATAATAAAAGTTTACTGTATCTCAGTCTGAGAGCAAGGGGCTCCTTATCTGTATATCCGCCATTAGCAGGTGCCATCCAGCGCATGAACTACAGGGTGTTTCAAAAAAAAGTAATCATACTATAAGTTTGCCGGAAAAGAGCATGGTAGCATCTTAAAGCAGAGGGTATGGGCTTTCCAACGATACCTTGGTTACTTTCCTAGGGTCACGCTTCCCTGAGCACCCTTGTCATTTGTAAAATGATTCACACTGTGTGCCCTGCTTGGTTTTATAGCAACAACACATATACACATGATATATGTACAGTTTGTGGCCCTGAGCTAACATGTATGGCATTAGCATAGAGGAGTCCCTTCTAGCAGGCGTGCTTAAAGAACGTGTTTAAAATCAAACGGGTTGAATATTTGAAGCATTACTAGCCCTCAAAGTCTTTAAAATGTACCTCTGAATTGCTGGAATTTCTCAGAACATTAGCTTTAAACATAATTGTTCACACAAATTTCAGGTGCTTTACTGGTAATGTGGCATCATGTTGTGCGTACAGTACAATTTTGTTTGGTTGGCATTGATGTCCATGTACCATCGATTGGTTACAAGTTGATTGGTTACAAGTATGAGCAAGTTCGACCAGCAACTATAGTGAGTGGTAGATGCTATATGAATGCTGCATGTGCAACTCACGGTAGTACAGGCACCAGTTGCGATCAAGCGTTTGTTCCAAATCGTTGGCTTTATAGCTGCTTGAATTTGCTCTGAGACTGTCATTGACTTTAGTTACTTACCTTCAGCAGTCCCCATGTATTTTTCATAATATCAAATGTTCTTGTTGCATAGAAATCGAGCCTAATAGTCCGAAAGAGCTTCGTACCCTTACTCCACCCGTGACGACAGCAAACACTGAAACAAGCACAGGTAAGTAGTCTTGCTTGATAGTAGAATAAAAGTTTTGGAATGCAGCGCAAAGGATAGTGTTGAATCTCAATATTAAAAGCACTGTTAAGAATTATTCTGCTTATAAAGGTTTACATGTAGCTCCCAATCCCTTGTTCTTCCAATTCTTTGTGACCCACTAGACCAAACTGCCCAATGACTTTGTCAATAATTAAGGCCCGCGGCAAATGGGAGGCAAAAATCACGAAACCCGAAACAAATTTGTTTACTCCTCGTTTCGTGTTTCAGTGTATCCACCCCGCAAACGGAAAACAGAAATGCCACCGAAACGGATATAGCGCCGCCAGCGGTGACAATAAAGCAGTACAGTCACATGATATCTTGATACCACGTGATCCGGAATAGGATCGATGATTGGTCATCGGTTTCTCAAGTATCGAAACAAGTACCGCAGACGGTTGCCTGAAACGTTTGTTTCGATGAAAACATGTTTCGAAACGGTGTTTTCTGTTTTTGGGTAACGTTTTTGTTTCGCGTTTTTGGCTTAAGATGACATCCAAAACGATGAAATGTTTTTCAAATACTGTACGGCATTGCATAGTCTTTTATTGCCATAGGTAAACAAAGCCTCGCCCCGATGGTCAGTATAATTTTGTTGCCCAGTATATTTCTCAAGTTGGTTTTTATGTTTTCCCCCCTATGTCAAACAGTCAGCGATGGCACAATGGAAAATTCCCTGAGCAAAGCTGAGAAAGAGCTCGCAAGTAATCTGAAGCAGGCCTCTGATGCGGTCATACACGGAGGAAAGAGCATAGGAGATGCTGCCAAACAGTTCCGCGTTGGCCGCTATGTTCTAGGAGATTGCGTCAAGGACCAGGTGAAATTGAACCTTGACAGAGCATTCGATGACGTCATCAGTAAAAAGTATACTGTTCCTCAGGCAAGCATGGCTTATGGTGTCCTTCAGGGAATTCTTCAGGAAAGAGTGCGGATTTTTAAGAGTAAGCAACATTTGACAGAGGGTCGGCAGACTGTCAGTGAAGCGTCCTTTGAGGAGAACCTTAAACAAGCTTGCATGGACGTGATGTTCGGCAGATTCACTCCAGAAGAAGCTTGCAGAACCTATAAAATGCACACGGATACACTGCAAGCTAGATTACGATCAGTTTTGGTGTTGACCTCTGCGGAGGAGAATGATTTAGTTGCAACATGTTTTTGGCTGCACGAACGTGGGCTTTCATCGTCCATTAAAACTAGCGTGATGGGGAAAGTTAAGGAGCTTTTGGACGAGGAGGAAAAATACGGAATCAAGAGGCTTCATTCCTTCCTGGAGAACAAACCGGATGATTTTTGGTGGGATGCCTTCTGCAGGAGACACCCGGGGGTGAAGGCTTTATGCGACACAATTCTAAACAGTGGCTCAGTGGGTTCTCAAGTAACACCACAAAATGCCCCTAATATGGATGTCATTCCAAGCAATGCTACGCAAACTATGACACAACCAAGGTCAAATCAAGCATCGGTTCCGGAAAACGTATGTTACATTCTTTCCAGTGCTGAAGCAGCTCCAATGCAGTTTGTGGCAGTCCAAAACCAAACGGGTCCCGTTCCTGTAACTCAAACAATCCCCATTGCACATGAAGAGGTGATTAGTACTGCTTTACCACCTGCACCAACCAGACCTGAGAATTTGACCATTACAAATCAGGTTTCTGGGGATAATGTTGCTAATGTAGACAGCATTAAAAGCACCGATCCTCCACACGAGTCTCATGAACAGTCACCGGATATCTCTCTAGATAAAACCAACCCACCAATAGAAAACATTGATCTTGTTGCTGCTCATGAAATTATCGAAGAAGATACAATGGTTGTGGGCTCAGAAATCGAAGTGGCTGGTCTTGACTTAGGGGCAAATGAAGTTGTCTCAAACAGTTCTTCACGCAGTGCAAGTGTAAGCAGTCATGAAATGGAAGATGTACATGTAGCAGTTTCAAATGAAACAACAAAACTTGCAGGCAGTGAAACTGGTGTTTTGAAAGCTGTCCCTGGCAAAATTGAAATTTGCCAGGACACCCCAACACTTGAGAAAAAAATTGTAGATGCTGGTTTTAGAACAGGTCAAGCATCTGCTGTTGTAAATTTACCTACTTCTGACACCTTGCCTGTTGAGACTCTGGCTGGAAATAGTGGCGTCACAAAACCTGGTCTGCTGCTGAATCCTGGATATAAACTTGTCAAAACTGACCAAGTATTGTCCGTTCCTCCGCCATTCTTATCGCAACCCGCTTTCCAAAATCCACAGCCCAACATGCTAGTTGTGGCTAACAAAACTGGTCACTGTGTCGAACCAACAACCATCTTTGTTCCTCACAAGCCGGTACATCCCAACCAGATCCTAATGACGAGCAACGTTCCGCAGCCGAATTTGATTGTTGGTAATGCCAGCCAACCACCAGTGCAAAGGTTCTTTCTGACAAAAAATGGACCAGTTGTGGGGAATTCCAACAGCAATGTTACAATGTTTCTGCCCAACCCTAGAACTTCTGGATCTATACAGGCCTCTCCAATTACCCGTATCCTGGCAAGTCCAACCCCCACGGGCCATCGGATGCCATCTACTATCCAGCCTGTTCAGTCCACTGCGTACCCAATTCCACTTTCTCAATGCGGCAACCCCGTGGCCATAACAGCTCCCCAGCACCTCCCTCATTCAGGCAGTCCCAAAGATGAAAAAGTAGAAACAAGGGTGTTTGTAGCCAAGCATAAAATAAACAAAAACCTACCAGATCCCCTGTCACGCTTGGAAAATACCCTCACACAAGAGCAGAAAGAAATGTTTGCATTTCGGCTACAAATTGGCGACACAAGGCAGGATGACTTGGTCTACAATGCCTGGAAAGCTTTGAAAAGGCTGTACCACTACAAGGACATCTATTCCCTGTATGACAAGAAACCACCGGCAAAAACTGATCAGTCTCCCGAAAACTTTGGTAAGATCCTCAAGTGCTTGATTTCGCCCTTGCTATATCAGGAACCGATAACAAGAGAGTCTTTGTCCATTCAGAGAGAAAATTTACAAATTTACCTCTTGCCCTTGTTGCTTAGCTGGTAGAGCATCTCCCCGGTGTGTCAGAGGTCTCGGGTTTGAATCCTGATGAGGACCACATTTGGTTATTGCATTTCTATGGTGAATTAAGATCATACTGAATATAGTCTGGTGGCCAGACCTGCTAGGGATGGTCGCCCAATAGGTCTGGGCACGTGCGATGAAAGTTCATCGCTGATTGGTTGAACGCGATGCCCATTCGTTAGTCGTCGTTGATAATATGTACACTACTATTGGCCATGCAATCAAAGTCGGGTGCCAAAAGATCGTGCGATATGACGTGGCAAAGCGCTATATATACAGTGGAGCTACGTGTATTAGACTTTGTCAGTGTTATAAATGCTATGCGTAACTGTCGTGATTGCATTCGACCGAGATTGGAAGGGAATTCCAATTCTTCGTGTTTAACGAGGGACGACGCCATAAAGATGTGCCAGTTACTAAATATGAACATGTACATGTAAGCGAAAAAGGTATGTGTCATGTTTCTCGTAAAGACCATTTGGTGTGTATGGCTTAGTGATTGTGTGTGCAGCCTTCCAAGCTTTACCTGTGTGTGGTTATGATAATGAACCAAACCCTCGCGGTGGTCCTGCACCGGAATTCGTTGTGAGCCTCAACCAATCAGCGATGAGCTCTCATCGCCTGTGCCCAAACTGGATAGTCAAGCATCCCCAGCAGGTCTGGGTCAGGCCCGGAAATTCACGGAGGCCGTTGCCCTTGGCCTTGGTGCCCTTTTGCAATTCTCCCATGGACGTTTTCATTTTCCAATAGAAGTGCCATTTTTAATCTCTAAAATACTCCAAATATACAAATGGCAGTGCCCTTTCAGTGACAAATTTCCTGCCCTGCTGGATACGAGACTATACTGAATATTGCATTGGTTACTTTGCTAAGTTTTGCATCCATGCAACAGTGAAAGATTGGGTTCTCATGGAAATCCTGAGGGAGTGTGCTAACTGCTTCATAGCTCAGGTGGTAGAGCATCTGTCCGGTGTTTCAGAGGTCTGGGATTTGTATCCCGATGAGGACCTTATGATTTTTCTCTTATCCCACATTTTGTTTCCCCCCTTTGTGTTCCATTTGCAGATGTTCCAGTGGCCGCAAAGCTCATGGATTTACCGCTTATGGATCCAGAAAGTCTTGATGAAAAGCTGTTTGCGAAGGGCAAACACATCGAGACAAGTTGTAGCAACATGTTAGGAGAGTTATACAGGGCTCGCAAGAGAAAGAGAATGGCAACGGTGCTGGCTAGGAAAAAAGCAAAGAACGCGAAATGTGAAACCAGAGAATTCCTGGAACCTTTTAAGCACCGTGTTAGAAATTCAAGCAAGCGGAAATGCTACATCAGCAAGTATGCAGGCAATGCCTTGCCCGACCTGATGCCAGATGAATCAGATGAAAGCGACAGTGACGAAAGCACTTCAAGTGAGGATGAAGGCAATGATGAGATTGCCTCAGAAACGGCATCTCGCATTCACGACCTTGAAATGGCCATCCAAAGTTTTGGAGATAGTCTTGGATGACAAACGGTAGCAGGTGTCCGTTTGAAGCACTGTAAAGAGGACCCAATTTTGTTGGCACTATTTCATGGTTGTGACATGCTCAAACATGCGCAAACATGGACATACTTGGAGAAAGCTATTGTCTTAACACTCCGACACACATAAAATTACACAAAGATGTGAAGGGAAGACCCCAGAAGTGCTGTAACCTGAGGCTAGTTCTCTGTCAGGCCATTAGTTGCAAACGGCTATTTTTTTACATTGTGTCACTCGATATTTATTTTATTCGGCAAAATCATGGCGCTGTCGGCAAAAAACCAAAAAAACAAAGAATAATAAAGGCATGGCTATATCAGCAATGCTATAGACTACTAAAGTGTGATATCGGTTGCCATGGTAATTGGGTCTACTGGGGGGGGGTAAACATTCGCTGGTAATCTTAAAACGTCCACTGGTATAGCGTGGGGAAACAGTTCACTGGTTTTAGTGTAGACCCAAAAATCATGGCAACACACAAAGGGTGGCGTTTTCACTTTAGTAGTTTATTAGGGTGCTGGTAATATCTGTATTATATCGACACTAGTTGTCCCGAGAGGGCGTTCACCAGCCAACTCCCCAATCTAAATGTTCTAGCTATGCCCCTGACCAGGTAGTTTGTACTGCAAAACTCAAGTACCGGTACATGTAAACACATGCAGGGTTTCCAATATCATGATTTTCAAAGATCTGTTTTCTCACTGTAGTCAATAATGTTGACTGCAATGTTTTGACTGCTTTCTAGATAACTGGAGAAAAAAAAATAAAACAAACCCAGAAGATAGCAGTTGAAACGTTGCTATCCGCATCGTGGTTGTTGACTACATTGTGAGACAACAGTGAAGTCTTTTTGTAAATGATTACCGTGATTAATAACTATTTCCTTTTATTCAGTTTTCCCCCCTTTATTTGTTTTCTTTTTTTCCCCACACTTAATGCGGATATTTATTTTGTGCTTCGCAATATTACCCATGGTCATTGTGCTCTTAATACCAGTAGAATATGCCAGGGTTGCAGTCGAGTCTATCACAAGTCTGTGACAAGTCCCACACAAGTCCAGTATTAAACCAGAAGCAAAGGATGAACACGCACAAAAGAATGCCTTTGTTGGAGTTCAATTGAATAGCTTGTGACCCAGGGACTTGTGGTGGGCTTGTGAAGGCTTGTGAGGACTTGTGATGGACGTGACTGGAGTATACAGCTCCTGTACAAGGTTGCTCATGTACAAACTCAACACCTTTTTCACCCTCTCAGGTACCCATTTACTCCTGGATGGACAGGTATTTTATGGCACATGGAGAAGGCCTAGATTTGAACCCCCAATCTGCAGAATTAACCAAGGTCTTTATACACTATACCCTTCGGCCATGGTATTCAAGGAACAAAATGCATTTATCGTTTCACTGTGGAAAGTTTTTGCTCTCGGGCTGAACAGTTTATCCAATTAACGGGGCATAACTTGCGAGTTAGCATATGTGCTAACTTCGAAAATGTTTGGTTGAGAGTTTTTCCCCCATATAAAGCACCCCATGGTATTGTAAATAAACAAAGTTCTTGGTACATAGCAATACTGTATTAAAAGTACAAAATATTGGAAAATAAAATGGTACAAGATTGAAGAAACACAACCGAGTGTGAAATGTTCATTTATTTGTTTTTCTTTTTCAAAAGTTGTTTTTTGTTTGTGTGCGTATACGTATACGATAGTTATCATATACGTAGAAGATATTGCCACTGCTTATCATGCATCTCTTGACTGGCTGTCCTCTGGCCTTCCATCCTCACATTGAGTGATGCTCCAATAAATTATTCTATCAAGATCAAGTGTGGTCAGGATCAGTGACCAATTTCATACATGTAGCGCTGCTTAAAGCATTAGCTGAAAAGGTGTACTTACTATAGCCATGGAGGAAGGAAATAGCAGACGAGTTGAGTATACATATTCATAAAGAAGAGTCGCGTACGGCGTTCTCACTGGTCCATTCACCATCACGGGCCAGTAGTTATTTTTGCTGTTTATCCACGCGCGACAGCCCACGAATAGTACACTGCGCATGCACTTTGCGAGACATCCAGGGGCTGCGCGTACAGTACATGAATGAAAAAATGGCTACACACAACTTTTTCTCACCGTTTTCCTGCGGTCAGTGATTCCAAACTGGAGAAGAATATGTATGAGGTATGGTAAAACAAATATCCCATGGCTCATTTCGGGTTTGCAAATGCTTTTATAGAACACACAAGTACCAAAGACATTTCATCATTTATTTTATTAAGCTGTATAATTACAGACAAATACTTTAACAGAATTTTGGTTGTATGAAAAGAATGATACATGTAGCTACGACCGACAGATCTACATGTTACTAATGTTCTAATCACATTGCTACACACTAGTACAATGTACATTTTACCATCCTTGAGTAATCACAGATATACATGTATGTTCAATTAGTGTACTACAAATTCGCTCATTATAAAGAGTACTTGATTTAAAAAAAAAAACATGCATGCAGTTTTAAAGGCATTGTACCATTTGCAATGACCTAAAAAACAAATCAATACCGAAAAACTCTCAAAGTGATAACAAAGGTAACAAATATTATATAAAGTTATTGTATCTTGAAGAAAACGAATTAAAGATGGTTTAAAAAATGAGCGTGAACAGTCAAAAACAGCAAATGATACAAGGGCCTTAAAGGCCAAATAAAAAAGTGGGCTTCAAAAGTGATGCTGAAATGGAGCCTTTTATTTGTCTTTCAAGACGGCATGAGCAAAGTTTGAACAGAATCCCACAACAGTGCACTTCAACTTTCCAACAGTCTAATTCGCACATTTCAACTGCCATTCACTACTAAAAATAATTCAGTCACCTGCTGTAGGATATTCTGGTAGAGACGTCTGCCAGGTAAACAGGAGGTCGTGGGTTCAAGTTTTTATTATGTCCTTGGAAACCACTCGGTGCATATAATACTCGGTGCATATAATGCCTTTAAGGTTCCCCCACAATTCACTGCCTGCGGTACATGGCGCAGTGCATGATGGTATAAAAATCGAATACGCTGGCAGAATCTCGTACGTACGATTGTACACAAGTGAATGGGTTTCTTGAGGTAAAACGCG
Organism: Henricia sp. BOLD:AAB3569; assembly: GCA_037783545.1. Lineage (NCBI taxonomy): Eukaryota > Metazoa > Echinodermata > Asteroidea > Spinulosida > Echinasteridae > Henricia > Henricia sp. BOLD:AAB3569. The sequence continues at coordinate 196,462 of JBBELK010000430.1, read as the reverse complement.
GTGAATTTGTGTTTTTGACTCAAAATGTCAACTTCTAATATAGAACTCGGATATAGATTCAACCTACTGTGTATATCTGTTTTGGGATTATATGGGCGTCTAGGGGTGGAACTTGTGAGATAACTGTCGAAAAGCTGTGGTTACGGTATTGCGTGCGTGGCGTCGCCAGTCATGGGTAGTGAGTCCCACGATGCCACGCACGCTCGGCTTCATGCAATACCGTACGAGTTTGAAGCGGCTAAGAACTCCTCACCTCCGGAAACCCATTCACTTGTGTACAATCGTACGTACTAGATTTGTATACCATCATGCGCGCAGTAAATTGTGGGGGGAGACACGTATATGCAGGTGGTCATGGCTTCGAGTCCAACTGAGCATGCTGTCAGTTTTTATCTTGGGATAAGCACTTAGTGTACAGATGATATTACATATTGTGTATGGGAAAATAATACACATTGTCCAAGGATGGTTCTTCAGAAAGACACTAGATTATGGCAATGTTTATTTAAAGATAAAAAAAGAGCTGTCGCACGCTGACTAGAAACTAGAGACTTTACTGTGACCTATACTTGTACTCATTTTACTTTGTTAAAATACCAATTACAAAACAGAAAAGTGGTTCCCAGAATACCTTATTTACAAAGTATATCAAATACTGGAGCAATACCAGTTTCAAAAAGAGAAGAGTTGCAGGTGTTATTTGGAATACTGCCGAGTTTCAAATATGCAATCAACCGCTTCTTTATCATTGAAAACTAACACCATGCACTTTGGCTAAAAGAAGAGTGAAGATCACATTTTAAGCCCAGCCAATTTTCTCATATTGCCAACTGATTATGTATTGTTTACGACTTGGTGGAGCCTTTATGTTACAAAAATTGAGACACAGTGAGTGCTTTAACATTAAAAATCAAGCGTTTCCTTTAAACTTTACAATTGATACAGTAAACTCTCATTACAACACCCCCTGATATTAAGCTTCCAGCCATTATGCCCATTACATATGCTTTGGTTAGTGCACTCTCTAGATTATCATCATTAATTCTTTCTGGCACTGAAACCAAGGATTCCTCAAAGTGCCCTTGACACTGTAGCTCGTAAGCCTGAAGAGAAGACGATGAAGAAATACTCAGTTTTAAAGGTGGGAGTAAAACTCCTACACGCCTGTATTGGGGAAAACCAACGAGGGACTGAGAACCCAATCCACATAATGACCAGGATGAGATTCGAACCAGGGCTACAAAGGTGGAAGGCGAGGAAAGAACCAATGCACCAATCTGATTCCCTTGATACAAGGCTCGCATTAGTTTAGTCCCTTGAAGAGCGCTGTAATGAGTTTACTGTATTGAAAGAGTAGCTCCTGTGCCACTGACATTTAAAACACTCCCCACATAATCCTGAATGACACTCCATACCATTTGCACTCAGTCAATGACAATGGTTTCGGCTGTGCGGACCTTGCTGACCATGCGATTGGTCTGTGGGATGACTTTCCACGGTCGGCGGGCAAGACGTTTCTGGGACAGGATGGTCAGCTGTTTGCGCAGTTTCCTACAGTTGAAACAGATAAAGCAATAAACCAGTGCTATGTCATCTAAAAGAATTTGTGTTAAGGTTTGCAATTTTTTCAAGGTCCAGTTAATTGTTTGGCTTACACTTTAAAGGCAGTATACATCATTGGTAATCTCGAAAATCAGAAATGTTCACAGATTTACGCCTAACTTACACAATATAAACATGATGACTGTAAAAAACTTCCCCTGAAATGGTTTTGTCTGAAGTGCTATTGTCTTTGAGAAATGAGTAAAACAATTAGTTTTCGTCTCATGAGACGAAAATTCAATTCGCCCCAAAACCATTTCGCCCAAGTGCCATTTCACCCCAAACCACTTCGCCCGAGTGCCATTTCGGCCCAAATTACTTCGTCCAAACACTACATCGCCCCAAAACCACTTCGTGCACAGGCCGTGACTGCAAACTCATTTTTGACTGTTTTCTCAAAAGTTAGACGAAGTACAGAGCTGGTTTTTGCTCAGGTTGGTTTTAATCATGCCTATCTTCAATCACACAGGGGGATAAAACTATTTGTAACAGTTTACCAATCATGTATACTATCTTTAAAAGTCGTCACCGGTGTTTATGGATGTATATGCAAAATACACACCAGCCCTGGCGCACCAATACAAATCCTTGGTCCAGCAGCATAATTAAAACATCTAACAAAAACATACAATATATGTGTAAAGTTCTATAGATGGCCGTTTAGTGAATATGTATCCAAGTGAAACCTCCGTTGATGCAACCAGTACTACATGTAACTTCCAAGTTTAACAACTTCGTGATGGGGGAACTGCATATAGATGCAGTTCCAAGTGTGAGTGTCTTTGGGGCGGTTATACAGAATTAGCCCATGAATTAGACCAGGGCAGAGCTGGTCTCTTATCTTGTTGGCTTGGGGTCAAGTCAGTTTTTGAAAAATGCTCAAAAATGGCCAAATTTGGTGGTTTCTTTTCAGGTTCTCTTCAGTGTATTTCGGAAAGACTTTCAGAATCATGTATGGGTCTATTTCGAGCCCAAAATAGCCCAACAAAGGCGGTTTGTCCCTTTAAGGAAAGGTCAACTCAAAGTCACATGATCCACAAGGTCAATTTCAATCATAACAAAGCTCAAAAGGTTATTGTACCTTTTGGCAGATTTGGAATAATGGTAGATTTGGAATCCTTGTTCCCTTGAATCCCAGTTCCCTTTCCAACAATACCAAATGTGTAAAGATTGGCTCAGTAGTTCATGCGGTATGAGGGTTCAAAGGTAGGCACCATTCCCCCCTTTTACCAAAAATTTCAAAATTTAGGGGCACTGTATCTCCAAACTTCTGGTCCGATTGATCTAAAATTTGATATTTGGTGCTGTGGGATCCCAATCAACAAGTACACCAAGTTTCAACAAAATCCGAGATGGCCAGGTTTAACCCATTTAGAGATTTGATATCGAATGATCCTTCTAAAATTAATATGAACTTGAAATAAGCATCATTCTAAAGCTTAGGGCGGACTTACACTTTTGAGGCCAACTTGCCCAGTGGCAACCAAACAGCAGCTTTGCACTGGCCTAAAGGCATTTTCAATTGGGGCGACGTACCTGGTGTTTTCGTCAGCGTGAAAGTAGACATCATCAGGGGCATCCAGCCAACTCAAGTGTCTACGTTTCTTGAACAACATCCTTCCGTCCTCGCTCTAAAAGTGTCAAATTGGACAAAAACAAAATTAAAAGGCTTCTTGTTGATTCACCTTGGTTCAGGATGTTCACCTTTAAAAGTAAATTTTAATTTGAAACAGATTTTCTTGATTTTCAGAACTTTGCAGGAACAATTTCAAGGTGTAAAGTGAAATTTTTCGTCCTGAAAACTTTATTCTGCAACCTTCCGTTAGTAGATTTGGAGATATCTCATTAAACTTTAGCAAACCTCCCCCCCAAAAAATCATCAACATTTTGATTAACAGTCTTCTTTTTTTTTTTTTTTTAGAGCAAAACCAACTCAAGTTGTGTGAAGCTGCAAGGTAGATGTATGTGCACCATTATTAACCACAATAACATGTTTGAGATACAGTTCCTGGCTGAAAAAAAGTGCATCTTACCTGTGTACTAGCGTCTCCGCCACCATTTTCTTCAGACATTTCTCCTGAAAGATAAAAGCCAAATTCACCTCTTTTTTTAAACCGAGCACCATTTTTTGCTCATTGACTGAGAGGCAAAGGTACTACAATTTGATACTCGTTTTTGTACTTGATGTTGAAAGGTCTGTCAAAACCTAAATTTCAAATTCATAAATACCTTAGACAGTTTACGCATCCCTACTGCCTGAAACCACATCACCTGGGCAGTTTTAAACGAGCGATAAATGCCCAGTCAGTCTTAAACACTTTTGAGCCTGGCTCCCGAAGACGAAATGTGCACTGTGACAAGTACTTGGGCATGTGCGTGCCGTACAACACGCTTGCATTACGTGTAACGCGCGCGATCGAACAAAAACAACTCGATGCACAGGTAGAAAGTGAATTCATGCAAAACGACAAGCTAATTTTGGCGAGTTTTACAGATTTACACAAAAAGGTATCTATGAATGGTATTAAAAGTAGGTTTGGCCAGTCCTAAACAATCCGTTTGAAACCAGCTAGGGTCCTAGGCGCTGATAATGGCCCTCGCACGGCGGCTCGGGCAATTATCAGCGCCTAGGACCCTAGCCAGTTTTAAATGTATGTTTAAGACTGGCCAAACCTACTTTTAATCCCTAAATAAAATCCAGTTTCTTACCTTTCTTGGGAACATGGCGCTGTGGTGCCAACTGCATTCTCTTGTTAGCAGGTGCTGAAACAGACAAAATATGCCAGATACGAAATATGAAATATCCTAGGTACAATGTCCACCTCTTTGTCTGAAGGTCACACGATCAGCAGGGTTAATTTTAAGGTTACAGCAGAAGTGGTTGTTTTATTTCAAAAAACATGATACCTATGTGGGTCTTTCTATAAATTAGGGGTCCAAAAGTGTGACATTTGGTGTCCCCCGTTACACCTGATGTGTTATTTTTCGTACAAAAATCATTAAAATGGCTTTTAAAGTATTTAAAGAATGTGTCCTGAATTTACAAAAACAAGATGTAAAATGTAACGGGGGACACCAACATTGGACCCCTAATTTATAGAAAGACACATGTACTAGGTGTAAAGAAATGTATTTGACAATAGTTTAGGAACAGTTTAACTATTGTCAAACATATTGCACCTTGGCTATTGAGGTTTTTCACCCACATGCTTTTGGGACGTCTGTGTTCAAATCACTTTTACATTCTAGCGCGCATTATAGAAATAAACAAATTTGAAAATGCATGCGCGTCTGCAGACTCGAAACACTTCCCAAAGATATGCTAATAAACCTTTGGACGTCTTGTGATGTAGCGTAATAAACCTCAATTGTATACTCAATGAAAACGAATTGGTTTCTTGTAACCAGTTTGGTTGTATAACTCTCATTTACTCTTGCATAAGGGTCATTCCGTGTGAAATCACCTAGAGGTTGGCAGGGGTCCGACTCGGATTTGGACAAAAATTTTTCTAAAAATACTTCAACCTATGTCATGAACATGTACAAAATTTTAGAGGCCAACTCCAAATCATTACTGAGATATGACCTCCAGAAAATGCCTACCCTACCCACTTTTTCCCAATCGTAGCCATGCCATTGAAGTTTTTTACATTTTTGGAGGCCTGTAGCTCAAAAATGCTTGGGAATTTTTACCTGAAAATTGATATACACATAGATTGGCATCCAATCTGCATGATTCTGTTATCAAAAGTACGGTACCACATTTCCTTTTCGAGATGTCGCTCCCCGAAAACTCAAATTTTTGATTATTGTGGTAACTTTATTTCATTTTTGGCTCCCCATGGTGCCCACATGGATGGTCGGATTGACTTCATATTTTATATGCACACACACTAGGCACATGGGTTTGCTTCACATCAAGGACAAAGCAATTCCACCCTTTTTGGGGGCGTGGTCAAGGTTTAAAAGTGGGTCCGCAAAGAAAAATGGCAAAATGAGCCTCCTCTTCTGAGGGGTGGTTCCCCCGATAGGTCACTACCCAAGCGATTGAAACTTCCATATCTTAAAATACTGTATCCAATCTACCTTTGGTATAAAATTTGGTTTGGTATCTTTTTTCTTTCATGGTTTTTTGAATTTTTGTAAAAGGTCAATATATTGCTCAAAAACGCTAGTTTTAATTGCATTAAACATGTATACAGTGTACAACATGTTACTATGAGAGCAGTCTAATATGTCATATTTAATACCTGTTCAATTCTACAGGTTGTCAGTTCAAATACAGGTGATGGCAATGTGGGTGTGCCCTTGGGCAAGACGCTTTGCTATGGACTACCTGGCTTCACTGGGAGCAAATGGATACATGTACCTACATGTACATGTATGAGAGTGAAAGTGTTCTGTGTTTGATTGTTGGGCTCTCATCATGAGAGTCTAACAGGCAACCAGTGCTATACATGTATGCTCTCCAGTGAGCCCAGTGACCAGGGGTAATCATGTGGGCACCTTGCTTATACATGTAGTAGATTTGTGTGCGAACTATGTTATTGGGGCACGACAACTGAGTGGTGTACTGTAACAGACTGATGAATCCAAGATTTTGGTGAAATCCACAGGTTGGTGGCTGGAATCCTGGTCTCTGTGAAAAAGTGATGTTTCATTACCTTAAGTTTTACCTTGGAAAGATGCATTTTTCATAAGGATCATCAAGATCCTAGGAGAGATCTGTTTTTGATTATGCTTTGATTATGTCATGAGCTTTGTGTGCATATTGTTCATCAGACTGGTCATAGGGGGAGGGTGGTCTCTCTGTATGCCATGTGCATTCTAACAAAAAAACACAAAGAATTTTTTTTAAAAAGACGACAAAAGATAAGGCCCTCTGGTGCTGACACATAAAATATCCCCACTCCCTATAGACTGTTAGTCTCGTTTCAGGTCACACTTCCGGAGACCTGTCGGGAATGGCATTATGGGGTTTTAACTTTGTGACGATATCCTGTGATTTTTCATCTCCTTTAATTTTTCACCGGAATTCGCAAAGACCGTATAAATCCGAATCGAGTACTTTTGAAAACGGCCATAATGCACTGAATTCGCGGCAACTACACTGCGGCAAAATGTTTGCACCAGTTGCAGACTACCAGCGACGCGGTGTCATGGCGGTATGGTTTTTCTATTACGTGTAGGGTTACCAATTTATGTCAGACACAGAAATATTTAAAATTTTATTAACTTTTTGCTCAACATTTTGCACAGGTGATAAATGAGATTTTAAGGATTTTTATAGTGGACCCCGAATCGGTAATTTTGAGGCGGTGTCAAAATGGTAACGAAACTGTCCCCACGCGTGATATAATTTCTATCTAAGGTCTCCGGAAGTCAACGAGTCTCGCAGAGTCCCGCTCGTTCTCGAGGTCAACTTACACGGTCTATATTGTGGGTGCACGTGCCCACTTTTGAAGGCATACATAGTTCATCCCGCATACAGAGTGCACCCCACCACTCAGTTATTATAGTATGCACACAAATCTACTAAAAAAGCAAGGTGCCCACATTATTACCCCTGGTCTCTGGGCTCACTGGAGAGCATACAGCCCTGGTTGCCTGTTGGACTCTCATGATGAGAGCCGAACAATCAAACACAGAACACTTTCACTCTCATACATGTACATGTAGGTATCCATTTGCTCCCGGTGAAACCAGATAGTCCATAGCAAAGTGTCTTGCCCAAGGGCACACTCACATTGCCATCACCTGGATTCGAACTGACAACCTGTAGAATTGAACAGGTATTAAATATGACATAGTAGACTGCTCTCCTTTTAATAGTAACAGGTTGTATACTATGTATAATCGAATTAAAACTAGCGTTATTGAGCAAAATATTGACCTTTTACAAAAATTCAAAAACCTTGAAGGAAAAAAGATACCAAACCAAATTTTATACCAAAGGTAGATTGGATACAGTATTTTAAGATATGTAAGTTTCAATCGCTTGGGTAGTGACCTTTCGGGGGAACCACCCCTCAGAAGAGGAGGCTCATTTTGCCATTTTTCTTTGCGGACCCACTTTTAAACCTTGACCACGCCCCCAAAAAGGGTGGAATTGCTTTGTCCTCGATATGAAGCAAACCCATGTGCCTAGTGTGTGTGCATATAAAATATGAAGTCAATCCGACCATCCATGTGGGCACCATGGGGAGCCAAAAATGAAATAAAGTTACCACAATAATCAAAAATTACAGTTTTCGGGGAGCGACATCTCGAAAAGGAAATGTGGTACCGTACTTTTGATAACAGAATCATGCAGATTGGATGCCAATCTATGTGTATATCAATTTTCAGGTAAAAATTCGCAAGCATTTTTGAGCTACAGGCCTCCAAAAATGTAAAAAACTTCAATGACATGGCTACAATTGGGAAAAAGTGGGTAGGGTAGGCATTTTCTGGAGGTCATATCTCAGCAACGAGGTGGAGTTGGCCTCTAAAATTGTGTACATGTTCATGACATAGGTTGAGTCGGACCCCGACCAATTTTCTGAAATTTTAGGTGATTTCACACGGAATGACCCATAACAAGCAATTTGTTTTTAACTGTTTTACTGCCTTTCTTTAACACAAACTTCAATGCATAGTTCCGACCTGTCAATCAAGCCGAACCCGCGACCAATCACAGACGGCGCCCACAAAGGTCAAAGTGATGCAATCATCGATCACAATCACGCAATGTTTTTGCCCATACAGTTTGTATGTTGTATGCGCCATTGACCGGGTGAATTTTGGTTTTAATGTCGGGCGATTCGCTGTTCAAAGGTAGGAAAGCGCATTTTTATAAATATATGTCATCCCTGCATTACTAGCCCTTCGCTCAGTGTGTGCTACGGCAACTGTCGACCCTAAAACATAAATACCTTTGAGTTTTCTCCAATGAATCTGTGCTTTCCATGCCGAGTCCCATTGCTTTGTACGTACATGTCGCCATTTTTTTGCGATGGCTTGTGAGCACATAGCAACAATATCTAAGGGGCGGGGTTAACTGGGCAATCTCGGAACTATGCATTGATGCCTGCAAAATGAGCAATTTCAACTTCGACCCGAGGGGACACATTTAACCTTTTAGGTGTGAAATTATGTAATGATTGTTGGGTGGTGCTATCCTGGCAAGAGAGTTCGTTCAGATATACATGTAAATTTCTCTAAAATTATTTTACATTGGTTGTGAAATTAGCCAAGGCTTAATACGTTTGAAAGAGAATTTTTAAAGTAATTAAACTTTAAAAGGGTCAATTTTGTTACACCTAGTACCTATGATGATACATTTCTGGAGACAAACATATTTGGTCCTCTACTCCTTACCATCCGATGAGGTGCTGTGCTCGTATCCGCGTTTCCTCATCATGGTTGGTGAAATAGTGCTGATAGACGAGGCCTCTTTTAGGTCAGAGCGAACGCCTTTGGACCACATGGCCTGTTGGCTTGCTGTTCCCATAGTGCTGGATGCTCGCCCTTCAGACAAGTCTGATTTAAAAAACAAAACGTAAAAAATATTACTTTTTCAAAATTACCCAAGTCATTTATTTTCAATAATCCTCTTTGCATGCATTCATCAAAATGCACATAAGCATACGATCTGCTGTCTGATCTACTTGAAACCAATCCAGTGTTTCCCCCGTCAAGTGGTTACAGTGTAGTGGCAAAAGGCATGTGGGATGAGATGTACATTGTAACCAAGGTCTGTTCACAGTTGGAGAAGCTCAATGGCTGCTATACCCGCATGCTGAGATTGGCTCTTAACATCCCAACACAAAGTCACACTACAAATGCTGAGGTCTACGGTAACCTCCCTAAGGTCATCGCTCATCTAAGATCAGAAGGGGCGTTCGAGATGCTTACACCATGTAACAGGGGGTTTACACCGGGGGAAGCCTCCAAAAGATGCAACTTTGAATTTATGTAACACAGGTCAAAGGTTGTTGCCGGGCGGGCCTTTATAAACAGCGTTATCGTTTGACTCAAGATGAAATATGATGCCGGCGACACGCAGAATTAGTTGCCCTAAAAGTACGGCAATAAACTTTGTCAATGCCCACAGACATCTACTGATTAAGCAAAATGTATTTACAGCCCCAATAATGCCCCATTCCCTCTTATTTTGTGTCATAAATCTGTGTTTTTCTTCGTACTCATGTCACGATTGCAAACTGTCCGCCATGTTTTACTACTCGCAATTACTCCGAGCCTTACACCAGAGACCCTGCCGCGAGCTCGGGCAGTGGTGGTTGCCACCGGGGCAGACTCGTGTATCACGTGATGGCTAAAAGAACGCTCCGGTGTATGTTGGTGTTACTTGGTGTAAGCCCCTAGAGATAGGAGGCTTTGTCTAGCTGGACACTGCTACCCTCACTGCTACTGTTGGTTGCTTCGGGTCTCATTCTGTGGGAACCAACACATGGGCGTGCCTCTAGGGACAGAGGCAAATACACATACGTGGACACCCTGCGAGCAGATACGGGCCTGACTGATGCCAACAGGAGTAAACAAATTACCGTATTTTCTTGTACAGAATTATTTGCACAACATTGTGAAAAGCATTTTGACGGAAATCAGTACTTGCAGGTACTACAAACAATCGTCAGGAAAATGAACCCCATTGGTTTGCACGTGGTACAAATCACAAAATGCACGCACACCGCAAGTTCTGACAGTAGCGCCGCGCTCCGGCCGCGGATTCCATTCAGTTTCTTTGGTCAATTTCATCCCACGCAAGCCGTTATCTTGTTCATTACGACAAATAAATCGTGTAAAAGAGCGGGTTTAAAGATAAAAAATACATCCCTACTTTATAAAGAAAGCTAGCTGTACGTGCGTGATCACTTTCAACCCACACCACCGGTAACACTTGCCGAACCTGAACCGAACAAATGTTCGGGAAGAAGTTTTTGAACTTTTGCCGAACCGAACCCGAACTTGCCGACTTTGTTACAGCACTAATATAGGTAACTCCTCGCCCGAAGTCAAGTATTAAATTAAAGTGTTTACATTTGCCATCAAATACTGCACTTCTTCTATGATACAAACATTGGATTTCTGGAGAGTTTTTGGTTCATTTATTGTACAATATAATCAGTTTTAATTTCCATTTGTATTGTTTCAATGTTTCAGTGTTTGCAAAGCAACATTCTTGCTGGAAGTTCTGAATGTGAATGGTTTGTGGTTATTGCTAGAGAGTCTTGGCACCACTACTCCTCAACACTGTCTTTTTATTGGATGTTGTTGGATATGGACAAGCTGTTATACCGGCCTTCCACTGCAATTTTGCTATGAAATTCCAACAATTTAGATTTTTTGCGTTTACCTAAGATTCTCTACAATGGGAGGGTTTTTTCATTGGTAATCACTGCTTGTATCAACTTATCTTGTAGTTGTTACCTGTCGCGGGTTGTCATAGACTTTTAAACATGTTAAAAATGTTTTTGATTGTACAGTGTTGTGTTTAAAGGAATCGCAGCAAATCCCAGGGAACCGTAAGGAATCGTAGGGGAAGATCACTAAGAAAATAATCACAGACATTAGTATGTACATGTATTTGTAATAAGTCACACATCGTAACCATATCGTAAGCGTTGCGATTTGCTAATGCTACGTTTACACCATGTCCCCGGCAGTCCCGGTTTGGCCAAAACGTGGCGTGCCGCAGAACTTTTATTGTCTTTTTATTACTTTGGCTCGACTCGGCCCTAGTTGAGCCGGTGTGTTGCATTCTACCACGGTGCGTTACGTCCCAGTATGGAAAGCGTGGCGCTCCGTGCCGGTTCCGGAACGCGAGGCGGACGGCGCGCCCCGGAACCAGGACGGCGCGCTACGTTTCAAGCGCCGTTCCTCTACGGATGGATCCACGTCCCAGGCCGGCCTGCTAAGTTCTGATGCGGTGCTTCACGTCGGTCCCGTTCGTGTCACGTTTGTTGTCCCGGCCCAATACGTTCCCAACGGTGTGCGAGGGTCTGCTGCGGCGCCCTGCGACTGAACGTGGCAGCTGTCACGTTTCACGCCCCGGTTGTCACCCGGTGGTATCCCGGTGAGCCCCGGTGGGTATAAATAGTGCGCTCCACACCTTTATTTTCACTTCGTCCTGGAGCGCGACGCAGTGAGGCGTAACTGGCCCTGAGCAACAACCGTCACACACCTTGGCGCACCGCAGCTCACCGGGCCGCATTCACACCATGCTGTGGCCACTACCGTGACGGGCCCTGGCAGACCGTGGGGTGCCGGGCTTCCAAACGTGGCGGAGCGTGAGGCGATCAGAGGTCCCCGGCACCCCACGGTGCCACACCCCGGTGACTCAAGGCACACTGCGGTCCGTCACGCCCTGTGACGGAAGCCCCGTCCCACTGCGGCCCAGGACGATTCTCATTAGTGCCGGGACTGCCGGGGCAAAATTTTTGACAGAGCTGCTCACCGGCCGGTGGCAAGGGTGAGCTACGGTCATTCACGTTTCGCCACCCCGGTCCCCTACGCTCCCCGACGTCCATCCCGGTGCCTCCACGGTGCCTCTACCGGGGACATGGTGTAAACGTAGCATAAGATTTGTTATGCATTGTAGCAAGTCGTTAAGAATCCCTCCAAATACGACTTGGTACGATCGTGCACACATGGTCGCAGCAAATTGTACAACATTGCATAGTGGGTGACCAAAAAATTGCACTTATGTTTATGACTGCAACAACCTGTGCCACACTTCGAAATTGTACCTGTATTATATCTCAAGGAATTGTAACAAATTGCAAGAAAATACCTCGTCCGCTCTTCCTAGCAGCCTCCAGCATTCCTTGCAGCTTGGTCACGACCGCGTCCACCTTTGGCCAATTCCTGGGCTTAAACTTCTTCATTTTGCCGTCTCCTTCGGGCAACATCATCTGACCTGCAAACGATGACATAAAAAAATGTGATACTAGAGCATGCTGCTAGTTGAAGCATTTTCACGGATGTACATGTAAGAGATAAATGATGGACAGAAAAGGAAACTACACAGTTTAAAATAAAAGATGCAAACTATACTCTGACCAAAAGATCAAGAAGGCTGAGAGATGCAACATATTTTAACAGCAAGGCTGACTACACCAGCCTTTGTAAGAGTCGCTGAGGCAGGGTGCGCCTCTGTGCCTGAAGTGCTTCTCTGAGCTCTTCCACTTTTAGAGATTTTTTGGCAACATACGGTTCCAGAGATCAACTCACCTCACACAGGTTCATTCAGTTCAAAACCCAACAAAATAGGTTTTTTTTTTTATGAGAGCCTTTAAAGTACACAACAGGGCTGTAGTCGAGTCCATCACAAGTCCATCACATGAACATGCACAAAATAATGCCTTGGTTGGAGTTCATTTAAATACCTTGTGACTTGAATTAAGACCTGGGAACTTGTGATGGACTCGGCTACAACCCTGAACTACAGGATTCTCCCAGAAACAGAAGATGACTCATTTTATTGCTGTGGGAATCACTTTGTTCAAACACGTCCACGACTAAATTACTGAAACGGAACAGTCTTGAAAGCGATTCCAAAGTGACTGGTCGATTAGTGCCTTGTTATTTACAAGTTCTCTGTATTTAACAAACTTCTGTTCAAGAATTGATATTTTAAGGAAATTGCATTTTTTGGGGGAAGAGTATAGGTTTAGTCAAGGTCTAAGTCCAACAACAAAACAGTGTAAAATCCTGCATGCAAATTAATTTCTTTGGTTGGAACTCTACACAAGTCTCTGGAAACCAAACGTCTGTAAAAGAAAATATCCACTGAAATGGACTCACATGCTTGCTTTATGGCAGCAATATTGATCGGATCAAATGGGTTGCGAGCAGCATGTCGTATGTTGAGCACAGTGGGACACACATTGCGAGAGAGTCGCGTCAGGGGAGTGGTGAACAGGTAGAATGCCTGTCGCGTCTTCAGGCCAAGCGCCCGGGGGCCGCTGGTACGAATCGTCAGGCCATGGACGGTTTGGCAGTGGCGAGCTAGATGGGCTTTTAGCTTAAACTCCTAGCAATAACAAAGAAATTGTGACAAAAGCCAAAAGCACTGAATTTTCATTTGGTACCAAGGCCAAAGTGTCTGCAAAAAGCATCCATGGTACTATCTAGTAAACTTTTAATATTCTGTGACAATGTGTGGGGGGACTTTTAGAAAGAGAGACTACTTTTAACCCTCTGACTAGTCTTGGTGCAAGACGATACTGCGTGATATTTGTCACTGACCGCCGCGCGCTAACCAACATTCACCGACATTCGCCAAGAGAGGGCGCCATACACTCTACTATAAGGCAGGGAACCAGTCTACGTACGTGCTCCAGTATCATTTTGGGACTTTTCCTGAATCAGCTCGGGAAATTCCGAGCGCATTTCAAGCATTGCTTATTATGCCATGCATACCTATGACGTAGGGCTTATTAACATATTTCAAGCCGAGCGCTGTGAAGTCTGGTACCTGTACGTACGTCTTATCAAACAGGAAAAGCACACGTTATCGCGTCAGACAAGTCCGCGCTTTATTTGTTTTTAAAAGAAAAAAATACGCAAATGTGGCAATAGGGCCAGTTTTTTTCCAATGGATTCAACGAACTTCGGCTTTGGTTTGTCGGCCCGACAACCGAAGCCGTTATTTGGCTGAACCCGTACACTGCAGAAAGGTGTCTTTGTTATGATTTCACCGACTGTGAAAACTGTACGGCACTCGCTGGCTGACGCTACTCAGCCGTCGGACTAGACTGAGAACTAATGCGTCCTATAGAGAAAAAATTGTTTAACTTCGTGTTTTCGAAGAAAAAACATGATTTTGTTTTACTAAAATCACGTTTCCTCGCCAAATTTAAACGTTCCGCATGAAGAATTAGTGGCAAACATGTACACAAAAACGTTTTAAACAAAAGGTCATGCCTATTTATTTCCGCAAATGATCGACGTCTCGCAGCAACTTGGGGAAAATCAAAAGTTCAATTATGAATTAAAATGACAACAAGTTACAACAGATTTTAAAAATACTTTGGTTGCAAAAATTGACCAAGCGGTTGCCGTGTTATGCTTGGTACAGTTCGTCCATCTCCGTGCGGAATACAGTGAATTCACCACTAAAAATTTGTGACGCTGGCAAAGGGCAGGCTTTAATTTGTGGGCAACAAACAGCACCCGTAGCACACGTTTATTATAATACAATTTTAACCAAATACGAACAAGTATCCCCATGAACAGTAGACAGTTTCACAAATCTGTCTGGCAAACACGAACCTGGACAGGATCAAACTTCTTTTATTTTGGTATATTTAGCAGGCATCGCATTTTCATTATTCCCGGTCCGGCACTAGCAAAATTCTGCAAAATGTGTGCAATGCCGTGCGGCACGCACAGAAACGGTCTCGAAATCGGTCGGAAAATTGCACTCGGCTAAAACCTCGATAGGCTACTTGTACCTCAGATGGTGTACAACGTGTATTTGTGGCCATTTTGAGGTTGAAACTGTTGCTTTTTGGGGGCGTGTGTGGATCAGGAATTGGGTAAGTCTAGCTCAGCAGCGAAAAATTTGAGCCGTTCTTTTAAATTTTACGTTTATGATTCTTCTCAATTTTTAACACACTTGATCCTGGTATAAGTGCCTTTCTTTTGTGGAAGATATGGGACCATGATTTCGTAGGAAGGAAATAACCCTAGCTGTGCAGGCACAGAAAGTTGCCAGGCTGGCAGGCTCATTATGTGGAACTCTGTTGACCTCTATAATGCATATGTATAAGCTTAGGTTAGAGGTCACACAGTGTCACATACCAACGTTCGACAAATGTCCCAAGACGTTTCTGCGAACAACAGAGTGTATGGCGCTCTCTCTTGACGATGGTCGCGGTTAGTGACAAATATCACGCAGATACGTCTTGCACCAAGACTACCCTCTGACATGCACCGCACACAAAAGTACACTGAGACTCAAGGGGAGACTCTAGAAGCGCTGTTCCTGGGGCTATTTCTCTGTCAGACCATTGGTTGCAAACAACCAATGTTGTTTACATTACGTCACGGGGCCAGAAGTAGGATGACTGATAGTTTCTATTATGCAGAGTACACAGATGAATGGGTCATTAATTGTTTCAGTTTATAATAGACGTAAAAAAAAAACATTCCAGAAATAAATTTGTGGAATCTAATAAGCTTGGTAATGCCTAACACACAGGATGTTTTGTGAAATATCTGATAGTTATTGGTGAGCAGCATATTACAGGGCATGACTTTGAATCTTCATGTTATCGGTTATTTTAAAACACCCATCATTTGATAAGCAACGCACCTTGCCACAGCCACTAATGGTGCAGCGGAATGGGCGGTGCATGCCGAATGTGCCCATACCGGGAGGGCGCTCTGGACGGTTGCGAAGGGGTCCAGGACGGTCGCCGTCTAGAATGATTCCAACAGCAATAACAGAAAAGAAGAATAAAAAACCCAAAAATGTAGGCAAGTAAATTGGTTCATCTACAGTTTACAATGTGCATTTTATTTAATAGTTGGATTATAAATCTGCAAGGAGAAAAATAATTGAGTCTGGAAAAAAATATGACCACCAACAATTTGAAAAAAAGAAGATAATAAAAACTAATTTGTACATGTAGTACTTTTTTAAAAATTTTGTTTCGCTACCTACACAACTTCGGAACCATAAAAATCCATAATCCAACTAACATAGTGCTCATTGTGTACGTTGCTACAGGGAAAAAAAATCTGACATACATGTATAAAGTAAAACTGTGATGTATGATATTCCTTTCTAGATGTGAGAAAGTTTGCATCACTGCATCTCAGTTTGTAATATATGAAGAGCTTGTTAATTATGGTTTGCCCTGTGAAGAGCTTCATTGCAAAACGCTATATATCGGCATTTGGAGAAAAATGCTATTTTATATTACAAAGAAGCACTGCACTTGAAGGCAAATTCCAAAAGATTAAACAGTTTTTGTGGGATATTTATAACACAGTTTGCCAATAATCTATTTGGCGAATCATCAGCACCACTAATTGAGAATGTTCTGACACCATTATTTCAATTTTTTTTTTAAATGGCGTTTATCGCGTTTTGCGATGAAACTCTTCACATGTAGCATTGTTTGATGTTGCATTTAAATACAGAAATTGTCAGTCGGTCTAGATGAATATTCTATATTTGATCAAATATTTGATTAGAATATTTGTCATTTGCCATACCGAGTCTCGTTGGCATCTTGAGGCCACCGCATTTCTTCCAGTAGATCCAGCAAGCAGCACAGAGACGACACTGCATGTTGGCTGGCCCCCAGGAGTACCATTGATATGAGGAACTCGCTGCAACCAAAAGGAGGGAGGATGTAATAATGTAATGAGATGTCCCTGCTTAACCCATTGATGCACAGGGTGGACGCTGGAAAATTAAAGACTGTGTACAAAAGGGCTAATGGGTGCACCACCCTTTAAGGGGAGCTGTGGAGGAGCCGTCTAGTGAATCATATTAAAAACCTTGGTTAGTTCCAAAGATAGTGGGTTCGAATCCCGGTCCGGTCCATCCAATGTGCATGTGCCCTTAAGCAAGGTACTTTGCCACACATTGCTTCTCTCCACCCAGGAGTAAATATGAGTACCCGAGAGGGTAGTGAATGTTGATGTGTTTAATTAGCCATTGAGTGCCTAATAGGCAGCCGGGGCTGTATACTCCCCAAGAGCTGAGATGGTACCGGTACATGTAAAGAGCCCTATGATCAGGGGTAATGATAGTGTAGGCACCTTGATTGGGGTTTCCCCGGATAAGTGCGCGATATAAGTCCATATCATTATATCAACTTCAACATGGAAGTGTAATTCTTGGAGTGTTATGAAATAAACCTTTTGCATGTAACCTTTGCACCACAACTGACACCCCAAATTCTTTACTTTCAAATGGAGGTGCAGTTTATAAGTACACATGCTGTTGCTATGTGTCAAAAGCATTGCAAGCCAGTGCATAGCAACCAAGAGTCGTAACAAAAATCTATACACAGTCACAAAAGCACACGCGGTTGTAAATGCAGGGAATCAACTGGAGGTTTCAACACACAAAAATAAACAAAATCTTGCAGATTTCTATAAAAATCAAGAAAGTAAGCTTAATCTTCGGCTCGTTTCGGTATTTTCATAACTTGTGTGGTAGATTTTCATTTCACCCTAAAAAACATCCAATATTATATAATTAACAAATAATAATAAACAAATTTGATACAAATATGGACAAATGTCTATATGAATTTGGGAAATCTGGATGCAGTAAAAAACAACTTGGCTCAACTGGGATTCGAACCACAGACCTTCTGCTTAAAGTGCAGATGACCTACCAATTGAGCTACATGTATGAAGCCAACTGGTGGTCTCGAATCACTGTAGTGCAGTTGTTCCTCACTGATTGACGGACTACAAAATGTGACGGACTACAAAATGTGAGTTTCACTTCATGTCGAATCTGCTGTCGAGTCTGCTGTTTTCAATTATGTCCAAGTCTGCAGTCTTGGACAAGTCTGCAGTATAAATCCACCCCACTAAAAAAAACCCACAATCTCAGTAAAAGTTATAACCTGAACGCAGCTTAAAACTTACCATAGCAGCTTTCACAGGCTCTTGCACCTGGCGTTATGCCAGGGGGTACACTCTGCACCCCAGGGACCTCCATCGGGGTACCACCCAGAGGAATATTGGGCTTGCTTGGGATCTGGTTGGGATTTGGCTTGTTACTGAAATAACAAGAAATACAAAGTCAGATAAGTTTTTTAAACCCATGCATCGCACATAAAATTACATGGCGACTCTAAGGGGAGACTTCGGAAGTACTGTACCCTGAGGCTATTTGTCTGTTAGGCCATAATTGGTTGCAAACAGCTGTTGTTTAAATTGTGTCACTGGGCAAAGAAGTACGATGATTGATAGCTTCCATTATGCAGGGTCCACAAATTAATGAGGCTTGGCTAGAGGCCCACATTTCCCAGGACTGGCCTGACTGGTAAGTGAACTCAACATTAAAGGTGACTATACTATGCCCACTTACTAGTTGGGTATGTAGACCTGTTTCAGCTTACTCTCCGCTTCGGCTGCTTTGAGACGCTTTTGCTGGACGTAACGGTCTGTGGTCTTCCACATGTAGTAATACTCAACGATGCTTTTCAGAGTTTTCCATGGGAGCTGGATACAGAGAAAATATTCTGCATGACTCGAATTCTGTCATTCTTCTCAATAACTTGCGTCGGTGAAATGGGCAATTTTTGAATACTCTGCATGCTTTTAGTCCAATTTTTTTTTACCACATGAAGGAAAAGGTACACTTGTCAACTATTATACTTTTGTACAAATGCCTTTGTACATGTATAAAATAACAGTGCTTTTTAGCACTCCCAAATAGACTACCAATATGTGACATAAGTTGCCAGGGTAACTGGGTCTAAACATTTGCTGGTAATCTGAAACGTCCATTGCTAAAGTGCAGGGAAACATTACACTAGTTTTAGTGTAGACTCAGTACCTTGACAACACACAAAGGGTGACATTTCACTTTAGTACTCTATTGCCAAATTTTGGGCAGAATTCCAAACAATCAGTTACAAAAAAATTACTGTATACAATTACGCCATTAGGCCAAGAAAAAAAAATACCTGAGTTTCTGGTTATGTTCAAACCATATATTTTGAATTAAAAAATTAAAAATATAAAAAACTTATTGTGGCTACCTAAAAACCTGATTTTGTGTGCATTGTCTTTGTTTTTTTACCCATCTCAAAAGCTTGAAAAACGTGGCTGAATCCCGTTTGTATCCACAATCACAACCAGTGAATTTACAGTGGTGGAATGCGATATAAACATCTACATGTTAACTGTTATTCATAAATACCTTAGTTTACGCATCCCTATTGGCCGAGAGCACATCACATGGCCAGTATTAAACGGACGATAAAGGCCCGGTCAGTCTTAAACACTTTTGAGCCCGGCTCCCGGCCGCGGCATGGTCAGCGCGTATGGAACACGCACACGCACACAGAAACTGCACGTTCCCGAAAGCAAAAAGTGCACTGTGACAAGTACATGTACCCCGGTCGTGTACGTGCGCGTACAACACGCTTCCATTACGGTTTAGGAAAGTGAATGAAAAACATGGCAAAACGACAAGCTAATTTTGGTGCATGCGACATCTACCGGGTCGTCTGCATGCGCGTACACAACACATCTGCATTATACCCGTAACGCACAGCTAGCAGTTTGAACTACAAACAAGATAAACAAAAAGAAGTGAATGCAACGCTAATTTTGGTGAGTTTTACCGATTTACACAAAATGGTACTTATGAATGGGATTAAAAGTAGATTTGGCCAGTCTTAACCAATCCATTTAAAACCGGCTAGGGTCCTGGGCGCTGATAATGGCCCTCGTCTGGCGGCTTGGGCCATTATCAGCGCCCAGGACCCTAGCCGGTTTTAAACGTATGTTTAAGACTGGCCAAACCTACGTTTAATGTGCAAGGGGTAAACAAATTCTGACTATCACCCCACCCTAATATAAAAGAAAATTTAGAGCAAATAAAAAGATATTTCCTACCTACCCAACCTAAATTTTTCTTGATGTAATAAGAAACGCTTTTTTCTTGGCCTTTTGAAATTTAGCAGCTAAAATCGTGATTCACCATGCAACATATGCAAGCGCAAATAGAGCACATAAATGTTTGACTTACAAAGTCTTGTCTGATGTCGTTGAAATCTTTGCCGTACTTTTCCAAAGCCTCTTCAAAGAGATTAGCTTCAGAGGCCGACCATTCCTCCAGCTGGTCATGGCAAATGACCGGTCCCCCGGTGGGCACCAATGCAGACACCGCCTTGGTGATGTCATACACCTGTAGATGCAGCATGTCCATGGCATGGAACTAAAACAAAGGAATGTGCCAAAAAATTGAAAATTTAAGGAAAACAATCCATTTCAAATCACCCAATGGGTTAAACCCGACATTCTCAGATTTTGCTAAAACTTGGTATACTTGATTTTTTGGATCATCGGATCAGTGATTTGAGAGATACAGTTCAAACTCCCGCCCCCCAATACCATGTTTTTACACTCTATACGGGGTACCTCTTTTGTTACCCTCCCACACTTCCCTTTGTCCTCCCTTTGTCAAAACTCTTCCCATAGGCTAAGCACTGGTCAAACCTTGTAGGGTACCAAGTAGACAAAGACCGACTTGTGGGGTACCTTTGTTCCTTGTGGGGTACCATTCTTCTGGGTACCCCATAAGGGGTTCACACACTCACACAAAAAGGGGGTGTGTCTGCCTACCTTTTAATCCCATAAATATATCAGTTTATTAGGTGTACACTATCATTACATCATAAAATAGGTTAAATGTTTTTAAATTGAAAACAGCATGCTGGCCAATTTGGCCTTAGAAAGTGCAAAATTTAATGTCTTAATGGCCTTAATTTTGTTGTCCCTGCTCATTTTGATTAAGTATACATACCAGTGTTATATCCCTAGAAGCGGCTGCAGCGCTCATGTGTAGACTGGGCTGACGGACTGAACTGCTGCAGTCTAGGGCTCGACCAAATGTTCCCACAGACCTATGATAATCATAAAAAACATAGGATAAGCATTTTATCCTTAGATAAGGCCTGAAAATATTGTTGTGTTGCTCTCACCCCCTAAACAATCAGGAGGGTCGGTTCCTTTTTATTGGAAAACTGTTTCAACTTACCCCATAGGTGGGTTAAGTCAGAACAGCTGACATGGTCATGTTCAAGGTGGATTATACGAGAAACCATCAACGAGTCCTAACATTTTATAGGCTCCATTTGTATCCCACATATGTATGCTTAAAGTGTTATACATGTAGTTGTTTTTTCTTTAATAAATTCTGTTAGTGTTTTATAGACAATTTTGTGAAAATTGTTCCAACTAAACCCACTCTCACCTATCCAGAGGCAATTTCTCTGTCAGGCCATTGGTTGCAAACAGCAGTTGTTTACATTATGTCACCAGGACAGAAGTACATGTATGATGATTGAGAGCTTTTATTCTGCATGGTGCACAAATGAATGGGGCTTGGCTAGTGTTTTTGGAGGAGTCCTTTGAGGATTAAAAAGGGCACTTCCATTGGAAAATCAAAAAGTCTATGGGAGAATTGCAAAAGGGCACTAAGGCCAAGACCAGGGGCAACGGCCTCCATGAATTTCTAGCCATGCAAGACCACAGCCCGAAAATCATACATTTGCTGTTTAAACAGTGTCAGAACAATGACCTTCCATTTTATATGATGCTAAGCTAAAAGTAAGGAATAATGGTCTAACACGAACACACTTGTGGGGTACCAAACACAATGGAACAATGGTACCCCATAAAGAAATTGAAAAGGAACAGTACCCCCACAGAGGAATTATAAAGAAAAGGGAAAATAGGACAACAATGCATGTACCCCATAAACCCCTGTGTACACAGATGTATGCTCACACATTCTCCTATTTTAAAATAAATTTATTAGTTTCTCTGATTTTTTACACACAAGGCTATGTCATATTTACCGTAAAGGAGTTAATATAACTAAATAGGAGATGAAGCAAAAATATAACCAACGTTAATTCATGTACAACCCGAGATCAAGCTAATAAATCAAACCAAAATCTACTTGCAAGAACTTCAACTTACTTAACTTATACTAATTTGAGTAAGCCCTTTTCTCGTTTGTTATATAGATAAACTCCCAGGCATCTGAACGAAACTGACTGCTCATGAGGGTGATGGTGCAAACTATCGTCCCGAGGTGATCTTGAAAAGGACTGCCATCTCAAGATCACCAAGGGACGGTAGTTCACACCATCACCCGAATAAAGAGCAGTCAATATTTGTTTTATATACCTCATACATTGATTTTTTGTGTCAAATGATTGATATTTCAGTGAGCTTTCCAAAGTGCACATTGTCCGCATGAACGCGAACACCACTGGTTGCTTTCATAGCATGTTGGCACACTCTCACGCGAATTCCGTATGCGCTGTTAAACAGTACTTTTAGAAAGTACTATCCCTTGACATACAGTACATGTATGACGTAAAAGGTCAAACAATAGTACTTTTTTTCAGTTGCCCATGGAAATGGTTGAACTAATCCATGTCGCGTGATCTGCTTTTAACCAATCAGTGAACGAGAATCAATGTATGAGGTATATAATTTTTACTATCACACAGCCTAGATTTGTCCCAGTACAATCCGCTTTTCGTTCGTGCCGTGTAAGAGCTCATTGTACCAGTTTATTACGGTATAAATCAAAATGCATCCGGTGGTGCTCGCTTTGCGATATTAACAGAGGAAGAACTTTATGAAATGTTTGACAAAAAGACGCTAAACAAACAAAACGAGCACATATAGTGAATGCAGGGGAAAGACAATAAATGAAGTAGAACAGTTGGAAGAAAGGGAATTAAATGACTTTCTACGCCGCTTCTATGCCAAAGTACGCACCAAATCTGGCCAATACTATGCAAATAAATCGATGCAGACGATCTTGCAAAGACATTTCTCTAAAGTCCGGCAAGTTGATATCGAAAGTACCACATTCAAGAGTGCAAATGAAATGTTTGCCAGCATGATGGTCAAGCTGAAGATGGCGCGCACGGTTGAGTGTAGGCTAAGAGTCTTTGCATCGGACGGAAGGTGAAGTGTCGGAACCTGGCCGATGTTGGCGGTCCGGCTGCTCGCGGTCGGTCGGTCTGAAAATTTCACACACAGTAGACCACCCAAGTTTGTAATTTTACTTAGTATATGGGAAAAACAAAAGGATTTTTAAAGAAATGTGCGACTGTGGGATTTTTCTCATGTTTCCTCGTGGAATTTTAAACCAATACATGGTAAGATTTTCTCATTCTAAATCTAGCAATTAAGGATGTCTTTTTTGGAAAAACTACCATAAACATTCGCCAGTTGAGACCCCATGCACTAAGTCTATTAAAGCACGACAAATTGAGCACGACAAAAACCTCTGAATGTGTTTTCAAAGAAAAACTTGCTATTTTCTCATTGCTTAAATCATGTTTCCTAACCAAATTTACACTTTCTGGGGCATTATGTCATGGATAATTAGTGGCTTAGCCGGTAGGGCCTATACTCTGGTTTGACAATTGAAAAAAACTATTGGGAGGGAAATGATGAATGAAAATGTCAAGATTTAAAAAATGGTTCTCTTTTGTCTATTACATGTACATATGTATGTTGTTGTGCCCGATCCACGAATCGCCCAGATTGTACAGTATTTGCTTTTTTTCGAGTTCATTCCTTCCAAATTTCGCGTGAGCGATCATCTTTATGATTATAAGATGGTAAAACTAAATGTGTATTCTATCAAATGTTCCAGATCATTTCCGACGAATCTTTTAGCCCCCGAGTTTTAGGCCAAACCTTTCAAAACATGAACAAGCTGGCTACGGCCAACAAGCAATGTTTTTCAGTCAGAAAAAAATGTGTACATGTACATCTGAGTGTGTACAGCTCAGCTCGAAAGATTATTTTCCCAAACCACCGGGTGAAAAGCTGGCAAATGTGTACAACTGTGGCCTCGGTTATTGTTATAGATTTGTAAAATTTGCAGTGTTCTATACTTGACAAACTTGTTCTCTAAATAGCCATGCATGTCAAAATCAGGTTTGCCGCGAGGTGGTCACTTTCGCATTACGATTTTCCCGGCCCGCGGTCGCATGCCACGATGTTAGGACACAGAGAACTAGACATTGTGCATATCACATTTAATATGCAGACCACATGAGCGTGTGGTATACTATTATACAAAACAGGTACGCGCGCGCACTAGTACATGTGTAATTTCTCTAGACGTTGTTATTGACTGTCTTGCGGCGATCGGTTTTCGGGATGGACGCACATTCAAAACAAAAACAACGTCTAGAACCTAGACTAAACTTACGGTTGCTGGTGAAGTCCTAAGGACTTGACCCCCTCTCACTTCAGCTGGAATTAGGTGCCCAAATCTAGCTGTTTTAACACTCTTGCAGAATAATTATGCAGCACTAGCAAGCCAGTATGCTTGAAAAGCAGAAATATTTGAGCCTGTATTGCTGAGTTATTGTGCTATTGCTAGCAATCGCTGAGCTGAGTGTTGGCACAACCTCACAGATTTTAATTAAGAGGATCACTGCACTTTCCCTCCAAAACACAAACTCAATCTCCATCTCAATAGCCTTTAATCTCTTACACTCATACAAACTTCATCTGTTGCACTACCCTCACAACTGTCACTCTTTTGTGATTGACAACTAATCAATATGGATATTGGAACCCCTTATTACCCTGGAAAAATATTGACAAAGAAACCATTCTGTGCCATGGCTTGGAGTTAGTGACCTTACTGATGAATATTTATGTACAGGTTAAAAGAATGAATATTCACAAATATATATATATACAATCGGAAGGGGCTTGGCTGTGGGGGCGTGGCTTCCTTTGGGAGGGGGCAGGGGAAGAGGTATACAGACAACAAGTGCTTCAACTATTGGGATCGTTTAAATTAACACCATCATTGTGCAATGTCAAAAAACATTTTAATTATCACAAGAACCAGTTTTGTTTTAAATATTTATCTAGTACAAGTAAGGATAATATTAAAAAGAATCCAGGCAACATCGATCGCTGAAGACAGGCTAGCGAAAGCGGCCAGTAAAATTGGTTCGTTGCCCGGGCCACTGCTTGCCGCATGCATCGCGCGCACGGATCGCCTGGCCGCCACGGCTAAGCACCCCATACATCACACACCACACACACAATGCACGCACGGCCGCTATCGATTTGCGATGATGCATGCAGGCAAAGATGGAGCTTGCTAAGGGATTAGACTTGTACAAGTCTCTTTAGCCATTCGTTGCAGTCACCGTGTGGCACCACTGCACATTAAGCATACACTACACACATAAGCGCGGTATGCCATGGCACTTGCTTGGCGAAGAGGGCGCTCTGTTTATGCTCTGTAAAAAGAAAAATTATGGCCCGTTGGTAGGGCCAAAAATGGAAAATAAAATATGGAGCGCAAAACAAAAAAAGTTGGAGAATAAATTCTGGGCACTCGACAAAAAAGTGGAAATCTGCTAAAAATCTGAGATTTTACACCCCTGATACAAATAAAATTTGCACTAATTTACTGTGACACATAGAAATCACTAGGACTGATGTTTAAATGAATGCACTCGGTCCAGTGGTTATTTGAAGCAGTAAACAGCATTGTTCTATACACACATCTAACAAACCTTGCTAGGATTAGAAACTGGTCAATCTGACGGTCTTGTAGTTCATGTGAATCAGGGCTCCAGACTTTGGTCTCCAGCTTGGTTAAATCCCGATCTTTCTGGTCTTCTGAAAGGTGCAAAAATTTATCAATTGAGCTTTTTTTCCCTCGCATTGGGAAGTCTTTTTAAACATTGACATTAAAAGCAGAATGCCAATCTAGGAAAATGCATACACCTGTTTCTTTTGAGTATGCCTTTCTTAAATATGGTTAAACCATTAAATATGGTTAAAGGTACACACCGGCCTACTGTTTACGTAATTTAGTGATACAGCATCCTTGACAATAATTTTTTGATGGTCCTTGTGAAAAAAGATCGTCAAAATGTCCAGTAATCAACCACAAAAGCTTAAAATTACTAAAAACGGTAAATAGGCGAGTTGTACGGTTTACCAGCCGTTCACTATCGAGCGAAACTGTCGGAAACGATTCGCTCTTCACTTGGCAGCTTTGGATATCTCTTATTTTCTGCTTAAGATTTCACTGGACAGCCTGGACGACTGAATGGGGTTTTCCATAGAGGAGCTGACATTCATGGTTTGTCTTCACGAACGTACAATTGTAGTTCCACGGCACTGTGTACCGGTTTTGGGCGGGCAACGTGTGTGTGCCGTGGGGCTAAATGTCACATTGTCCGGTAGACGTGACGGTGGAACTCGCTTTGGTTCCTCAGACTTTGTGTCAAAATGTTATGTTCGATTTTTCAGAGTTATGTTTAACTTTGTTTCATAACCTGAATAAATAGTCTCTTTTGTCAATACTCATAAATATTTTGAAAAAAATCAGAGCTGAATTTGATGCAGTACTGCAGTAATAAACTTCAGGAATAAACTATCACACGGCCATACGGCTGGAAATAAAACTAACTCCAAGGTCACATGATTTATCGGAACCAGAATCTGGTTCCAATAGATCACGTGACCTCAATTATTTTGAAAAAAACAGCCAAATTTAGTGGTTTCTTTTCAGGTTCTCTTCAGTCTGTTTCGGACAGACTTTCAGGAATTATGTATTGGTCTATTTCGACCCCAAAATAGCCCAACAAAGCCGGTTTGTCCCTTTAACTACATGTAAATACCCATTATCTCTATGGAGGAGTGTGGCGTAGCTAGACAGATCGCAAAACGACAAACGGTGTGATTTGACTGCGTTACGATTGCACAGACATGCCAAATCTTGAACATGCTTGAAATTCTGTGATTGCGTTCCCAACTAGCGTTGGGAGTTACCGTTTATTTTTCTAAACGTTTAAACGTCAATTTAACGTTCGTTTAAACGTTTAAACGAATAGTAAACCTAACAAAAAGTTAAACTTATTACTACGCTCGCAATATAAAGTTCTTTGAACTGGTATCATGTGCGTTCGTGCGGCACCACTGACACTTCACTGAATTATCGCATACATGATGGAGGCCACGAAAGACTGAAACCGAAAAACAATCAGTAAAATCACTTCCGTCCGCGAACGCAATTGTATATCGTCGGCTTGAAACCACAAATGTTACTGACCGTTGTGCTCATCACAGCGGTGTGCTGCCTGATTCTTTCAGAATAAAACTGCCACTTTATAAATTTCCGGGCGGCGCAAAACGGCCATTAATCCTTGAAAAAGGGAGGATCGTTTTTTCAGAAGTTGGTTTCGGATATATCCCTTTAGCATTTTTCTAAACGGATAGTTACATTTCGGTCGTTTAAACGTTTACACGGTCCCAACATTATTCCCAACGACACAAATCATGACCAAATCGCCATCGGAATGCATCGCCTGTACACCTTGTGACCCGACTGCACAACATGTGCTGTCGTGATCTGATCACGGACAAAACGTAGAGGTGTACGGCCGGCTTAACAGCCTACTCAGCAATAACTATCAGTTTAAGGATGACACACAAATCTAACCGCCGGTAATGACAGCGGTATCGCTAAAAGTAACAGCCGTATCGCTAAAAGTAACAGCCGTACCACTAAAAATAACGGCGGTACCGCTAAAATTAACAGCGGTACCGCTGTCATTAAAGCCGGGCTGAAAGCTTGAAGCTACTTGGCGAGGAAGAAAGTTATTTCATAAAATGGATGTTACTTGATACATTAGAGAGAGAAATGAAAAACTAGACCGTGTCGTCAACCGGCAACAGGCCAAAATGAAAAACAGGGTGATGATGTCATAATGATATGCATTGACCCCACTACGTAGTAGCGAGGAGACAGTGACTATTTTGCAAAGCAAGTTGCATGCTTTCCGCATAGCATAAACCACCAGTCTTTGTTTTTCTGTAAAGGTTTCCAAAGTTTTTGGTGTATTTTCTCAGTGGTTGTTACACTGAATTCATTTTTGATATCAATAAAATGCCAGCTTCGTGCCTTGTTGGTGGTAACACTTGCAACTCTGTGGAAAATCCGCGGTTCTGTGCGTGCATACAACGTGTACATTCGACGTCCATTAAAAGGTGAAATAGCTCAAAAAATTATGTGCAAGTTTCATTCCCCCTGTTTAGAGACATCATAACCTGGACGTCACTCGTAATGCAATGAAGACGACGTCCAACCTGGGCTAGGCATTACCAAACTTATGTGCACCAACAAATTTTCTATGTGCTTTTTGCGTCAACTAAAGAGTGCCCCATGCATAACACCATTTTATTGATTTGTCACTTTGATATCTATTATTTGAAACAATTGACGACCCTGCTGAAAAGTGCTTTATAACATTGCTACTTGTCGAAAGGTATGGTATACACTGGTACAAAATCTGTAGAGATATGGTTATTTTAGGTCGCTTGAAATTTTGAAACTCTGGCTGACTGATATTTCATGTTATTTTGAAACACCCCATTTCACATTTCGGACCAACCTTCAATTATTTTCGTTGGAGTGTCTGCTTGGTACCGGGGGCCGACGCGTATCTCGCCCTTATCAGCAAGGAGGGTTTTCTGTTGAGGGTCATACACCAGGGAGTAGAAAAACGCATCCTGAAAAAAAACCAAAAAGCTACAGGAGTGAATGGGTATCTGTCGGCGATTGGCTGCTGCTTAAAGCATACTGGGGAATCCGTTCTAATAAATTCGTCAGAATGCATCCGTTGTTAATTTGAAAAGCTGCGGAGTAAATAAGATCGTCGCCGGGAATTTTGGTAGGAATGGGACAGTCGTAAGGAACAGAGCCCAATCGATTTCTGGTAAGTATAGCAATTGTTTGTTTTCGGCATAATATGACCAAATTGATTAAATTACATCAAAATGCCTCGGGTGTGTGTTTGCTAGACGCAACAGCCATGTTACTTCGCAGATTTGCGTGGATTTCCTCAGGGTATTGTAACGTCGCTTCGCAGAGTGGAAATTCCCTGAGATCTCAGGATGCCATAAGTGAGGCCAACCTGGGAAATCTGGACCTATAGCCAAGCCCCATTTATTTTTATATGAACCTAAGCCTTTGAGTATAACCCTCTTGCTGCCCAGCATGATAAAAGGTATCAATCATTCTACTTCTGGCCCAGTAACACAATGTAAACAACTATTTACAACCAATGGCCTGAGAGAGAAATAGCCAAATGGTACAGTACTTCCGGAGTCTCACCTTTTGAGTCCCCGTGTAATTTTATTTGCAGTGCATGTCGGGAAGAATGCACCTGCTGACTTACCTCTTTAGAGAGATAGGACAAGAGACTCTCGGTCTCGTTTAGCAACGTGACAGTGCATTTGCCACGGATGTGCGTCGCTGGTAATGTCTCTAGCTGTCGCGACAGGAAGAGCTCACGGTGCTTGAGTTGGTGGCGCTGTTTTTCGGTCAGTTCCTCCAGGGTTTCTTCTTGTTCATCTTCAAGGGCCACTGGGGAAACATTGAGAAATATCAATTCATGGCGGCAATGGTGCATTGTAACACTTCATAGAAAGCACACTGAATAGTAATGAACATATAAATATAGCCACAAAGGTTGAGGCAAAACAGTTTTTTTTTCTCGCACATCACGAATGTGTATATTTCATTCAAGCAGTGCAGTCATACAGATAAGTACAGGCATGTCACTTGAGCGCTCTCTATTGACTGATACAGTCAACGATTTAGTTAACAGAGGGAGCCGTGACACTTCTTTGTACGTTGCACTGTGTGACATGCAATGTAGGGGAGCATGAGTTTAGTTGAAACGATTTTCAAAAAATCGTTTCATAAATCAGGGATGAGATTGTCAATCAAAGAAAAAGTCTAAAGAATGCATACATGTACATGTATCCTTCTATACTAATAATGTCATTCTCCCAGATTCAAAAGTCTGATTTTAGACAAATTTTGTACATGTATACCAGCTTGTAGATGTGTGCACTTTCAAATAATTGACTATTCGAAAAAGATTAATTTTTTTAATCGAATATTCGATAATTACCCTTTGGGGTACAGGGGGGTCATTAGCTGTTTTTCCCCAAGAATCCTGCATTAAGCAGGAAAATATATATATTTTTTCTTTTTGGAAATGTGACTTGTGAGTCACCATATTCGAGTCCAACTCATCATGGTCGAGTCCGAGTCTGAGTCATTTTCCAATGTGACTAGAGTCGAGTCCGAGTCACGGAAATTGTGACTCGAGTCGGACTCAAGTCCGAGTCCTGGACTCGAGTACTACAGCACTGTCATTAGCAAATCTGCACAAAACAAGAGCACAAAAACAGTTTATGCATCAAGCGGTTAAGATGGCTTTTTGATCACTTAACCTCAATATCAATAATTTTCCTTTCAAACCATGTTGTATTTACAGTGATCTTAAAATAAAAGACATAATTAAAGATAGTATACATGATTGGTAAACTGTTACAAATAGTTTTATCCTCCTGTGTGATTAAAGATATGCATGATTAAAATCAACCTGAGCAAAAACCAGCTCCGTACTTTGTCTAACTTTTGAGAAAACAGTCAAAAAAGGGTTTGCAGTCATTTCGCCCCAAAACCACTTCGCCCTGAACCATTTCGCCCTGTGCACGAAGTGGTTTTGGGGCGAAGTGGTTTTGGGCGATGTAGTGTTTGGACGAAGTGATTTGGGGCGAAATGGTACTTGGGCGAAATGGTTTTGGGGCGAATTGAATTTTCGTCTCATGAGACAAAAACTAATTGTTTTACTCATTTAAAGAACGCTGAATGCCGCAATAGGGCGACATTTCGGCAAGACTCTCGCCGGGGACCACCGAAATTTCGGCAAGAGTCACTCAAAATGACACCTTATTTTTTTACCCAAAGCTTCCGGAGATGGTTCCAGACCTAAGAGAATCGGTTCCAGACCCAATAAAAATGGTTCTCGATTTAAAAAAAATGGTTTTTGACCTAAAAAAATTAATTTTAAACTCAAAAATATTAGGGCGACACCAAAATGTCGCCCTATTGAGCAGGTCGCCCTAATATACCTTTTTTACACACGATTTGTCGCCCTAACCTACAGTTCATAGTTTTTTCTCAAAGACTATAGCACTTCAGACAAAACCATTTCAGGGGAAGTTTTCTATGGTCATCATGTTTATATTGTGTAAGTTAGGCGTAAATCTGTGAACATTTCTGATTTTCGAGATTACCAATGATGTATACTGCCTTTAAATTAAATTTTCCCAAATCTTTTGTGTGAGTTTTCTATACAGTAAACTCTCATTATAGCGCTCTTCAAGGGACCGAAATAATTTGAGCTTTATATCCAGAAAGCGCTATAACCAGTGCATACACAATGGAGGAAATAATAGCTGGGACTTAGAAAAAGGAGCTTTATATCAAGAGGAGCTTTATATCGGGGGGGTGTTATAACGAGTGTTTACTGTAGTAAATGATACAATAAGACATATCTGATGAGTGATAACATAAACTCATCAGATATTACCTATTATACCAATTTATTTTTTGCAAAAAAGTAATTTTTCGCAAAAATCTATTACAAGTCTTATTTTTTGTGAACAGTATACACTATGTTGTAATTTCTTAGATGAAGTCGCTTACAAGCATGTTTATCTGCCAGCTGGATCAGAGAACTGGGAATGTCTCTCCGCCTGTAGAAACAGACCACCTTTGCTTCTACATTACCACTTGCAGTCTACAGGGGAAAAAAAGTTACAGAAATGCAAAATGGTTTTAAAAACAGTACAACAAATTACTCATGACACCACCAATGTACATGCGAATAACTTGTGCAATAGTTCACATTGGATGCACATGGATGCGCAACTTTTGAATTTGCAGTAATGTACTACATGTATGTACTACATGTACATGTATGTACTACATGTATGTACAACATGTATGTACAACATGTATGTACAACATGTATGCATCTTTTTTCAATTGCATTTTGTGATATATTTTTGTTTTGCGTTAAGGGAGATGGCATGCTTGTACCCGTAATAATGCATTCATAAATACCTGTGACAGATGCATGCTGGAGAGTTCGCATTTAAACGATACTGTACATGTATCAAGCATGGCATTCGTAAACTCTGATATCTACTTCTAACTCAGATGTGTCACATACGTACATGTACGTAACGTGGCCAATTTAAGGGTGAAAACTATTGCATATGTTGGGCACGTGTGGGCCAGGAATTAATGTAAACATGATGCCTGCTAATCCAATTGCACCCTACATGTACATATCGCACACCACATCTCAATGTCAAAATACAATTTTTTTGTTGAAGTTACCGGTACTTAGTCTGAACAGAAAGTGGCATGTCAATTGTGGCTACTTTCCACTGTACTGAGAAACAAAGTTTACCTTGTTGAGTTCTTCAATGCGCCTGATGAGGTAGGGTTGGGAGGATGATGTCTCAAAATAGACATAGTCTGAAAGGAAAAGCACATGTTAAGGATGTGAGCTGCAGTATGGCATGAGTTCGGTAGATTTTGTGGCTTCTAAAGATTGTTTTATAAAGGGTAGTCTGGTCCGAGAACCAGTCAATGTACAACGAAGCATGTGCAATAAGGTCATTTTCAAGTTGCGGTGTATTCTACAGTTACTTCAAAAAATACCCATTCAACAGATGCAACTAGTTTTTTTTTTTGGGTATAGGTTTGTGTACTTTTAGAAGGCTAAAAGTGTTTTTTTTAACGTTTATATTGGGACGTTATCATTTTCTAGTAACACTTTTAGCCCCTTTTAACCAATTTAACCCCATTCGCTATCTTACATTTTGCTGCACGCGGCAAGATGGCCGCCGTACCCCAAACTACAGTTCACCAATACAGTCAAAATTAAACATTGAAAAACTTATCATGGAATTACCTGGAATCTTCAGAATGTTGTACCGTGGTCCGTTTTACCCGATGATTCTTCTAAACAGAAAAAAACTAGTCCAACGTAATTTTTCTTGACATTTTTGAGCACACTTGGAACAACAGCGACATTTACAGACGACCAAATCATGGTCCAGATCATTGTACTGCTAGTGACGTCATACCGTACAATGAGATGACCACAAGAGGGGGTTGGGGGGAGGGGCTGTTGGGGGGGGGGGACTATCTGGGCCCTGACTGATCATCTCTACACACGTGGTAAATGTCGCTCTTCTCCCGAGTGTGCTCGAAAATGAAAAATTACGTTGGACTAGTTTTTTTCTGTTTAGAAGAATCATCGGGTAAAACGGACCACGGTACAACATTCTGAAGATTCCAGGTAATTCCATAATAAGTTTTTCAATGTTTAATTTTGACTGTATTGGTGAACTATAGTTTGGGGTACGGTGGCCATCTTGCCGCGCGCAGCAAAATGTAAGATAGCGAATGGGGTTAAATTGGTAAGGGGCTAAAAGTGTTACTAGAAAATGATAACGTCCCAATATAAACGTTTAAAAAAAACACTTTTAGCCTTCGAAAATTAAGGTTTGTGTACATAATGGAGTCAGGTCAACTCGCCCCCTGGCCAAGTCACCTCATATCTACTCGCCCCTTTTTATATCGCCCCTTGCTACCTGACCGACTTGCCCCTTAGTCGCCACCTTACCAAGTCGTTCCTCACTTAATCACCCCCTGACCGACTCCTTGGTATAAATACTGTACACATTCGCCACTAAATCTTCCTAATACATGTATGACATGATAATGCCACAGAAAGTGTAAATTTTGTTAGGAAACATGATTTTAGCAATTCTTTGAAAATGTTGGTAGGAAGAGCATCATAAAGAACAAAACTCAATCTAACTTCGGGAAAAGTATACACCTTTTACATGTATATCTTTTCAGCATATTAATATTACCTATTTGATTACAATTTCAAAGCTTTGCTGGGAATTCCTGAACTTTTCCTATCTATCAGGGCATTGTAATGCGATTAGCAGGGTGGAAATTAGTGTTGAAAGAGCCTGGAGATCTTGAAATCTGATCATTCAGATCTGAAAAACCAAATATCCCATCCTCCGATTTCACAATTTTGCGTAAGTACATATGTGTACATGTACCAATGCATCAAATTAACAATAAAAATGGCACCATGCACCCACTGTGCTGACGCATGGCGATTCTACCCGCAAAAGAAGTATTGTCCCTGACTTTTGTCTTCAATGCCGGTTTGGTAAACAAAATGCTTTGTTAGATGATAGCACTGCTGCATCTTGCGCTTTTAAAAGATTAGGTAAACTACATGTACATGTAGCTTAAATAATTGCTTTTCTTTTTGCTTGGGTCCATTTAACTTGGAACCGTAAACTGCCTTTGTCCGCTTTTTCATAATTTCTAATGGCTTTCCAATTGAAAATAGAGGATCGGGAAACTGTAGTACATGTAGTTGATGATGGCTTCAGACATTGTGCAAAAAACATTTAACAATTTGAAAAAAATACCACAACATTAAACGTTCGCCAGTTGAGCTCCATGCACTACATGTAAGTCTATGGAGCATGACATAAAACAAAAAATTCTCAATGCTAAAAGTAAATCATGTTTCCTAACCAAATTTACACTTTGTAGGGCATTACTAAAGCCGTGTTTACACAGACCGATTTTTTTTAAGTCGGCCGTTTTATTTGGTCGGCCGAATTTGGTTGCCGATTTCGAGAAAAACATGCAGTGTTTACACTGCCCGATTATCGCCCATGTGCCTACATACGGCGCTCTGTGAGGGCCACCCCACTTGTTTAGATACTGACACCGAGTGGAATAAGTCGACTTGGCGAGATATTATTGCCAAGTTGACTTCCCGAAATCAATAGTAGTCGTTGACTGAATTTTATAAGTCGATTTACTGGCGATATATTTTGGTTGTCAAGTCGCCTTTCCAAATCTACTAAGTCGACTTGGTAAGATAAGTATGTAAGTCAATTCGTGTTGGCAACAAATTATTCTACCAAGTCGACGTAATTATTGAATTCAGGAGGTTGACTTTGCGACATAAATTATCTCGCCAAGTCGACGTAAGTCGACTTGGCAAGATAAATTATCTCGGTACCTGTACAAGTACGATGGCACTCACAGAGCGCCGTAATTATCGGGCAACTCGACCAGGTTAAATTGTCAATTGCACGAGCTTTGCGTAAGTTTATCGGCTGACGTAATCGGTATCACATTTTAGCCGTGGTTACACAGCTCGATTTGCTGTTTACACAGCCCGACACCGATTTTATTGGCCGGCTGGAGTCTGACCGGCCCCTGGTTTTGTCGGTCGATCTGCCAAAATGAAGTGTTTACACAGACCGATCACGCCAATTTTGTCGGCCAACAAGCCAGTCGGCCGACAAAATCGGTCTGTGTAACCACGGCTTAAGGCACAGGCTCGTCAGCAATGTGCGCGCGCCAAATTCGTTTTTAGGCAATATGCAGCTCCATAGCAAAGGCATAGAGCTGCGTATTTCGTGGCACGAATTTGGCGTGCGCATTGCTGACGAGCTTGTGCCTTTAATGTCTAACTTTTAAAAAATTCTACCTCCAGGTTACCTTCCGACCTCCGGCTACATGTACCGCCGGGTTTCAACCACACCCATGATATGATGAAGTTAAGGCTAAGGTAGCGACTTGGAAATCTGTGATGCTGATATACCCAACTACGCCAACAGTCCCAACTTATTGTTGAGACTTTCTAACAATAAGTTGGGAACTGTCCAAATAGTTGGGCCAGCTCCAACTTACCGGTACATGTATTGTTAGAAAGTCTCAACAATAAGTTGGGACTGTTGGCGTAGTTGGGACGTAACAACGCCATAAGCCGCGCAGTCGTGACACTATTATTGGTCAAAATCGTAACCTAAGTTTGCAAGCTTGATAGACCGCTGCGTGAAATTGCACTGTAAATCATGCCGCCTTTGTTTCTATTTTTTAATCTGTCAGGCTGATTTCTTTTTGGTGCAGGTCCATTGGGGCTGGTTTTCTTTATATTTGTGCTAAATATCATGCAAATCCACATGTGCAGTGGTGAGATTTTTCCGCCCCAAAATATCACCAAAATTGGCAGTTGTAGTGGGCACCCTCAACTACCTAGTCTTGATTCAAGACACCAATACGGGCACGGCCATAAGCATAACAAAGCCTGTGCCTATAGCGCCCTCATGTTCTGCTTGGCACCGCTGTTTAATGTCAGTTGATGGCGCCCCGTTTATAGTCTGCTCTTTAAATAACAGAAAAAAATAACATGTTTCGTGCCAAAGAGGGCGCTTTGCATCACATCACAATTTTTGAAGTTGTCGTCTATTCATTTTTATTGACGATTCCGCACGTATTAAATTTGACGTATTTTAACAAGCATAATAAAACAGCAAACGCTTGATACATTTTTGCAACAAAAGTATTTTTGAAATCTGTTGCACACACACTTGTAGACTGGTTCCCGTCCACATATTCCACACAGGAGAATATAAGGACAGGTAAAGGGCGCTTCATCTTGATCTGTAATTGGTCGTCTTAGCGCATGCGCATTGTGTTTTTTATATTTAAAAATTGGCCAAGCCGTTTACTTTACGCAATGTACTTTTTTTACATAATTGGATATGTTCGACACGCACGGCCAAGTTACAAATGTCACTGCAAAATCTGCGCACTTACTAAAACAATAAAAATAATAATAACCACGTGACGGGCAGAATTCTGCCTGTCATGGCTGCCCTTTACCGATCCCTATATTTTCGCAATAAGCGAACCAATCTATAGGGATCGGGAACCAATCTAACACACTTGCAGCTTGTCTGTTGTGTTAAAGGCACAGGCTCGTCAGCAATGCGCGCCCGCCAAATTCGTGCTCGAAACACGCAGCTCCATGCCTTTGCTATGGAGCTGCGTATTGCGTGGCACACATTTGCACACATTTGGCGGGCGCGCATTGCTGACGAGCCTGTGCCTTTAAAGTGGTTTCAATTCAAAATTAAAATTTTGAATTTTGTTCCCAAGTCGCTAGCTAAGAATTGAATAAGCTATTAATTGATCACGTTCACGGACGGCATCTTCGTAGGAAAATTTTTTAGGCCCTATTGCATATTAAACGCCATAAAGTACGCGCATGCACACGCTGGAACATGTTCCAAATACGCACGCGTGTTGCTCGAAATTTTTTTCGAAATACCGCGCAACCGATGCGCGTCACAAAAAAATACGCTCAAAATCATGATATGCACGTCACTGACGTGGCAATTTGTAGGAAGTGACGTTAGTTGAACGTGATGAATTCCAATAATATAAATTTACCAAAATCCGTGTTCAATCTGAACGAAAAAAATACCAGAGGGCGAATAGGTAAGGGGTGAGTTGGCCAGGGGGCAAGTTGACCTACAACCATACACCGTGACCTGTACACTGAACACACATGACACAAAGGCAAAGCAAAGGTGACTGACTCAAAACGAACAGGAATCCTTCCTCCTGGCCTTCGCATTAACGTTAGAAATTACCTCCAACCCGATACATGTTGGCCGTCATTGTACTCGTACCGTCAGACACACCGCTCGCTGGACCTATACGACAAAAGTTAGCATTTCAGTGGGTGTACAATGGGAGAAACATGAGAAAAGACAAGGGAAAATCAGCGATGTTTAAAACATGTTAAAGAAGCGCGTACGCTTTCTCCCATCCTCGCTGCGCCGCCTCGCATTATAAACGCGCCTGCACCGCGGTGCCGGCGCGCGCGTTAGACTGGTACCCGCTTCACATATAGACCTAGACTAGTTCCCGCTCCACATATTCCACATACAACGACTGAATATGAGGACCGACAATTATACTGTCATCCATTTATTTTTAGGAGAGCATAACCGTTAATTTTCAAAGCGCGCTACGCTATACGACACGAGTGTATAACAATAAACCTTATCGACGTTCTCAAAGCATCATGGGATTGGATGACAAGTGAAGCTGGCAATTTTCACACAAACCTATGGGGCTCTGGCCGGGACATAACAATGTTCATCGATTTTATTCTCGTTTCTGTGAAGCGATTGACACGTGATCTTCCCACACGTTCTTCATCAAGAAAAAATGCGGGGAGTCAGGTTGGCGTAGCGGCTCTTTCCTCGCCTTCCACCAATGTGGCCCTGGTTCGATTCCCGTCCAGGTTCGAATCCCGTCCGGGTCAGTATGTGGATTGGGTTCTCAGTCCCTGCCTGATTCCGTGGGTTTTCCCCATACACGGTGGTGTGTGGGGCTTTCCTTCCACATCTAAAACTGAGAATTTCTTCCTGTTCCATAGTACTTCGTGGCCATGCTGAAGAACCTCCTAAGGTGGCTACAGGGCAACGACTTAAGCAACCAGATCCCTTTAGGGGATCATACGAAAGAAGAAGAAAAAATGCAATTTTTGACAAACATCATTTTTATTCTAATTGTAGTAAAATGAAATAAAATGCGAAAATTTAAAATAATGCACAGCACCAGTTTGTACTTTACAACCCTGGCTCAACCAATCGTGATAGCCCTTCTATAATGGTACAAACTGGCGCCGTTCAAAAAGTAGAGTTTTCTTGGTTTATTTCATCTTAAGCTCAATTTTAAAAAAAATTATATTTGTCAACAATTGCATCTTTCCTTGATCAAAAGCGTGTGAGAAGATCACATGTTAATCGTTTCACAGAAATAAGAATTAAATCGATGAACGTTGTCATGTCCCCAGAGCCCCATAGGTTTGTGTGAAAATTCCCTGCTTCATCTGTCATTCAATCCCATGATGCCTTGAGAACGTCGACAAGGTTTATTTGAAAGGGGTTATTCCACATTTGACCAATAAAAATGTTATATATTAACCTTAAAATATTACACATGCTCATTTTAATTATACATGTAGCATCAAAAAGTAAATTCAAACCTTGTCTGCATGTTGCAATCCCGTAACCATTCATTATCGCGTTACGGTTAGCGTAACTATAGCCACTGCGTAGTTTTAAATCCGTGGCATCACCATAAATAGGGCCTACCTAGTCTGGTTCCCGTCTTTCGCCTCATGAGACGAAAACTAATTGTTTTACTCATTTCTCAAAGACTATAGCACTTTATAGACAAAACCATTTTAGGGGAGTTTTGAACGGTCATCATGTTTATATTGTGTAAGTTAGGCGTAAATCTGTGAACATTTCTGATTTCGAGATTACCAATGATGTATACTGCCTTTAAGACCATTCAAACCCACTAGTTTTAATCCCTAATTAAAGGTAACACCAGCCTACTGTTTAAAAAAACCGTCAAAAGACGAGTTATACGCTTTACCAGCCGTTGCAACTACGCGCGAGCCCCACGACTTTGTCACAAACGATTCGCTCTTCTCCTACTCAGGATATGAAACTTTCATGCGACTGGACATGCGACTGGACACAAAACTAACTCACAAGACCATGTGACGTTTAGGAACCAGAATCTGGTTCCGAAAAGTCACGTGACCTCTGATTTTTGAAAATTGCTCAAAAACGGCCAAATTCTGTGGTTTCTTTTCAGGATATGTGTTCAGTTTATTTCGGAAGGACATTCAGAATCTGGTATGGGTCAATTTCGAGCCCAGCCCAACGAACGCCGACAAAATGTTTGTTTTTATGTGCATGGCACGGGTATTGTTTAGCACGTCACCAGCCCTTTTGTTCGGCGATACGTCATATTATAGGTCATAACGTTCGCTTACGTACCGTTCCATGCTAGATACCTAATCAGCTAATAGGGCGTTATAATGCCGTAATATTAGGGCGTAATAACGTACGTGATAATAATAAGTACGTACGTATTATTATCACGTACGTACGTAATAAATTATCACGTACGTACGTAATAAATTATCGGATGTCAGTCAAGTCGACCGAATACAAACTCGACTCGGACCAACTCGACCGGGAAAAAAATATATTGTCAACCAACTCGACCGCGTACCAACTCGACCGCAAACCAACTCGACCATACAAATGCAAAACAGGAGAAGCCGTGTCGCGTCGCTGGATTCGGCCGGTGAATTTCGGCTCGCGCTCGTACACTTAACATGACACGCGGCCGGCCGCGGGTTTGTCGGCATGTCTTTGCCGGCGCCCGGGTTGCTGTCGGCGGTGACGGTCGAGTTGGTTTGGTACGCGATCGAGTTGGTTTGCGGTCGAGTTGGTACGAGTCGAGTTGGTAAACGGTCGAGTTGACCTGACTCTAAATTATCACGTACGTACGTATTAAATAATTACTTACGTACGCGTACTATTGTCAAGTACGTACTATTATCACGTACGTACGTACGTATTAAAAAAAAAAAAAGAAGGAAAATACTTAAATGTCCCCTCTGGGTCTTCGTAATTTGTACATTTAACATTTTATAACAGTTTGAATACTGTAAAAAAAAAAAAATAAAAAACAACTACGGAACTGTCGAAGTGCCATCCCACTTGTTGAGATCCTCACAATTTATCGCAGGATGACAACATATTCAGTGCAAAATATCGTTATCTACTGATAATTATTTCAGGAAGACGACATCCAGAGTGTAGGATGATGACATTCCGAGATAATTTATCACGAGATGATGACATAAAGAACATAAGATAACGGCATCCCGAGAAATTTTTTCACGAAATATCGAAATTTCTGTCATTCTGCATTTTGGATGTTGTCATGCCGTGATAAATTATTACGGGATGTCGTCATCCTACATTACGGATATCGTCATTCCGTGATAAATTACCTGGGGGTGTCGTCATCCTACACTCTGGATGTCATCCTCCCGAGATAATTGTCACTGGGTGGTGATATTTTTCACTGAATGTTGTCATCCTGCGATAATCACGGGATTCTAACAAGTTGAGAGTTCCGTAAAAAAAAACACGGCTACTTTGTCTGTAAAATTACACGAATGAGATATTACGGGTTTCCTGTCAAGGTACGGTGCAGGGAGAGGGTTTTTGCAGGAACGTAAATTAACAGCATTTGAAACCATCAAATAACGGTTTTGTCCCGTAATATAACATGATAGTACTGGCCGTCCAAACTGCCAGGAAATTCCCGTAAAAATACACGTTTATTTTTGAGTGTGAGGATTTATAGATTTAGTCCGCGGGGTTGGGCCGGCTGTTTAATGGCGAAAAAAGTGCACAGCTGTAATGTTTATTTTCAGTTGTAGTACACATTGGGGCATATGAAAAGGGTATTCTTAAGTCGCCCATGGGGGGCATTTGGCCTACAGGACAAAATAATAGTTGTTTTAAGCAAGTTTTACTAAAATGCCTTAAAAAACACGTATCTGAGCCACTGTGACCTCAACAAATGTCCCACAGTGGGGTCCTTTCATGTTTATCATCATAATATGATTATAAAACATTAGAAAAATCAATTTAACCCCACCCTTCAAGGATTAGTGGGTTTTTAGATCAAGTTTCTTCAAGACAAGTTTTAAATTATTGTAACTTAGTCCGACCCCAAGACACTTATGACTTCTTAAAGAATATTTTTACCACTGACCTGTCTTGCATAGATATAGAAATCTGCCCAAGGCCATGAGCTTTAATTTGAGTGGTGATTGAGCTCAATAGTGCAAAACATGTGGTTGCTACGTCGATTTAGGCTAACCCTACCCCTAACACCCCAAATGCCCAAAATCTGGGTATGCGTAAAAAACAATTGAAGATAACTCGACAACCAGTTGCCGTAGACTCCTAAACTTGATATCTGTGCCTCATTGTTTGGTATAGGCTTTCCAATGAGACTAAAATCGGCGTGTTTTGGTTCCAATTTTAGCTACCAGGGGTCAATTTTGCCTATAATCATCAGATTTATCTGATATTGCTTTGGAATCTTCAAGATCCATACCTGTTGGCAACAGAGAATGCACCCTGAGCAGGCGCGGATCCAGAGGGGGGGGGGGGGGGGGGGGGGGGGGGGGGGGGGGGGGTCAAAACCCCTCCCTGCTCTGACACAAAAAAATATAATGTAATGCATTTTGTAGTCTTGATTCAAGACACCAATACGGGCACGGCCATAAGCATAACAAAGCCTGTGCCTATAGCGCCCTCATGTTCTGCTTGGCACCGCTGTTTAATGTCAGTTGATGGCGCCCCGTTTATAGTCTGCTCTTTAAATAACAGAAAAAAATAACATGTTTCGTGCCAAAGAAGGCGCTTTGCATCACATCACAATTTTTGAAGTTGTCGTCTATTCATTTGTATTGACGATTCCGCACGTATTAAATTTGACGTATTTTAACAAGCATAATAAAACAGCAAACGCTTGATACAT
Organism: Henricia sp. BOLD:AAB3569; assembly: GCA_037783545.1. Taxonomy (NCBI): domain Eukaryota; kingdom Metazoa; phylum Echinodermata; class Asteroidea; order Spinulosida; family Echinasteridae; genus Henricia; species Henricia sp. BOLD:AAB3569. The sequence continues at coordinate 153,909 of JBBELK010000430.1, read as the reverse complement.
TTTTGCAACAAAAGTATTTTTGAAATCTGTTGCACACACACTTGTAGACTGGTTCCCGTCCACATATTCCACACAGGAGAATATAAGGACAGGTAAAGGGCGCTTCATCTTGATCTGTAATTGGTCGTCTTAGCGCATGCGCATTGTGTTTTTTATATTTAAAAATTGGCCAAGCCGTTTGCTTTACGCAATGTACTTTATTTACATAATTGGATATGTTCGACACGCACGGCCAAGTTACAAATGTCACTGCAAAATCTGCGCACTTACTAAAACAATAAAAATAATAATAACCACGTGACGGGCAGAATTCTGCCTGTCATGGCTGCCCTTTACCGATCCCTATATTTTCGCAATAAGCGAACCAATCTATAGGGATCGGGAACCAATCTAACACACTTGCAGCTTGTCTCTGTTGTGTTAAAGGCACAGGCTCGTCAGCAATGCGCGCCCGCCAAATTCGTGCTCGAAACACGCAGCTCCATGCCTTTGCTATGGAGCTGCGTATTGCGTGGCACACATTTGCACACATTTGGCGGGCGTGCATTGCTGACGAGCCTGTGCCTTTAAAGTGGTTTCAATTCAAAATTAAAATTTTGAATTTTGTTCCAAAGTCGCTAGCTAAGAATTGAATAAGCTATTAATTGATCACGTTCACGGACGGCATCTTCGTAGGAAATTTTTGTAGGCCCTATTGCATATTAAACGCCATAAAGTACGCGCATGCACACGCTGGAACATGTTCCAAATACGCACGCGTGTTGCTCGAAAATTTTTTCGAAATACCGCGCAACCGATGCGCGTCACAAAAAAATACGCTCAAAATCATGATGCACGTCACTGACGTGGCAATTTGTAGGAAGTGACGTTAGTTGAACGTGATGAATTCCAATAATATAAATTTACCAAAATCCGTGTTCAATCTGAACGAAAAAAATACCAGAGGGCGAATAGGTAAGGGGTGAGTTGGCCAGGGGGTGAGTTGGCCAGGGGGCAAGTTGACCTACAACCATACACCGTGACCTGTACACTGAACACACATGACACAAAGGCAAAGCAAAGGGTGACTGACTCAAAACGAACAGGAATCCTTCCTCCTGGCCTTCGCATTAACGTTAGAAATTACCTCCAACCCGATACATGTTGGCCGTCATTGTACTCGTACCGTCAGACACACCGCTCGCTGGACCTATACGACAAAAGTTAGCATTTCAGTGGGTGTACAATGGGAGAAACATGAGAAAAGACAAGGGAAAATCAGCGATGTTTAAAACATGTTAAAGAAGCGCGTACGCTTTCTCCCATCCTCGCTGCGCCGCCTCGCATTATAAACGCGCCTGCACCGCGGTGCCGGCGCGCGCGTTAGACTGGTACCCGCTTCACATATAGACCTAGACTAGTTCCCGCTCCACATATTCCACATACAACGACTGGATATGAGGACCGGCAATTATACTGTCATCCATTTATTTTTAGGAGAGCATAACCGTTAATTTTCAAAGCGCGCTGCGCGCTACGCTATACGACACGAGTGTATAACAATAAACCTTATCGACGTTCTCAAAGCATCATGGGATTGGATGACAAGTGAAGCTGGCAATTTTCACACAAACCTATGGGGCTCTGGCCGGGACATAACAATGTTCATCGATTTTATTCTCGTTTCTGTGAAGCGATTGACACGTGATCTTCCCACACGTTCTTCATCAAGAAAAAATGCAATTTTTGACAAACATCATTTTTATTCTAATTGTAGTAAAATGAAATAAAATGCGAAAATTTAAAATAATGCACAGCACCAGTTTGTACTTTACAAAAGAATGCACCTGATTGGCTCAACCCTGGCTCAACCAATCGTGATAGCCCTTCTATAATGGTACAAACTGGCGCCGTTCAAAAAGTAGAGTTTTCTTGGTTTATTTCATCTTAAGCTCAATTTTAAAAAAAATTATATTTGTCAACAATTGCATCTTTCCTTGATCAAAAGCGTGTGAGAAGATCACATGTTAATCGTTTCACAGAAATAAGAATGAAATCGATGAACGTTGTCATGTCCCCAGAGCCCCATAGGTTTGTGTGAAAATTCCCTGCTTCATCTGTCATTCAATCCCGATCCCATGATGCCTTGAGAACGTCGACAAGGTTTATTTGAAAGGGGTTATTCCACATTTGACCAATAAAAATGTTATATATTAACCTTAAAATATTACACATGCTCATTTTAATTATACATGTAGCATAAAAAAGTAAATTCAAACCTTGTCTGCATGTTGCAATCCCGTAACTATTACCATTCATTATCGCGTTACGGTTAGCGTAACTATAGCCACTGCGTAGTTTTAAATCCGTGGCATCACCATAAATAGGGCCTACCTAGTCTGGTTCCCGTCTTTCGCCTCATGAGACGAAAACTAATTGTTTTACTCATTTCTCAAAGACTATAGCACTTTATAGACAAAACCATTTTAGGGGGAGTTTTGAACGGTCATCATGCTTATATTGTGTAAGTTAGGCGTAAATCTGTGAACATTTCTGATTTCGAGATTACCAATGATGTATACTGCCTTTAAGACCATTCAAACCCACTAGTTTTAATCCCTAATTAAAGGTAACACCAGCCTACTGTTTACATGATTTAGAGATGTGGCAGCATTGAAAATACTTTTTTGATGGTCGTTGTGAAAAAATATCATCAAAATATCCCATAATTTACTAAAGAAGTGCAAAATAATAATTAAAAAACCGTCAAAAGACGAGTTATACGCTTTACCAGCCGTTGCAACTACGCGCGAGCCTCACGACTTTGTCACAAACGATTCGCTCTTCTCCTACTCAGGATATCTCCAATTTTCTGCTCTCGATTTCACTGTACAGCCCGGACGACCGAAAAGGAATTTCTGTTTTCTTTTGCCGGGAGTTGGCATCATGTTTTGTCTTCACAAAGGTACACCGGAGCAACACACACACAGCGGTGAACTCAGGCTATTTGCCGTGGTGCGCGGGGCAAATATCATACACTCCACGGTAGCCTGCCGTAGCACGCGCTCGCTCCCGTTTTCCGGACTCTCGAAACAAACATTTATGTTCGAATTTTCATACATATGTTCAACTTTGTTTCATACCTGTATAAATAGTCTCTCTTTTGTCAATATCTTATAAATATTGGGGGTAAATCAGGGTTGATAAAGTGCAAAATTAACAAAAACGGTAAAAGACGGGTTATACGCTTTACCAGCCGTTGCAACTACGCGCGAGCTTCACGACTTTGTCACAAACGATTCGCTCTTTTCCTACTCGGGATATCTCCAATTTTCTGATCACGATTTCACTGGACAGCCCGGACGACCGATTATGAATTTCCGTTTTCTCTGGAGAAGTTAGCATCATGTTTTTTTCTTCACGAACGTACATGTACACCAACCAACACGCCGTGTGTGCACTCGGGATATTTGCCGTGCTGCGCGGTGCGATCCACCGTAGTTTGCCATACACGCGCTCGCCGAGTCCCATTCTCCGGACTCTCTAAACAAACATTTCTGTTCGAATTTTCAGGCTGAACGATGCGTTTGCATCATACTCTCAAGTTAGAAAGCCACCGCTAAGTTATCGGCAGTTTAGAAGAGTCATTCGGTTCGCCAAGACTCGGGAAGACGGGACAGAGAAGGATGAGACGGTAAAACAGGATCGCGGAGAAGAGGATGCCCCATTGTATCAAGAACACCACCCTTATCATTCAATTACACCAACAACTGCCAGTGAGGGCATCTTGGAAGCATCTCAATCCGCTTCAAGACATGGATCCCCTGATAAGCTGGCAGATATAAGCACCTCTAGCTGCTCCACTTTGCCTAGTTTACCGGGGGATAGGACTTCGGACGAAGACATGGTCATTATCCGTTTTCTTCTTTCTTATTATACGATTATAATTTTGGATCACGTTGCCAATCAAACACTTTTTTTGATTGTAAATTGTGTAACAGGACGGGGGATATTGAATATATAATTATATGCAGTTGGGATTCACATCTGTCCTGTTTTAAGTTCATCATCTTCTGTTCTTTGTTCGTTGATATGCTTTAACTAGCACCTAAATAGTTTCAGGTCGAGGCTATAGTAGAATCATTCAGCGATGGAATATACACCGTACGTATAGACCAACGCAATAATTTCCTCAGATTTCAACTTATTTTACGAATTTTCAGACAGAAGCAGACGATCCAAGCCTGCCGGACCACTGATGGCTTCCACCACGCATATGCAACATTAGACGGTGACGTTTCTTTTGGAAAAGCCTCTTGCATTGAGTTATCTTGAAAGAAATTACTGCAACCACTCATGTTCAACTTTGTTTCATACCTGTATAAATAGTCTCTCTTTTGTCAATTACTTATAAATATTGTGGAAAAATCAGAGTTGAATTTGGTGCAGTTCTGCAGTAAGAAACTTTCATGCGACTGGACATGCGACTGGACACAAAACTAACTCACAAGACCATGTGACGTTTAGGAACCAGAATCTGGTTCCGAAAAGTCACGTGACCTCTGATTTTTGAAAATTGCTCAAAAACGGCCAGGATATGTTCAGTTTATTTCGGAAGGACATTCAGAATCTGGTATGGGTCAATTTCGAGCCCAGCCCAACGAACGCCGACAAAATGTTTGTTTTTATGTGCATGGCACGGGTATTGTTTAGCACGTCACCAGCCCTTTTGTTCGGCGATACGTCATATTATAGGTCATAACGTTCGCTTACGTACCGTTCCATGCTAGATACCTAATCAGCTAATAGGGCGTTATAATGCCGTAATATTAGGCCGTAATATTAGGTTTGTCGGCATGTCTTTGCCGGCGCCCGGGTTGCTGTCGGCGGTGACGGTCGAGTTGGTTTGGTACGCGGTAGAGTTGGTTTGCGGTCGAGTTGGTACGAGTCGAGTTGGTAAACGGTCGAGTTGACCTGACTCTAAATTATCACGTACGTACGTATTAAATAATTACTTACGTACGCGTACTATTGTCAAGTACGTACTATTATCACGTACGTACGTACGTATTAAAAAAAAAAGAAAAAGGAAAATACTTAAATGTCCCCTCTGGGTCTTCGTAATTTTCAAATGTTTTAAGTGTACATTTAACATTTTATAACAGTTTGAATACTGTAAAAAATAAAAAACAACTACGGAACTGTCGAAGTGCCATCCCACTTGTTGAGATCCTCACAATTTATCGCAGGATGACAACATATTCAGTGCAAAATATCGTTATCTACTGATAATTATTTCAGGAAGACGACATCCAGAGTGTAGGATGATGACATTCCGAGATAATTTATCACGAGATGATGACATAAAGAACATAAAATAACGGCATCCCGAGATAATTTTTCACGAAATATCGAAATTTCTGTCATTCTGCATTTTGGATGTTGTCATGCCGTGATAAATTATTACGGGATGTCGTCATCCTACATTACGGATATCGTCATTCCGTGATAAATTACCTGGGGTGTCGTCATCCTACACTCTGGATGTCATCCTCCCGAGATAATTGTCACTGGGTGGTGATATTTTTCACTGAATGTTGTCATCCTGCGATAATCACGGGATTCCAACAAGTTGAGAGTTCCGTAAAAAAAAACACGGCTACTTTGTCTGTAAAATTACACGAATGAGATATTACGGGTTTCCTGTCAAGGTACGGTGCAGGGAGAGGGTTTTTGCAGGAACGTAAATTAACAGCATTTGAAACCATCAAATAACGGTTTTGTCCCGTAATATAACATGATAGTACTGGCCGTCCAAACTGCCAGGAAATTCCCGTAAAAATACACGTTTATTTTTGAGTGTGAGGATTTATAGATTTAGTCCGCGGGGTTGGGCCGGCTGTTTAATGGCGAAAAAAGTGCACAGCTGTTACTGTAATGTTTATTTTCAGTTGTAGTACACATTGGGGCATATGAAAAGGGTATTCTTAAGTCGCCCATGGGGGGCATTTGGCCTACAGGACAAAATAATAGTTGTTTTAAGCAAGTTTTACTAAAATGCCTTAAAAAACACGTATCTGAGCCACTGTGACCTCAACAAATGTCCCACAGTGGGGTTCTTTCATGTTTATCATCATAATATGATTATAAAACATTAGAAAAATCAATTTAACCCCGTGCACCCTTCAAGGATTAGTGGGTTTTTAGATCAAGTTTCTTCAAGACAAGTTTTAAATTATTGTAACTTAGTCCGACCCCAAGACGCTTATGACTTCTTAAAGAATATTTTTACCACTGACCTGTCTTGCATGGATATAGAAATCTGCCCAAGGCCATGAGCTTTAATTTGAGTGGTGATTGAGCTCAATAGTGCAAAACATGTGGTTGCTACGTCGATTTAGGCTAACCCTACCCCTAACACCCCAAATGCCCAAGATCTGGGTATGCGTAAAAACAATTGAAGATAACTCGACAACCAGTTGCCGTAGACTCCTAAACTTGATATCTGTGCCTCATTGTTTGGTATAGGCGTTCCAATGAGACTAAAATCGGCGTGTTTTGGTTCCAATTTTAGCCACCAGGGGTCAATTTTGCCTATAATCATCAGATTTATCTGATATTGCTTTGGAATCTTCAAGATCCATACCTGTTGGCAACAGAGAATGCACCCTGAGCTGAATGGATTGGACAACTTCTAGTTCTAATCGTGGTCAGTATAGATAGGCGGGTCAATATAGCACAAAAAATACCTCAACCTCAAAAAAATTGCAACAAATTGTTTTATTGCAATTTCCTGTACTTTCAAGTATGCTGAACAACATATCAAAAGTTGGACAGAAACGGAGCACGGGAAAGTGATCAAATCTGACGTTAAAAAATGGCCGCTAATTGTAAAGAATGTATTGTATATATAGTTATGGAAAAAGTACCCTAACCTCCCAAAAATTATAACAAAAGATTTTTCAACGGTTTCTGGTTCTACTGAATGTGGAGGATGGCAGGATAAAAGTCTACCAAAATCTAGCAACCGGAAATGGGTGAAATCTGAGTCAATTCCAAGATGGCCACCATTGACCTTGAAAATCGCTAAAATGGCTATAACTTCTTTAATATTTGGAGTAGAACAGTGATTTAAATGTCCACCATAGGGTTGTTAGGGCCAGGGAATTTACTGGTATCCACACAATTTTAATGCAACCTTCGACAAACAATAAAAGCCATGCACAAACTCAAAATGGCGGTCATAATACCTGTACAGGCATGGGAGGGGTAAAGACAATAACTTCCTCTAATCTAAGTGCTGATGTCAGCTTTTTTTATTGGGAAGTAATGTGCATATCATGATACCCTCCTGTGGCAAGGCTGGCTGCATCAACCACCGCACGAGGCTACGAGCCGCTAAGGCAGGGTGCACCACTCTGCCAGAATTGCCTCCCCAATAACCTGCACTTCTAGGGCTGTTTTTGAGACGCGCTATTCAGGCACGTCAGATCACCACATGCAGGTTTAATCGGGAAAAACCCTTCCCAGCTAACACATAATGTTCTGCGAACGTTCCCCGAACGTTCGTGGAAGTTCGAGGGGACGTTGTGCCAACGTTTAAATCTAACGTTGCACTATAACGTTCTAAAAACGTTATTTAATAACGTTCTGAGAATGTTCGTTTTTTGTCACATTCGTTTTGAACGTCGAGGGGACGTTCGTTTTGAACGTCGAGGGGACGTTTTGTGGAAGTTTGAATATAACGTTGCAGTGTAACGTTCTAAGAACATTCCGAGAACGTTGTTAACAAAGCAGATCGCGCGGAGATTATTTTTCCGTAAATTTCACGAAAAATTGCATTGTTTTAAGTTTTACGTTGTATAACCACGCACTACCTGATTTGAAATGTATGTATACTTTTGTATATAAAACCCATCTATAGTCTAAAAAGGTAAGATTTTCAAGAAATAGTACAAAATGTGGTTTCCAATGTCCGCCAACCATGACTACATACGAAGGAAATTCAAGGAGCATATATATCAAACGTATACTTACTAAAGATAGTAAGAGGAAGTGACTGGTATCAAGAGCACTGGAACTGCAGGTAAGAGATTAGTAAATTGATTAAAAATAGTCTGATTACGTAATGCGTCATAATAAAGGTGACACGTCCCCTGAAAACAATTACGTTCCCCGGACGTTTGTTCCGCTGTTCATTCCTAACGTTCGGGGGACGTTATTTGGTTAGCTGGGTTTGGCCATCTACGCCCAGCGTAAGACCATCTCAACCCAGCCTGAAGCCAAGAAATAGTACAACATCCCAACCGTGCCTGATGCCATCCTAGCCCAGCCTGAAATGCACCGCACCCCAGCTCTTCCAGCACAAAGCCAGTCCAGCCCAAAGCCACGCCAGCCCCGGACGTTCATTCCTAACATTCGGTTAGCTGGGTTGGCCATCTACGCCCAGCGTAAGACCATCTCAGCCCAGCCTGAAGCCATCCCAACTGTGGCAAACCCTGCCCGATGCCATCCTAGCCCAGCACCCCGCCCCGCCCAGCTCTTCCAGCCCAGCCCGAAGCACACCTATAGGCCAGCCCATGCAGCCCAGCCCACCAATCACACCAGCCTGCTCATCCCTCCTATCAGCCCAGCCCCGCCGCAGTCCAGGCTAGCCCAAAGCCAGTCAAGCCCAGCACGAAGCCTTGTGTACCCACCCGTGAATCATACAGCAATGATTTTTTTACTACTATACTAAGGAAAATCCTGTACCTAAAAGCTCAAAGAAAGTAAGTGTAATAGGTTTTTATCCTGATTAAACCTGCGTGGGGTTAGTTGACCTCCTGAATCGCGCGTCTCTAAAACAGCCCAAGAAGCGCAGGTTCTCAGGAAGGCAATTCGGGCAGAGTGGCGCACCCTGCCTAAGCGGCTCGTACGGTGGCTGATGTAGCCAGCCTTACCACAGAAGGGGATCATGTCATACACATTACTGACCGAAAAAATTAGCTACTACTGACTGCAGTTAGAGAAGTTATTGTCGCTTCCCTTCCATGCCTGTAATATATGACAGCCATTTTGAGTTTGTGGCTTTTATTGTTTGTCGAAGGTTGGATTAAAATGTTATGGATACTAGTGAATTCCCTGGCCCTGAAAACCCTAGGGTAGACATTTAAATCACTGTTTTACTCCTGATATTAAAGAAGCTAGTCATTTCAGCGATGTTCAAGGTCAACGGCAGCCATCTTGAAATTAACCCAGATTTGCGGTGGCTTGATTTTGGTAGAATTTTTTTCCTGCTATTCACCACATTCAGTAGGACCAGGTTGGGGTACTTTTTTACATAAATATACCCCTCTATTTAACCTTTTTTATGTTGGCGGCCATCTTGTTTTTGACGTCATTTTTGGAGACTTTCCCGTGCGTCAAAATTGTCCAACTTTTGATATGTTGTTCGTTACATCGAATAGTACAGAAAACGATCATAAAACGTTTTGTTGCAATTTTTTTGGGGTCAGGCGGTATATTGACCCGCCTAAGACCCCAATTCTGGTTTTCAGATGCGGTGTGTGATGTGCCATGATCTCATTCAATACAAATCCTGCTGTGTAATTACCGAGTGTTGCAGCCATTTCAGGAATACCTTTCATTGATACGCATGCTAATGGAAAGAGCAGAATAGCAATACACAGTCCGTTCTAGTATAGTTCGGTACTTGCACAACCGCTCTGTCCTCCTCCCAGCTCTTTTCCCCGTCATCTTTATCTCCGCTGGCCTCCTCCTGACTTCCATCTTGCTCATCAACTGGTGTCATCTTCATCCTCACAGACCTCACTCTCGTTTTCGTCCATGTCCTTTTCAGCCTCGTACACATTATCTGGTTCCTGCCCCCCCCCCCCCTAAAACCACAGCGGGAGGTACTTTCCCTCAACCGGGATCCAGCCATGCTTACATGATCCCACTCCTCGATAGAGGCAGGTACGGTACGCGCTGGCATTGATGTAAGAGACCATGTTAGTTCGTTTGATCTTTTGTAGGATCACTTTCTTGCATTGTAGAAGGGTGGCAGCTACATGTAGGGTCGAAATTCTTCATCTTCTTCCGTTCTGCCCTCTTGCTCTTCTTCATTTGGCATCTTGGCCTTCATTTTCTTTGGCATCTTGGCCTTCATGGCGAAAAAGCGGGCTTTGTCCTTTGTCAGGATGTTTCTCCTTCTTGCGGACGTACATGGCAGACGTGAACGACATGAGGATGTATTTGACAGGGGCAGGGACTGTCTCCCTCTTGCCAAGCTCTCAAAAGATTTTAAGGACCTCCCTGTCTTTAAGCATCGCGTCAAAGGAACGAACCTTTCCTTTGCGGTTGTAGTCTGAGCCAATGAATGCATGGAACACTGGTAGAGCTGCACACACACATGTAAATAAATTGATCAACACCATCAAGCATGCTGTGGTTTGTAAAGTATAAAAACAACTGAAACAACCGATTCAATCGCCATGTACCCAATGTAACTTGGGTCCTAGTTCCGTGGCAAGAATGGTCATGTTGATGCAGCGATGGTTGTTTTTGCCACTGTGACCAAGATCCATGATAATGTCTCAATTGATGCGACAAGCGTGCTTTGCAAGTAAGAAGAACCAGACATGCAACTTTTCAGCTGATCAGCTGATTTTCTTTTTTGTTTCCTCATCTGTCCCATTAAAAATTAAAAGACAATGTACAAAGTTGTCAATTGTTTTGCATTTTCCTTATTTTTTTGGTAAGAACACAGTTGCATGCCTGAAGAACACATCAGACATGTCAGAGTCATCACATCAGATGAGAATGATGTTCCGCAAAGAGCTGGCGGTGGCAGCACAGACTGCGTAGTGGACCATCATAGTGTCAGCTTCGAGGTGACCTTAGCACTGGTATTTGCCAATCTCGGCACGTGTCACCTCAGACTGCTCGGATCGGAGGTACAGCGCTCCACCGTGGCTTCTATGCAACTTGTGCATCAGACTGGCCTTGTTGGTGGAGCACATGCTGCCATTGAGGTGGTCCAGAGACAGCGGAATTGTGTGAGGGGGTTCTTAAGGACCTCGTCAAGTGAAATATTCTGGTCCTTACCGAGGAGAAGAATCTCACCAAAGAGATATCTCGAGAAAGTCAGCTCGAGAATCTTGAGATCCTTGCCTTCGACCTTTGCTTTTACAGCACGGGACCACATCGAACAAAGACAGCTGTAGGGGCATCGGGGTGCTGTAACAGGGGGCACGTACTCTGAGAAACCTGGCCATGCCCAGTCCCGACCACGAGACTGAGGTGTGACTCCTTTAAGAAGGTGATGCGGTCCCGTGCTGTGAAAGCAAATGTCAAAGGCAAGGACCTCAAGATTCTCGAGCTGACCTACATAGCACGCTGTCCTACCTCCAGGCCGAACAGTCCGAGGTGATACGTGCCGAGATTGGCGAGTACCAGTGCTACAATGTAAGGTCACCTCAAAGCTGACACTATAATGGTCAACTACGCAGTCTGTGCTGCCACCGCCAGCTCTTTGCGGAACAACACTCTCATCCGCTGTGATGACTCGGATGTGTTCTTCTTATTTACAAAGCACGCTTGTCGCATCAATGGAGACATTCTTATGGATCTTGATCACAGTGGCAAAAACAACCATCGCTGCATCAACATGACCATTCTTGCCACGGAACTAGGACCCAAGGTAACTTCGGGTACATGGCGATTGAATCGGTTGTTTGAGTTGTTTCTATACTTTACAAACTACAGCATGCTTGATGGTGTTGGTCAATTTATTTACATGTGTGTGCAGCTCTACCAGTGTCCCATCCATTCACTGGCTCAGACTTCATGTATACAGTACAGCGGCCTCCAACCACAAAGGGAAGGTTCGTTCCTTTGACGCGATGCTCAAAGACGAGGAGGTTCTTTGGAGAGCTTGGTAAGAGGGAGGCAGTCCCTGCCCCTGTCAAGGACATCCGCATGTCGTTCACGTCTGACATGTACGGTTGCAAGGAGGAGACAAATGCTGACAAAGGACAAATTCCACTATCTCGCCATGAAGGCCAAGTTGCCAAGGAAAATGAAGAAGAGCAAGAGGGCAGAATGGAAGAAGACGAAGAGTTTCATCCCTGCCTTCCTTGCATAATCCTACAAAAGATCAAACAAACTAATATGGTTGCTCACATCAATGCCAGCGTGTACCTGGCCTCTATCGTGGAGCGGGACCAATGTAAACATGGCTGGAGCCTGGTTGAGGGAAAGTACCTCCCACTACGGCTGTTGCGTCTAACAAACACACTTTAATCAATTTGGTCATGTTATGCCGAAAACAAACAATTGCTATACTTTCCAGAAATTGTATTGGGCTCTGTTCCTTACGACTGTCCCATTCCTACCAAAATTCCCGGCGATGATCTTATTTACTCCGCAGCTTTTCAAATTAATAACAGGGATGCATGCTGACGAATTGAATAGAACGGATTCCCCAGTATGCTTTAAATAGCAGCCAATCGCCGACGCGGACAACGCCCAGCATCGTACCGAGTACATGTAGCGCACTGCATGCGCGCGTTACATTTGAATGCCTGCAATGCACTGCCAAGTTTCCTGATTGGTCCTTCAACAGGGCCTCGGTACGCACGATCGGGGAGTGCGTTAAAGGGGCGCTGTTTTAAGAGGATGAGGGGGAGCAGGAACCAGATAATCGGTACTATGAATCTGAAAAGGACATAGATGAAAACGAGAGTGAGGATGAAGTAGTTGATGAGCAAGATGGAAGTCAAGAGGAGGCCAGCGGAGATAAAGATGACGGCGAAGATAGCGGGGAGAAGGACAGATATGAAAATGACGACTGAGCGGTTGTGCAAGTACCGAACTATACTAGAACAAACTATCTCTGTGTATTGCCATTCTGCTCTTTCCATTATCATGCATATCAATGAAAGGTATTCCTGAAATAGTTGCAACACTCGGCAATTACATAGCAGGATTTGTATTGAATGAGATCATGGCACATCACACACCCCATCTGAAAACCAGAATTGGGGCCTACTGACCAAGATTAGAACTAGAAGTTGTCCATTCCATTCAGGGTGCATTCTCTGTACCATAGGCTTGCCAACAGGTATGGATCTTGATGATTCCAAAGCAATATCAGATAAATCTGATGATTTCAGGCAATATTGACCCCTGGTAGCTAGAATTGGAACCAAAACACACACATTTCAGTGCCATTGGAAAGCCTGTACCATACAATAAGGCACATATTTCGAGTTTAGGAGTCTACGGCATGCAACCATCCTCTTGCAACAGTGCCCCTTTAACGCACTCCCTAACTCCTGCGTACAGTGGCCCTGTTGAAAAAGGCCCCATTTGGCGGTGGGACTAGCGACAGAAATCTTATCGCCTCTGCTGGACCAATCAGGACGCTTGCAGTGCATTGTAGCACGATTGCAGGCATTCAAATGTAAACACCGTGCATGCATGTGATACATGTACTCGGTAATGCTGGCCGTTGTCCGCGTCGCCGATTGGCTGCTATTTAAAGCATACTGGGGAATCCGTTCCATTACATTCGTCAGCATGCATCCCTGTTATTAATGTGAACAACTGCGGAGTAAATAAGGTTCGTCGTTTGAAAGTTTGGTAGGAATGGGACAGTCATAAGGAACGGAACCCAATACAATTTCTGGAAAGTATAGAAATTGTTTCTTTTCGGCATAACATGACCGAATTGATTAAATTACATCAAAATGACTCGGGCGTGAGTTGGCTCAAGACAACAGCCGGCTCGCTCCACAGATTTGCGTGTATTTCCTCAGGGTATTGTCACGTCGCTTCGCATAGTGGAAATTCCCTGAGATCTCAGGATGCATGCAACTGGTTGTCGAGTTATCTTTAGTTGTTTTTACGCATACCCAGATCTTGGGCATTTTGGGTGTTAGGGGTAGGGTTAGCTTAAAGGCACAGGCTCGTCAGCAATGCGCGCCCGCCAAATTCGTGCTCGAAACACGCAGCTCTATGCCTTTGCTATGGAGCTGCGTATATTGCGTGGCACATATTTGGCGGGCGCGCATTGCTGACGAGCCTGTGCCTTTAAATCGACGTAGCAACCACATTTTTTGCACTATTGAGCTCAAATTAAAGCTCATGGCTTTGGGCAGATTTCTATATCCATACAAGACAGGTCAGTGGTAAAAATATGCTTTCAGAAGTCATAAGCGTCTTGGGGTCGGACTAAGTTACAATAATTTAAAACTCGTCTTGAAGAAACTTGATCTCAAAATCCACTAATCCTTGAAGGGTAGGGTTAAATTGATTTTTCTAATGTTTTCTAATAATATTCTGATGATAAATGTGAAAGGACCCCACTGTAGGACAATTTTTTAGGTCACAGTGCCCAGATACGTGTTTTTGTAAGGCTTTTTATTAAAAATTGTTTAAAACAGCTATTATTTTGACATGTAGGCCAAATGCCTCCACCACCCCCCCCCCCCCCCCCCCCCCCATGGGGCGACTTAAGAATACCCTTTTCATATGCCCCAACGTGTACTACAACAGAAAATAAACATTAGAGCTGTGCACTTTTTTCGCCATTAAACGGCCGTCACGCCGACTATGTGGACTGCGACGTGATGACGTCGACGTTGACTGCTTTGCGTCAAGTCGTCTCTCCGGTCCACTGCCACAATGACAATCGAGAACGTCAAAACTACAGTCGCCGCGTTCTTGGGAGAAAGTCCTAATCATCCAACACCTCTGGGTCATTAGTTTTCACTATTTCTCATCAAACCATGTAGTATTTGTATATTTTTCCTGAACGATGTTACTTGCCTTTTTGTTGAATCTCCCCGTGTGTTGGTGCGGTTGAATTTTCAGGCTTCGGCTCTTGAAATGCAACCTCGGACAAAGTCAACTCCAAACGTCCAAAGCTCTTGTTTTTATCGTTCACTCTGCATTTTTCGTCTGCGAGTAAACGGTAGGGATATTCGATTTGAGAGGCCTGAGCACGGGCAAATGCAGGTCCGTGTTGGATTGGTAATTCTAACTTAGTAGTCTTGCTTTTCGCAAAATTCATTTCTTTAGAACTGCGCTTGCTACTCAAATCCAAGGCAACATCAGTGTCCTTTCGAAGTACCCTACTGGCAGATTTTGACGCCCGTAAGTCCAAAGGTTTGTTGCAGTGTTGAGCAGAGTCGGGAGGTCTCGCCCGAGTCAAAAATGCAGACGAACTCGCACTCAAGTCTAATGGGTGCTCGAGAAAACCACAGTCAATGGATATACCGGGCTGTCTGTGTTTGTGATCCCTGGCACGACTGGGCGAGCTAATGAGAGAGATCGTCTTTAGCGAAGACTGGACTGGTGTGCTGTAATGGGAACGGTGGTGAGACGCAGAGGTGGTATCAACAGTATTCTGTTCTTGAAGAGAGTTCTCGGGGACACTATTCGAACACTGCGGCCTGGCTGCATCAGGATTCGCGTGGTCGGGCTTGCTCACTTTAGCGAATTTCCCCCGCCGGTTATACCAGTGGCTGGCGGGTTGCCGCTTGAAAATAGACGGCACAAAATCGGGATCTTTTGGGTCGTCGGATCTTTTCCCTGTAGCGAGACATTAGTCGTGTTTAAACATGGCCGTATGCAAATTCATTGACTGTCGTCTTGAAATTATACATGAGTGTACCAAGCATCATACATTGACTCGTACGTAATTTCAGGCCACAGCCAACGAATGAGCCTTTTTCGTGTTTTGCATGAAGAATATAGCGTATGGTGTACTAACGTATTTCTCTTCACATGCACACTCGGTATCCCCTTGACCAGACTACTTTTTTGTTGTTATGTGGTGCACGCGAAAGGTGTGACGGTACAGGGTCAATAGAGAGTTCACGGGAGTAAATAATGGCATAAAGCAACCAGACTGTTGTTTGCTATAATCAATGACGTGCACCACGTAACAACAGCGTTTGTGGGTCTTTCCATAGTAATGGGGTACATTCCTTGCAGATGCCTTTAGTTTATCTCAGAATTAAAAACATTTCCTTGTACTGTTCTCAGGAGATAACATTTGCCCAAAAAAGTAAGAAATTGCTGCCACAACATACATTTTTGAAAAGCTTGTGTTGTACAAATTTCCCCTTTACGTGTAACGTGGACAGAACAGTTGTGACATTTTTCTGTCTTTGTTATACGTAATAGGAAAATCGGTGCACGGGGTTTTCACAAATGTATGTTGTAGGACTATTTTTCTTACTCTACAAAAGTTATTTCCTCAGTTTAGCTGCATAATTTAAAGATAAATTAAGACATTTGAAGTAAACTGGGACCGAAGATCTTGTATGTCATACATAAACGTACCCCATTACTGTGGAAAGAAACACGTGACTTTTAAAAACTGCACCTCCATTGGAAAGTGAAGGATTTGGGCGCCATCATTATGCAAAATGTTACACGCAAAAGGCTAATTCGGACACGGCCCTATTCTATACAGACAATCATTATTCACACCAAAGGAGAATTGTGCTAAACAAGACAAGTGCAACTCGCACCATTTTTATACAAAGAACATGAAATATGATCCACTGCAGAAAAGCGGATACGAACTTCACAAAGAATGGCAATTGCAGCGATGAATTTTAGTATGCATGTGCACCGCCATTTGTCATAATTAAACAGCTAGTATCCCCCGTCCACATTTTTTAAGTTTTCCTGTTTATCACGGAGGTGTATGTGTCTACAACACCACCACCAAAAACCGACAGCCTTTTGCTTAAAAGGCAAAGCAGTTCCGACCCTCTTCACCCGAAATTCTGAAACGCTCGAGGTCACTAAACAGGGTTTTGACGTCATCCTGAGAAGAACACAAAACGGCATGTGCAGTATTGAATGGAAAATACACGGAGTGAATGTTCATTATGCCTGTTTTTTCCTTGTAATTCAAAATACAAACGTGAAAAACACTTGATGTAATATGACAATAATCTACTATACCTTTTTGGTGAAAAAACGGTGAAATTGTGGCTCACAATGAAGCTCTTTTAAAGTAAATACTGGTGCATTGCGACCGGTGGTTTTGTCACGGAACAAACGGCATTCACAGCGGTCTGTGTACAGCATGTAACGGTCCCTGCGGGCCGTAGTTCCCACGATATGCACATCGGCCGGTACAAGTTAGAACGAGCGACTCATTTTTCCCTCTCTTGGTAATAAAAAAGAAACTCTTTCTGCTTTTTTTTCATGGTGTATGGTAAAGCATACAACCACACAACTACTGGGCACATCTCTGGCTTTTTGCACGAGAAAAATTGTTCAAAAAACACCATTGAACAGAGACGTTTTTTTTGAGTTTTTTGCGTGTAAACGTATGGAACTGGCGACCGTGTTTACTCGTGTTTCTCAGGATTGCGTCACGGGGTCATGCGCATATCATTAATACCTAATGAGCGTTTTAGAAATCGCGAAAATTTCATTTTCGAAAACTGCACTTTTTCTTGCGATTTATCCACTTAAAACGGACAATTTGAAATAAACAGCGGTATAAGTCGGCTGGAAGGATATGTGGACTATCGAAAAGGTGCAAATGCTGGATTTGTCGTCAAGGGGGATTCTAGCCCTTTAAATATATAGTGATGTCCCCTAACTTGGCGCACTTCGACATCTCACTGGAAATCCATTCACATTGCAGCAAAATCCTTCAGCATATGGGGTTCAGGCTTTTACAGCTTAAAGGCAGGGGCCCGTCAGCAATGCGCGCGCCAAATTCGTGCCACGAAATACGCAGCTCCATAGCAAAGGCACGGAGCTGCGTATTTTGTGGCACGAATTTGGCGCGCGTGCATTGCTGACGAGCGCGTGCATTGCTGACGAGCCTGTGCCTTTAATTCAGAAATATATTCCTTTTGGCCAAGTACAAATTATACAAATAATGGAAAAACTGCGACCGATGACTTAAAAGTTTACTCACGGAAAATCGTCTGAGTGTGCCCTAACGTGGCGCAGTCGACGCTGATTGGCTAAAATGTTAAGAACCATGCTACGGTGGCCCGTGGCGACCATTTTCATGCGCGCACCTCGCGTACAGAACACAACGTCGATAGACACAATATTGTATTCACGTGAAATGACAATTACAGGCTCTCGTGTATGACGTCATGTTAACCTGAAGCGAACGGCGCTACATGTACCTTCAGATTCTGGTGAATGTTTCGTAAATGAATGATTCTTTTTCGAATTAAAGTTTTGGAATTTATAAAGGTACTTAAGAACTTTATTTCCTTTTAATGCCAAGTGCATCATATTGTTTATTGCGCCACGTTAGGAGCCGCGCCACTTTAGGGGACATCAACAATATTTGGTAGGACTATAACTGCGAAATACGACGTGTAATTTCACGGCTGCCATGCGCAATTCGAGCTGCAATAATTGCGCCAAAGCTGTATAGGGCCTTGCTCTATTCAAATTACATTATGTAACTTAAACTGCCGCCGCAGTACCACGCGTTACGTAAATAAGTGGCGCATTTGGACAAGGTTGGCAGCGACTGAAGTGAGACTATAGCCACGAGTTTCGAGGACGAAAATTTGAACCCCAAAACTCCAAAACGTATCTTTGTCAGACACTATTTGCACCGCGCGCTGTGGCGTTGAGGGCGTAGGGCTCTCGGTCAGTCGCGATCCGGTTTTCCCCGTGGTTGGACGCGTTTTGTGGATGGCTCCACATCCGAACAAATTTTCAGTACCATTTGCAAGACCTCAAAGTTTTGAAGGGGCGTAGAAGGCATGATTTTTAACATGGGGTTTGTACAGGTATAGAACATTATTTGAACACCTTGACCTGCAGAGCGAGCTGGCGGAAAAATTCATGGAGAGAAAACTGCTACTC
The DNA here is from genome assembly GCA_037783545.1 of Henricia sp. BOLD:AAB3569. Classification (NCBI taxonomy): domain Eukaryota; kingdom Metazoa; phylum Echinodermata; class Asteroidea; order Spinulosida; family Echinasteridae; genus Henricia; species Henricia sp. BOLD:AAB3569. The sequence goes on along the minus strand of JBBELK010000430.1, from coordinate 135,075 downwards.
GCAGGTATGGCCGCGGCCTTTTTTGTGTTGCGAATGCTGCACGCATAGTTGCACATTGCACGACGTGCAAAATGTAAGTCTCTGCTAGGGCGTGGCAATAGGCCTGTTGGGTTCAATAATATGCACACACCCTGTGGTTCAATATGGACGACGTGTTTCAAGTGTTGGAGAGAATGCATAGTTCCGACCTGTCAATCAAGCCGAACCCGCCGACCAATCACAACAGAGCTAGCAGACATCGCCCACATAGGTCAAAGTGCATTGCATCACAACAACACAACAACATGCAGTTTGTACGGTGTTCTATGCGGTGATCCGGGTGAATTTTTGGTTTCAAGGCCGGACGTTTCGCTGTTCAAAGGTAAGAAAGCATGTATTTCATGATGATGTGACATCCCTGTATTACTGGCCCTTTACTCAGTGGTTCTAAGATAACTGTTGACCATGATCAACATGAATACCTTTGAGTTTTCTCCAATGAATCCGTGTTTTCCGTTGAAAGTCCCATTGGTTTGTGCAGTGTGTGTGGACATTTTGAGGGATAGCGTGTGAGGCATAGCAACAATATCCAAGGGGCTGAGTTAACTGGGCAAACTCGGAACTATGCATTCAACAGCGTGGTTCCCTTGTTTGTAGTAGAAGCGGGCGACGTGATTTGCGTAGGGTGACCAGCATGACATCACGAAATTGTCCAGATTGTGACTGGCTGGTTTCTGCTACTATGTTGGTGGCGAGTGTATGTAGGGACGAGTAGGGCAGTACTGTGCCTCGCGTTTCGAGGAGGGTCACGTGAGTGGGCCACTCGGTGTGTGCGGACTCTGCTCGGAGCGCTAGGTCGCCAATATTCGTGAGGCCTTGCCAAAGGCTACAGGCAGGTGAGTGCGTTATTATAGGGGACATATCTGAGCAAATCTAGTCTGCTACTAGCCCCGCGAGCAGTGCTTCGGGTGGGGAAACCCTCAGCCCTGTCTTCTAATATACACAAAATCTGTGGCAAACTCACGCAAATGAAATTTGTCCCATGGCTCCGATATTTGCTCAATAGGTGCACTCACCCCAGTTTATAAATATTCCGAAGAGTACGCATCGATCCGATGTCTAGTTTCGGTGAAATCGTGGGGAAAGTTTGAGACTTTCCGTGCGATGAAATTCCGACTTTCACCATGCGCGAGAGCGGAGAGGTCAACACTAGACTGGTTCCACATCCTCAATTTACTTCCCTTCGTCGTAAGATGAAGGGAAGTAAATATGAGGACAGCAAACCAGTCTAGATTGTGTTGACCTCTCCGCTCTCGCGCATGGTGAAAGTCGGAATTTCATCGCACGGAAAGTCTCAAACTTTCCCCACGATTTCACCGAAACTAGACATCGGATCGATATGCGTACTCTTCGGAATATTTATAAACTGGGGTGAGTGCACCTATTGAGCAAATATCGGAGCCATGGGACAAATTTCATTTGCGTGAGTTTGCCACAGATTTTGTGTATATTAGAAGACAGGGCTGAGGGTTTCTCCACCCGAAGCACTGCTCGCGGGGCTAGTCTGCTATAGTATACCGCTCGGGAAAAGATGCCGCGAGGAGCTCCACTCGTGGACTTCAAGGCGCGTCTTTGCGTTTTCATGCCCGTTTGTGTAAGCATGAAGCTATATGGCTCCATGGTGTAAGTAGGAAAACGGGAGAGCGTGTTATGCGAGTGCAAGGGTAGCCTTGATCAAAGCGTTGGGCTTGTCTTTTAGACGGCCCGCTGAAGATAAAACAAAGCGCTTACCAACTACGGCATCTGTTGCACGTATCAACAGCGCCCTGCGCTACGACTATGCACATTATGCACGTACATGTATCGGTACAGTCCGTAACCCAGGCCAGGCCGTACGCAGCTAGTACGCAGTATGTACGCAGCCAGTGTTGCCGTACGGGTTTACTACGGAAGTCGTTATCTCAGCTCACAGTGCTAGTGGCTCGTTTTGATGTAGTCTTTACTAAAGACGTTAACTGTCTGTGTTTGTCACACTTGCATGCCCAATAGAGGGCGCATTTCAACTGCTTGTATTTGGACTGTCGTACGTGTGGATTTGGACTCAGTTAACGTCTTTACGATCTTGGCATTTGAGGGCGTGACCAGACTATGCTAATATCAGACGATATATGCATTATTCATTGGCGTGGTTGATGATTGGCGGACGATTGTAAAATAATGTATGCATCAGCAAAGAGCTCACAACGCGTAAGGTCAACAGGTCAACTGTTCGGTAAACATATACTAGTATACCAGAGACTGTGCAGGCAGAGACGTGGAGAAAATATACTCCACGTCTCTGCATAGATTGATAGAACTGGCCGAACATGTGAGCCGTTTTACGGGGGAAGTTACCCGGTCCAGCTTCCGCGTTGTGAACTGTGCCTCAGATCTAGAATGACTGAAGCTTATGCCAAATAGGGGAACTAGAATTCAGAGGGGAAGTGAGGTAAAAAAAAACCACGTCCCCCCGCCCCAAATTTGCACACTCCCCCGACCTGAGTAACAAAGAAATGAAAATTCTCCTAATATAAAGACGAGATGACATCCAAATCAAAAAATCAAAGTCTTAATTTGTTGTTTTTCTTGCTCTTGATGATATTGATTACTCAACTCACTGCTTTCATCATTTTCAGTTACTACTGTTCGTGTAAAATTAGTTGTCATTTTTATTGTTCTAGCTCTCAGATTTTTATTTTGGTTATAAGTAAATGGAATTGTTAATGTTTGCACTTATGTCCTGAATATCCATTCACAAAAGTACCAGCATTTGGACACAGTGCAAGTTTAGTATAATGTCGAAGATAAAATTATTTTAAAATTTTGATTTTAAATTCACTTAATTTTGCTAACAGTTTGGGCCGATATATAGCCACTCGATAGTGATTTGTCTGCTTTTTTGGCAATCCTTCGATCTGGGGTGCCAACAACATTTGTTTGGGTGTTTTGTATAATTGTCATTGTCATCACATATCTTGCTGTTTTTGTAAATAGTGGAAAATAGTGAAAAAAATGCAATAGAATTAAATGTCCAGTCATAGTCCAGTAAAAACACACATTTGTGTGCACATGATTAATGTTTAGCCCCCAAAACCAAAAACATAATACCCATATAAAAAGTAGGGGAGAGTGGGGTTAGTTGGAACATTTTTCACAAAATCGTCTATAAAACACTAACAGAATTTATTAACCCTAACTCCCTAGGGTTATTGTAAAATCATATTGATTTTGAAGGATTGAGGAGTGTTGGGGTTAAAGAAAAAAACAACTGTACCACTTTAAGCATTCATAATTATTTGGGCTACAAATGGAGCTTATAAAATGTTACGACTCGCTGGTTTCTCGGATAATCCACCTTGAACATGACCATGTCAGCTGTTCCGACTAGCCCCACCTATGGGGTAAGTTGAAACATGGTATGTTGTCATTTAAAAACTAATATAACTTCTGTAATCACCTTAATTAGCAAGGCAGACACTTAAGCTGTAAATTGGGGCGCTAATTAATTAACCCTTTGGGTACAGGGGAGTCATTAACAACTGCTAACTTATAATGCAGTGAAACTTGTATATGGGTCTGTCCACAGTAATGGGGTACATTTCTGTAACATTCAAGATCTTAGGTCCGTGTTCACTTCAAATGTCTTAATTTTATCTTTAAATTATCAAGCTAAACTGAGGAAATAACTTTTTCACCAAGGAGTAAGAAAAATAGTCCTACAACATACATTTCTGAAAACCCCGTGCACAAATTTTCCTATTACGCGTGTAACAAAGACGGAAAAAAATGTCACAAAATGGTCTGTCCACGTTACCTACGTAATAGGAAAATTTGTACACAAGCTTTTCAAAAATGTATGTTGTGGCAGAAATTTTTTACCTTTTTGGGCAAAAGTTATCTCCTGAGAACAAAACAAGGACATTTCTTTAATTCTGAGATAAACTAAAGACATCTGAAAGGATTTATTGACTTACTTTTCAAATGTACCCCATTACTGTGGACAGACCCACATAGTTGCCACCTTCCGGACCGTAAACAAAATGGCAACTATAAACAGGTGGCCTGTTTCATGTGGTCAATGAAACATGTTCCAACTAGCCCCCTCATTTTGTTCCAACTAAACCCGCTGGCCTGTTTGACATTTGCAAGCTTACTACGAAAAACAGGGACTACAATTTGACATCTCGTTAACCTCATTTTGTACTCAAATACTAGTCGAGTGAATCTATGAACATCATTTACATACAATGCGATATTTTTCTTAAAAATAACTAATGCCATGGAAAATATCAATGTTTCAACATACCCACTGTTCCAAGTAACACCTCTCCTCTACTAATGGTGTATAGCTGTATTTCCATAATTGTGTTCATGTTATGAACAACTTAGGTTAAGTGCCCTTCTGCCCAGTTTTAACTGCATGCATCATACATGTACTTTGATAAAATGCCATGTGCAGTAAAACAGTGACACAGTGATTCTGATTTTCATAAAAACTATTATTACTATACATGTCTTTTTTTCATGGGTTTGGGATTTTTTCAGTACTTGTGTGTGTTTATAAATACTGTTTGTATAACTAGGCCTGCATGTCGGCAATCCATAATTGCTGAAATTAGCAAATGTAAACCAAACCAGTACAAGCAAGAACAAAACACTTTGTTTCCAGAATATTTTAAATACTGATTTTTTGTTTGTTTGTTTTTTTACTTGGATGCAAATATCCTGCCTACAAGTGCTGCAGTATAAGTGCAACTGCTTATTCTCTTCAAACATCATATTAAAATTCCATTCTGTGAATTTCTGTTTATGCCCTACACGCTCTTTCATTTATTGATCAAGTGGTAATGATAATACAGAAACAATGTGTTTACTGACCGGGTACATGCATTAAAAATGGGTATGTAAACAAAAATTATAGGATGTGCAACAACTAATTTATGCAAGAATGTGTGTTGAGATTTTGTTTTGCCCTGGTATTTGGGAATTTTTTTTAACAGCATTCCAAATTGGTTTGTTGTTGAGACTATAACTACTGTCAAACTTGTACATACAGTTTGTAATGATGTACATGTGTACCCTTTTTTTTACCGAGTGCAGGACAACTCGACCGGGGATGGGTGGACATTGATAGACCTGTATAAGGACATGATTAATATGGTTTTCCCTTCCAAACTTTGCTTCTTATATCATCGGAAACACCCGGGAGTTTATGGAAAAAATACAATTTTTTAAAAACTTCGGGGTAACCTCTTAACATTTCCTCCTATTTTTCTGTTTTTATCACATTTTTATGTCGATTATCTATAGAATTCAATTCGAAACGAGTAACAAGCTAACGCCAGGGTACTGAAATCCCCCGGTGAAATCCCGGCGGCCGTCGGCCGGGAAGCCGACCGTACCGATATAGCTGCCTGCGTCTGCAGGTAGCGCGGTGTTGCCTGGCCCGGGCGCAGCGCTCGCTTGTCCACACATTTTCCCGATGCCGAGTTTTCCCTACACGGCAAAAATAACACTTGGGCCTGTTGACTCAACCCAACAGACATCCCGTAGGCATATTTTACACACACATCAACCTGTTTTAGTTTGCCTAAAGTAATTAATAATTCACGATATGGTCCAAACCTAATCACTGATTGGCTCCCTTGGATTTCCAAGGGAGAAATAAAGAAAAAGTTAAGAATTGCTGCCAAGATTGCCAAGACCTTCGGGAAGGTCCAGTGTCGTATGCACCACTGGTATCGATACCAGTGCAACGAATACGTACTACCGTTACGAATACACCAAATAATCGATTAAAATGTATGGAAACACGCCCTCATTCGTTTCGCGCACTGTTCATCGCGCGCTGTGGGAATTCTGTCTCGCAACAACAAAAACTAACACGAAGGTCTTGGAGCCAAGACTAGTTTTGATGCCGTGTGCAGTTTGCAAGTGCTAGACCCAATATTATCTCGTACAGCAAAAAACCTGGAGACGGCCTTGGTCAAGGCTAGTGCAAGGGCGATGGTATAGGCTAGACTGGTTCCCGTCCACATATTCCACACAGGAGAATATAAGGACAGGTAAAGGGCGCTTCATCTTGATCTGTAATTGGTTGTCTTTGCACGTGCGCATTGTGTTTTTTATATTTAAAAATTGGCCAAGTCCTTTGCTTTAGGCAATGTACTTTATTTACATAATTGGATATGTTCGACACGCACGGCCAAGTTACAAATGTCAATGCAAAATCTGCGCACTTACTAAAACAAATTCTGCCCGTCATGGCTGCCCTTTACCGATCCCTATATTTTCGCAATAAGCGAACCAATCTATAGGGATCGGGAACCAATCTATGGTATAGGCACGATCAATAAGAGCATCGTTTTATTTAACTTTTTCTATTCTTTTCGAGAGGAACTCTCATATGTTTATGCACAATATCCAATTTTTGTTGGCGTACCCCAGCAAACACAAAACGTTCACAAAACGTTTTGGATAAGTAAGTTTATAAAGGTGACTTAGGTTTTTGTCTAATAAAACTTTTTTTTAACGTGTATGAAACGTTCCAAAATGGTACATTTTCTCATGTGATGTTTTTTCAGGCACGTTTTTAGGACGTTAGAAAAGGTACAGACAAAAACGTTTTATTTGGACATTTGTAAAACGTTTTTCCTAGGACTCCTGAAAAAAATTGAATTTACGTGTAGGTTTTATATAGGTTACTTACGTTTTTATCTTCAGCAACGTTTTATTAACGTGCATGAAACGTTTCACGACGGTACGTTTTTTCTATGACGTCCAAAACACGTTTTAAGGACGTTAGATGGGGGTACGTTTGGAGAATGTTAGTTTTTGGTCATATTTGTTTTGAACGTCGATGGGACGTTCTGTGGATGTTTCAATCTTGAAGCACGTTTTTGGTCACGTTCATTTTGAACGTCGAGGCGACATTCTGCGGACATTAAAATTTAACGTTGCAGTGTAACGTTCTAGGAACGTTCTGAGAACGTTGTTAACAAAGTAAATCGCGCGGGGATAATTTTTCCGTAAATTTCACGGGAAAATGCCTTTGATTTAAGATTTACGTCGTAACCACGCACTGCCTGATTTCAAATGTATATACTTTTGTATATAAAGCCCATCTATAGTCTAAAAAGGTAATATTTTCAAGAAATTTGGTTTCCAATGTTCACCAACCGTGACTACATACGAAGGAAATTCAAGGAGCATATATATCAAGCGTCGTAAGGTACCCAGTAGGAGGAATTGACTGATGGTATCAAGAGCCGGAACTTCAGGTAAGCAATTAGTCAATATGTAATTTGGATATGCAAGGTATGAATATTTAACATTTGTCTTCAGCCAATTTGGATATGCAAGGTATGAATATTTAACATTTGTCTTCAGCCAATCAAGAGCTTCATGAGTAGCACGTAATGGCGTCCTCATGTTACGAGAACCGTGGCATGATCGATGGACGAAAACAACAAATATTCTCGGGTTCGTAGCATTTATTGTGCTTGTCTGTTTACGTTCGTAATATGACAGCTTTCCTGAATGATTTGTAGGAGCTCTTAATACTGCCTCGGATAGCTCCATGGATGAACAAACTGGGGATCGCAGATCACACTGCAAAAAATGGGGTGTTAAAATCTACACCACTGGTGTAAAACTTGATTCTTCGTTGGTATCCATTTTGGGCAAGGATTTGGGTGTTAAGTAACGCCAATTTGGGAATCAATATTTTTGAACACCAAGAAGAGTGTTAAACTTTAACACCCCCATCCGGTGTCAACGTATTCTTCTTGGTGTTCATTTTGGGCAAGAATTTTGGTGTTAATTGACACCTGAATGTGAAATTAAATTGTAACACCTACAGTTGATTTATTCTTACAGAATTAGAAGCCGACACCAATTGGTGTAAAATGGGAGAACCACTTTAAAATAAAACACGCACTGCAAAACTTCTGGTGTTAAATTTAACACCCATGATGTAAATTAACACCGGCATTTGGTGTTAAAATATTTTAACACTGATCTGTTCGTGGTGGAACAGTAATGAAATTGGCAAAATACCATTATTTTCATCATGTTTTTTCGGTTTCTAAAATGTTTTATTCGTCCGAATAAAACACGCACTGGTCCGAGTCCAGTTATACCAAGCACAATCGTTACCAGTCCAGGTCAAGCAATCTTCACGACCACAGACAAGGATGCAATCGTGTTACAAAATTATCCGACGCCATTCCCAGAGACGTACTGGCCACTCAAATGAGCAACGCTTACATCAACGGGAAACAGCAAAGGATCAACCATAATTCGGTTTTTAAAATGTTTTATTCGTGCGAATAAAACACCCACTGGCTTGGTGTAATTCCAGTCATACCAAACTAGCACAATCGTTACCACCAGTCCAGGTCAAGCAATCCTCAAGACCACAGACACGGATGCAATGGTGTTACAAAATTATCCGACGCCATTCCCAGAGACGTACAGGCCACTCAAGTGAGCAACGCTTACACCAACGGGAATCAGCGAAGGACCGGTTTTTAAAATGTTTTATTCGTGCGAATAAAACACCCACTGTCTTGGTGTAATTCCAGTCATACCAATCGAGCACAATAGTTACCAGTCCAGGTCAAGCAATCCTCAAGACCACAAACACGGATGCAATCGTGTTACAAAATTATCCGACTCCATTCCCAGAGACGTGCTGGCCACTCAAGTGAGCAACGCTTAAGCCCCAGTCACACCAAGGTTCCGAACCATCCCGGACTGAAATATTGCCGATCCGGGGTCCTATCCGTGTTGGTTCCTGGGTGGTTCGTGTTGGGTCCGGGGTAGTTCTGGATGGTACTGGATGAATCGGGATAGTCCTGGACGTTTCGGCAGGTCACCCCGACTTTTTAAAACTATTTAAACAGCTAGAATCCCCCTTCCACATTTTTTTAAGTTTTTCTGTTTATCATGGAGGTGTATGTGTCTACAACACCATCACAACTTGTTTTTCACAAAAAATCTACAGACTTTTGCTTAAAACGTAAAGCAGTTCCGACCCTCTTCACCCAAATTCTGAAACGCTCGAGGTCACTCGGCTTGTTTATCAACAGGGTGTTGACGTCATCCTGAGAAACATACAAAACGGTCTGTGCAGTATTGAATGGAAAATACACGAAGTGAATGTTTATCATGCCTATTTTGTCCTTGTAATTCAAAATACAAACGTGAAAAACACTTCATGTAATATGACAGCAATCTACTATTACCTGTTTTGTGAAAAAACGATGAAATTGTGGCTCACAGTGACTCTCTTTTGAAGTAAATACTGGTGCATTGCGACAGGTGGTTTTGTCACGGAACGACCGGCATTCACAGCGGTCTGTGTACGGTCCACTGCGGCGTAGTTTCCACGTGTTTGGACATCGGCCGTACAAGTTATAGAATGAGCGACTCGTTTTTCTCTCTCTTGGTAATAGAAAAGAAAATCTTTCTGCTCTTTTTTTTCATAGTGTCTGGTAAAACATGCAACCACGCAGCTACTGGGCATATCTCTGGCTTTTTGGAACAACAAAATTCTTCAAAAAACACCATCTAAAAGAGACGGTTTTCTAAGTTTTTTGCGTGTAAACGTATGGAGCTAACTATCGTGTTGACTTCTCTTTCTCAGGATTGCGTCACGGGGTCACGCGCATATCATGAATACCTAATGAGCGTTTCAGAAATCGCGAAAATCTCATTTTCGAAAAGCGCACTTTTGCTTGCAATTTATCCACTTAAAACCGACAATTAAAAAATAATAAAAATCCACGTCGGCAAGAGGGATGTTTGGACTATCGAAAAAAGCCTAAATGCTGGATTTTCGCCAAGGGGAATTCTTCCTCTTTAAAAAAGTCGGGGTGGTTCGGGACGGTTCGGGATGGAAGCCCAATCCGGGATAGTTCGTGTTCGGTTCGTGTTGGGTTCGGGACAGTACGTAGTGAATCCGTAGTGGCAACGTGATGATGCTTGGCGATATACGGCATAATTTTCCCAACACGTTGTCGCCACGGACCACCCCGGACACAACACGGTTTCACCACGACATTGCATTTATAGTCTCCGTGAAGGTTCGTGTTGGGTCCGTGTTGGGTCCGGGATGGTTCAGGGTGCATCCGCAGCTCTTCCGGGACAGTTCGGGACAGTTCGGGGCAGTTCGTGGTGAAACGTGTTGGGTCCGTGGTAGTACGGGGTGGTTCGTGTTGGGTCCGTAGTCAATTCTTGGTAAAACGTACTGTTTCCGTGTTGGGTCCGTCATGGTACGGGACAGTACGGGGGTGTCTGAGTTTTTCCACCGTCAAGGGGACTGTCTGGACGATTTCATCCCGATTCGCCCCGGAAGAGGGTCATTCTGGGTCCGTGGCTATCCGGGATAATGTTGTATCCGGCGTTGGTGTGACTGGGGCTTTACATCAACGGTAATCAGCGAAGGATCGGTTTTTGAAATGTTTTATTCGTGCGAATAAAACACCCACTGGCTTGGTGTAATTCCAGTCATACCAATCGAGCACAATCGTTACCAGTCCAGGTCAAGCAATCCTCAAGACCACAGACACAGTGCAATCGTGTTACAAAATTATCCGACGTACTGACCACTCAAGTTAGCCTTTAGTCAAGGCGTCCGTGGCGAGGTTTGTTTTGTGCACGTTTTTTGCTAGCGCTTGAGGAAAGACTAACATATTAGTCTGGGAGCCCAGACCGATTTGTTCATCATCACGAGTACAAAAGGTCTGAGGCGTGGAATCAATAGGTGGGGCAAGTGTGACCTCCGAATGGCATTTCTTAAGTTGCAGATCCTGTACCTAAGGGAGGGGGGAGGCCCCCTTTTGACCCCAAAATCACTTTTATAAACATTTTCGAGTACATCGATCAAACCTTTACCAAACTATCCTCTGGTGAACCCTAATCAATGATCGGCATTTCTTAAGTTGCAAATCCTGTACTTAGTATGCTTAAGAAAGCCCTTAATTAGCAGTAATTAGCGGTTTAATTATCATATCGAGTACATCAACCAAACCAACGGTAATAATTTCTCTGGGGTTTCCTTAGTAATGAATGACCTTTCTTAAGTGTCAAATCCTGTACCAAATCCCCTTAAGAAAAGGTCAAAGGTCATTCATTAGCAGTACACACAACAGCCGTCGGCAAAAGGCCCATTTGTTTTGAACGGCTAGCGCTTTTAGCAAACGGCTGTTTTGTGTTTCATCCGCGGTTTAATCTCCTCTCGTTTTATGCGGACTTAAGCGAAGTTCTCTGACACTGGAGTGGTTGAAATAATTCTGTAGAGTAAACTGGCCAAAGAAAGACGTTCTTGGTTCAACTTCTGTAGCGAATTCAATCGAGAAAATGTCAGTAGGCCTACCAGGTGAGACTATGGACAACGCAAGCAGTCAAAGCAAATTTCCGCCACGGATTCTGTATAGACACGTTGCATTCATGGGACGTTACTAGTTCCTAAATTCTAAAGTTATTGTCAAGTTATAGTTTGTGTATTCATAAGTGACCGTCCAGGTATTCCACCCAGCAGCGTAGCCAGTAGCCACATGTGGTGGTGGTGGTGGTGGCGTGGTGCTCAATTGTTTCGTTACCATTCTGAAATTTCGCGCTCTCAATCCGTATAGGCCTATGTCGTTCAAAAAGACATTCTGTAAATTATTATCTGGTTCCATGAACAATGATTGCACCAAAAAATTGTTTGCTACCACATCTAAATTGGAGATTGGAATTGTTTTATTCCCATGGATAGAGTATTTTGGGGAAAATAGTATTTTGGGTAGTCCACACTGGGTATGGAACGGATCCGCACGGTACGCGCAGTATGTCAGGCGACGCATGGTAAATTTCAAGTCCATGTGCATTCATGATTAACGAAAAGCCGATCCTTTTTTTCGCTAGCGTTTTTGACGTATGTTCTGCATGGCTAAAAAAAACTCTTGACGTGATCGTGACGCAAAACATTTGGTTTTCAACGCGTCGTTTCACTCCAAATCGCCCCACCCAACAACCAGGACACTTTTTGTCAAAGCGACGCGCGTCGCATTTACGCGCGAAAAGGCGAATAGGGAGGTCTTATAGATGCACGTAAATCGCAAACGCCAAGTGCTTTGTCGAGCACTCCGTCGTTACTTTAAGGACATCAAAAACCGACGAAAACAAAACAAATCCATAAATGTGACTTTCGTGGCAAGATAACTCCTTTGCCGTGACCAAAATTCGAGCCTTATGGTTCTGACACCTAAAGATAATGACCTGCAGTCGATTTCACGAAACACTGCGCAGCTTGCGCACTTTTGACAAATGGCGCAAGCCCCATAGCTTGTGTGTTATCTTCGCAATAAAATGTTGTGCAAGTGGGCTTACGCAACTGCGTATAACTTAGTTTCGTGAAATCGGCTGCAGTGCTCAAGCCACTTCGCGTTGGCGTTTTTCCTCGACAGTGTGAATCCACCGGCCCTTCATTATGCAGAGTGTATATACCCACCCCCACCCACCATTGTGATTTCCCCTATTGTCTTTGAAATATTCAAGGAATTTAACTCCTTTCAGGTTTTAGGGGGTGTTGTTGCCGCGTTAACAAAAGGAAAGAGCGTGTTGAGATATAGACCGTATCGAATAGCCGCCATTTCGTGGGGCACCTTTCGTTACTTTAACCGTTCAACAATGGAAGCACAATATGGGCAACCATATCATGCATGTCCTCAAGGAACAAAGAAACTGCCCCACGAAATTCGGCTATTCGATACGGTCTATAGGAGGACGTGGGGCAATCCCTTTGTCACATCGTGCTTGATTTATTTGTCCCCCGACCTTTTCCCTGAAAGCGACGCTCGTAAAATCTACGGGGAAAAAATTCCATGTGAATCCAGCCATTAAGTTAGCCCATGGAAGAAGTCCAGATTTTTTTTAGTGTTGACCTAGTAACCTTAGCAACAAACAATGACGCGCGATATTACTTTAGTACTGTTTAGACCCAATTACCCTGACAACTGACGTAACAATGGTGGCCGGGTCCATAGTTTTAAAAAATGCCCATCACACAGCAGAACGTAATCACTCGATCACGCCGGTCGGGTTGGTGCAAGTACGGTTTTCCCTGCTTTTGGCTTTCCAGACGTGAACACAGGATTTTTAATCCCAAATTAATGGACCATGAAACATAATGACATCACCATTTGTTTACATATGTGCTTTCCTCCCTAACTCCGTCGTTTGGTACCCCAAGACTACCCAATCCCCAATAATTCCATAATCAAATGAAATTCTTATCAAAATGACAACTGTCTTACAATCGACAATCAAACCAAAAAGAGTTAAATGGTGTCCTGAATGATGAATGACTTATCGAATAAATCAGACTGAGGTCATTATAGAATTATAAAGGGCCATTGTAACTCAATAAAATGTTATGGTCATAATCAGTATGGCTTTTTAAAGTATCCCATCTATGCAAATGTATAATCGCACTTTTATCAGATACCAAAAAGTACTTACAGCTATAACTAATTATGATGTCGTGTTTGTTACCATTGCTTTGAACATCTTTAGTAGTATTTCTCTGAAATAATTAAAATTTTGATTCATTATTAATAAAGGACGTACAGCATGTATTTTAATATGTTATGACTTGCACGGTGCACGGAGACAGCCATTTGTGGCGTATGTAAAGTTTCAGAAAATGCATAAACCCGCACAGAGATTTGAAAAAAAATAATCCATACTGTCACGAATTGACGGGTGCCCATTTTTAAATAGTGGAATGCAGAAAAAGAGTGCATGCCAACTCTAACATAAGCCACCATGTCTTGGTGTGCACATGTTCCGGTGAGCACATGTGGTGATACACATCACGTCTAGTGCAGAACACTACAGATTTCTCATAAGGAGTGTTACCATAAAAGCATTTATAGCGGACATCGGAACGACTGAGGATGCACGGTGGGCATCTAAGACCGTTTCATAGGGGAAACAGCTTAGCTCTAATACAACGTATTTGGCAAAAAAGGAAGAAACATGCAGCTTTAGCCGTTGTTTGCTGACCTGTGATAAAGTCGCCTTTGCGATGCATTTGAGCTATACCGAGGAAAATACGTCACTCAAGGCAATGCTGGGAATTGGTATACGCTAAATATCACTGAACCGTTTCCCTGTGCTTTTGAATGGTGTTTTATCTGACAGCCATGATGTTTGGAGCCAATTACCATGGCAACACCTCACACTTCGGCACTCCATAATGTAATCGGCGGCTTTTGACGGTGACAAATATTGCAATTGTAAATTTTGAATTTGATTACACGTGCACTAAACAGAATCTGGTAAATTCATCAAAGCGATGTGTCTACGGAACCCATAGCGGAGACGGAATCTTTCCTTTGACTGGTTGCGTTAAAAAATACAGTCTCACCTGGTACTGACATTCTCCCGAGTGAAATCGCCACAGAAGCTGAACTAAGAACGTCTTTCTTTGGCCAGTGTACTCTGCATAATTATTTCAACCACCCCAGTGCCAGATAACTTCGCCTGAGTCCGCATAAAACGAGCGGAGATTAAACCGCGGATGAAACACAAAACAGCCGTTTGCTCATAGCGCTACCCGTTCAAAACAAATGGGCTTTTTGCCGACGGCTGTTGTGTGTACTGCAAATGAATGACCTTTGACCTTTTCTTAAGGGGATTTGGTACAGGATTTGACACTTAAGAAAGGTCATTCATTACTCAGGAAACCCCAGAGAATTTATTACCGTTGGTTTGGTTGATGTACTCGATATGATAATTAAACCGCTAATTACTGCTAATTAAGAGCTTTCTTAAGCATACTAAGTACAGGATTTGCAACTTAAGAAATGCCGATCATTGATTAGGGTTCACCAGAGGATAGTTTGGTGAAGGTTTGATCGATGTACTCGAAAATGTTTATAAAAGTGATTTTGGGGTCAAAAGGGGGCCTCCCCCCTCCCTTAGGTACAGGATCTGCAACTTAAGAAATGCCATTCGGAGGTCACACTTGCCCCACCTATTGATTCCACGCCTCAGACCTTTTGTACTCGTGATGATGAACAAATCGGTCTGGGCTCCCAGACTATATACTGTAGACTGTTCAGTCAGTCCGCAGCGCCCCCGATAATGAGGTCAAATGCCCAATTTTATCTGCACAGCTCATTGGCGTGAACGCGCCGCGAGAAAGTCCGGGATGTTCGCGAGATTTCGTTGGCCTTATTTCGTTGCTCGCATGCGTTTTTAACGAGTAGTTGGTGGCCAAGATGGCGGGGTAAGTTTGTAGAATAATTCTTCCTCTTTCGATTGATGTATATTTTGTCACAATTTGGGTCATTGTTTAGTTGGTAATTGTGTAAATCTGAAGTGATGGGTCGTATCGTGGATTTTGAGGGGGTCAATTGGTTTGTGATTCCTGACTGGACTAGACAAAACTTTGGAAAACAATAGCGTTTTTCCGATAGATGAAGACAAGTGCTTTCGTTTAACGTGCCATGTGGCTTGCTGATAGAGTTTTTTCAATGGTTTTTGCGCTACGATTTTACCGCGAGATTTCACCCTTTTAGCAGTGCGATGTTACTGTGGCTGCACATGTACGTACGTACGTACGTGTGCACGCAGACATTGTAGAAATGCGCCTAAACACATTCATGACGGTCAACTCGACCATTGCACCAACTCGACCGTTGGACCAACTCGTCCGTTGACCGACTCGACTTCAAAGTTGAGGGAAATTTGGGGAGTCGATCATGGCTTTAGACCTTGAGTGCAAAACATACGAGCCAGGCTGACAAATTGTTAAGTCTTTCTTCACACAATTTAAAAGAAATCTTAAATTTGTTTATCCCACTTATGTTTTTCTAAAGGTAGGCCTATGCCTATTGGTAATTAAGTTGGAATCAGGTCAAGTCGCCACCTTATGTACTCGGCCCCTTTCCAACTCGCCCCCTGACCGACTCGCCCCCTGATATCATCGATGCAGTGATTTACGCTGCAGTTGCAATACCGTAACTATATGCATTTCTTAACGCGTTATGGTTACTGTAACTATACCACTGCGATTTTTTAAGTGTTTCCTCAGGGAATGTTAAATTTTCCCCACTCAAAATGTGGGTTAAATCTGCACGGCACAACACCCCCTCCCCCTCCCCTTGATGATATTATTAGTGCTCACTAATTTTGTTTTAACTATTTTAAATTACTGCAGTGGTCATCATGGGGACCTGCTATTATGTACATGTATGCAGCATCAGAAGCACAATGGCATAGGATAACGCAAAGTTCATCTGAGACATATCTCCTGACAACTTCACAGAGACTCCGGCAATTATCCCTGGTAATTTTAGTCATTCTAACTCACTCACTTGTCTTTTGACATAGTGTCAAGCATTCTGCCAAGGAACATAAAAACATACATTTACCGGTAATTAAGTTGCAGTACTTATCCTATAATGAAATGTGGCAGTGTGTGTATATGCAAGACTTTTATTTGCAGGGTTTGTACCAGTGTGCTATTTTAATTACAATGTATGTCAAAATTGTCAACTGAACTTGTACTTCATTTTTGTTATGCGCATGTTAGTGCAAGTCCCACCTAGAGTTTAGATGTACATGTACCTGTATATAATTTTAAACCAGCTGCATGATGAGAGATACAACCTATATTTTATTTTTGGGATCTGTGCAGCTTGAAATACATGTACAAGCAATAAACCATATATTTTGTATCGTCATACATGTATTTGTCTTTTACAGTTGATCCAGTATACTTTAGCAACTCTAATCAGACAGTGTTTACATGTGTGGCAGTTATCAAGTTTTAAAAAACGTTTTATAATATTTATGTAATTATACACTCTCTGCAACAACATAACCTGTTGTGACTATTCCGCTCGTGGTTTTTCATTATGGTTACATTTTTGGCAATAATAACGGTTTTGAAATCCACCATATGTCAATCATAAGTCATGTAGTTGTTTTAACAGATTTATTTATCAGTTGCTGTGTAGTATCCAAAGATGTGTGACATTGAATAAATTAAAAAGAACCGTTAACAATCTGTCATGTTTCCTGTGTCATATAATCCTTTTCCCAACTGGACTGATTACTGTTTAAAATTTATTTGGGCAGATGGAGGCATAGAACAAGGAGTAGTATGTAAATGGGGGCTCCTAGGCCAAAACACAAAAACGCCGACCCAGAGTTTTCTTCAAAAATTATTTTAAAAATGGAATGTAATCGATGCAACAAAACTGACGTAAAACGGGGGTTAACTCGGCTAAGCGCTTAGCCGAGTTAACCCCCGTTTTTACGTCAGTTTTGTTGCCTAAAAAATGACAAATTTTTTAAAAAATAACTATAAGATTATCTTTTACATATTAAAAATGATTTACGAACCAAAAACAAAGTGCTGCGTCAGATGTCATCAAACTCAAGACATAAATCAATTTAAAATTAAGAAAAACGGTTTGAGAGTTAAAAATTGCTACGACTGTCTAAAAATAATGGCGGTGCAGAGAGCCAAGTATAGCAGTCAGTCTTTCAAAATTGGTGCGCTGGGAATTACGCGTAAATCTTCATAAGCTGGAGGACTTTCGCCGCTCTTTTTTACGTCTATTGTGAATTTGAATTCAAAAGTTTTCCTATAAGATCCTTTTTTTCTTTAGCCAATCTTTCCGCGACTCGTTTTTCAACCTCGGCATCGTCAACGCTTTTATTTTCTTTGGATCTATATTTCTTCTTTAGCGAGTCTGACATTTCATGAAATTTTGTCAGCTCGTTATTAATCAGAGCAAATTCTTCGTGACTAATTTTACCGTCGTTTATGGCGTGGCTGATTAAATCTTCTATAGTGTTTAGTTTAGACATTGCGAGCACTCTGATTTCGTCGTGCTTTTTAGACTTTGACTTTACTTTACGGCTAAAGTACTTTAGCCCGAGAGCGCATGCTACGGTGCCGAGCGCAATACCTTCAAATATAAATCCTAAAGGCGCCGAAATGACACCGGCGATCGCCGCTATACCAACCGCTCCGCTAACGGCGGAAGTGGCTTCGGCAAATGTTTCGCCCCACGTCAATACCGCGTTCACCTTTTTATACTTGTTATAAAGCCCCGTCCGTTTATCTCTCTCTCTAACAATCTCTTTCTTTACTCCGTCGATTTTTGATAGTCTGTAGGCGGTATTGTCTACAATTACCTCGTCGTCAATCTGTACCGGTAATACCGCAGATTCTACCCGCAGATCTGGATAAATTTTTCGCTGTCTGGGTTCAGACAATCTCGCTTCCATTTTTAATTTAACTAACTTTAACATTAAATAATTTCAATATTTAAAACCAGTTTTAAATGTTCGTCTACAATCAGGCATTCGTTACAATCTTTTACCTGAAATTTAAACTCGTTAATTATACCGTTATTTAAATTAACGCCGGGTTTTGCCGTATATTCTTTATCCGCTACTTGGTTATAATAATTGCGATCGACGTCGCTCAGAGGTAAGCTACCCAAAATCGTGCTCGGATTTCCGTTGTAAAAGTTTTCGTTCATAGAAATTTGTTCGCAATAAATCATTATTGCCCCTACGGTATCTCTTACCGGGTAGCTGATGTGCAGGCCGTGAGCTATCCAGCCTCTAGACAGGCCTAATATCTCTCCAATTTTATTTAATCTAATGGCGCGTTTTGGGCTTACGGAGGTGTACAATTTATGGGCGGTCGGATACCACGAAAACTGTAACCCCGCTATTTCTAGGTAATTAATTTCTCTAATTATTTCGCTAACGTCGTATATGCCGGGGTCCATGTGGTGATTCATAACGTTAGATCTCTTCGAATTAAGTACGTCGGCCCATTGGACGTTAGTTCTTTCTCTGATGTTGAAAAATCTCAGGGGCATGCTGGCGTTCAACAACTTGATCTTTTTGATACCGTCAGAGTTGTCTATGGGGCTATGTAACTGAAACGTTACGTCTGATTTTTTTATTACAAAGGTGTGATTCATTTTATTACTAGTAATTACTATTTTAATTATCCAACTTTTTATTGAACATCGACGCATAAGACCAAGTCTATTTTATCGGTCGACATCTCGCAACCTCTGCAATCTTTTATCTCAAACTCAATCTCGTTAATTACTCCATTTATCAAAGGAATTCCATCATTTTCTGTGTAATTATTGGCGACGGCTTGACCGTAATCGTGCGTGTGTAAAAAAGTTGCCGGTACCACTCCCAACAGAGTGCTATTTTCGCCGTTAAAAAAGTTGTTTTGCGTATTAATTTGTTTACAATAAACATTTACTGCGCCGGGGCTTTCGCCGATTGTCGGTTTTACGATTATGGACCTTGTACTGTCGGTCGAAAATAAAACGGTTTCATCCGTTAATCCAACTATTTCAGCAATTTTAGTGAAATCTATAAAACGCAAACGCTCTATCTGTATTTTTAGATAACTGTCATCTAATATATCAAACTTTAACCATCCCAAATTGTAAGAGTTAAAAAAATCAACAAAACTGTGAATGGTATAATATCTAGGAGGCATTAAAATTGGTCTTATACTAGTGGAAATATGTTTTTGTCCATCGCGGCCGGGGGCCCAAGTCCCCCAATCGATCGTCGTGTATTTTTTAATATTAAAAAATATCCAAACGCGCACGCTGGCACTCAATAGCTTAATGTTTTTACATCTGATGGCGCAACTATTATCGATCGGCGAGCTTAGTTGGAAAGTTTGATTTCTACTCCTGATTAGAAAAGTGTGCTTCATTTTATTAACGTGTATACGTTTTTAATCGCTAATATCGACGCATAATATCAATTTTATATCATCGATCATGAGTTCTCCGCCTCTATAATCTTTTAATTCAAAAGTCAACTCGTCGATTACGCCGTTTTTTAAAGGAATCTCGATATTGTCCGTAAAGCTTTTTGCGATTTCTCCACCATAATCTTGTTTGAATGATACGGGAGTTTGTACGAACCCCAACAAATTGCTAAAACTGCCGTTATTAAAGTTTTTTTTAGTATTAATCTGATTACAATAAATGTTAATGAATTTAGGGTTTTTCCCAATTAGTGGCGTTATAGTAGCGACCCATTTATGGTGGAGGGGGGCATAAACATCTCTCCTAACAAGTGTACTGTCGGCTAAAACCAATCTAGGCACAAGTAAATGACCAAGTTGCTCAAAAATCATAACATATCCGGCTTCCGCTTCTATTTTTAAATCGCCATTTTTTAAAATACTGAAACTTATCCATTCTAGATTGTACGAGTTAAACACATCAATTAAACTTTGTAATGAATAGTAGCCAGGCTTAAATATTATCTCGCTCCAAACTCGGGTGTGGACTACGCCTCTCGTCCAGCGAACAACTAATTGTTCTTCAATGTGATAAAACATTGTATACGACATGCTAACTTCTAAAAGCCTAATTTGTTTACGTGAACAGCCAAAACTATTGTCAATCGGCGGGTTTAATTGGAACGCGTGATTTTTAGTCTCGACAAGAAAGGTATGTTTCATTTTACTAGTACCGTCTACATTTTTAAATAATTAATATCTACGAGAAATGTCAATTTTATACCAACAAAAAAAAGTGTGTTTATGATTTATAATATCATCTAATTATATATTAAAATATGGCCGATGGATATTATGCGCGATCGCGGGTTCAAGATATAAAAGACAAATACATCGAAAAGAACCTTACAAAAATGGTCGCAAGAGTAGTTCAAAAATCTATTCCGAAACCGCCGCCAAAGCTTGATTTTGAAATTAATAACCTTAAAATAGCCGTAAACTCTAAGTCGTCGTTTACGTCTAAGTTTACTGGGTTAACGCGAGCTTATCGAATTGCTAGATTGGAGACAACTGCTACAGATGCTGATGAAATTGCTAAAGCTTATGATGAAATTGTAAAAAGGTGGTCGAGCGACCCGATGTCATTTTATCAAAATCAGTTTAATTTTGCCACGTGGTGCGCTACTACAGGATGTGGAGTGGGTACAGATTTATTGAATTCTGACAACGTTTACGTTGCGGCTATATTTAGGTTTCATTTATACTTTACAATCAGAAAGATACTGTATAAAATGGTAGTTTCCCTGCCTGGAGAAGTCAATTTTGTCAAGCTAAATAATTCGATAGACAAAAGGTTTTTTTTTGACGAGTGTAATCTATTTGGGGTCGATCGAGCTCATTCTTTCAAGCAAACTAGAGACGTTGATTCAAAGGGGCTTGGAGCCGCTTATTTTAATGGTAAACCTTTGCCCGGTTTCGATTATAATACTGAGCTATTGGGAATAAACAGGTGGGGTTTAGACAACAATACTATAATGGGTTTTGGTAGTGAAGATTTACCGCCGGGATCGGGTCAAAGCTATGCGTTTGTGGTAAATAATATTAAGCAAGATGATAAAGTTGCGGATGCGTGGCAAGATTTTATACCTACAAATAGCGTATTTACGAACGTGGGTGTTACAAAAATAAATTCTTCGATAAGAGCTTACGTATACGCTTTGTTAGGTGCCCAAGCCCAAACAAAAACTAGCGCATTATCAAATAGTACCGGGTTAGACGCGCAGGCGCAGTTTCATACCATAGTCGAAGACTTAATAAGCTCGCCGGAAAATATAGAAACCAGCATAAATCAGTATCAAGACTCTCTACAGTATGCTAGAACGCCTTTAAACTTTGTATTGAAGCCTAGGTTGTATCTCATTCCTTCTGACATGGAGTTGAGAGTGGGCGTACACGAGGGTTACAACAATAACGTAAAGATTGCCTCTAAAAATGAACATACTGGGTTAAAACAAAATTTAAACGAACGGTCTAGCGCCGTTGAACATGAGGGTGCGTTTAAACCTCAACCGTTAGACATGAGTAGCGAGCATCTGTCTTCTCTAATAAATAGCATGGGGCCAGGCGAATTTCAGAGTATACCTATGCCACAACCAAAACCAAAACCAAAAATTGCCGATTACTACGAATCTAAATCAGAGGCTCTAAAATCCGAACCGGTACAGAGAGTTAATAATATAAAACGCGTAATTACCTCTAAAATTGAGCAAGACGAAACGCCATTTGTCGATAAAGTTAAACTAGACGACGTTTTGGTATCTGGCGACCACGAAGAAGAAAAGACTTCTCTGATCGTTGGGTTTTTAGCGGTTGCGGGAATTGGCTATTTAGGTTATAAAGTAATCTATTAAAACGTAAAATGACGTGAAAATGGGGCACCTCGGCTAAGCGCTTAGCCGAGGTGCCCCATTTTCACGTCATTTTACGTTTTTAAATTCTTTTTTGCACGTAAATAAATATCAACAGAGCAACTCCGCTAATCATAGCCCATACGTTTTGAGCTAATAGCCCCGTAAACTTGCTCAGTATATTAAATAACCAACTGGCTATGCCCCCTAATATCGCCGGCAATGCGGCTAACGCTTTAACCCCCAGCTTCGCAAACAAATTTGCTAAGTTTTTTAGTTGGCCTTTTATCCAGTCTGTAAAGTTTTTTGGTTTAGTAGGTTGAGCCGGCTCAACTGGCTTGACTGTAGCATACGGGCGACCGTAGCTTTAATTCTATTCATCTGGTTCCTCAGCTCTTTAGAATCGGCATCAACTAACTCTAACCTAGTCGACAAATTTTCGAGTAAATTTCCTAATTCATTTTTAGTTTTAGAAACGTTTTCCTCTTTAGTTTTTAAATCTTCTTTTAATTTTTCAACGTCATTTTTGTAACCTTGCATGTCTTTTACGGAGACAGAAAGTTTGCCCGTTTTTGCGTCGTAATTAGCACGTCCGTCCGATGTTGCAAACTTTTCTTCTACCGATTTTATTTGATATTTTAATTGAACAACCTCATCTTTACTAGCCGCCAATTCCTTTTGGACAGCATCAACTTTCCATTGTAGTTTCATTAGTTCGAGCGTATTTATTGTTAAACTCTCTTTTGTAGTTGACATTGTATTAGCCGCATTAGCCAAGTCTCTAACTTTATATCGTTTGCCCTCGTACGTAATGAATTCTTCATTCGTAAAATTGCCAGGATCTGTTTGTGAAGATTGATTGTCGGTACTAAAATAGGTTTTTTCAATATCATCTTCGTCAACGGTTTCGCTAGCGGGAAAAAATAAATCTTCTTCCATCGTTCTTTTAAATTCTTCAGAATAGCTATTAGTTGTTCAGGAGTAGCGCCGTTAACATCGGTCTCTACAATACTCGTTGCTCCGATTACGAATTTAATTTCATCCTCGGGGATACCCAGAGCTCTAGCAAATTCTTTAAAGTCTTTACCCTTATACGCGTCAAATAATGTTTTAACGGTAAGAGGCTCTCCACCTCGTTCTGTAATGCGATAACTGTTTCTTCCCCACCTAGCATCTATACTTTTGTCTTCGTTAACTTCAAAAGATTCGACGATAGCTGGGTCGGGGGCATATTTAGTCTTTTCTATATAATCATCTATCGCCTCATCTCTAAGAGATACATCTTCAGTTTCTTTTAACGTTAAGTCTACCGAGTCTGCGGTTGTATTTAGATCAGACTTTCCAGATTCCATGGGTTGTTGGGCCTTTTTTTTGCGGGTCTAGTTTGAGACCTAGTCCTTTTCGAATGAAATCGGTCTTATGCGCACCTAGAAGACTACTTTTAGCGTATGGTTTTCCACTAGGTTGAGTTAACAGGATGTCTTTCTTTCCCCACGTTACGTACAGTTTACCCCCTTTTAACTAAAATTTATTATAGTCGATTATAAGCGGTTTATCTTTACCGGCAATTTTATCGTAAAATGAATCTACTTCTTGTTTTAGTATGTTTTTAGAATGGTAATCAAGAGGATGCGAAGTGACGTCGACCAGTGGTGGTTGCCTCAGTCTGTCTAACCCCCCTTGTAGGTATGATGCTATATCATCATCATCGTCATCCATTTCTTTATATTCTTCATCTTGCGCCTCGGCCACTTCTGGGTCTAGCTTGTCTATGTGTTCAAATTCACCGGTTTCAGTCATTCTTATTTGTTAATACAGATTAAATTTATTAATAACATTTTAAAATCATTTTTTAAACCGAATTCATTACGTTTGGGGGTAATATGCCCTGGGTAGTCAACCAACTCTTTGTAAAGTTGGCGGAAGTCACGAGTACAGTTAGCTTAAGAGCGTCCATCAAGTCTACCTTATCTATGTCTACGGATTTCATACTAAACAACTTTTTACCCAACATTGCGTAACCGATCGTAAGCCCAGACAATACCGCCGAGTGATAAACTGTGTTTGCTATCGTTTTTTCATTCATATTTATTTATAATTAGATGCTATAATATTTAAATCATTTTTTTAATCTTCCATGTCTCGTAATTCTGGAGGTTTAGCGTCAACGGGGACATCTCTGACGACTTTTGGTTTAACTTTCTCGTTAGAGTAGCCCGCAACATTTTTACTAGCTACTAATTTATATATATATATCGACGCCCCAACGCCTATTACAGCCGCCAATGCGTACCACTCGTAGTTGTTTCCGACGCTTGCCGGAGTATCAGAGACCTTTAGTTCATTAGCCGCCTCTCTCAACTTGACATTTTGCTCTTTAATAAGTTTGTTGTGAGCGGCGAGCTTCTTTCCGAGTTGTACTCGTTTAGGATCTTTTTGTTTGATAGCGGTGATCTTTTTGATTTTAGGTTCTGGTTTAACTTCTTCTACGTTACTGGTTTCTTCGACTTGGTTATCTATAGTATCCATTTTACTACAACTATATTATAATTTAATTAAAATCAATTTTCTTCGTCTTTTCCCGATTGCAATTCATTTACAGTTTCAACTACAACATCATCTTCTGCTTCTACAACTTCAACGTGACTAGCCGTAATTAAAAACGCGGTCAACGGGCCGACTAAGTGTCCGTAATTGAAGTAAACCCCGCTAAGCAATCTGCTAACGCTCGAGTTTACCGCCGGATTCGTCTCTAATTCAACGTGCAGTTTTGTCTCGTCGTCTAAGTTTAATCTTAATTTGCCTATACCGAATTTGGGCAACGCAAATTTTACAATCTTGGTAAAGGCCGTGATTATCGGCAACCCGAGCCCTTTTATCATCTCAGCCCCAATCTTTGTTTCGTATAATTGTTCGAGTTTAGTCAGCGTCTCGTCGTTCATAGCCTCGACTTCCTTTTGAGAGTAGTCTTTACCGAGATACGATTTAGCTTTACCCGCGGCGACGACCTCCAACATTTTGCTCTTCAAATCCGGCTTATCTCTCATTACGCTTTCTAATTCCATTTTAGTTTTAAATATAGACGCTATTTTATTATATAGCTTTTTTACATAATTTAATTTACCGTTTAACTTGTACAACTGATACGTAATTGCAGATAGCAACGTCAATACACCTATCTGGTAAACTGAGTTTATTGCGTTACAACTGTCCATGATCTATAATACCAAACGCAGTTATTTACAACGAAAAACGTAATTATTTATAGTACGCTATACGTTACCGGCGGGTCGGTCTTCAATATCAATTTTGTAAACTTTATATTCTTTAACTCGTACTCTATCCCTTGTAATTTTTCTCTGGGTACTCCTCTATTTTCCTTCATACACTGATTAAAAGATCCCTCGTCCTTGCAATAAAACATGGCTATCCACTCTGTCTGCTCTCTAAAATCTTTTAGAACGCTGTTGTATTTTTGGGTCAGCAACCAGCAAGAGTGATTGTCGTGTCGCCCGCTCATGGCCAAATTTGACAACTCGCAATTTTCGCAGTCTTTCAGACTCTTGCGGTATTTTAGGTCTTGACGAGCGCTGCAGTCGTCGATGATAAACAGCGTGTGAAACTTCTTTAAGACTCTTCTGTAGACGCTCAATGCCTGATTTAAATCTAATTTTTCCAAGTCGTTTAACACCACGCACTCGTCGCTCGTTATCCACTCGTAGTTGTAGTAGGTCTTGTTTTTATACACGGTCGGACACAGAATTACTACGTATTCAAAGGTGTCTTTATACGCGCCCGAGAGCAAATCTAAAATAAACTTTGTCTTGCCAGATTTCGTTCTTCCGCATATCAACGCGCAGTGGGGCTCAGTCGGTAGTTTCATTTTAATATTGAAGACTATTAAATCTACCCTCTCTAATTACTAATTGAGAGTCCATAACCAAATAGATATAACACTTTAATTGGCCGGTCGTCTCGTCGGCCGACGTAAGCTCAATTTGGATACCTCCGCCGTGAGAGCCAATGTGCCTGCCGCTTCCGTGAGCCGAGTTGTCGTCGGAAGTTCTAAAATCGAGCCAAAGGGCGTATTTGTCGGTCAGGTACCTAGACGCCGCGATAGGAATCATTTCTACGTATTTCGACACGGACGACGGCATATGCGTTTCCGGGCCGTCTACAAAGTACTTGCAAATCTCGCCAAAGTGTTGATCGCGCCTCAACTCTGGGACGTACAGCGCTTCCGGCATTCCCTCGACTTGAACTTTTACTTTAGTCAAGTCTGGATTATAACTGTTTTGAGGGTTCTTGTCGGTCAAGTCTTTGAAAATTAAAAACACACCCTTTAAGCTCTTTACGTTGGTGTTGATGTTGAGGGTCCACGCGTTGTCAGTTTTATTTAGAATCTTTTCGTATTGGCGATGTACTCTGTCGAAATAGAAAGAAACTCCGCTCTTGTACCTGCTTTTAATTTGACTAGCTAGTCTAGAATCATTTATTACTTCGTACTGCAATTTCAAGTGAGTAATCTTGTAAGTCGCGGCGTCGTCCGTAGACTTGACGACCCTAGCGTGATCGTTCCACTTTATGGCAAACGACAGTTTGCCCTCTAATCCACTCGGGTAAAACGGGTGATGGTCGGTTAAAATTCCAATGTCTAACGGAATGGCGTAAAACTTGCCGTAAGTGTTTGCCACCGCCACGTCGCCCTTGTTTGTTTTCACCGCGTCGTCGGCTTCCGTCCTGAGTTTAGTTACGTTTTCTTTTTCAATACCAAAAAGGCTCAAATTATTTTGGTGATGAGGCGATATCCAGTGATCTTTATAAGACTGATAGACGTCGTAATCGTCCAAGTTGTAAATCTCGTTGCCGTTCATAGAAATTCGCATCTGCTTTACGATATTGCGAGACACGTTGTTGTAAAGAGTTTTGTTATCGTCCGTATCGCTATTTAATACTATTATAAATATCAACAATGCCGTGCCCGGAATCAACACGTCGTCGTTGGTCAATTTGGGAAAATCTAGATTAAAAGTACTGCCTGCACTGGCGGTCTCGGCAGATACCTCGGAGCAAATTAATCTTCTCTGACCTTTAATAGAATTTGGGTTTTTGATTTCTCTGTAAGGATCAATTTTCTCTCCAAAGTGTCTATTCATCTTTATTTTACTATATAATAATGATAATTTTATATTTAAATTTTTATCGCTATTGATTAAAATGGTGTCGATAGCGATGATGTTGGGTGGAGCCGCAATTAACGCTCTTGCATTTACTGGGTCAAATTTCATGTTTTCTAAACTCGGTAAAGACGACGCAGAACTTAAACGACACGACTTGGCGTTAGAACAACTTACTACCGCCAAGGAACAATTTAAAGAGAGCCGCGTAAAATATTTGGATTACTTAAACGACCGGCTCAAAAAAGAAGCCCACGCTGAGCGTACTTTTAACGACGTCGACGAGGCGCTGTACGAGTACAACCAGCTCACCGGCGAAGATAAAAAGATGCCGGTAGGATTATCTCGCGAGCCGAAATTGTCCGACTTTTACGCCAAGCCAGAACACGTAAAAGATAGAGAGCTAGTATTCATCGTGGGCGGTCTGGGTTTACTGACATTTTTGGTTTACAAATATATATAAATTAAATATGAGTATGAACGACGAAAAATTTAGCAAGTTGTATTACGGACCGAGGGGATACTGGAAGGGCGACGGCGCGGTTAAAAATTTAGCTAAAAAAGCAAAGACGAGTGAAGCGGAATCTAGAAATTGGTTGCGCAAACAAGCAATGTGGCAAATTTATCTGCCCCCGCCGACGTATATACCTAGACCTGCTTCTTTAAATTCTAGTTACGGAGTACCAAACGTCGTGCATCAGGCCGACCTGTTGTTTTTGCCCTACGACAAAATCAAATCTAAAACTTTCAAATACGCGTTGACGGTCGTGGACGTCGCGAGTAGATATAAAGAAGCCGAGCCGCTAACTTCTAAGACCGCGGATCAAGTTACCGACGCCATTAACAAAATTTATAAGCGATCGCCTTTGACGTGGCCAAAGATTATTAAAGTAGATCCGGGTAGAGAGTTTATGGGTAGTTTTAGCGCCCTCATGAATAAAAATGGCACTATAGTACAACGCGGCATACCCGGCTTACATCGAGCCCAGGGTATAGTGGAGAGATTCAACAGGTCATTGGCCGAGGTACTATTCGGCCATCAATACTCGAAAGAAATGCTAGACCCAAAGTCTAGAAATACAGAGTGGGTAAAGAGACTGCCCGACGTAATCAAAGCTATGAATGACGAGGTAACTCGTTTAATCGGTAAGAAACCCGCAGACGCCATTAAATTGAAGCGAGTCGAGCAAACGCCCGCAGCACCCGGCGTTAAAGAGACGCCGTTGGAAATTGGTAAAGATTTAGTCAGGTACATGTATCAACCCGGTGAATCAGAGGGGGGTGAAAGGAGGCGAGCGACAGATCCCATATGGTCTCTTTCAACGTTTACGATCAAAGAGTACACCCGCGCGCGCGGTCAACCAATCTTGTATTATTTAAACGAACCCGCTCCAAAGAGGTCTTTTGTGAGACAAGAGCTTCAAGTAGTGCCCGCGGGCACTGAGCTACCACCCTCTGTAGAGTAGTGTCCGTACGCTAGGGTATTTATGCCGTCGTTTAAAAGAAATATCTTTGTATCCAGAGGCGAAATTGCTAACTTGTTTTGAGTGATTGAGTAAATTTGATGTTTTTCGCTCTTTAAAATGTTTTGTTTTTCGTAAACCAGAGTAGATTTAAATAGAGATTTTTTGTACGAGTCTAGCGTCAGGTTGTCTCTGACCACCGCCCTTTTAATGCCTTTTGCCTTTTTGATGACGTCTCGCTCCGTCTGAATGGCGTACAATTTCGGTCTGATGCACACCGCCTCTATAATCTGTTGGCCAGCGACCTCGTCTTTAAATTTGCCTATGACCTTTTTATTAGATTCGTCGTACAGCTCGTGATCTTTCGGATAATTTGAAAAGTCGTACAAGTGCTTATACTTGGACATGTCGGCGTACACGTCGTCGGTTTTAATTTCCAAGAGAAGGCTGTCGGTGTCTGTGTACACCAGACTCGCGTTATCCAAATACTTGCTCTTCAAATGATTATAATAAAAGTCGTACATTAACGTTTTCGACGAGTCGAGGATAGTCATTCCGCAGTAGATTGGTTTGTCCAGAACAGTCTTTGTCCTATACATGTTGACCATGGCCAATTTGCAGTCTTCAAAGACGGTAGTAAATTCGTAATTTGGTAACGAGCACATTTTCGAAAGCTTCTTTTCGTCTTCTAATCTGACTAGCTCAGAGTTTAGTCGATTACGCACGTTTTCCATCGTCTTGCCAAAGACCGAATTATTCATTAGCTTAAAAAAGTCTTTTTCAAAATCCGATTTTGATTCCTTGCGCAGCTGAGTGTTTTTGTC
This sequence comes from Henricia sp. BOLD:AAB3569, assembly GCA_037783545.1. NCBI lineage: Eukaryota > Metazoa > Echinodermata > Asteroidea > Spinulosida > Echinasteridae > Henricia > Henricia sp. BOLD:AAB3569. Next base: position 105,372 of record JBBELK010000430.1, on the reverse strand, counting down.
AATGTATGACTTCATCCAATCAGTTTGCTTGAACGATAAAATTCTGTGAATCTTGGTCAATCTTAATCCGAGGTTGAGATACAGTTTTAGGGTCTGATAGTGAACGACGTATTTAGTTCTATTTTTCAGAGTGCACGTTAATTTGTCCACGTCGGGCGGTGACAAGTCGTTTTTCTCAATTAGTCGTCGTTGGTAATCCGAAAACCACTCTTGAGAGACGTTCAAGTTTTCCGGAGCTAGAGGATAGTCGTTGTGCTCGTCGTGTAATTCTTTTGGATATTCCAAGTCTACTTCCAAAATGTATCCCCTCTCGGATTGAGCTTCCAATATTTTTAGTACGTCTTCCGTAAAGAATTTAATCTTTCTGTCGGTAAGCCATTTAAAGTCGCCGACTGGCAGCGGTTGAGACATTGCCCACCCGTACAGATTATTGGCGTCCAAATATTGTATAAACGTGCTCGGTTTTGTCTCGTCGTAATCTTGCAAGTACTTGTTGTTTGCTCTTACGTATCTCTTGGAACCGACGCTAGAAATTCCGCCCCTTATCCCGCGCTGTACAAAAAGATACATGTCGTAATCCGTCAGTAGTTCTAGTTGGGCCTTTGAATGTTTTAGCAGCGCGTCCCAACTGAGACCCGGAGATGTAAAGTAATTGGCGGGGTCTAGCCCGTAGTGCTCTAGGCAAGTCTGTCTAAAGTTTTGGAAAATGTCCGCCAACAACAGCGTGTCGGTCTGTACGTACAGGTCGTGATATTCTCCCATATTAACTATTTCAAATTCTCGCCAAGCTCTTTGAGCGTGCAGATAGTCCTCGTCGGATACGTTACCGTTGTTTAACTTGCTATAAAATTTTGATTTTGGAGGTAATTTAGTCTCTTTAAATTTGTCGAAAGAGTCCATGTACTCGTAAGGATAAACACCCTTTTTCAAGATCAACTTGAATTTTTCTTCGTCTTGAGTTAGAGTTTTGAGCAAGTTAAATTGCTCGCTGGGGCATATTTTACTCAGCTTATCTAGCGAGCTAGCTAAAAAGTGAAACGAGTCGACAAATCTCAGTTGACCTAGAGAGAACGAAATGTATTTTTCGGATGTCTTTGGTATGCAAAAAATGTCACCGCTGAATTCAGAAATTCCCTGCATGAGCAAGTGCGCGTCGTAATTTTCCAAATTATGAAAAAAGACTGGGATTTTAGTTATTTTTGGTTTGATGGATAGTTTCAGATTACAAGCGTTGTGAGCCGCGCCCCTAAAAGTACCGGTTATATGACAGTGATCTCTCACCTTTGAGAAAGACTGAGTTTCCTTTTGGCATTTTTCGCACCAGTAGACATCTTTACCATTCCGTTTTACTTTCTTTGACTTTGGTAACTCGCACGTACACTTTGATGTGTCTTGTTGCCTGATTGGGTACTCGCAAATCCAACAATTTTTTGACTCTTTAAATTTATCCTCGTCTTCTTTAGTGTAAATCATGTTTTTAGCGTTTTCCTTTTCAAAAAGTTTGTTTATGGCAGATTCCTCTCTCTGTAAGTTTTCTAGCAGATGTCCAACCGCGTTTTCACCCCTATAATATTTTTTACTGAGTACCCACCCGTCGTGTCTGACTACTACGTAAGACCACCCGCACGCAACGTGCTTTTGAGTTTGTATTGTTGCGTTGCCCGCTTTTTCTTCGTGAGGCACGATGAGAGATTCAAAGTCTGCATAAATTACAAACGGGGTCGGCATTTTATGCTGGGTGTTTTTAAATTTGATGACGTCTCGTCTACGATTATATCTATCCAGTTCCGTAGATGGCATGACTATTCTGCTAGCCTTTTGTTTAACGCCGCGACAATCAATCGTATGCTTGTCTAATATAATCTGACTACTAAAATGCTGCAGACAGCGGGGGCAAACGGGCTTCTTTTCTTTATGCTTGGTCTCGCTAAATAGTAGTTTATCTATATTTTTAATCCAGCAGTAATGATTTTTATCGCCGTCCGAGTATAGCATGAGGTTAATGACCTCACCCGACTCACTTGCCGTAATGTATAGCGGGTATATGCCATTCTTTTGGTCGTAACCAAACACGTTAATATTTAGATTGTTTTGTTTTTCAATCTTGTAGATTTGATTTATCGGAGTTGGGAAAACTATGCCTCTAAAATTTAATCCGTCGTCTTCTTTGTAAATATCCATCCTCTGGTACCTTATTTTATACGTTGACGCATTCATTACGCTTGTTTTTACTTTATCTTTAAATTTTCCCAGAGCCGCCCTCAAAGTCCAGCGTATGCACTCGTCGTCGTCGTTTTTCACGTTGATGACGGCCTTTTTATTTTTTATGTAGTCCGGTAATTCTATGTAAGAGCTGCCCCTGATCGGCTTGTACTCCGTAAAGTTTATGTACAGAGTGTTTAGCTTAAACACTGACCACCCACTCTTTTCCGTCTGAAATTCTTCTAGTTTCGCCTTTAGATTTTCTATAGTATTATTCAACACCTTGCCAATGTCGCTGTTGTTTAAAACGAGTTCATTGCTCGTGCGAAATGTGATTTCTTTTTCTTCAATTTCCCCCTGCGAGTTTAATTTTTTTAGAGTTACGCGTAGGCGTAATTTGGTTTGGTCCGTATCATTTCAAGCATTTTACCGGAAATTTTATTTCTGTTGTATTTAAAGAAATTGACGTAATCCAAATTCTCGTGACCAATTTTTATTTCGTAATTTTGAATTACGTTGGCAAAGCGTTGAGGCACTATCCCCCCAAAATCTATTGGCTTTATGACCCCGCTGTATATAGGTCTCCAATAATTTCTTATCGACTCCAAGTAATCGCCCTTTGTATACTTGTTATTTTTACCCGTGGCTTCAACCTTATTTATGTTATACTTGCCAATAAGCGATAGCAGACTCTGTTTAGCTTGGCCTCTAATATTTTTAAACTCATCCGCATATCGCTTGACCGTTTTAATTAGTTGCCTTCTCGTTCCAATTTTCTCGCCGACGTCAATTACGGCCGGTAGATTTTCGTCGCTAATAAATTTGGCGAGTCGTTTTTTGTTCCATCCAGAATATCCAGTTGGTTTATGTCCAGTTTCCATTTTATATATATAAAAGATAACCTTATGGTTATTTTTAAAAAAATATCTCATTTTTTTAGGCATCAAAACCAACAAACGTCAGTTTTGTTGCATCGATTACATTCCATTTTTAAAATAATTTTTGAAGAAAACTCTGGGTCGGCGTTTTTGTGTTTTGGCCTAGGAGCCCCCATTTACATACTACTCAAGGAACCAGAAGATTAGGAAATTACTTCAATCTTGTGTAAACATAAAAAAAAGCTTCAGATCCTAGCTAAGTGATTTTTAGGAAAAAATGATCAAAACTAAGATTGAATACACACTTGGCTATGCTTTGAGAATTTTTACACCGGTTTGAATTTAACTCGATTTATGGGGGCTTAACTATACTGTTCGAAGAGGAGAAAAGAAAATCAAGGTAGACCTATACATGCATTCAATAACTAGCTCCATGGTACAACCCACGAAAACATTGGTGGACTTGAAACCAGTCTAATCTGGAACTAGCAATGACATCATCGTTAGCCAATCGGACTACGGGAAACTATGCGGTGCCACGGCGGTAATTTTGGGTTTGTGTTTTTTGGGAATGCCGTTGGATTTCGCTGTTTCCTGACTGGACTAGACAAAAGTACGTAAAATGTTCATTATTTATGGGTAGAATATTACATATTCTTTGTATAAAAGGTAAACATGGACTGCTGCAAGTAGTGACAAAGGGAGATATTTGCCGATGTTTTGGGTGTCTTTTGTCGTCTTTTTTGACGTGTTTTTTCTTGAATATTTCTCAACTCAAAATACAAAAAAAACATAAAATAGTGATACTCGACGACAGATATGTTTCTCATCTTTCCGAAAATCCTACTCTTATTGTTCAGATCCCTAGAAATGAATGAGAAATCCTTGGTTTTCGACAGGCTGTTCAAGCTCATTAAATATGCAAGACTGCAACTGGCTGAAGTCACGCTTGCATACTGTGCACATAAAAGGAAGCACTTTCGTGTGCGCTGCGGACTGACTGCGAACGCCTTTTAACTCAGGATATCTCCAATTTTCTGCTCACGATTTCACTGGACAGCCCGGACGACCGATCTAGGAATTTCCGTTTTCTTTTGAAGAGTTGGCATCATGTTTTTTCTTCACAAACGTACACCGGAGCAACACATATCCGTGTGTGCACTCAGGCTATTTGCCGTGCTGTCCTTATATTCTCCTGTGTGGAATATGTGGACGGGAACCAGTCTAGTACGTACGTATACGTATAGGCTTAGTCTTGGCCCAAGACTACTCTAGTCGATATTGGTTTGTGTACGCGTTGGCCATATAGTGCGCCCTCTTGCAGCACTAACGGACCAGTCTTTTCTCACTAGAGTAGTCTTGGGAATTTCTCCCGGAAGTTTTAACTTTTTCTTTGTTTTTTCCTAGGGAACCAATCAGCGAGTGACCCAAATACAGCAGAGCGTGGGAATGCAGCGAGCGACCCAAATACAGCGCGTCGACCGCAGAGCGTGACCCAAATACAGCGCGTGCACGCGCTTCGAATGGTTTGAAAAATATAAGGCGGCTTACAAGAATCATCGAACATGACCGTTTTATCGTTGCTAATATTTTCGGTGGCATAAGTTTCTTGGCAAATGTTTGCGAATATATTTACAAACATGTTTGCAAAGGCGTATGACATCGCAAAATACATTTGTTTATGAAGATAATTGCGACATTGCAAATATTTGCAAAGATATCTGTGGTATGCCATGTCCCTTGTGTGCCATCATAAAACCCTCTGCAGCTATTTACATAAAACGGTACCGCCCCCAATGCTGAACTTCCGGGAGAAATTCCCAAGACTACTCTAGTGAGCAAAGGGCTGGCCAGTTAGTGCTGCAAGAGGGCCCACTACTGGGAACGGCCAACGCGTACACAAACCAATATCGACTAGAGTAGTCTTGGCCCAAGACTACTCTAGTCGATATTGGTTTGTGTACGCGTTGGCCATATAGTGCGCCCTCTTGCAGCACTAACGGACCAGTCTTTTCTCACTAGAGTAGTCTTGGGAATTTCTCCCGGAAGTTTTAACTTTTTCTTTGTTTTTGCCTAGGCTTTCCTAGGGAACCAATCAGCGAGTGACCCAAATACAGCAGAGCGTGGGAATGCAGCGAGCGACCCAAATACAGCGCGTCGACCGCAGAGCGTGACCCAAATACACCGCGTGCACGCGCTTCGAATGGTTTGAAAAATATAAGGCGGCTTACAAGAATCATCGAACATTACCGTTTTATCGTTGCTAATATTTTCGGTGGCATAAGTTTCTTGGCAAATGTTTGCGAATATATTTACAAACATGTTTGCAAAGGCGTATGACATCGCAAAATACATTTGTTTATGAAGATAATTGCGACATTGCAAATATTTGCAAAGATATCTGTGGTATGCCATGTCCCTTGTGTGCCATCATAAAACCCTCTGCAGCTATTTACATAAAACGGTACCGCCCCCAATGCTGAACTTCCGGGAGAAATTCCCAAGACTACTCTAGTGAGCAAAGGGCTGGCCAGTTAGTGCTGCAAGAGGGCCCACTACTGGGAATGGCCAACGCGTACACAAACCAATATCGACTAGAGTAGTCTTGGGCCAAGACTACGCAATACGCAGCTCCGTAGCAAAGGCATGGCGCTGCGTGTTTCGAGCACGAATTTGGCGGGCGCGCAATGCTGACGAGCCGATAGCCCAAGATGCATACACCTATTGGGCGCCGTTTCTAAATTATTTAGGCGAATTATAGTATGTTTTTTCCATGGTTTATCTTAATTCTGTGTAAATCATGCATTTGTGTCAAAGGCCGTTTATGGTTTACAAACCTTTAAAATATCGTTTTGTACCAACACGATTCTTTACAAAACAGGAAATATACATGTAGCTGTGCAAATTCATTATTTACAAATAATGAAGATGTCACCTCGGCGTTCCATACTTTATAACATCCTGAGATCTCAGGGAATTTCCACTCTGCAAAAGGGGGCCTTTTTCAACAGGGCCACTGTACGCAGGAGTTAGGGAGTGCTTTAAAGGGGCACTGTTGCAAGAGGATGACTTTATAAATGAAACCAACGAGTGTACATTTCAATGGTTTACAAACAAGAGAGTTGTATCGTTCATGGACAATTTCATGGTTTATAAATAATGAATACTGCACATTGTTGCACGTTTTTCTAGTTTACAAATTAAAAAAAACTATCACTGGTTCGCAATTACATGGTTTATAAACCAAGAACCTTGCACCGGGGTCCGATTTTCTATGGTTTAAAAATAATGAAAATTTGTTAATTGACGTGCAATTCCATGGTTTATAAACAATCAAAACTGCGCCGTTCTAATCAATTTTGTGGATTCTGTGGTTTGTAGGCCTAAACAATTAAAAATAGTCACTAGGCGTGCATTTTGATGGTTTGTAAATAATGAAAAGTGATCGTTGGCTCACGATTTCATGGTTTATAAATAATGAAAATTAACTAGTTAGCGTTGTCGCAAAATTTCATGGTTTACAAACAGAGACAATTGAAGCTTTATACCCTTGTCCTAGGGAACCAATCAGCGAGTGACCCAAATACAGCAGAGCGTGGGAATGCAGCGAGCGACCCAAATACAGCGCGTCGACCGCAGAGCGTGACCCAAATACAGCGCGTGCATGCGCTTCGAATGGTTTGAAAAATATAAGGCGGCTTACAAGAATCATCGAACATGACCGTTTTATCGTTGCTAATATTTTCGGTGGCATAAGTTTCTTGGCAAATGTTTGCGAATATATTTACAAACATGTTTGCAAAGGCGTATGACATCGCAAAATACATTTGTTTATGAAGATAATTGCGACATTGCAAATATTTGCAAAGATATATGTGGTATGCCATGTCCCTTGTGTGCCATCATAAAACCCTCTGCAGCTATTTACATAAAACGGTACCGCCCCCAATGCTGAACTTCCGGGAGAAATTCCCAAGACTACTCTAGTGAGCAAAGGGCTGGCCAGTTGGTGCTGCAAGAAGGCCCACTACTGGGAACGGCCAACGCGTACACAAACCAATATCGACTAGAGTAGTCTTGGCCCAAGACTACTCTAGTCGATATTGGTTTGTGTACGCGTTGGCCATATAGTGCGCCCTCTTGCAGCACTAACGGACCAGTCTTTTCTCACTAGAGTAGTCTTGGGAATTTCTCCCGGAAGTTTTAACTTTTTCTTTGTTTTTGCCTAGGCTTTCCTAGGGAACCAATCAGCGAGTGACCCAAATACAGCAGAGCGTGGGAATGCAGCGAGCGACCCAAATACAGCGCGTCGACCGCAGAGCGTGACCCAAATACACCGCGTGCACGCGCTTCGAATGGTTTGAAAAATATAAGACGGCTTACAAGAATCATCGAACATTACCGTTTTATCGTTGCTAATATTTTCGGTGGCATAAGTTTCTTGGCAAATGTTTGCGAATATATTTACAAACATGTTTGCAAAGGCGTATGACATCGCAAAATACATTTGTTTATGAAGATAATTGCGACATTGCAAATATTTGCAAAGATATCTGTGGTATGCCATGTCCCTTGTGTGCCATCATAAAACCCTCTGCAGCTATTTACATAAAACGGTACCGCCCCCAATGCTGAACTTCCGGGAGAAATTCCCAAGACTACTCTAGTGAGCAAAGGGCTGGCCAGTTAGTGCTGCAAGAGGGCCCACTACTGGGAATGGCCAACGCGTACACAAACCAATATCGACTAGAGTAGTCTTGGGCCAAGACTACGCAATACGCAGCTCCGTAGCAAAGGCATGGCGCTGCGTGTTTCGAGCACGAATTTGGCGGGCGCGCAATGCTGACGAGCCGATAGCCCAAGATGCATACACCTATTGGGCGCCGTTTCTAAATTATTTAGGCGAATTATAGTATGTTTTTTCCATGGTTTATCTTAATTCTGTGTAAATCATGCATTTGTGTCAAAGGCCGTTTATGGTTTACAAACCTTTAAAATATCGTTTTGTACCAACACGATTCTTTACAAAACAGGAAATATACATGTAGCTGTGCAAATTCATTATTTACAAATAATGAAGATGTCACCTCGGCGTTCCATACTTTATAACATCCTGAGATCTCAGGGAATTTCCACTCTGCAAAAGGGGGCCTTTTTCAACAGGGCCACTGTACGCAGGAGTTAGGGAGTGCTTTAAAGGGGCACTGTTGCAAGAGGATGACTTTATAAATGAAACCAACGAGTGTACATTTCAATGGTTTACAAACAAGAGAGTTGTATCGTTCATGGACAATTTCATGGTTTATAAATAATGAATACTGCACATTGTTGCACGTTTTTCTAGTTTACAAATTAAAAAAAACTATCACTGGTTCGCAATTACATGGTTTATAAACCAAGAACCTTGCACCGGGGTCCGATTTTCTATGGTTTAAAAATAATGAAAATTTGTTAATTGACGTGCAATTCCATGGTTTATAAACAATCAAAACTGCGCCGTTCTAATCAATTTTGTGGATTCTGTGGTTTGTAGGCCTAAACAATTAAAAATAGTCACTAGGCGTGCATTTTGATGGTTTGTAAATAATGAAAAGTGATCGTTGGCTCACGATTTCATGGTTTATAAATAATGAAAATTAACTAGTTAGCGTTGTCGCAAAATTTCATGGTTTACAAACAGAGACAATTGAAGCTTTATACCCTTGTCCTAGGGAACCAATCAGCGAGTGACCCAAATACAGCAGAGCGTGGGAATGCAGCGAGCGACCCAAATACAGCGCGTCGACCGCAGAGCGTGACCCAAATACAGCGCGTGCACGCGCTTCGAATGGTTTGAAAAATATAAGGCGGCTTACAAGAATCATCGAACATGACCGTTTTATCGTTGCTAATATTTTCGGTGGCATAAGTTTCTTGGCAAATGTTTGCGAATATATTTACAAACATGTTTGCAAAGGCGTATGACATCGCAAAATACATTTGTTTATGAAGATAATTGCGACATTGCAAATATTTGCAAAGATATCTGTGGTATGCCATGTCCCTTGTGTGCCATCATAAAACCCTCTGCAGCTATTTACATAAAACGGTACCGCCCCCAATGCTGAACTTCCGGGAGAAATTCCCAAGACTACTCTAGTGAGCAAAGGGCTGGCCAGTTGGTGCTGCAAGAGGGCCCACTACTGGGAACGGCCAACGCGTACACAAACCAATATCGACTAGAGTAGTCTTGGCCCAAGACTACTCTAGTCGATATTGGTTTGTGTATCCAACAAATAATGACCGTCTAGGGCCTAGACTATAGACATTTATCACGGTGCGTCCATCTTTGTCTTGTTCCCCATAGTACGTGTTGGGTACGATCAGTGCGTCTGCGCTTGTTCTCCCAATATGGTCCGCGATTGGCAAGCGAACGTCCGCGATTCGCTCCTGTACAAAACCAACGAGAGTAAGGAAAATAGAGGAACAAAGGGACGTCCGCGATTGTATGTGGATTCGCACCTATGTGCGCGTCCGCGCGATAGCGCGTGTATCTCCCATTGGGAATCACTGTCCACGGAGCGCGCTCTCTTGATCGCGCAACGCCTGTGTCATTGTGATGCACACAATGAACAATTTCATAACGGGACCAAACTATTTTTTCTTTTCTGCAAGCCTCGCTTTGGTTACGTTCATTTTAATAGGAGAAAGGGGGAAGATGGCCGCACCGTTATTGTGTTCTGCGTTGCAGTCAGCTGGCGGGTACACACGCAAGTTTTCAGTTCCGTGGCAACCAAATTGGGAATTTGTTTTACTTTTACTCACAATGGACTCAAGTCTTGTTACAGTGGGTGAGGTCACAATTCTGTGTGTGTTATGTGTTAGTGTTAGTTTAAAGGGCCTAGTGTGACATGCTAAACAACTTTGTGCCTAACTTTGCTTCATAATGACGGATTACTTGTTCAGCAAAACATGCTATTGTTCGTTTGGATGTAAAATAAATAAAAGGTGGCCTTTTTCAACTTTGAAGATTTCATTGCAATAAATCACAGACAGAGGGCGCTGTTTTGAGTGCATCACATAAGGAAGACAGAAGGGAAAAGTTAAGAAAAAACATAAGACTTCAAGTTGGACTTGTGGCAAATTCCTGCAGTTTCTACCCCCAGTTTTGTCATGGCTTACAGCAGGCAACATGTAAAACAAACTCAAACAGCCATGGATTACAAAAGTTTCAGGAAAAATGAGAAAAAAGTGGAATCTTTTGTGCACAGTTGAATGTGATTTTCCTGTGTTTGCCTCTTGTGACATCGTGACCTTGGTCATGAATATGCATATTCGCATTAGCATAAAAACTAGAAACCTCTGTTTTAACTCCCAAAGCAAGCTCCAAATAGGATTTTTATGACTTTAACTGAGTACAGTGGTTTTAAAGCATAGATTTCATTGATAAAAATCCTAAATAAGGGGCCCTTTAACGGATCTGTTAACACGGCATTAATCTCGACCTCTAACTGAACGTCCAGGTTAATAATATAATATATATAATATAATAAGATACTTATAAAGCGCACAATTGCCAATAAGGCTTCAAAGCGCTATATATACACAGATTTAGATTAAAAGTGGAATAAAAACACTAAGATTTACCCAAATGTTTATTTATAAAAATTAAGACAAATACAATAAATAAAATCAAAATTCTAAAATTATCCAAAACACTGTTTAAAAAGGTAAGTCTTAAGATTAGCCCTAAAAAGATCAATGGAATGAATTTCTCTGAGGGGTGCTGGCAGATTGTTCCACAGAGACGGGGCTGCTATACTAAAGGCCCTAGCCCCATATTGAACTAGTCCTTGGGCGTTGTGTTGGTGGGCAGTAGGATTGGGACGGATTGGGCGGTAGCGCTGAACCAAGTCCTGAAGATAAGATGGAGCCTGATGATGAATCACTTTGAAAGTCAATATAAGGGTTTTGTAGATAACACGGTGTGATACAGGGAGCCAATGCAATGACTGCAAAATAGAAGTTATGTGTTCATGACGTTTACTGCGGCTAACCAGTCTAGCTGCAGCGATTCTGCAATCGCTGAAGTTTTTGAATGTCAGCATTAGGCAAGCCAAACAGAAGACTGTTACAATTGTCGATACGCGATGTTATAAAAGCGTGTACTAGCTTTTCCGTTGCAGGTTTATCCAAATAGGCTCTAATCTGCCCAATCCTCCGGATAAATGCCCAACCTCCACGGCACACATTGGCAATGTGCGTCTTCATGCGGAGATCGCTGTCGAAGACCACACCGAGGTTCCGAGCCTCGCTGCGGACTCCCACCGGTGAATCACCAATCAGGACTGGTTCTAGGCTCCTTGAAGCAACGAAGCGAGAACTGAAGTGGAGAACCTCGGTCTTCTCTTCATTGAGCTTCAGTTTATTGGCAATTGACCATTCTTTAATTTCAATTATGCATTGTTCAAGGCGAGAAATAGTACTCCTGGTGTCAGACGGCTTGAAAACAACATAAAGTTGTGTATCATCCGCATAAATTATGTGGTTGACGTTGTGACGCTCAATAATATCACTAAGAGGAGCGGTATATGACGTGAACAAGAACGGGCCACACACGGAGCCCTGAGGTACACCCCACAAGATGTTGTAAACAGACGACATAGCACTGCCAATAGTAACAGTTTGGGTTCGGCCAGAGAAATACGACTTGAACCATCGTAACACGGTTCCAGTTATGCCATATCGATGTTCTAGTCGATGAAGGAGAATGTCGTGGTCAATGGTCTCAAATGCCGCGCTGAAATCTAACATAACCAAGGCCACCCCCGATGTTCATCAATAGCGCGGAGAATGTCGTTGTGGACTCTCAGCAAGGCAGTTTCAGTTGAATGATGAGGCCTATATGCTGACTGAAAATTTGAGAACAGATTGTTTTCAGAAAAATAATCGACAATTTGCTGCAAACAGCATTTTCCCAGTAACTTTGACAAAACGCTGAGCAATGATATTGGTCGATAGTTAGCCAAGCTATTACGATCAGACTCGAGTTTCTTGATCACTGGCACCACTCTTGCTACTTTCAAGTCATCTGGAAAAACCCCGGTTTCCAGCGACAAGTTAATGATACGAGTCACAAATGGAAGCAATATGGTCGACACATCTTTTTAACAATGAAGTTGGCATTGGGTCTAGTTGAGAACTCTTTGACGGCAAGTGTTGAATCAAGCTGCGGACCTGTACCTGCGCCTCAGAAACTAAATCAAATTGAGAAAAGCAAAGTTATTTCTTTGCCTTAAAATATGTGACACAGAACCGAACGCAGCAGCAGTATCCATTGCCATTCTAATCCCGCGTAATTTATCATCGAAGAAGTCCGCAAAATTATCTGCTAATTCATGAGATGAGTCATGTTGTGGCAATACACGAGTCGATTCGGGGTTGATTAAGGCATTAGTTATCTCAAACAACTCCTTGTTACTACTATTAGCGATCTTGCAGTTGTAATATTCACACTTAGATTGCTCCAAGTGTTTCCTGTAAACTTTGCACTGTTCAAGATATGTCTGTCTGTCGATTTCCAGGCCGGAGCTCTTATACACTACTCAAAAGAAATAAAGGAACAAGAGAACATAATGTTTTTGTCATGGTCTATATGGGCTACCGTTAGAACAAAAGGCATTAAAGTTATGTGAAAATCATCCAGGTGTTGTCAATTGATTCTCAAACAATACTCAACAATGTATGGCGAAATTTATTGATGTGGTAGCCTGTTAACATGACTAAAACATGAATGAACAAAAATATGGACATAATCATCTGGCAGGTTATCATGACTATCCGTACATTGTCCACGTTTTGGCAAAGTAAACGTTAATTAATCATTGTCTAGTAACTGGTATGACCTCCACGTGCTTGTATGCACTCCTGACAGCGTCGAGGCATGCTTAAAATTAACTGTCTTATGGAGTCTTGAGGAATGTTCTCCCACTCTTCAACCAAGGCCTCTCTGAGTGTCTGTACAGAGTCTGGAGCATGTTCTCGACCTGCAACACGTCTGCCAAGCATGTCCCATGCATGCTCTATAGGGTTTAGGTCAGGAGATCTTGCCGGCCAGGGCATCGTGCTGATTCCCTCATTCTCAAGAAAGTTCATGGACACTCGTGCAGTGTGTGCACGAGCGTTATCTTGCACCATGATGAAATTTTCACCTACGGCAGCAGCATATGGCCTCACAACAGGTTCCAGTATCTCATCTCGATACCTCAAACCTGTTAGTGCACCACCAGCTACCACGACGAGGTCCGTACGCCCCTCCAGGGAGATACCCGCCCACACCATAACTGATCCACCTCCAAAGTGGTCAAATTCGACAATGTTGCAGTTGAAATATCGTTCCCCCGACCGTCTCCAAACCCTTACACGTCTATCATTGGTTGAAACAGTGAACCTGCTTTCATTTGAGAACAGTACTGGTGCCCACTGGTCCATCTGCCAAAATTGATGGTTTCTAGCAAAGTCCAGCCGGGCTCTGCGGTGTACTACGGACAAAATGGGGCATGTGGCTGGTCGTCTGGCTCTCATACCATCTTCATGCAGACGATTCCTGACTGTTTGATTGGAAACACGGACATCAGTTGCCCTGTGGAAGCTTGTGGCTAAGGATCTTGCAGTAGATCGTCGATTTCGACGTGCCAGGATCCTCAGGTATCGGTCCTGGGGAGGGGTAGTCACACGTCTGCGACCTTGTCCTGGCCTCCTGGTGTACAGACCATCTTCCTGAAAACGTCTCCACAACCGGTTGATGACACTTACGGACACATCAAAATGTACAGCCACCGCACGTTGTGTATTGCCAAAGTCAAGGAGTTGGACAGCTCTAGCAACCTCAGCTTCAGTTTACTGACGGCGAACACCAGTACTCAGTCCCAGCAGACAGACAACAAACAACAGAATTGGAAGAACCTTCATTTTGTTGCAAGAAGTGATAACAACTAGTGATGACAAGTGTACCAATACCAACACCTTATACAGGGTAAAAGAACACGCCTGTGGACACCCCTGTGTCCACGTGTTAGAAGACACGCATGATTTCACCAACATTGTTGAGTATTGTTTGAGAATCAATTGACAACACCTGGATGATTTTCACATAACTTTAATGCCTTTTGTTCTAACGGTAGCCCATATAGACCATGACAAAAACATTATGTTCTCTTGTTCCTTTAATTCTTTTGAGTAGTGTACTTCCGTTCAGTTTGTCGTTTCCGCTGTTTTAGAGTGCGCAAGTCGTCAGAATACCAGGGTGAGTTTGGTCGAACAGTGATTGTCTTAAAAGCCAAATGGGCATGCTTATCAAGACAGCGGCCCAAGGAAGCATTGTACTGGTTAACAACAACATTAATATCATCCTCGAGGTCTAAAGACTGGAGAGATGATTCCACGTCAGCCTTAAATTTATCAATGTCAATTTCACGTAGCTTCCGGTACTGTCGTTGTTCTTTCAAAGGTGGCGGACGCTGAACATTTACATTGCACAGAATAGCAAAGTGGTCAGATGGTTAACACCGTGTTAACAGATCTGCTAATACGGTGTTAACACCATGTTAATTCTCTGCATTGTACATAGGGCGAAGTCACAACTCTGGGTTGCATGTTAGTGTTCGTGTATAACAGATCTGTTAACTTAATCAGAATTGTGACCTCAGAACAAACACCGTGTTAACTCGATATTAACATGATGTTTAAGACGTGTTAGTGTTACATCTCATGTTAGTTGAACACCTCATGTTACACATCGTGTTAGTGTAACAGATATGTTAACAGATCTGTTAAGTTAATCTGAACGAAGTGGGTGGTGTTAATTTTGATTATTTTGGAACTTTCGTGATTCTCAATAAATCGAGTTTCATTTTCAACACAACTGATAAATGTGTTGGATCTTGCATTCTACCCACGATTGAGACTTTGTTTTTTGGCTCCGTGAGTCCGTGAAAATTTTGACAATTTCAATCACTTAGTGTTTAAGCTCGTGTAACACAGACCGGAGGTCACAATTCTGTGTTCGTGTTAGTGTGGAAGGTCGTACAGAACCCTTCACCGACTTGACATTTCCCAAGCTAGATGAGTCAACAGATCTGTTAACAGATCTGTTACACTAACGCTAACACGTACAGAATTGCGCCCTCACTCACTGCACTTTGCGGTTGTGCGCACGACTTTCAACACACACTAAAAAGCCATGTTCTGAGGTCACAATAGACTACTAAAGTGTGACGTCAGTTGCCATGGTAATTGGGTCTAAACATTCGCTGGTAATCTGAAACGTCCATTGGTATAACTTAGGGAAACAGTTCACTGGTTTTAGTGTAGACCCAAAAACCATGGCAACACACAAAGGGTGACGTTTTCACTTTAGTAGTCTATTCTGATTAATAATAATAATAATAATAGCAATTTAAAGAACGCTGGATGCCGCAATAGGGCGACACTTCGGCAAGACTCTCACCGGAGACCACCGAAATTTCGGCAAGAGTCACTCAAAATGACACCTTATTTTTTTACCCGAAGCTTCCGGAGATGGTCGCAGACCGAAGAGAAACGACTCCAGTCCCCATAAAAATGGTTCTCGACCTAAAAAAAATGGTTTTTGACCTAAAAAAATTAATTTTAAACTCAAAAATATTAGGGCGACACCAAAATGTCGCCCTATTGAGCAGGTCGCCCTAATATAGCTTTTTTAAACACGATTTGTCGCCCTATCCTACAATTCATAGTATTTTTATATAGCGCCAAATGCCAGGGCCTCCAGGCGCTTTACGGTATAAACCAAAGCGATAACATACATATACATGTACATAGATAAAAAAAAATAAAAATTAAACGTTAAAACCAAAGAGCATCACCAAGAGCATCTGGTAATACTGAACAAAAACATGTGTCTTAAGCTGGGACTTGAAATTACTGCTGGAATTAATTTGACGCATGCTGTTAGGAAGACCATTCCAGAGGTGTGCCGCTGAAAAAACAAATGATCTATCACCATAGAATTTTGTTGATGAGCGAGCAGGTACATGTACCCTCAATTTATTGACAGTCCGATGATGATCTTAGAGACCTAGATGGGGTATACAACTGGACAAGGTCAGAAAGATAACCCGGAGCTATGTTATGAATGGCCTTAAAGGTAAGTAAAAGAGTCTTAAATGCTAATCTTTGCTTGACTGGAAGCCAATGAAGCTGAAACAGAATTGGTGTCATGTGCTCACGTCGAGAGACACGAAGTAAGTCGTGCCGCAGCGTTCGGTACCCGCTGAAGTTTAGCAATTTCTTTGTCCGGTAATCCAAAAAGTAAGGAGTTGCAGCAATCTAACCTCGAGGTAACAAAAGCATGCACTAATCTAGAAGTCGATGTTTGATCAAGATATTGTCGAATCTGTCCAATCTGTCTTAATGCATGTCAAGCAGCCTTACACAAGTTGTTGATATGATTGGTCATTGTGAGAGATGAATCCATGGAAACTCCAAGGTTGCGAGCATGTACTGACGGTTGGATGACATCATTGCCAATAGTCAAACCTGGCAAGGAATGACAGACCGCTTTACTAAAATGTGAACGAAAAAACAGTATCTCGGTCTTCCTATCATTTAGCACAAGCATGTTGAATTTACACCAAGATCTAATGGCAGATATACATGCTTCCATCCTCTTCACAGCAGTATCACGCTCATGAGGCTTAAATGACAGGTAGAGCTGGGTATCATCGGCATACATGATAGATTGAATACCATGGGCGTCAATAAGATAACAGATCTGTTAACAGATATGTAACACTTATACTTACACTAACACGTAACACACACACATAATTGTGACCATTGAAAGGGTAACTGTGTGTCATTTGGAAAAAATAAACCATATAGCCTACTCTTTATTCTTGTGAATAGAACAGTAGAACAGCCGTGTTATTAACAAAATAATTCATAAGCAAAGGCTTTCGCATCTTCCTTTCGCAAGGGTCTTTGCTGCACACCAAGTTTCCCACGACCCTTGCTGAAACGAGTTGAGCTAGGCTGTATTTTAGGGCCTCGGGCTGTTCGACCAATGAGAGACAAGGGATTTTTTTTGACTTTGCACGACCTTTTAATGAAGTTGTTTCGAACAATCATATCGCGCGTTGTATCTCGCGACATCGTATCTCGCGACAATTTGTATGGGGGAGATCTTGTTATGTACATTTATATCATTTTATCTTGTTCGTATAAATGTTCGTAACTAAAGGAAGACTTACTAAATTTCGCTAAAAGCTAAACGCAGTTCATCTAAATAAAGATAGGCCTATTAAAAAACGTCTTATACAGTGACTGTTCATTTAAACATTAGACCCCACCCGTAGTAAAAGTGGACGCTACCACTAAACGGAGCGAGGCGCGTGATTGGCTTTTGCTGTTGGCAACAGTGTCCGTAAAGCTATGATGCAATTTTGAATGTCGCGCTACGTGCTACGTGCACGCGCGCTTGGCCGAGCAACATGCGCGGCGCGTGATTGGTCAGTTGCGATCACTGTCACTGGCTAATCAATATTCATATATATTCCTCAATACAGCCTAGCGCAACTCGTTTCAGCAAGGGTCTGGTGAAACTGGTTGTGCAGCAAAGACCTTTGCAAAAGGAAGATGAGGCTTTCGTAGCAACACGTCAACATATTTACAAATACCACAACTAAATTGAGATTCCTAGTTAATACGGCGTAACAAATTTGTAAATTTGGAGATTCCTAATCACGTTGCAACACATGTTCTGGGAATTTCCCGCGCGCTGGAGGCTGTGCCGTGGCGTTCGATTAGCTGTAAACATGGCCACAATACTTTGTGGCCATGGTCTGCTGGGGCCAATTTCATAAAGCTGTTTAGCAAAGATTTTTGCTTAATCAAAAATTTGTTTGCTTTATAAAAATTGGTCAATAGTCAAAATTGCATGTCAATTTGTGTTTTTTTACAAGAATATCCGCTATTTTGCTAAGAACACAAGTTGACATAAAATTTTGACTATTAACCTATTTTTATAAAGCAAACAAATTTTTGATTAAGCAATTTGTTTTGCTAAACAGCTTTATGAAATTGGCCCCTGGACTGTTCACACTTTGAACGAGCACCCTTATGACTCAATGATAGCTAACTGAACGCACCCATTGCTCTCGCAACCGATGTTCGCAACGGGCGAGTTTAACCGGGATAAAACTGGATTATAATAAACGTTTATGAAGCGTGAATTTCATGGTTATGAACCATGAAATTGTGAGCCAACGATCACTTTTCATTATTTACAAACCATCGAAATGCACGCCTATTTACTATTTTTAATTGTTTACAAACCACAGAATCCACAAAATTGATTAGAACGACGCAGTTTTGATTGTTTATAAACCATGGAATTGCACGTCAATTAAAAATTTTTCATTATTTATAAGCCATAGAAAATCGGACCCCGGTGCAAGTTTCTTGGTTTATAAACCATGTAATTGCGCACCAGTGATAGTTTTTTATTATTATTTGTAAACCATGAAATTGTCCATGAACGATACAATTCTCTTGTTTGTAAACCATTGAAATGTACATTTATATTGAAAGTAGGCCTACCCCTCACAAGAAAAAGGAAGTACAATTTTGGTTCCAATTTGGAGGGAGGGTAGCCAGTCATATGTGCAAATATGCGAAAAGAATGTGCAACATCGCAAACACACACACGTGTTATTTTGCAAATAAATCGTTGTTATGCGATATCCCTTGTGCGCCACCATAGAATTCAGTTATACAACTAAAGTTTCATAAAAATAGGTGTCACGAATGTAACTATACAATTGTCACGCCGTCCGGGCATTACATTTTTCAACACAACTTCAGTTTATTTGTTTATTTTATTTAATTTGATTGAAGTTGGCCCAATTATCAGTGCTTGTTGCCGGTGGACATCTTTTTGTTCGCCCCTCTTATTTCCTGGTACCATTGATCTAATTTTGCTTTACCTCTCAAGTCCTATACCGGTCTTTTGTTCCCTTACCTCAAATCTTCGTTCTCCATGACTACCTCTCTTTGTGTTTGTCCTGGCACGTGTTTTAATGTGCTGTTTTCCATGTCCTAGCATTTGGACTTTGAAGAAAACTCTGCTAGGGTCGAAACGAGATGGCACAAATTTTACAGTGGGACATTATTTTATTTGGTGTGGTGTATCCTGTAAGCTCTGTCAAGGGCAAGGCTGACAGCTGACTACATGTATATGGAGGGGGCGGGGTCAAAGCAAGAGGAGGGGCATGTGAGATGTGACACTCTTCAGTCACGCAGTGCGAAGTTAGGTTATAACGCACCTGAAATAAAGTGGGCGCTGCACAGGAAGGCCCTATTCACCTGCTGCTCATGCCAGTTATCCCTGTTGATGGCAGCAAGCCACAACTCCCGTCGTCGTTGTTCAAACGGCGTCTTCCTTTTAGGAATGGTGTAGAAATGCAGCTTGGAGTTTTTCGTTTTCCTGTTTGTGCAGCCCACGGCACAGCAACTTGTCACCATAGTGGAATAAAACTCTAGACACTTTGGTACATGATGGATTCAGTTCCACATGTAGGCCTACTTGGATTTACGAAAGCTTTGCCATTAAGCACATGATTGTCAGTTTAGACTAGGCTGTGTGGGACCTGTATGTGCGTGAATGCGAGCATTCCATGTCTGCCGCATACATGGGGCACACACACGTACATACATACAAAGACCGGACATGGAATGACCTTCGTGTGCAGTGTATTATTCTCACACGCATATCCTGCATTATCAGCAATCTGCCCTCGTATATGCGTGCGCACCATGACCGTGTGACGTCATACACATAGTGATACTGCATGCATACATTGCGGACGGATTGCGTTGTTGTTGTTGACATAATTACGTACACCATACGTACAGGGGGAGGGTGGGTGGGGGGTTAGGGCGGGTGGAGGGAGGGGGGGGGGGGGGTTGTGGTGGGGTGGTGGGGGGGAGGAGGGGGTGGGGGAGGGGGAGGGGGAGGGGGGGGGGGGGGGGGGAGGAGGGGGGTCCAAGCCAATGCGTTCAAACCGAAAATTTTCTTTTAGTAAATCGGGAAAGGATATGGTCAAGTTGACTTCAGACCTTATGTACAAAACATATATAATAATAATTTAAATAAGATTTGTTATGCGCACATATCCACCCTGCTGGGTGTTCAAGGCGCAGAGACCCTAAAAAACAAACAAAGTAATATTAAACATGAAAGAAACAATCAGGAACAGAAAGAAAAATTACAGGAACAACCAAATTAGTCCTTGAAAACCTGAGACATAATATAAGTTTTTAGAAGTGATTTGAATTTTGTTGTACAGAGACAAGATCTAAGATTAAGCGGTAGAGAGTTCCAGATGTGTGATGCGGCTGCAGAAAATCTTCTGTCACCCCAAGAGTGTCGAGACTTGGATTCCTTGAGGAGAAGCATATATTGCTGGATCGTAGTTTCCTTGGCGGAGTGTAATCTTGAAGAAGTTCTGAGATGTAATGGGGAGCCTTGCCGTTGAGTGCTTTGTGGACAATTAGCATCAGCTTGAAGATAATTCGTTGAGAGATAGTGAGCCAATGAAGTTGTTTCAGGATGGGGGTGATGGAACAGGATTTTCTAGAGAGTGTAACGATGCGGGCTGCGGTGATTTGGAGGCGTTGGAGACGGGAAATCTGCGGAAGACCATAGAAAAGGGTATTGCCGTAGTCAAGGCGAGAATTACTTTTTCCGTAGCGCTCTTGTCCAAAAAAACAAACAAAAAACTTGCGTATTTGCCCGATGTTCCTGATGTGAAATGTTGAGAGACGAATGACGTTGTTGATGTGTGGTTGAAGTGTCATTGACGAATCGAAAATAACACCCAAGTGCCGAGCCTGCAACGAGGGAGCTATCTGAGCGTAACCAATGGAAATGTATGGCACTGTAACTTTTGATAATTGTTGACGTGATCCAAATAAAAGGAACTCCTTAACTTCAGGAAGTTCTGTTGCGTCCAGTGGCGAATCTCTTGGATACATTTCTCAAGTCTTTCAATGGAGGCAACACATTTTCAACACATTTTCTCACACATCTCACATTTTTCTCACTCCTCAATATAGGTTTTTCCATTAAATCTGCAGTTTCTGATGCTTGATGTCATTTTATGTTTAAACAAAAATGCAAAAGAAATCTCATTTATATAAGACTTTGGAGGCGACATGCGAATTGTACTACATTGTAGTAGTATGTAGCACTATATACATGCAGTACTGAACCATTTACCAATTAATGCTGATGTATATATGGAATGCGTATGCGTACAGAGGGATGGGAGGGGGAGGGGGCGGGGGGAGAGGGAGGGGCGGGGGAAGGGGGAGGGGGCGGGGGGAGGGGGAGGGGGAGGGGGGCGGGGGGTGGGGGTGGGGGTGGGGGTGGGGGGGGGGGGGGGGGGGGGGGCGTTGGAGCCACTGCGTACGCAATGCGTAAAGGGGGAGGGAGGGTCTAAAAAGTCGGCGTTTCATGCGTACGTACTTTATGGACGGCCCCTTATATATAATACACACACCCAGTCTATCACATGTTGAAATTGACTTTACAGTTTTATGCAGAGGTTGTTTCTATGCGTAAGGGACGGACAATCAATACAATTGACAAAAAGTACAATTTTTTACATGCCCAGCCAAATTTATTCTGTTAATTTTTGTAATAGGCCTATGATTGTAAAATATGGACATTTCTTTACTGTTCGTGGTGTTATTTTGATAAATGTACATGTACAAAGTATATAAAGATAATTTAGTGTTGTCAAATGCAATACACACTGTATTGTCAGTGAGTGTACGGTCAGCGTCCGTGTCTCTGTTATTTATAAGAATTCATAAAACATGTGCATTTTGACGTTAGTCAAACGTAGGCGTTACCTTTGGTGTTTATTTATTAGCACCAACGTTAGTAGATGCCGTTAATAATAACATCACGCGTTCTGTACGTGATGATGGGAAATAGGAATTTTGGCGGGAAAATACTGGCTGACATTAGCGAGGTTTCGACGACTTGTATGCACGTAGGTACTCGTGACGTTTATGCAAATATCCCAAGTGTAGTTTAATTTGTTGTCTACACTGGTAGCAACGCCTCTACACCTTAGTGAAAAAACGGACAGCGAAAGGTAAAGACTTTGAGGTTTATGGCTAATTGTAGTCGCAATCACTAACCGTGCACATGCACCTACACCCATGACCTACATGTACACCTCACTATTCATATACAGCATTATAAAGCCTGTACATAGTGAAAGCAATAAACGCCAAGGCATTAACACGTCGAAGTGTTCATGCAGACGCAGGTCGTCAATGCGGGAGGAACAATTTTTTTGCCACGAAATGCACCGCGCTCCATACTCACCCGTACCAATGCCAAGCGTGTCTAGCTCGATAAAGCGACCCTAGCTCGACCGCAAGCGGCCTTTACTCGACAGCAAGCGATTTCAACTCGACTTCAAGCGTTTCGAGCTCGCGAAAAGCAGTCTGCGCTCTGCGTAACATACAGAAATAATGTTTATTTGCCAAAGTTTATGACAGGGAGAGAATATCAACTGGTGGGAAAGCCTTCAAAATAGGTAGGGGGCTCAAGAGGTCCCCTCATCCCTACAGCTTCCATGCTGGTTAACCCACTGTTAAACTTTACTCTATTAAGTGCAGAATCCTATTGATTATGTGTGGGGAATCTCATTAAGTCTTGAAGAAAAATAAAGCAGATGTGCCAAACTTGATTGCGACATCATGAACCTGTTATCAGCATTTGTTTTGTCTTGTCACATGATCTGTCAGTTTCTAAGCCAATAGACATGCAAACCACGTGAAAAGTGCTTAAAATGCTGCAGAGCAACCTTTAGCCCATTTCCCTTACTAAAATTGTTTCTATGTCCTGACTTGGTCAACGTTTTTCACAAAAGTACGTTTGACCCTTATTTTATTTTGAGGAGTGTATATAAATCTCCACCCTGGGGTATAACACAAGTGGCCGAACCCCCACCTACATTGTAAGGGGTGGGATGGTGTGAGTGTCTGTGTGTGGGTGGGGAAGGGAGGGTGAGCGGGTGCCATGTTGGGATGACGGTGACATCTGGTGACACAAAGTCATTGTGTGTCATTGTGGTAAACATACTTGGATTTGGAGCTGTCATGTAAGCAGGTGTGATGCAGGTAATAAGGGGGGGGGGGGGGAGGGGGGGGGGGGGGGGGGGGAGAGAGAAACCGTCAGCTTTTCTCACGCGACTGCAGAGCATCCTTCGTAAACTCATACGGAAGGGGGTGCTCCTGCCGACCAAGTAAACCGGATGCTGCTTTCCCAATTTGTAAAGGGGACCCTATATGATGACATGCTTTTAGTAAACCTTCAGCTAAAAGACAGAGTCAGTTCACCACCTACTTATTTGGCCCTTCTAAAGATGGTTCGACGAGAGGAGGCAGAACAGGCAGAAAAGATGTCCCAACGAGAGCCAAATACTGGACCTCATCATCAGCCTCCCAAAGTGGTGAAGCATGGCAAAGTGAGCCAGGGAGACACCGACCGAGCCAACAGACTAGAGGTGAAGCAAAGACCAAACTTCTGTTTTAAGTGTGGTCAGGATGGACATTTTAAAGCCAAATGTGATGTCAGACCCTGTTACCATCTGGTGCATGGTAGCCAGAATAAGTCTGACCAAGGTCCTTGTGGTTTGGCCCTGCCAAGAAAGCCGGAGCCGAACCCATTAGCGGCTCATAAAAGTTAGCCAGCTGCCGGTGTGGCCCTTTTTAAGACAGCTCCAGTTTCCACCCCTCTCTTGCCCCCTAATTGGCTTATCTCCCCATGGATACAAGTTTGCCCAATCAGGTAGTTGGCAAAGTACTTACAGTGCATATTGGCTAGGATAGGCATTTTGGTCAGGTCGCTAGCCTCGCCAGAAACGATTTTGCCTTTGGTGAGAAGACAGTCTCGGAGTTTCCGTTGTCCTCCGAGACAAGTTTTGTGCAAGTTCGATCTTCAATTTAAGTCTTCTCACTTTTCCATTGTGCTCTGCTGCTACAGGTAAGCTGCCATTTTTATTGTATATTATAATTCTCAATGTATCTACTCGAGTAAGTGCCTGGGAAAACGAGATTAGTTGTCAGACATACCACTTTAGATTTTGTTCGAGCTAAACACACGAACAGTGTTTGATACAAAGCCGAAGTTATAATTAATCTTTTTATCTCAGGATACTTGAGTATTTGCATTGTTATAATTGTTAATTTAGTTTAGCGTTTTAATAATTAAGATTCCGCTATATTATTTCGGATACAGCGGCTCGTGTTTATTCAATCTAGAAGTGTGAATTTGCCGCTAACTGACGAAATATATATTTTATTTGACATTTCATTCAAGTTGCCAGAATGTCCATTCACGCTTTCCTGTATTTTGACACTAGATTTATTTTTGGCCATGTACAAAGCGAGTTCACACATCCCTTTATACATGTAGTGCACCTTTAAGCGAGCTCATGCAGTGTACCTTTAATCGGTATCATTCCCCAAACAAACAGCTGGTTTTTAGTCTATCCCCATTAATTTACTCCTCCTGATTTTATTGCATACCCATGTGTTGCATGTGGGCCAATGTACCACAAGTTGACCTTGATGGGCTCACCCACCCTGTTTGCCACTGACCATTAATCACTTAACTCCAGAACAAGTGGTCACTGTGAAATGTTGTTGCCATGGAGACATTCCCCAAAGTTGTTCCTGGGTGGACATTTTGTTTGTTATTGATTATGACCCAGGGTGGTTTCTGAATTGCATTGTTGTTGATGCACAAACTGTATTACCGTTAAGATTTGTTTGGACATTACTTGGCTGAATTTAATACTTTCTTCGCACACTTCTTACGTTGAATTAGTTTAGTTATATTTAATTATTTATAATCAAAATTGTGTTGACCCTAAGCCAGAAACGATTTTGCCTTTGGTGAGAAGACAGTCTCGGAGTTTCCGTTGTCCTCCGAGACAAGTTTTGTGCAAGTTCGATCTTCAATTTAAGTCTTCTCACTTTTCCATTGTGCTCTGCTGCTACAGCAAGCACATCATTCGTCCACAGGCATCGTTTTTAGGGGAGACGATCCGATTCGTCTCTTCGACCCCCCTTCCCTATTCTACCTTGGGACCATTGGACCTGTCTTGACTAGACGGCGACCTGTTCGGATCGGAGCCCAACCCGAGCCACACTTTCAAGTCAAGTTCAAGTCAAGATCAAGTCAAGTGCAGCTAAGCCAGTTTCTTTTGTTATTGTTTCTGTTCAACCAATCACCCATTTTTATGTTATCTTAAGGAACAGTGAACATTATTGTGTATTACGTTAGATCTCGGCTGTGACATGTTTTTATAATGCATTAACTTTGATTACATTTCGCCCCTTTCATTTTGTTCTTTGTGTCACCGGCTAGTGACGTTATTCAAATTTCCATTCCTTGATTTCTAAGTTTACCGATTATCGTTGATTCTCTTAGTTACATGTTCATCCCGAGATCTATCGTTGTGAGATATTTTACGACGATTTGCCATTGTGTAACTCCATTGTATTTCTTGTTGTTTTGATTGATGAGAATAATAATTACCCCGAATCAGAAGGATCAACACAAAATCAGCTCTCCGTCTGTTTTCTTTATCGAGCACATTTCCTTTTAAACACGAACCAGCCTGTCAGAGGATTACCCCAAAAATTAACCCGAGACAGGTGTGACAAAATTGGAGGCACCACCCGGATTGTGCTCACTTTGTTTACATTTCCCTTTTTATGTTTGATTTGCCTGTTGGATTTCTTTGTTGATGTTTCTCGTTTTAACGAGGGAGATGCCCAAAAAACACTTTTAACGGAAGCAATTACACGAGTTGATCCTTCTTGATTTATTGCATTTAGTTGACACGCAATCATTGCTTGTTATTTCCTGATCATTCCGTATTTTAAATGCGTACAGGTTATCTTGCCCTTATAATGCAATTTCCCCTACTGTGATTTTTCTTGCAACATTGCATTAATTTCCCTTGTTTTGCGGTTTAATTTGATTCCCGCCTTATATTGCATTGTTTTTTATTGTTGCATTTCTATTGCCCCATCTCTATTGTTGAGGTTTTGGCCGTTGGTTGCGATTATTTCCTCTTGGGATTTTTCGCATCATAGCGCACAGCGGTGTATATTATTGCATATTAGTTGTTATATTTCTTGCGCGCTGACCTGTAGCACTCAGCACAATGGAATTTCCTGATGCCCTTAAGGAATTTTTGTCATCACAAGGCATGACATTAGATGATCTTAAAGAGTCCCTGGCTCCAAAACCCATCCCCTCTCCTAATAATGACTCCACTGTCGCGCACGTCGTAGACAAGTCGGCGACGAGATCCTACCGTCGGCTCCGGCTCTTCTCCGGCCGAACCCCTACACCTGCCGGAGAGCTCGACTATGAGAACTGGCGACGGCTAGCCAGTCAAGTCATCAAAGACAGCACCATCCCTGAGACAGAAAAGAAGAGCAGGATAACTGAGGCTCTTCTTCCCCCTGCACTAAATATTGTGTGGAGTGTCCCCCCAGAGGCCCCCGCCCAAGAATGCATCAATTCCCTTCAGCAGGTGTATGGATTGACGGCGGACGGGGACGAACTGTTGACGCTTTTTCGATGTGCCTACCAATCTGAGTCCGAAAAAGCGTCCGAGTATCTCCTTCGTCTCCACACTTTGCTGACACGTGTTGTGGAGGTGCATGGCGTTGAAGAGTCTGAGACAGACCGTGTCCTGTGCAGTCAATTTCAACGAGGCTGCCTTTTCAATGACTCTCTCCTCAACACACTGCAGTTGAGGACCAGGAAATCAAACCCCCCGAAGATGTTAGAGCTCCTGCGGGACGTTCGCACCGTTGAGGCACAACTTGAAGAGAAAAAGGATCGTCGGAAGGGCGCCAAATCTTCATCAAAGCAAGTCGCCTCACTGGCCCAGACAACGCCCTCTTTTTCAACTGCGGCGTCCACAGAGGACACGACAAAAAGACGCGACGGGACAACCAGCGAAATTGATGAACTGCGTCGGACCGTAGACCGCCTACACAAGCGGCTGGATGGCCTGTTTGAGAAGGGAGCGCAGTCTCACCGTCGGCCTGCTTCGGGACCCGCGGCTCGAACCCATCCGCGAAGTCCCATATTTTGTTATAACTGTGGAGAGGATGGGCACAGGATGGACGTCTGCAGATCATCATTGAATGCTGCCCTCGTTCAGCAAAAGATGATGGCACGGCAGCGACAAACCACACAGCAGATGTCGGGAAACGGCAGCGGGCAGCTGTAAAGGACCCGACACGCGCCCCAGACCATACGATGGGTCCAATAGACAGTATAAGTGCTGCGACGCAGTATCAAGGCTCTCCTTCAAAAGGAACCAATCTGGTTCCCGATGGTGTCGTCGGTGAACAACCCATTACTCCTGTGTTCATCGACGGCCACGTAGCTACGTGTCTCCTTGATACTGGGTCGCAAGTCACTTGTATCTCAGCAGGCTTCTACTCTAAGCATCTCTCCCATCGCCAGTTACAGCCGTTGTCGCGTCTTTCAGTGATAGGTGCGGCTGGTCAACCAGTGCCATACGACGGTTTCGTCGAGTTAAACCTCAAGTTTCCCGCCTCTTCCGCTGGGACGCAGAAGGAGGTGACGACTCTGGCTCTGGTATGTCCGGACTGTCATAGTAATGGCGATGTCCCCCTGTTGTTGGGCACAAACACCAGCACCGTTCGGGAGATGTTCCGTGCATGCAAGGAGAAGGGTGGAAAGAAGTTCCTTGGAAGGCTCTCCGTCGACAATGCGTGGGCGAGGGTGTACAGGAACATCTCCTCTCCATCACCTGCTGGTAGTTTAGGACCAGTTAGGAATGTAAAATCCTTTGAGTTGGAACCCGGCGAGGAGACGGAAGTGAAGGGGGTTGTCAACAACCGCACCCGTACCAGACATGAAGTGCTCATCGAACAGCTGCAGTCCTCCAAACTCCCGGAGGGCATCAAAGTTAGAAGCATCCTGGTACAGCTGCCTTCCCAAAGGAAGGCGAAGACGATGCTGCTTGTTGCCAACTCCTCCCCTCACCGTGTGACAGTTTCTGCACGTTGCCGGCTTGCGGCAGCGTTTACCATAGAAGAGATGTCACCTGTTCCCGTCGCCGAGTCCACACCCCAGTCCCCTTCAAAGTCCGATGGTAATCAGTCGACATCCCCTATTGATTTCGACTTCAGTGATTCACCTCTTTCCGGACGAGAAGTTGAGCGCCTCACCAGACGATTCCAGGCCTACAGCGATGTAATTGCTAAGGACGACTTGGACATTGGTTGCGCCCCTTCAGTGAAGCACAAGATTCGCCTTACGGACGAGACTCCCTTCAGAGAGAACTGTCGTCGCATACCTCCAGCAGATTATGCGGATGCCAAACAACACCTGAAGGAGCTACAGGACAAGGGCATTATCCAAGATTCGGAAAGTCAATTCGCGTCACCGATCGTGCTCGTCCGTAAGAAGAATGGTGCCCTCAGATTATGTATAGATTACCGCAAGCTCAATTCCCGGACTGTACGAGATCAGTACAGCATCCCCAAGATAGAAGACATCCTGCACACCATGAATGGAGCCCGTTGGTTTTCGTGTCTCGATCTTAAGTCAGGATACTATCAAATCGAGTTAGCGGAAGAAGACAAGTATAAGACGGCATTCTGGTGTCCCCTGGGATTTTACGAGTTTAATCGTATGCCTCAGGGGATTACCAACGCCCCCGCCACCTTCCAGCGTCTTATGGAAAAATGCATGGGTGATCTGCATCAGACTGAGGTCTTTGTTTACCTCGACGACATCGTGGTTTTCTCTAAGACGGCGGCTGAGCATGAAGAACGGCTCTTCCGGGTTCTCGACCGTCTTCGTCGTTTTGGTCTGAAGCTCAGCCCAACGAAGTGCAAGGTTTTTCAGTCGTCTGCGAAGTGTCTTGGCCACGTTATATCTGCCGAGGGCGTCAGCACGGACCCGTCAAAGATTGAAGCTGTGAAGTCGTGGCCCACCCCAACCACAGCGAGGGAGTTGAAGTCCTTCCTTGGGTTTGCCGGGTACTATCGGCGGTTCGTCGAAGGCTACTCGACGATTGCGAAGCCGCTGAACGACCTGACAGCTGGTTGTGATTTCACAAGGCGACGACACCACGTGACAGCCGATGGCAAGAAGAAGAAGAAGAAGAAGAAACAGCCCAGCGTCCGGTCTCCGAACGAGCCATTTGGTGACAGGTGGATGCCGGCTTGCCAAGAGTCCTTCGATACCATTGTCCAGCGGTTGACCACAGCACCTGTCCTTGGGTTTGTCAATTACGAGAAACCCTTTCTCCTTCACACTGACGCAAGCGGGACAGGTTTGGGAGCAGCACTCTACCAGGATGATGCAGACGGCAAGCCGCGCGTCATCGCATACGCCAGTCGGGGGTTGTCCAAGAGCGAGCTGAATTACCCAGCATACAAGTGGGAGTTCTTGGCTCTAAAGTGGGCGGTCACGGAGAAATTTCACGATTACTTGTATGGTGGGTCGTTCACAGTCCTCACTGACAACAACCCGCTGACGTACGTGTTGACGACGGCCAAACTTGGTGCCACCGGTCACCGATGGTTGGCCGCCCTGGCCAATTATGACTTCGTTATAAAATATCGGCCTGGAAAAAGCAACGCAGATGCTGACGGTCTTTCAAGGCGGCCTCAGCCAACCCCTGCTGTGGACGACGAGTCAGTGGAGACAACACAGAAGATTGCCAGACTCCGTGAGCGGATGGAAGACAACCGGGAAGGCATCTGCAGTAGAGACGTCTTCCAGGCTATATGTCAGGGCAGAAATGTTCAAGTGCTAGAGTCTGGCCAGACCACGGCCAGTCGAGATGACGACAATCCAGCCCTTGTTGAGAGCTTCACGGATTCCCCCGAGTGCGTGCCCCCCGACTTTGTCTCTCCTTCACTGGGCCAACCTGCGTTGCCAACGACAAGTCAGGAAGGCTGGCGGCAACTGCAGGGCGAAGATGTTGCTCTCCGTGAAGTCATACGGTGCATCAGAGACGCCATTAACCCACGAGGTGACGAGAGAGCAGGCCTACCGAGAGAGGCGCAACTCCTTCTTCGCCATTGGGACAAGTTGGTTATCAAGGACGGGGTACTCTACCGGAAGAGTACCTCAAGTAGTGGCCTCGGATTAGAACAGCTTGTCGTTCCAGAGAGCCGTCGACCCGAAGCCTTACGAGGTATCCATGATGATGTTGGCCATCTTGGATATGAACGCACTCTGGACCTCGCCCGCTCCCGCTTCTTCTGGCCCAATATGGCATCCGATGTCGAGAGGAAGTGTCAGACGTGTGCACGCTGTGTCCGCCGAAAGCGCCGAGCCGTGAAGTCAGCGCCACTGGTGTCGATCCAGACTACGGCACCCATGCAACTTGTCTGCATCGACTTTCTGAGTCTCGAAGCTGATGACTCGAACACCAAGGACATCCTTGTGGTGACGGACCACTACACCCGTTACGCACAAGCGTTTCCGACAAAGAATCAGACCTCTCGGACGGTAGCCAAGGTGCTCTGGGAAAACTACTTTATACATTATGGATTCCCAGAGCGCCTACACTCCGATCAAGGGCGAGATTTCGAGTCCCGACTTATACGAGACCTGTGCGCCATCTCCGGCATCAAAAAGACGAGGACGACACCTTACCATCCTCAAGGGAATGGGCAGTGTGAGCGTTTCAACCAGACGCTCCTGAACATGCTCGGGACCCTTGAGGAAGATCAAAAGAAGAAGTGGCGGCTCCACGTTGGTCCCTTAGTGCACGCCTATAATTGCACCAAGCACTCGTCCACTGGAATGTCCCCGTACTTTTTGATGTTCGGCAGAGAACCTCGGCTCCCCATCGACATAACCTTTGGGTTACCCGGTCACCAAGGCGAAGCTGACCATGAAAAGTATGCCACCGACCTGAAAGAGAGGCTGCGACGAGCCCACGAGCTTGCGTCAGCTGCCATGCAAAACTCGGCGCGGAAGAATAAGTCCCGTTACGACAGAAAAGTACGAGATAACGCGCTAGATGAGGGCGATCGGGTGCTTGTAAAGAATGTCGGCCTGAGGGGTAAACACAAGCTGGCAGATCGATGGAGCAAGGTTGTGTACGTTGTTCGGAGACGCATCAGTCCCGACATGCCAGTCTACGAAGTGCGACCAGTTGAAGGAAAAGGTCCAACGAAAGTTCTCCACCGCAACATGCTACTGCCATGCGGGTTCCTGGCCCCTGATGACAACTTAACCATGGAAGACTGTCCACAGCCCAAGCCTCGCCGTAAAAGGCCTGTGCGACGACCGTTAGTTGAGCCCAAGGATGACATGGCAGATGCTCTGGACTCGGACATCTCCGACGATTACTTCTACGTCCTGCGTCCGACACCAGTACCCCGAAAGACAACACCTGTGTGCCTAAAAAACCCCGTGCCAGCTCCGCGGTTAGTTGCTCATCTCAACCCAGATGCTCCCGATTTTACTCCCGCGAATCTGTCTCCGTCAAAGTCACCTGCACCGCTCGTCATAGAACCTGCGTCTCTTGAGAGTGATGAATCCTCGACAGATGCTCAACCAGATGCCCCAATCGGAGGGATGCCCGAAACGAAGGACATCAACCAGACCGACGAAGGGACAAGTAATTCATCCGATGATACCACCCAAAGTTCTTCGTCTGATCAGTCTCCTTCAGAAGTTCCATCCGCGGAGGATCATCCTGTACCGACCCCGCATGGACCTCCCATTCCTTCGCAAGACCACGACAGTGCGACAGAGACCACTGAGCCAAATGTCGCCACGAGACCAGTGCGGAATCGCAGACCACCTCAGTACTACGGAGTTGAGGCGACCAAAGCGAAACTCCTCGAGCAGCATATAGCAATGCAGCAAAGAACCCTAGAAGTCCTTTGCGGAA
Organism: Henricia sp. BOLD:AAB3569; assembly: GCA_037783545.1. Taxonomy (NCBI): domain Eukaryota; kingdom Metazoa; phylum Echinodermata; class Asteroidea; order Spinulosida; family Echinasteridae; genus Henricia; species Henricia sp. BOLD:AAB3569. The sequence continues at coordinate 73,265 of JBBELK010000430.1, read as the reverse complement.
TACAGCTGTAGACGCACCGGCTTGTCTATCGTGATGCATGTCGAGGACGCCATGATTTTAGAAGGGGAGAATGTCAGACCCTGTTACCATCTGGTGCATGGTAGCCAGAATAAGTCTGACCAAGGTCCTTGTGGTTTGGCCCTGCCAAGAAAGCCGGAGCCGAACCCATTAGCGGCTCATAAAAGTTAGCCAGCTGCCGGTGTGGCCCTTTTTAAGACAGCTCCAGTTTCCACCCCTCTCTTGCCCCCTAATTGGCTTATCTCCCCATGGATACAAGTTTGCCCAATCAGGTAGTTGGCAAAGTACTTACAGTGCATATTGGCTAGGATAGGCATTTTGGTCAGGTCGCTAGCCTCGCCAGAAACGATTTTGCCTTTGGTGAGAAGACAGTCTCGGAGTTTCCGTTGTCCTCCGAGACAAGTTTTGTGCAAGTTCGATCTTCAATTTAAGTCTTCTCACTTTTCCATTGTGCTCTGCTGCTACAGGTAAGCTGCCATTTTTATTGTATATTATAATTCTCAATGTATCTACTCGAGTAAGTGCCTGGGAAAACGAGATTAGTTGTCAGACATACCACTTTAGATTTTGTTCGAGCTAAACACACGAACAGTGTTTGATACAAAGCCGAAGTTATAATTAATCTTTTTATCTCAGGATACTTGAGTATTTGCATTGTTATAATTGTTAATTTAGTTTAGCGTTTTAATAATTAAGATTCCGCTATATTATTTCGGATACAGCGGCTCGTGTTTATTCAATCTAGAAGTGTGAATTTGCCGCTAACTGACGAAATATATATTTTATTTGACATTTCATTCAAGTTGCCAGAATGTCCATTCACGCTTTCCTGTATTTTGACACTAGATTTATTTTTGGCCATGTACAAAGCGAGTTCACACATCCCTTTATACATGTAGTGCACCTTTAAGCGAGCTCATGCAGTGTACCTTTAATCGGTATCATTCCCCAAACAAACAGCTGGTTTTTAGTCTATCCCCATTAATTTACTCCTCCTGATTTTATTGCATACCCATGTGTTGCATGTGGGCCAATGTACCACAAGTTGACCTTGATGGGCTCACCCACCCTGTTTGCCACTGACCATTAATCACTTAACTCCAGAACAAGTGGTCACTGTGAAATGTTGTTGCCATGGAGACATTCCCCAAAGTTGTTCCTGGGTGGACATTTTGTTTGTTATTGATTATGACCCAGGGTGGTTTCTGAATTGCATTGTTGTTGATGCACAAACTGTATTACCGTTAAGATTTGTTAGGACATTACTTGGCTGAATTTAATACTTTCTTCGCACACTTCTTACGTTGAATTAGTTTAGTTATATTTAATTATTTATAATCAAAATTGTGTTGACCCTAAGCCAGAAACGATTTTGCCTTTGGTGAGAAGACAGTCTCGGAGTTTCCGTTGTCCTCCGAGACAAGTTTTGTGCAAGTTCGATCTTCAATTTAAGTCTTCTCACTTTTCCATTGTGCTCTGCTGCTACAGCAAGCACATCATTCGTCCACAGGCATCGTTTTTAGGGGAGACGATCCGATTCGTCTCTTCGACCCCCCTTCCCTATTCTACCTTGGGACCATTGGACCTGTCTTGACTAGACGGCGACCTGTTCGGATCGGAGCCCAACCCGAGCCACACTTTCAAGTCAAGTTCAAGTCAAGATCAAGTCAAGTGCAGCTAAGCCAGTTTCTTTTGTTATTGTTTCTGTTCAACCAATCACCCATTTTTATGTTATCTTAAGGAACAGTGAACATTATTGTGTATTACGTTAGATCTCGGCTGTGACATGTTTTTATAATGCATTAACTTTGATTACATTTCGCCCCTTTCATTTTGTTCTTTGTGTCACCGGCTAGTGACGTTATTCAAATTTCCATTCCTTGATTTCTAAGTTTACCGATTATCGTTGATTCTCTTAGTTACATGTTCATCCCGAGATCTATCGTTGTGAGATATTTTACGACGATTTGCCATTGTGTAACTCCATTGTATTTCTTGTTGTTTTGATTGATGAGAATAATAATTACCCCGAATCAGAAGGATCAACACAAAATCAGCTCTCCGTCTGTTTTCTTTATCGAGCACATTTCCTTTTAAACACGAACCAGCCTGTCAGAGGATTACCCCAAAAATTAACCCGAGACAGGTGTGACAGTGACAACTCGCCCAACCCAGAGAGGGTGAACGAGAAATTTATCAGCTTCTATCTCCAGGGAAACGCACAAGGGCGCCAGAGAAAGGCCGATCCGGTGCCCAAAAATTAAGGCCGCCACCACATCAACGAGTCAACTATCAACCAAACACGGACATTCCCGAAGGGTTGGTAGGCGGCCTACACATCAGGCCATGTTATATGGATGGGGTAAGGACAGAGGCATTACTGGACAGTGGATCACAAGTAACGCTCATCTATCAGAGTTTCTTCAAGACCCTTGGTCTACCCCTCCAACCACTGCAGGATCTTGTGCTACTGCATGGTGGTGACGGAAGCATGCCGTACTTAGGATGGACACATATTAACCTCGGATTTGACGCTGCTTTCTGTGGAACCGACCGAACATTTTGTACTCTGGCACTGGTTGTGCCGGACACGAAGAGTGTTACTAACTATAACTTGATTGTTGGAACCAACACCGGAGTATTCAGGGAGTGCTACTCCTCCGTCAAGAGCAGGCCAGACAAGGTAGCGATTGACAGAGTTTGTGAGAGCATCTACAATGAAATCCGAAGTCTGAGGAGGACCGGGTCAAACGGACTGATAGGCCATGTGAGAGCTAGGACGTGTAAACGAGTAGTTATCCCTGCTGGATCAGCCCACTATGTCACTGGTGAAATCAGGAACAAGTTTGGGAAAGCCGTCACCGGACTGCTGGACTCAGCTGTACCCAATAAACTGACAGGGGGCCTAACTGTGGCTTGTACCCTCGTCGACATTCAACAAGGATTTGGGAAAGTCAGGGTGTGTATATTGAATCAGACTAGCCATGACATTGCTTTGCCCAAGAGGTGTGTTGTAGCTGGGGCCTATCTCACGTCGTGGGTGAGTGAGGCTACAGGCCCACATGGAGAAAGGCCTGCTGGATGTTTTGCCGAATTCAAGAGGTTTGCAGCACCGACTAACAATGGGGTGAGGGTGGAAAAAAGGCCCTCGACGACTGAAGAGGAGTTTCGCAAATTGCCATTCGTTTGGGGCCCTGTGAATGCGAAAGAGAAGGAGCAAATCCTGAAGATGGCTTACCAGAGGTCGCGTGTCTTCTCGATGCATGAGTGGGACATCGGCTGCACTACAGAGATCTGCCATGAGATTCGCCTGACAAATGACGAAACCGTTTCGTGAGAGGTCACGTAGAGTGGCATCGGGAGACCTACGAGATCTTCGGGAGCATCTACAACGCTTGGTGGACATTGGGGTAATCACCGAGTCGAAGAGCAAGTATGCCTCACCAATAGTGATTGTTAGAAAGAAGAACGGCCAAATTCGTCTTTGTATTGACTATCGCACCCTGAATGCCAGAACCACCCCTGATCAGTACACAGTTCCGCTGGTACAGGAAGCTCTCGATACCCTGCATGGATGCAACTGGTTCTCGGTTATAGACTTAAAATCTGGGTACTATCAAATACTCATGTACCCTGCTGAAAAAAAACCAAAACGGCCTTCACCTGTCCTGCTGGTTTCTTCCAATTCGAAAGAATGCCACAAGGAGTAAAAGGTGCACCGGCGACATTTCAGCGCCTAATGGAGCGCTGCATGGCTGGTCTCAACATGACCGAAGTTTTAGTCTACATGGACGATATTATCGTCTTTGCATCCAGTGTGGACCAAATGCAAGAACGGCTTGGTAGGGTTCTCGACCGATTAGCTCAGTATGGCCTGAAGGTAGCACCAGAAAAATGCCAGCTTTGCTGTACATCCGTAAAGTACCTTGGTCACATTGTCTCGAAAGACGGAGTCCAGACAGACCCAGCCAAGTTGGAAGCTTTGCGAACGTGGCCTCGCCCAGAAAATGTCAGTCAGGTGCGATCCTTTTTAGGATTCGCAGGGTATTATCGCCGATTTATTGAGGGTTTTTCGGCAATAGCCAAACCACTATTCCAGCTGACCAAGGAAATCAGCGACCAACAAGACCGATGGTTTCACCAGGAACCGATTTCCATTAGCGACCAGATGGACGCCGCAATGTGAAGAGGCTTTTCAGACCCTGAGGACCAGACTATGTACAGCCCCGGTTCTAACCGTCGCAGATATGTCACGTCCTTTTGTTCTCCACATTGATGCTTGCCGTGAAGGGCTTGGAGCAGTTCTCTGCCAGGAGACAGATGGGAAGCTTCGTCCAATTGCTTACGCAAGTCGCAGTCTGAACCAAGCTGAACGAAACTATCCTGCTCACAAGCTCGAGTACCTCGCCCTTAAGTGGTCCGTCACGGACAAATTTCGGGACTACATATATTCAGCGAAGGGCACAAGGGTCTTCACAGACAACAACCCGTTGACATACGTGTTGACGTCAGCGAAACTAGACGCCACAGGACACAGATGGCTGGCTTCCCTGACTACCTTTGACTTCACTATACATTACCGAGCGGGTCGCACCAATCAAGACGCAGACGCTTTGTCCCGGAGACCATGTATGGGTTCTCGTGATGGTGCAGAGTTCGACCAACAGGCTCGAATTCGCGATTTGGAAGCACGCCTCAAGGAGACAATGGGAACGATGACCAGACCTGTGGTCGTGAGGAAATTGTTGCAATTTCATCTCAGCATCTGATTGGTCCCAAGGTCGACGAGCGTCCTGTAACAAACCTGGACGGTGAATCTTTGGTATACTGTATGGCAATGAGCGCCGAGGCTGTCCCGACAGAATACTCCAGTACAGGTATTGACTTTAACCAAGGCTTGGATTCTGTTGATTGGAGGGAAGCTCAAGCAGCGGATGAGGACATTGACTTTATCATTCAGTGTGTTCAACAGGGATCAAGGCCCAAAGCTGAATCTAGCTTCTTCCAGGAAAGGAAAGCTTTGTGCAGCCAGTTCAGCAGATTTGTATTGAGAGACGGAGTGCTTCATCGGAGCTCTGTTGGACCCTCTGGATTTCAGCTGGTTTTGCCTCGGGAATTCAGGGAACAGGCCATGAAAGGCCTCCACAATGATGTTGGCCACTTGGGGATGGAAAGGGCCGTCGCTCTTGCAAGACCCCGATTTTACTGGCCAAAGATGGCAACCCAGATAGAGGAGTGGGTTCGACGCTGTGCAAGGTGTGTGGCTCACAAGACACCTCCTAAAGTTTCAGCTCCCCTTGTAAATATCACAACTGCCTATCCCTTGGAATTGGTGTGCATAGACTTCCTCAAGCTCGAGAAGGATCGTAGTGGTGCTGAATATATTCTTGTCATCACCGATCATTTATCCCGTTATGCGCAGGCATTTTCAACTCGTGATAAGTCTTCCCGAACAGTGGCGAAACTACTATGGGAGAAATACTTCCAGCACTATGGCTTGCCCGCCAGACGCCACTCTGATCAAGGGCGTGAGTTTGATAATAGACTTATCAAGGAGCTTGCAGGACTTCTAGGCGTGCAGAAAACGAGGACCACACCGTATCATCCTCAGGGAGACCCTCAGCCAGAGAGATTTAACAGGACCTTATTAGGGATGCTGGGTACCTTGCCGAATGAAGACAAGTGGACCTGGAGTAGGTATGTAGGCTCTCTCGTGCATGCCTACAACTGTACGAGGAATGATAGTACGGGGTTTTCCCCGTACTACATAGTAGAGACCATTATAAATGGTACGCGTACGGGAAACGTATGCGGCTGGGAAAAACTGATGGTTGTACCAACAGTTTGTGCGGTTATTTGTCTGCACAGCATAGGTAATGTGACTTTTTACATCAATATAACCATGTACACATCTGCACATTTCTTGAACAGCCACGCAAAATTGTGATATAACAACCCAGATTTTGCAAGCCGCACACGTTTCCCGTACGCGTACCATTTCTAATGGTCCCTAGTGTTTGGTAGGGAGGCACGCCTTCCTGTGGACCTCTGTTTCGGTACATCCCCCGACGGTGTTTCTAACAGTGATCACTCCAAGTACGTACAGGAACTTCGGCGAAATTTGGAGAGTGCGTACAGAATAGCATCCCAGGAGTCTGCCAGAGTAGCCGCAGCCAACAGGCGCCGATACGACGTGAAAGTCAGAAGGAGTGAACTCCAGAAGGGAGACAGGGTTCTCATTTGGAACGTGGGTCTAAAGGGAACTCACAAACTTGCCGACAAGTGGGGTAGACAATTGCCGACAATTGGCCGCCGTAATGATGCCATTCCGGTCTACCAGCTTAAACCAGAAGTTGGATCTGGGCCAGTCAAGACTTTGCATCGGAACCTGATACTCCCCATTGGACAGCTGATAGGAGAAATAGTTTCTCTTCCTGTAGCGAAGAAGGCACCAAAGCCCTGCACGAGGTCAGGAAAGGCTGATATCTCCTAGATTCCACCTGAGGACTACAACTACAACTCCGACTCTGATGAAATCGAAGTTATCACCATCTGGCCCTCGGGAAGTGAAGTAGACACGAGTTCTGAACCCCAACCACCGACTGTTTTGGAAGAGATTACATCAGATGACATCCAATCCAATACGAAGATCATGGTCTATAATGCCATCCTTTATGGCTGTGAAACCTGGGTTAATTATCGGAAACAGATAAGACAACTGGAAGTGTACCATCAAAGATGCCTTCGACGAATCCTGCGCATCAAGTGGCAAGACATGGTAACAAATGCGAATGTACTTGAGAGAGCCTCTGCTACCAGCCTGGAATCCATCATTCTCCTCCATCGGCTCAGGTGGGTTGGTCACATCTACAGAATGCTGGACTCCCGGTTGCCAAAGCAACTTTACTACTCACAACTTTCCCATGGCACCAGACCAGCTGGTGCCCCAAAGAAACGACACAAAGACCTCCTAAAGCACTCGCTACAGAAGTGCGGAATCAACCCCAAGGAGTGGGACCAAGTAGCGTCAGATAGACAGTTGTGGAGGAATACAGTTCGGACCGGCGTTCAACACTTTGAGAGTACTCGTCTAGCTGAGGAAGCTGTGCGCCGCGAACGGAGAAAGGCTTCCGTCCAACGGCGCCTAGAAGCCCTGTGGCTGAAGGCTGGCCAGATCCCTGTTGAGTCGCCCATTTAGCCGCCATACTCGCCTGCGAGTGGCTGCGACGACGAGGACATCAGATGAACCAGTCACCCCCGTAGAGCAGAGTATTTCAAAAGATACCACTGACTCGGTGTGAATACTAATGCCGAGGAATTCAGTCCTCAGCTGTCAGAGGTGGCAGAAGCTGATGCACCGTTATCCAGTCATGAGCCCTGTGATGTCTCTATGGCGAAGGTCCCTGATGAGAGTGAACAGAAGAACGACAAACTGCCAAGTGAACTTAGCAGACCGCCTACTTCGGGTGCTCAAGGGAGTTCTAATGGAGCTTGTGTTATCGATGCCCTCTCCGATCCTTCAATGACAATCCTTGCTCCAGACGTTTCTAGGGAGCAGGAGCTTGTAATAGTTGACCAGGCGCAAGAGTCCTTACTGACAGATGTGTTGGTAGATGAAGTTTCAGCTAACAGTGATGAAAGCACTGGGGTCTGTCAGGAGAGACAATGCGACTCGGCCGAGCTGGAGAATGTACCCCCAGCTCCAAGAGCCACGATTGCATCGGAAGTTGGCATTCTTGGCCCAGCGTCAGAAACAGAGGATATTACTCAGTCAGAGCCCGCTTCTGACTCACAGTCAGCTTCTTTGACTTTTGAGGATGAAGGAGCCGTGCGCCAGTCCAGAATTAGGAGACCACCGCATCGATCGGCGGACTTACGATGCGTTGGGTCAGCCTGCTCATACTTCCTCTATTTCGTCTGTCACTTTTGAGAATCTTGTTTCATCACTCCATCAAACTCTTTTTGGAACCAAAAAAGGTCGCATCGGGACGATGCAGCACGTCTAGGAGGGGTGAATGTAGCCCAGTACAAAAGTTGTCTGGCGCCCTCACTTGGTGAGAGTCAGACAGTTGAAACATTGCATGGAGGCTGCCATTTTGTTTGCAGAAAGTTGCGGATAAAACGAACTTGAGAGCCCCAAAAATCATACTTTTGGGGGCCCAAATTCATCATCCGTTATGCCCATTATTTAGTTTATTCATCGTACCTTATCGGGAGGCGGAAAAGGACCGCTGGCTCTCAGTCTCAGGTTTCATCTTGAGCAAAGCAAGAGACACATTCAACCGAGTCTGATTGATGATGGACCGTCAATCATTTGGACTGTAGTCTACAGTGAGTACTGGACAGTACTTAAATGACCGATCAACACTGTACCAAGATGAGCTTGGATCAGGTGATCAACTACAAGCGGAATTTCTCCCTACAAGAACGATTGCCAAGTGCCTGTATTTCCACCTTGAGCGGGAGCTGAGCTGAACTTGTAGCGTATTCCAGGATCCATGTGAGCATCCGTGGAGTGGCCGCGTTTTAACCACTGCGAGTCAAGATTGACCGGTGAACTGAACTGAACTGGCCAGAGTCGCTATATCATTAACGTATATCTACATGTACATGTACATTGCTATTTTTGTGTGTGTGTTGAGCGCTCATCATCATCATCATCATCATCATTTGTTGTTATAAATATAAAACTGTTATTTGCATTGTTGACCTTGCATTACCTTTACCCTTGTAAGAGTCATATAACTCCTAGATTTTCCTAGAGCCAGTAATTGAGTTGTTGTGGAGGAAATCAATGATGGAATTAAAGTGTTAGGTTAAATCTGAGAACTGTTGGGTCTTGGCTGTATTATTAAGTGGGTTACACACATCTTTTTGTTCAGTATTACCAGACTTGATGCTCTTGATGATGCTCTTTGGTTTTAACGTTAATCTTTGTTATCTATGTATATGTATGTTATCGCTTTGGTTTTTGTTTTTATACTGTAAAGCGCCTGGAGGCCCTGGCATTTGGCGCTATATAAGATTGCTATTATTAGGTGATCGGGCTGATCCCGATTACCTATTACCACATGAGCAACACACCATTGTTAACTAGAGCTTGGCGTTTGTTTTTTAACAAACGCTAGGTGATCGGGTGACATAAACATTGAGCTCATGATGACGTCACACTTTCTGAAATTGGTTGAAAACTTGAGTTGGTCGATGTTGCAAAAGAAACATTCACTTATCGATTGCCAGTATTGGAATTCTCAAGACATGACTCTTTGACTATTCAACGCTAAAATTGTGAATCTGGTGACGTCATTATTGGCACAGTCAATCTCATCACGACGTCACTATTGTGTGCACAAATTGTTCAAAGTTGTACTGAATAACAAGTTCTTTAATGTGGTGAAATAATCTTTCCAATATCTATTAGAGTTCTCAAGATTTTATCATTTGAGATCATATTACGTAACCACCGTGCATGTGATGACGTCATCATTGGTATAGTCATCAAGTGCACATGTGTGGGAACATTTCGATTTGTAGAACTATGGTCAAATTCCCTACCACTTTGGCTCTATTTGCATTCAAAATGCTAATTTTCTGTTAACTTCCGGTTTACACCGGAAGTTGGGGTCACACAGGGGTCATGTCAGTGTATGATTTGTTTATTTCATTTAGACCTATAATGCTGTGAAAGAATTGTTCAAGTATCTGTTGTGGTGCGGTCCGTGGTGTCACAGTTTGACAGGTGGGGTGCATCTGAAAGTTAATTGGGATAGGTGTGTGCATGTGTTGACGTTGCTGTTAATTGTCTCAGACACAAGAACAGGAGTGTAATGGATAAGGCAAGTTCACAAGTAGATTGCGCAACTTCAAAGTCAACAGTAGAATTTATTCAATGAGATGAAAATCACAAATTACAATCAATGTCCTCGAAGATAATTATTTTGTTCACAATGTTGGAGTTGGAGCTTAAAATGTTTTACACTCGGCAAGCTGCAGCTTAATCCAATAAATCAGTTACAGCCCCAATCAGATATCACAGTAGCTAAATAGTAATGTTAATCCCACGAGAAGTAATCCCCAGATGCATGAAGTCCCCGATGTATCTTAGTATCCGTACATATTGCCTACAAAGAATACAACATGAAAAGGCATAGTCAAAATATTGTGGTTGTGCGCATACAATGTTATGTGGTCAAAGGTCACACAATGTACATGTACGTACAGACGCAGTATGACGTAATAGAATGTGTACACTGTCACTGCGGTGTCTATGACAACCCAATCTACGCTACAAACTTTCGAAACGTTTGAGCGGCAATCTACAAGTTTTCTAACAAATAATGCAACAAAACTCACCACAAGTTTTGGAGTAGGAACCCCCCGCCCCCCCCCTCACAGTTACCAAGTGGGTACCATCTCTAGCATGGCTCACGGCTACTCAAAAGGATTGCCCGTTTTCCGGGCAGGTTGTCGCACAAAACGAGAGGCGATCAGCGTGTCTCCGCTCCAAAAGCTCACCGCGCATACACTGTTGCGCACACCCACACGGTACACAATTAATGAGCCTTTCCAAAAAAGGGTCATAAAACTTACTTGTACAGTATCACAAAATGGTGCTTATGTAAGAAACCTTCAAAATTAGTCTTCGCACATTAATTAAATAAATACAAGGTGGATATACCTTAACCCTTGAGAAAATGGAGCTTCTCAATAAGGACCTACTTGTTACACGGTGTAAGGATTTTGACGGTAACTACTTTAGTTATGCATAAAGGTCAAACATAATGAGGCAAGGTCAGGCTAAATATATCCTTATCACTGTGGGGTTTGGAATTAAAGGGGCAGCGTCTCTCCACAATTTCCCTGCTTAGAGACCACGCGACCCGAGTGGTCCCAACAACAAGTTACATACGTGTATCCAACCCTGCTTAATTTGTTTCATCACAGTACAAATCTGGTACAGTGTAAATCAACAACATTTATACAAGGGTTAACATTTGGTTTCAGCATCAAAAACACTAACAATAAAAGTCACTGTCGCACCCATACAGTCACTAAGTACTAAAATTACCTCACTTCGGTAGGGCATCAACTTAAATACATAATACACCGTAACCGTTATGGCTGAATTTAATTACGTGTTCAATATTGTTATGGAATACACCTGAAAATAATCTCTCTCAACCCGGCAAATTTGGAGGTCGAACAATTTTCCGACGAACTTCAAATTTTGCATGCTCCAAACACTCTATATTGCGCACTTGTCCTAAAAAATTGACAGACTTTCGCCGGGAAATGGCCGAGAAATTTCAGAGTTTAGGGAAAACTGGGTTGGGGCTTCCTGACTGCTCCGCTAACCGTGGCTGTCTGTACACTCCTCTTTGGTGTACTCCTGACTCGTGCGCATGCTCAGTCCTTTGGACGGTCGTTGACACACCCCAGTTTGGGACTTGTGCCGTTAACCATGAACAACGCTAATTCTAACCTGAAGAGGGAGCTGACTGTCACTTTGGACCTGCCCAGCAAGTTGAACTACCAGGATGTCTGCCGAACCATTGCGTCTACCCTTCCCGACGGCGAAATCAAGTGCCTTCAACAACTCGGAGACCTGCGATGGCTTGTGACGCCGAGGACCGCCGCCGGGAGGAAGAAGATCCTGGAAACTCAACTTGCCGCGGGGAATGTCAGGTTTAACGCCAGCCCGGTGCAGCGACCAGTAGACTACGTTACCGTCAGCTACGCACCCTACGAAATGGAGGATCGGCCTATCATCACACTTCTTGGGCAGTACGGTACGGTGTTGGGAGTACGACGGGGACATTGGTTAATGCATCCAACGTTGGAAAACGGCATGCGGCATATCCGCATGCATGTCTACAAGGCCATCCCGTCGTACGTGTGGGTCGGGGGTTACCAACTAAAGGTCCGTTACAACGGCCAAGCAGAGACCTGCCGGCGGTGTGGAGCGCCCGGGCATAAGGCGGCTTTTTGTGTCCAGATTCGCTGCTATAATTGCGGTGAAGCTGGGCACCGCAGCAACATTTGCCCGAAGCCGCCTCGACACCAACAGACCTGGGCGCAGAGAGTCGGCAATAACATTCAGCACAGAGACAATGTAAGCATTCATTCAGACGCCGACTCCGAGGATACAATGGACACCGCCGACACCCCGACCCCCAACACCGGCAGCCCGCACCGTGCCTGCCCCGGGACCGCAACGCGCTGGACCAAGCAATGCTCCGCAAACAAAACCCGCAGGAACCAGCGCGGAACGTACCCCGGGACCGCAGAACGCCGGTCCTCCATCAGCCGCTGCACCAGAACAAAAATCCGCGCCCCGTCCAGTTCCACGCAAGAACACTCCTGTTATGTGGTCAAAGGTCACACAATGTACATGTACGTACAGACGCAGTATGCCGTACATGTACGTAATGGAATGTGTACACTCTCACTGCGGTGTCTATGACAACCCAATCTACGCTACAAACTTTCGAAACGTTTGAGCGGCAATCTACAAGTTTTCTAACAAATAATGCAACAAAACTCACCACAAGTTTTGGAGTAGGAACCCCCCCTCACAGTTACCAAGTGGGTACCATCTCTAGCATGGCTCACGGCTACCCAAAAGGGGAAGAATTGCCCGTTTTCCCGGCAGGTTGTCGCACAAAACGAGAGGCGATCAGCGTGTCTCCGCTCCAAAAGCTCACCGCGCATACACTGTTGCGCACACCCACACGGTACACAATTAATGAGCCTTTCCAAAAAAGGGTCATAAAACTTACTTGTACAGTATCACAAAATGGTGCTTATGTAAGAAACCTTCAAAATTAGTCTTCGCACATTAATTAACTATCGGTTCATTAAATGTACGTAGTCTTAGAGATCAAATGAAACGCCGTCAAATTTTCGAGTTCTGTAATGAACGCAAAATTGATATTTTGATGCTTCAAGAAACCCATGCCTCGGGCTACTTCGAAGCTAGACAATGGGCTCGAGAATTTGACGGCACAGGTTTTTGGTCTTTTGGCACAAGGTCTAGTAGGGGCTGTGCTATTTTACTCCACCGACGCCACTCGATTTCAGGTAGCAAGCCCATATGGGGCCCATATGGGCAATACCTGGGCTATCTGGGCATTGCCAAACCCATATGTATCCCATATTGGGCCCATATGGGTTTCCTCATATGGGTGTCCATATGGGCTGGCCCGTATGGGTAACATATGGGATAAACCCGGGCAAGACCATATGGGATTAACACGATCTGGCCCATATGGGATTCTTATGGGATAAACCTGGGCAAGCCCATATGAAATATAGCTGTGCTGACCCATATGGGAATCATACGGGATAAATCCGGGCAACCCCATATGGGATATACACGGGCTGGCCCATATGGGAATCATGTGGGATAAAGCTGGGCAAGGCCAAATGGGATTAATACGATCTGGCCCATATGGGATTCTTATGGGATAAACCTGGGCAAGCCCATATGAAATCTAGCTGGGCTGACCCATATGGGAATTGTATGGGATAAACCCTGGCAACCCCATATGGGATCTACCTGGGCTGGCCAGTATGGGAATCATGTGGGATAAAGCTGGGCAAGGCCAAATGGGATTAATACGATCTGGCCCATATGGGATTCTTATGGGATAAACCTGGGCAAGCCCATATGAAATCTAGCTGGGCTGACCCATATGGGAATTGTATGGGATAAACCCGGGCAACCCCATATGGGATCTACCTGGGCTGGCCAGTATGGGAATCATATGGAAAAAATCTGGGCAAACCCAAATGGGATATACACGGGCTGGCCCATATGGGAATCATGTGGGATAAACCTGGGCAAGCCCAAATGGGATATACACGCGCTGGCCCATATGGGAATCATGTGGGATAAACCTGGGCAAGCCCAAATGGGATATACACGGGCTGGCCCATATGGGAATAATGTGGGATAAACCTGGGCAAGCCCAAATGGGATATACACGCGCTGGCCCATATGGGAATCATGTGGGATAAACCTGGGCAAGCCCAAATGGGATATACACGGGCTGGCCCATATGGGAATCATGTGGGATAAGCCTGGGCAAGCCCAAATGGGATCAACACGGGTCGGCCCATATGGGAATCATATGGAATAAACAAGGACAAACCCACATGAGATTTATATGGGAAGGCCCACATGGGATTTATATGGGATAGACATGGACAAACCCATATGGGATATACACGGGTATGCTCATGTGGGAATCATATGGGATAAACATGGGCATATCCATATGGGATCTACGCGGACTGGCCCATTAGGGAATCATATGGGAAAAACCTGGGCAAACCCAAATGGGATATACACGGGCTGGCCCATATGGGAATCATGTGGGATAAACCTGGGCAAGCCCAAATGGGATCAACACGGGTCGGCCCATATGGGAATCATATGGAATAAACAGGGGCAAGCACACATGGGATTTATATGGGTTGGCCCATAAGGGAATCATATGAGATAAACCTGGGAAAGCCCGTATGGGATCTACACGGTTCAGCCCATATGGGAATCATATGGGATAAACAAGGACAAACCCACATGAGATTTATATGGGAAGGCCCACATGGGATTTATATGGGATAGACTTGGACAAACCGATATGGGATCTACACGGGTTGACCCATATGGGAATCATATGGAATAAACATGCGCAAGTCCATATATGGGATCTACACGGGTTGGCCCATATGGAAATCATGTGGGATAAACCTGGGAAAGCCTATATGGGATCTACGCGGGCTGGCCCGTATGGGAATCATATGGGATAAACCTGGGAAAGCCTGTATGGGATCTACACGGGTCAGCCCATATGGGAATCATATGGGATATAACAAGGATAAGCCCACATGAGATTTATATGGGTTGGCCCACATGGGATTTATATGGGATAAACATGGACAAACCCATATGGGATCTACACGGGTTGGTCCATATGGGAATCATATGCAATAAACATGGGCAAGCCCATAATCTATACACAGGTTGGCCCATATGGAAATCATGTGGGATAAACCTGGGAAAGCCTATGCGGGATGGCCTGTATGGGAATCATATGGGATAAACCTGGGTATAAGCCCGTATGGGATCGATCTACACCGGTTGGCCCATACGGGAATTATGCGGGATGGGTAATCCCATATATTGATTGGATTCACCCTGGCTGGCGCAAATGGGGATCATGTGGGAACATCTCGGCCGGGGAATCCCATATGGGCTTCTCAAGAGTTGGCCCATATGGGTATCATATGATTATCATATGATAGAAACATTGACATGCCCACATGGATATTAGTGGGGGAACACAAGTTTGATATGAAAACTGAATGGGCTATAGCCCAAAATTGGTGTTGTGTGGGTCGAAGCGTGAGGATACTAGTCTAATTTCCTTTGTGAGAATATGTTTGGGGTTTATGTACATGTAGGTCGCATTAAGTCTAATTATTATGTCAGTTCCGAATTCAGCTTTTGGTGTCACGTACGGTATTCTTCCACACATACACAAAGGTGAAAGATCGATGGTAACCATAGGAACTTTCTTTGGAATGTATTACCCCCATGCAATTAAATAGAGTGGTCCAGCAGAACACCCCTGCAGACCTTGAAGTGTAAAGTTCGAATGGACTCCAGCGACTGCATTGGCTGACTGTTAAAGACGACCACCAATGCCAAGCCAGTAAACATGTATGAAAATGCTGCTTCACCAGTTTTATATCTGCTACCTCCATGCTGCTACAGAAGTGATCGGCTAGAAGAGAATGAATGGACCCTCTTTATCGAAGACATTCAGGTAGGGCCTATGCAATAATACTTAATGTAACCACATAACTGTATATATTTCTTATCTTTTTCACTCATTTATTAGGTCGACAGGATAAGATCGGTAGACCTTTTTTATGTACCGGTATTTGGAAATAATTTACAGAAAATAACCTCGATATAACTGTGTCATGTGGCTGATGTTCCTGTAGGCTATAGTATAAGTATTTATAAACTCTTCATATTTTCTTTTAGGCCTATTTTCTTAAATCTGCACTTACTGATGACTGAGAATTAGCGAGTCAAATTACTATACTTTTTGTAAAGAATTGTATGTTTTTAAGTGACGATCAATGTACTGCTCGGCGTCGTATCATCTTAGTTATAACATGGGTTATAATCATGTTGAAATTCATGGTTGGCGCATATACTGTACCGGTACTGATCAGTGCATGTTTTGTGCACTGACTGAGCCACTCCTTGTTGGACATTCCTAAAACCAGCTGCGGTTTCTCATTATGAGGCCTTGGGGCATGGCTAGTGGTTTAACACAAGGCTAGCCTTTTGTAAATAAGGGTGGTTATTATACAAGCATGCAGTGCAGCTAGCTGGGCAGTGCAATATAGTTCATGCACTCCCTTAATTGTTTTTATTGAGGGGCAAGTACCAGGGTAACCTTTGTTGCCATGGGAGCAAGAGTAAAAGTCATAATCGCAATAATCATGCAGTTTAAGTAATTTAAAGAAAAAGTCGTGCGCCGCAGTTGAAAAGTGTATTTTCAGTTTTTAAATAATTATTCGGAACCATATTTTCAAACTTAACATTGGAAACATCTATAACAACAAATTGAACATATAAAAAAGTTGCAAATAAACTGTTCACACAACAAGTGTCCAAAAATCAAAGAGACAATACTTTGAGGGAGCGGGGTAAAATCGTACGAATTCGGGCAATCGAATATTACTTGGTTTCCAGGATCAGCCTCGGATCATCCCTAATACTAGTTGATTAGGCTGCATAGTCCCGGTATAATCAGCTTGTGCCCGTTGTCATATGTGTATAATTATGTAATTCATTAGTTGTCCAAGTTAATGCATTGTTGCATGTACATGTATATTGTCCGTGCGTTTTTGGGTGTGGCACCCCAACAAATATTTTTGTTTTAATTGACATTTTTTTCAGAAACAAAGGTTATTCGCTTTCAAATGAGATAAAAATTGACTAATGTTTAGTTATCGAAAAGTTACTGTCAATATTTCGAATTATTGGCGGTTCGCCAATAATTGAACTTACGGCAAGGCGTAAAAACAGCTGTATCAAAACGGCATTTTTCACAGGGTTGCCGATGCATGAAATACGTAATGATTTTTTTTCCACCTTAAAATAAAGTAAATGCTTCGTTAGGAGAAAACAAAAATCGAATTTGCTCAGAACCACGGACATTATAACTTAAAAGCACAAATATGTAATTTTTTAAGAAAAAAATTGAGTGTTCAACTGAAGGTGGTTTTTTTTGTTATTAAAGATGTCTGCAGACAACCTTTTTACCACTAAATATTCATGCACAAAAACAATGCATGGATTTTTCTGCAGTATTGCTGCATCTACACGCGTGGCTGAAATTTATACAAGGCACGTTTTATCATGTTTTTAGTGGGGAGTGGAAATATCGCCGTTTTTAACAATTACCAATCATGTAGGCCAACTCTATCTTTAGAAAAATGAGACCATCAGCCATCTAACACTAGTTGCACATATAATTACGATCATGGGGATATTTGCTACCTTGTTACCAGAATAAAAACAATGAATAAATTGTGACCTAGTTATTTCCCTGTTAAAAACAGTACATGTATGTTAAACAGTAGGCCTACGTGCTATTATTTATGAGGTTTGGCTATTTTTTGCGGGTCACACAGCTTGCTGTACTCATGTGGGGCAAAAAGGATCGAGTTCCAACGCCTATACGTAAGTATGGTTCGAAACTGTTTTCAACTTTTGTAATACACTCTGGCAGCAATTAATGGGCTACATATTGAATGGCCAGTTAAAATAAGCCTCGTATACTGATGGAAAAGTATGACATAATAATAGGTTCAATAAGAAATTATAGAAAGAATAGATGTTTGCAACTCATTGGAACACAAAAAGTTGAACAAGTATTAATTAGCCCTGGTCTTATGTTTGACTTTAGACTTAATATGGCAAGCAATACCTCATCATTGTTTTTTAGGGTCGATTCACACTGAGCCTATATACACACATTAGGGTGGATTCACGATAAGCCTTTTCGCGCGTAGGCTTTTTTATTTTGGAGAGATCGACACTTGGGACCTCATGCACCGCGGTGAGTGCAGCGCGGCAGTGTGATTTTTCCGCGATAGTGTGAACTCCCCTTAAAGCACGGTTCACACTACTTTTAGAAGGCTAAAAGTGTTTATTTGACGTTTATATTGGGACGTTATCATTTTTTAAGTTACACTTCTAGCCCTTTAACAAGTTAACCTTATTCGCCGTGGTGAAGCATGCTACACGCCCTTTAATGGTCCAAAAACCTGTGTCAATAATCTTACCTGACATTCCAAATCAGACATTTAAAAACACACCATGGAGGTCCTTGTAATCTGAAGACTTCTGTACCCTTGTCGTTCTTTTCCCATGATGACTCGAACATCAGAAAAGGATAAAATAGAGCAAAATTTGGGTAAAAATCAAACAGTTGGGTACCACGGACTTCATTTAGACCGCATCTGAAAGAAATTAGTCCCACCAATGCGGATGGATTTTGTTTACACTCTCTTAAGCCTAGACTGGCCCCCTGTCCATGTGCGCTACGCTGCTCTCGCTAATATACGACGCGTGCGAAGTACATATGTGGACAGGGGGGCCAGTCTAGGCTTAAGAGAGTGTAAACAAATTCCACCCGCGTTGGTGGGACTACTTTCTTCAGACGCGATATACAAGCAAAGTCAAGTCACCAATCTAATAGATAATTGACGATTTTTACCAACATTTTGCTCCATTTTATCCTTTTCTGTCGTTCGAGTCATAATGGGAAAAGAACGACAAGGGTACAGAAGTCTTGAGATTACAAGGACCTCCATGGTGTGTTCTTAAATGTCTGATTTGGAATGTCAGGTAAGATTTTTGACACAGGTTCTTGGACCATTAAAGGGCGTGTAGCATGCTTCACCACGGCGAATGGGGTTAAATTGTTAAAGGGCTAAAAGTGTAACTTAAACAATTATAACGTCCCAATATAAACGTCAAATACACACTTTTAGCCTTCTGAAAGTAGGCTGCGCGTTGGTAAGGTCAGCGCACCGCGGTCAAAGTTCAGCAAATTCGAACTTTGACCCAGCTAACAAAAAACTGTGATTTTTTCGCGATAGTGTGAACTCCCCTTAAGTGTGAACGTGAATCAACCCTTGCACGTAAATTTGCCGTGCATCAAAGTTACGCGCGTTAACGTGTGAAAAGGCTCAGCCATTAAGTTTAAGGGGAGTTGACACTTTTGCGGAAAAATCACACTGCCGCGCTGCGCTCACCGCATATTGCATGAGGTCCCAATCACCGATCTTTCCAAAAAAAGAAAATTCAACTCTGGTAACTTGGAGCTTCTCTGATACCTCATTGGCTGCGCGTCGCGAAAGGCCGCGCACAAGTGGCAAACCAGTTTTTATACAAACCAATTTCTGCACAGGCGCGCGCAAAGCCATTTTTGCCGCGATAGTGTGAACGCTCTTTAAGAATCTAGCCTAATATTATAAGAAGAGTGTGTTTATATATTATAGTAATTCTACTGATGAATTTTCACTTCAGGTATTGAGACGTACATGTAATACAAAAAACTACAGATGCGACAAAAGATGAAGTCCAGTTATGTGCACGACATCCTTTCTCGATAATGCACGGGATTTAGGAGCATGGAATTAGGAGGGTGTAACAGCAGGCACGCAAAGACAGGAATTAAAGCAAGTCATCAGGAAGTCCAGTGAGATGCAAGCGATGATGACGTGGAACGTACACTATATCGATACAGCTGTCTCCAAAGCTAGCCGCATGTTAGTCTTCACTCGTCGTAACCTGAGCAATTTATGCTCCTCGCAAAGTCAAAGTTCAGGCTTACAAAAGTTTAGTTCGCCCACATGTTGAATACTGCAGCTCAGTCTGGGAACCGCATACAACCCGTAACATCAAAAGAGTTGAAGCTGTTCAACGACGAGCCGCACGCTTCATCATGAATGACTATGGAAGAAAAAGTTCCGTCACTGCCATGTTAAGGGAAATTCAACTTCAAACACTTCAGGAGAGAAGACTGAATCAGAGGCTCGTCACCATGCAAAAAAATCATCCATAATAATGTAGACCTTCCGTTAGATGATCATCTTCAATTTAACATTAGAGAACCAACTGCCACTTCAACAAGAAATCACAACCCCCTCTCCCTCAAAATCCTAGCTTCAGGGACTAATTGTCATCATAAATCATTTTCCCAAATACTGCTAGAGACTGGAACAAACTCCCGTACTAAATTTTAGAATAAGCTGGTAGCCTTCAGCAAAAAGCATGACTAGCTCGCCTCAAGTCCCGCATTGACTGTTGTTCCAATTGGAGCTGTTCAATTACACGATCAAGACCAAGATCAAGACGTAATGGACACTTATATACAGTAAATCAGTGTTGCGCGCGCTGCGTTTGACGTTGCACTTACAAACTGGATACTTCAGCACGACACGTGTGCATGGTGCGAACACAAAACGGCAATTATGGAAAGCTCACACTAGATATATTGTGAACGACATTTAACAGTTCACTTGATTAAAGTGCTGTATTATTATCTTACTTATTTACAGTAAACGGTATCAATCAATTACTTGCGTTTTGGACACCTGCCATATCATATCCAACTTCGATATAATTTCATACCCAACAGGGTTCACGTAGGGACATCACATTGTTTCGATTTGGTTTCTGGCCTCGTAACTCCATTGAGCTACTCATCACGGAATAAATGTGTTATTTTTTGTTGATTGGAACAACTGAGTTCATTTACGGATATCTCATTTGCGTACGACACAAGACCTTTTTGATATGGGGATCCGCGGGACCCATATGGTGTGCCTGGATTGACCTATATGGTGTCCACACGTGGGAACCCATATAGGACCCCAAGAATTCTGCACCCAAGATTCATAGGGGTCAACCCAGATACCCCATGTGGAACCCACATGGGTCCTAAATGGGGACCCACATGGGTCCCATATGGGGCCGCAAGGATTCTGCACCCAAGATTCAAATGGGACCCATATGGGTCAACCCGGATACCCCATGTGGGTCCCACATGGGTCCTAAATGGGGACCCATGTGGGTCCAATGTGTGAAACCCACATGGGTCCCACGTGTGGATCCCACATGGGTCCCACATGGGCCGACCCATATGGGGCCCCAAGGATTCTGCACCCAAGATTCAAATGGGACCCATATGGGTCAACCCGGATACCCCATGTGGAACCCACATGGGTCCCACATGGGTCCTAAATGGGGACCCATGTGGGTCCAATGTGTGAAACCCACATGGGTCCCACGTGTGGAACCCACATGGGTCCCACATGGGCCGACCCATATGGGGCCCCAAGGATTCTGCACCCAAGATTCAAATGGGACCCATATGGGTCAACCCAGATACCCCATATGGAACCAACATGGGTCCCACATGGGTCCTAAATGGGGACCCATGTGGGTCCAATGTGTGAAACCCACATGGGTCCCACGTGTGGAACCCACATGGGTCCCACATGGGCCGACCCATGTGGGGCCCCAAGGATTCTGCACCCAAGATTCAAATGGGACCCATATGGGTCAACCCAGATACCCATATGGGACCCATGTTGGTTCCATATGGGGTATCTGGGTTGACCCACAAGGGTCCCATATGTGCCCCACATGGGGTTTCTGGGTTGGCCCATATGGGGCCCATATGGATCTTGGGTGCATAATCCTTGGGGGCCCATATGGGTTGCCAAATGTGGGACCCATGTGATTTGCCCCATGTGGGACCCATGTGATTTGCCCTATGTGGGACCCATATGGGGCCCCATTTAGGACCCACATGGGACCCATATGCGTCCCATATGGGGTATCTGGGTTGGCCCACATGGGTCCCATTTGAATCTTGGGTGCAGAATCCTTGGGGGCCCATAAGGGTTGTCCCATGTGGGACCCATATTTGGCCCATTTGGGACCCATATTATACCCATATGGGCTTGCTACCTGGATCGTGGAGTCCGACCGATTATTTACGGGACAATGAAGGTAGAGTGGTTTCTCTAACAATCCGCATTCCAGACACCCAAGTGAAAGTCAGAATTGTTAATAATTATGCACCGAATGAACCGGATAAGCGTAAGAAATTCTTGGCATGCGACCTTGACAACCACTGCCATGGCGCTGCCAGAATAATTTGGGGTGGGGATTTTAATTGTGTGGATGATTTGAAATTGGATACCAAGGGGGTACACCGCAATTATCAGGGTCACATGGGGTCAAAAGAAATACAGAAAACAGTCAAACGATTTGTCTTGTATGATTGCTGGCGGGAGCAACATCCTTTGGAAAAGCGGTTCACATGGCATTCGAAAGACAGCAATACTGGAACGCGTATAGACCGTATTTACATGTCCCGTGAATTATCGGTTGGCTCAAAGAGTTCGATTGTTGCGTGCCCATTGTCTGATCATGACTTGGTTACTACGAGCTTCAGTTTAACTAAGCGGCAAGACGGAAAAGGGCACTGGAAACTGAACACGTCGATTCTCAAAAATGACAACTATTGCAAAGTTATCACGTCTGAATGGGCAAATTGGCAGAAAAACAAAGACCAATTTGATAACATTCTCGAGTGGTGGGACCAGGGCAAGATCAGACTAAAGGCCGTATCAATAGAATTCTCTGTTGACTACCTTTGACTTCACTATACATTACCGAGCGGGTCGCACCAATCAAGACGCAGACGCTTTGTCCCGGAGACCATGTATGGGTTCTCGTGATGGTGCAGAGTTCGACCAACAGGCTCGAATTCGCGATTTGGAAGCACGCCTCAGAGGAGACAATGGGAACGATGACCAGACCTGTGGTCGTGAGGAAATTGTTGCAATTTCATCTCAGCATCTGATTGGTCCCAAGGTCGACGAGCGTCCTGTAACAAACCTGGACGGTGAATCTTTGGTATACTGTATGGCAATGAGCGCCGAGGCTGTCCCGACAGAATACTCCAGTACAGGTATTGACTTTAACCAAGGCTTGGATTCTGTTGATTGGAGGGAAGCTCAAGCAGCGGATGAGGACATTGACTTTATCATTCAGTGTGTTCAACAGGGATCAAGGCCCAAACCTGAATCTAGCTTCTTCCAGGAAAGGAAAGCTTTGTGCAGCCAGTTCAGCAGATTTGTATTGAGAGACGGAGTGCTTCATCGGAGCTCTGTTGGACCCTCTGGATTTCAGCTGGTTTTGCCTCGGGAATTCAGGGAACAGGCCATGAAAGGCCTCCACAATGATGTTGGCCACTTGGGGATGGAAAGGGCCGTCGCTCTTGCAAGACCCCGATTTTACTGGCCAAAGATGGCAACCCAGATAGAGGAGTGGGTTCGACGCTGTGCAAGGTGTGTGGCTCACAAGACACCTCCTAAAGTTTCAGCTCCCCTTGTAAATATCACAACTGCCTATCCCTTGGAATTGGTGTGCATAGACTTCCTCAAGCTCGAGAAGGATCGTAGTGGTGCTGAATATATTCTTGTCATCACCGATCATTTCTCCCGTTATGCGCAGGCATTTTCAACTCGTGATAAGTCTTCCCGAACAGTGGCGAAACTACTATGGGAGAAATACTTCCAGCACTATGGCTTGCCCGCCAGACGCCACTCTGATCAAGGGCGTGAGTTTGATAATAGACTTATCAAGGAGCTTGCAGGACTTCTAGGCGTGCAGAAAACGAGGACCACACCGTATCATCCTCAGGGAGACCCTCAGCCAGAGAGATTTAACAGGACCTTATTAGGGCTGCTGGGTACCTTGCCGAATGAAGACAAGTGGACCTGGAGTAGGTATGTAGGCTCTCTCGTGCATGCCTACAACTGTACGAGGAATGATAGTACGGGGTTTTCCCCGTACTACATAGTAGAGACCATTATAAATGGTACGCGTACGGGAAACGTATGCGGCTGGGAAAAACTGATGGTTGTACCAACAGTTTGTGCGGTTATTTGTCTGCACAGCATAGGTAATGTGACTTTTTACATCAATATAACCATGTACACATCTGCACATTTCTTGAACAGCCACGCAAAATTGTGATATAACAACCCAGATTTTGCAAGCCGCACACGTTTCCCGTACGCGTACCATTTCTAGTGTTTCTAGTGTTTGGTAGGGAGGCACGCCTTCCTGTGGACCTCTGTTTCGGTACATCCCCCGACGGTGTTTCTAACAGTGATCACTCCAAGTACGTACAGGAACTTCGGCGAAATTTGGAGAGTGCGTACAGAATAGCATCCCAGGAGTCTGCCAGAGTAGCCGCAGCCAACAGGCGCCGATACGACGTGAAAGTCAGAAGGAGTGAACACCAGAAGGGAGACAGGGTTCTCATTTGGAACGTGGGTCTAAAGAGAACTCACAAACTTGCCGACAAGTGGGGTAGACAATTGCCGACAATTGGCCGCCGTAATGATGCCATTCCGGTCTACCAGCTTAAACCAGAAGTTGGATCTGGGCCAGTCAAGACTTTGCATCGGAACCTGATACTCCCCATTGGACAGCTGATAGGAGAAATAGTTTCTCTTCCTGTAGCGAAGAAGGCACCAAAGCCCTGCACGAGGTCAGGAAAGGCTGATATCTCCTAGATTCCACCTGAGGACTACAACTACAACTCCGACTCTGATGAAATCGAAGTTATCACCATCTGGCCCTCGGGAAGTGAAGTAGACACGAGTTCTGAACCCCAACCACCGACTGTTTTGGAAGAGATTACATCAGATGACATCCAATCCAATACGAAGATCATGGTCTATAATGCCATCATTGTACCCACTCTCCTTTATGGCTGTGAAACCTGGGTTAATTATCGGAAACAGATAAGACAACTGGAAGTGTACCATCAAAGATGCCTTCGACGAATCCTGCGCATCAAGTGGCAAGACATGGTAACAAATGCGAATGTACTTGAGAGAGCCTCTGCTACCAGCCTGGAATCCATCATTCTCCTCCATCGGCTCAGGTGGGTTGGTCACATCTACAGAATGCTGGACTCCCGGTTGCCAAAGCAACTTTACTACTCACAACTTTCCCATGGCACCAGACCAGCTGGTGCCCCAAAGAAACGACACAAAGACCTCCTAAAGCACTCGCTACAGAAGTGCGGAATCAACCCCAAGGAGTGGGACCAAGTAGCGTCAGATAGACAGTTGTGGAGGAATACAGTTCGGACCGGCGTTCAACACTTTGAGAGTACTCGTCTAGCTGAGGAAGCTGTGCGCCGCGAACGGAGAAAGGCTTCCGTCCAACGGCGCCTAGAAGCCCTGTGGCTGAAGGCTGGCCAGATTCCTGTTGAGTCGCCCATTTAGCCGCCATACTCGCCTGCGAGTGGCTGCGACGACGAGGACATCAGATGAACCAGTCACCCCCGTAGAGCAGAGTATTTCAAAAGATACCACTGACTCGGTGTGAATACTAATGCCGAGGAATTCAGTCCTCAGCTGTCAGAGGTGGCAGAAGCTGATGCACCGTCATCCAGTCATGAGCCCTGTGATGTCTCTATGGCGAAGGTCCCTGATGAGAGTGAACAGAAGAACGACAAACTGCCAAGTGAACTTAGCAGACCGCCTACTTCGGGTGCTCAAGGGAGTTCTAATGGAGCTTGTGTTATCGATGCCCTCTCCGATCCTTCAATGACAATCCTTGCTCCAGACGTTTCTAGGGAGCAGGAGCTTGTAATAGTTGACCAGGCGCAAGAGTCCTTACTGACAGATGTGTTGGTAGATGAAGTTTCAGCTAACAGTGATGAAAGCACTGGGGTCTGTCAGGAGAGACAATGCGACTCGGCCGAGCTGGAGAATGTACCCCCAGCTCCAAGAGCCACGATTGCATCGGAAGTTGGCATTCTTGGCCCAGCGTCAGAAACAGAGGATATTACTCAGTCAGAGCCCGCTTCTGACTCACAGTCAGCTTCTTTGACTTTTGAGGATGAAGGGGCCGTGCGCCAGTCCAGAATTAGGAGACCACCGCATCGATCGGCGGACTTACGATGCGTTGGGTCAGCCTGCTCATACTTCCTCTATTTCGTCTGTCACTTTTGAGAATCTTGTTTCATCACTCCATCAAACTCTTTTTGGAACCAAAAAAGGTCGCATCGGGACGATGCAGCACGTCTAGGAGGGGTGAATGTAGCTCAGTACAAAAGTTGTCTGGCGCCCTCACTTGGTGAGAGTCAGACAGTTGAAACATTGCATGGAGGCTGCCATTTTGTTTGCAGAAAGTTGCGGATAAAACGAACTTGAGAGCCCCAAAAATCATACTTTTGGGGGCCCAAATTCATCATCCGTTATGCCCATTATTTAGTTTATTCATCGTACCTTATCGGGAGGCGGAAAAGGACCGCTGGCTCTCAGTCTCAGGTTTCATCTTGAGCAAAGCAAGAGACACATTCAACCGAGTCTGATTGATGATGGACCGTCAATCATTTGGACTGTAGTCTACAGTGAGTACTGGACAGTACTTAAATGACCGATCAACACTGTACCAAGATGAGCTTGGATCAGGTGATCAACTACAAGCGGAATTTCTCCCTACAAGAACGATTGCCAAGTGCCTGTATTTCCACCTTGTAGCGGGAGCTGAGCTGAACTTGTAGCGTATTCCAGGATCCATGTGAGCATCCGTGGAGTGGCCGCGTTTTAACCACTGCGAGTCAAGATTGACCGGTGAACTGAACTGAACTGGCCAGAGTCGCTATATCATTAACGTATATCTACTGTACATGTACATGTACATTGCTATTTTTGTGTGTGTGTTGAGCGCTCATTATCATCATCATCATCATCATTTGTTGTTATAAATATAAAACTGTTATTTGCATTGTTGACCTTGCATTACCTTTACCCTTGTAAGAGTCATATAACCCCTATATTTTCCTAGAGCCAGTAATTGAGTTGTTGTGGAGGAAATCAATGATGGAATTAAAGTGTTAGGTTAAATCTGAGAACTGTTGGGTCTTGGCTGTATTATTAAGTGGGTTACACACATCTTTTTGTTCAGTATTACCAGACTTGATGCTCTTGATGATGCTCTTTGGTTTTAACGTTAATCTTTGTTATCTATGTATATGTATGTTATCGCTTTGGTTTTTGTTTTTATACTGTAAAGCGCCTGGAGGCCCTGGCATTTGGCGCTATATAAGATTGCTATTATTAGGTGATCGGGCTGATCCCGATCACCTATTACCACATGAGCAACACACCATTGTTAACTAGAGCTTGGCGTTTGTTTTTTAACAAACGCTAGGTGATCGGGTGACATAAACATTGAGCTCATGATGACGTCACACTTTCTGAAATTGGTTGAAAACTTGAGTTGGTCGATGTTGCAAAAGAAACATTCACTTATCGATTGCCAGTATTGGAATTCTCAAGACATGACTCTTTGACTATTCAACGCTAAAATTGTGAATCTGGTGACGTCATTATTGGCACAGTCAATCTCATCACGACGTCACTATTGTGTGCACAAATTGTTCAAAGTTGTACTGAATAACAAGTTCTTTAATGTGGTGAAATAATCTTTCCAATATCTATTAGAGTTCTCAAGATTTTATCATTTGAGATCATATTACGTAACCACCGTGCATGTGATGACGTCATCATTGGTATAGTCATCAAGTGCACATGTGTGGGAACATTTCGATTTGTAGAACTATGGTCAAATTCCCTACCACTTTGGCTCTATTTGCATTCAAAATGCTAATTTTCTGTTAACTTCCGGTTTACACCGGAAGTTGGGGTCACACAGGGGTCATGTCAGTGTATGATTTGTTTATTTCATTTAGACCTATAATGCTGTGAAAGAATTGTTCAAGTATCTGTTGTGGTGCGGTCCGTGGTGTCACAGTTTGACAGGTGGGGTGCATCTGAAAGTTAATTGGGATAGGTGTGTGCATGTGTTGACGTTGCTGCTAATTGTCTCAGACACAAGAACAGGAGTGTAATGGATAAGGCAAGTTCACAAGTAGATTGCGCAACTTCAAAGTCAACAGTAGAATTTATTCAATGAGATGAAAATCACAAATTACAATCAATGTCCTCGAAGATAATTATTTTGTTCACAATGTTGGAGTTGGAGCTTAAAATGTTTTACACTCGGCAAGCTGCAGCTTAATCCAATAAATCAGTTACAGCCCCAATCAGATATCACAGTAGCTAAATAGTAATGTTAATCCCACGAGAAGTAATCCCCAGATGCATGAAGTCCCCGATGTATCTTAGTATCCGTACATATTGCCTACAAAGAATACAACATGAAAAGGCATAGTCAAAATATTGTGGTTGTGCGCATACAATGTTATGTGGTCAAAGGTCACACAATGTACATGTACGTACAGACGCAGTATGCCGTACATGTACGTAATGGAATGTGTACACTGTCACTTTTGAGCGGCAATCTACAAGTTTTCTAACAAATAATGCAACAAAACTCACCACAAGTTTTGGAGTAGGAACCCCCCCCCTCACAGTTACCAAGTGGGTACCATCTCTAGCATGGCTCACGGCTACCCAAAAGGGGAAGAATTGCCCGTTTTCCGGGCAGGTTGTCGCACAAAACGAGAGGCGATCAGCGTGTCTCCGCTCCAAAAGCTCACCGCGCATACACTGTTGCGCACACCCACACGGTACACAATTAATGAGCCTTTCCAAAAAAGGGTCATAAAACTTACTTGTACAGTATCACAAAATGGTGCTTATGTAAGAAACCTTCAAAATTAGTCTTCGCACATTAATTAAATAAATACAAGGTGGATATACCTTAACCCTTGAGAAAATGGAGCTTCTCAATAAGGACCTACTTGTTACACGGTGTAAGGATTTTGACGGTAACTACTTTAGTTATGCATAAAGGTCAAACATAATGAGGCAAGGTCAGGCTAAATATATCCTTATCACTGTGGGGTTTGGAATTAAAGGGGCAGCGTCTCTCCACAATTTCCCTGCTTAGAGACCACGCGACCCGAGTGGTCCCAACAACAAGTTACATACGTGTATCCAACCCTGCTTAATTTGTTTCATCACAGTACAAATCTGGTACAGTGTAAATCAACAACATTTATACAAGGGTTAACATTTGGTTTCAGCATCAAAAACACTAACAATAAAAGTCACTGTCGCACCCATACAGTCACTAAGTACTAAAATTACCTCACTTCGGTAGGGCATCAACTTAAATACATAATACACCGTAACCGTTATGGCTGAATTTAATTACGTGTTCAATATTGTTATGGAATACACCTGAAAATAATCTCTCTCAACCCGGCAAATTTGGAGGTCGAACAATTTTCCGACGAACTTCAAATTTTGCATGCTCCAAACACTCTATATTGCGCACTTGTCCTAAAAAATTGACAGACTTTCGCAGGGAAATGGCCGAGAAATTTCAGAGTTTAGGGAAAACTGGGTTGGGGCTTCCTGACTGCTCCGCTAACCGTGGCTGTCTGTACACTCCTCTTTGGTGTACTCCTGACTCGTGCGCATGCTCAGTCCTTTGGACGGTCGTTGACACACCCCAGTTTGGGACTTGTGCCGTTAACCATGAACAACGCTAATTCTAACCTGAAGAGGGAGCTGCCTGTCACTTTGGACCTGCCCAGCAAGTTGAACTACCAGGATGTCTGCCGAACCATTGCGTCTACCCTTCCCGACGGCGAAATCAAGTGCCTTCAACAACTCGGAGACCTGCGATGGCTTGTGACGCCGAGGACCGCCGCCGGGAGGAAGAAGATCCTGGAAACTCAACTTGCCGCGGGGAATGTCAGGTTTAACGCCAGCCCGGTGCAGCGACCAGTTGACTACGTTACCGTCAGCTACGCACCCTACGAAATGGAGGATCGGCCTATCATCACACTTCTTGGGCAGTACGGTACGGTGTTGGGAGTACGACGGGGACATTGGTTAATGCATCCAACGTTGGAAAACGGCATGCGGCATATCCGCATGCATGTCGACAAGGCCATCCCGTCGTACGTGTGGGTCGGGGGTTACCAACTAAAGGTCCGTTACAACGGCCAAGCAGAGACCTGCCGGCGGTGTGGAGCGCCCGGGCATAAGGCGGCTTTTTGTGTCCAGATTCGCTGCTATAATTGCGGTGAAGCTGGGCACCGCAGCAACATTTGCCCGAAGCCGCCTCGACACCAACAGACCTGGGCGCAGAGAGTCGGCAATAACATTCAGCACAGAGACAATGTAAGCATTCATTCAGACGCCGACTCCGAGGATACAATGGACACCGCCGACACCCCGACCCCCACCACAGCCCCAACACCGGCAGCCCGCACCGTGCCTGCCCCGGGACCGCAACGCGCTGGACCAAGCAATGCTCCGCAAACAAAACCCGCAGGAACCAGCGCGGAACGTACCCCGGGACCGCAGAACGCCGGTCCTCCATCAGCCGCTGCACCAGAACAAAAATCCGCGCCCCGTCCAGTTCCACGCAAGAACACTCCTGTTATGTGGTCAAAGGTCACACAATGTACATGTACGTACAGACGCAGTATGCCGTACATGTACGTAATGGAATGTGTACACTCTCACTGCGGTGTCTATGACAACCCAATCTACGCTACAAACTTTCGAAACGTTTGAGCGGCAATCTACAAGTTTTCTAACAAATAATGCAACAAAACTCACCACAAGTTTTGGAGTAGGAACCCCCCCTCACAGTTACCAAGTGGGTACCATCTCTAGCATGGCTCACGGCTACCCAAAAGGGGAAGAATTGCCCGTTTTCCGGGCAGGTTGTCGCACAAAACGAGAGGCGATCAACGTGTCTCCGCTCCAAAAGCTCACCGCGCATACACTGTTGCGCACACCCAAACGGTACACAATTAATGAGCCTTTCCAAAAAAGGGTCATAAAACTTACTTGTACAGTATCACAAAATGGTGCTTATGTAAGAAACCTTCAAAATTAGTCATCGCACATTAATTAACTATCGGTTCATTAAATGTACGTAGTCTTAGAGATCAAATGAAACGCCGTCAAATTTTCGAGTTCTGTAATGAACGCAAAATTGATATTTTGATGCTTCAAGAAACCCATGCCTCGGGCTACTTCGAAGCTAGACAATGGGCTCGAGAATTTGACGGCACAGGTTTTTGGTCTTTTGGCACAAGGTCTAGTAGGGGCTGTGCTATTTTACTCCACCGACGCCACTCGATCGTGGAGTCCGACCGATTATTTACGGGACAATGAAGGTAGAGTGGTTTCTCTAACAATCCGCATTCCAGACACCCAAGTGAAAGTCAGAATTGTTAATAATTATGCACCGAATGAACCGGATAAGCGTAAGAAATTCTTGGCATGCGACCTTGACAACCACTGCCATGGCGCTGCCAGAATAATTTGGGGTGGGGATTTTAATTGTGTGGATGATTTGAAATTGGATACCAAGGGGGTACACCGCAATTATCAGGGTCACATGGGGTCAAAAGAAATACAGAAAACAGTCAAACGATTTGTCTTGTATGATTGCTGGCGGGAGCAACATCCTTTGGAAAAGCGGTTCACATGGCATTCGAAAGACAGCAATACTGGAACGCGTATAGACCGTATTTACATGTCCCGTGAATTATCGGTTGGCTCAAAGAGTTCGATTGTTGCGTGCCCATTGTCTGATCATGACTTGGTTACTACGAGCTTCAGTTTAACTAAGCGGCAAGACGGAAAAGGGCACTGGAAACTGAACACGTCGATTCTCAAAAATGACAACTATTGCAAAGTTATCACGTCTGAATGGGCAAATTGGCAGAAAAACAAAGACCAATTTGATAACATTCTCGAGTGGTGGGACCAGGGCAAGATCAGACTAAAGGCCGTATCAATAGAATTCTCTGTTGACTACCTTTGACTTCACTATACATTACCGAGCGGGTCGCACCAATCAAGACGCAGACGCTTTGTCCCGGAGACCATGTATGGGTTCTCGTGATGGTGCAGAGTTCGACCAACAGGCTCGAGTTCGCGATTTGGAAGCACGCCTCAGAGGAGACAATGGGAACGATGACCAGACCTGTGGTCGTGAGGAAATTGTTGCAATTTCATCTCAGCATCTGATTGGTCCCAAGGTCGACGAGCGTCCTGTAACAAACCTGGACGGTGAATCTTTGGTATACTGTATGGCAATGAGCGCCGAGGCTGTCCCGACAGAATACTCCAGTACAGGTATTGACTTTAACCAAGGCTTGGATTCTGTTGATTGGAGGGAAGCTCAAGCAGCGGATGAGGACATTGATTTTATCATTCAGTGTGTTCAACAGGGATCAAGGCCCAAAGCTGAATCTAGCTTCTTCCAGGAAAGGAAAGCTTTGTGCAGCCAGTTCAGCAGATTTGTATTGAGAGACGGAGTGCTTCATCGGAGCTCTGTTGGACCCTCTGGATTTCAGCTGGTTTTGCCTCGGGAATTCAGGGAACAGGCCATGAAAGGCCTCCACAATGATGTTGGCCACTTGGGGATGGAAAGGGCCGTCGCTCTTGCAAGACCCCGATTTTAGTAATGTTGAGCCCGCACCGTGCCTGCCCCGGGACCGCAACGCGCTGGACCAAGCAATGCTCCGCAAACAAAACCCGCAGGAACCAGCGCGGAACGTACCCCGGGACCGCAGAACGCCGGTCCTCCATCAGCCGCTGCACCAGAACAAAAATCCGCGCCCCGTCCAGTTCCACGCAAGAACACTCCTGTTATGTGGTCAAAGGTCACACAATGTACATGTACGTACAGACGCAGTATGCCGTACATGTACGTAATGGAATGTGTACACTCTCACTGCGGTGTCTATGACAACCCAATCTACGCTACAAACTTTCGAAACGTTTGAGCGGCAATCTACAAGTTTTCTAACAAATAATGCAACAAAACTCACCACAAGTTTTGGAGTAGGAACCCCCCCTCACAGTTACCAAGTGGGTACCATCTCTAGCATGGCTCACGGCTACCCAAAAGGGGAAGAATTGCCCGTTTTCCGGGCAGGTTGTCGCACAAAACGAGAGGCGATCAACGTGTCTCCGCTCCAAAAGCTCACCGCGCATACACTGTTGCGCACACCCAAACGGTACACAATTAATGAGCCTTTCCAAAAAAGGGTCATAAAACTTACTTGTACAGTATCACAAAATGGTGCTTATGTAAGAAACCTTCAAAATTAGTCATCGCACATTAATTAACTATCGGTTCATTAAATGTACGTAGTCTTAGAGATCAAATGAAACGCCGTCAAATTTTCGAGTTCTGTAATGAACGCAAAATTGATATTTTGATGCTTCAAGAAACCCATGCCTCGGGCTACTTCGAAGCTAGACAATGGGCTCGAGAATTTGACGGCACAGGTTTTTGGTCTTTTGGCACAAGGTCTAGTAGGGGCTGTGCTATTTTACTCCACCGACGCCACTCGATCGTGGAGTCCGACCGATTATTTACGGGACAATGAAGGTAGAGTGGTTTCTCTAACAATCCGCATTCCAGACACCCAAGTGAAAGTCAGAATTGTTAATAATTATGCACCGAATGAACCGGATAAGCGTAAGAAATTCTTGGCATGCGACCTTGACAACCACTGCCATGGCGCTGCCAGAATAATTTGGGGTGGGGATTTTAATTGTGTGGATGATTTGAAATTGGATACCAAGGGGGTACACCGCAATTATCAGGGTCACATGGGGTCAAAAGAAATACAGAAAACAGTCAAACGATTTGTCTTGTATGATTGCTGGCGGGAGCAACATCCTTTGGAAAAGCGGTTCACATGGCATTCGAAAGACAGCAATACTGGAACGCGTATAGACCGTATTTACATGTCCCGTGAATTATCGGTTGGCTCAAAGAGTTCGATTGTTGCGTGCCCATTGTCTGATCATGACTTGGTTACTACGAGCTTCAGTTTAACTAAGCGGCAAGACGGAAAAGGGCACTGGAAACTGAACACGTCGATTCTCAAAAATGACAACTATTGCAAAGTTATCACGTCTGAATGGGCAAATTGGCAGAAAAACAAAGACCAATTTGATAACATTCTCGAGTGGTGGGACCAGGGCAAGATCAGACTAAAGGCCGTATCAATAGAATTCTCTGTTGACTACCTTTGACTTCACTATACATTACCGAGCGGGTCGCACCAATCAAGACGCAGACGCTTTGTCCCGGAGACCATGTATGGGTTCTCGTGATGGTGCAGAGTTCGACCAACAGGCTCGAGTTCGCGATTTGGAAGCACGCCTCAGAGGAGACAATGGGAACGATGACCAGACCTGTGGTCGTGAGGAAATTGTTGCAATTTCATCTCAGCATCTGATTGGTCCCAAGGTCGACGAGCGTCCTGTAACAAACCTGGACGGTGAATCTTTGGTATACTGTATGGCAATGAGCGCCGAGGCTGTCCCGACAGAATACTCCAGTACAGGTATTGACTTTAACCAAGGCTTGGATTCTGTTGATTGGAGGGAAGCTCAAGCAGCGGATGAGGACATTGATTTTATCATTCAGTGTGTTCAACAGGGATCAAGGCCCAAAGCTGAATCTAGCTTCTTCCAGGAAAGGAAAGCTTTGTGCAGCCAGTTCAGCAGATTTGTATTGAGAGACGGAGTGCTTCATCGGAGCTCTGTTGGACCCTCTGGATTTCAGCTGGTTTTGCCTCGGGAATTCAGGGAACAGGCCATGAAAGGCCTCCACAATGATGTTGGCCACTTGGGGATGGAAAGGGCCGTCGCTCTTGCAAGACCCCGATTTTACTGGCCAAAGATGGCAACCCAGATAGAGGAGTGGGTTCGACGCTGTGCAAGGTGTGTGGCTCACAAGACACCTCCTAAAGTTTCAGCTCCCCTTGTAAATATCACAACTGCCTATCCCTTGGAATTGGTGTGCATAGACTTCCTCAAGCTCGAGAAGGATCGTAGTGGTGCTGAATATATTCTTGTCATCACCGATCATTTCTCCTGTTATGCGCAGGCATTTTCAACTCGTGATAAGTCTTCCCGAACAGTGGCGAAACTACTATGGGAGAAATACTTCCAGCACTATGGCTTGCCCGCCAGACGCCACTCTGATCAAGGGCGTGAGTTTGATAATAGACTTATCAAGGAGCTTGCAGGACTTCTAGGCGTGCAGAAAACGAGGACCACACCGTATCATCCTCAGGGAGACCCTCAGCCAGAGAGATTTAACAGGACCTTATTAGGGATGCTGGGTACCTTGCCGAATGAAGACAAGTGGACCTGGAGTAGGTATGTAGGCTCTCTCGTGCATGCCTACAACTGTACGAGGAATGATAGTACGGGGTTTTCCCCGTACTACATAGTAGAGACCATTATAAATGGTACGCGTACGGGAAACGTATGCGGCTGGGAAAAACTGATGGTTGTACCAACAGTTTGTGCGGTTATTTGTCTGCACAGCATAGGTAATGTGACTTTTTACATCAATATAACCATGTACACATCTGCACATTTCTTGAACAGCCACGCAAAATTGTGATATAACAACCCAGATTTTGCAAGCCGCACACGTTTCCCGTACGCGTACCATTTC
Source organism: Henricia sp. BOLD:AAB3569 (assembly GCA_037783545.1). Classification (NCBI taxonomy): domain Eukaryota; kingdom Metazoa; phylum Echinodermata; class Asteroidea; order Spinulosida; family Echinasteridae; genus Henricia; species Henricia sp. BOLD:AAB3569. Next base: position 37,612 of record JBBELK010000430.1, on the reverse strand, counting down.
TAGTGTTTCTAGTGTTTGGTAGGGAGGCACGCCTTCCTGTGGACCTCTGTTTCGGTACATCCCCCGACGGTGTTTCTAACAGTGATCACTCCAAGTACGTACAGGAACTTCGGCGAAATTTGGAGAGTGCGTACAGAATAGCATCCCAGGAGTCTGCCAGAGTAGCCGCAGCCAACAGGCGCCGATACGACGTGAAAGTCAGAAGGAGTGAACTCCAGAAGGGAGACAGGGTTCTCATTTGGAACGTGGGTCTAAAGAGAACTCACAAACTTGCCGACAAGTGGGGTAGACAATTGCCGACAATTGGCCGCCGTAATGATGCCATTCCGGTCTACCAGCTTAAACCAGAAGTTGGATCTGGGCCAGTCAAGACTTTGCATCGGAACCTGATACTCCCCATTGGACAGCTGATAGGAGAAATAGTTTCTCTTCCTGTAGCGAAGAAGGCACCAAAGCCCTGCACGAGGTCAGGAAAGGCTGATATCTCCTAGATTCCACCTGAGGACTACAACTACAACTCCGACTCTGATGAAATCGAAGTTATCACCATCTGGCCCTCGGGAAGTGAAGTAGACACGAGTTCTGAACCCCAACCACCGACTGTTTTGGAAGAGATTACATCAGATGACATCCAATCCAATACGAAGATCATGGTCTATAATGCCATCATTGTACCCACTCTCCTTTATGGCTGTGAAACCTGGGTTAATTATCGGAAACAGATAAGACAACTGGAAGTGTACCATCAAAGATGCCTTCGACGAATCCTGCGCATCAAGTGGCAAGACATGGTAACAAATGCGAATGTACTTGAGAGAGCCTCTGCTACCAGCCTGGAATCCATCATTCTCCTCCATCGGCTCAGGTGGGTTGGTCACATCTACAGAATGCTGGACTCCCGGTTGCCAAAGCAACTTTACTACTCACAACTTTCCCATGGCACCAGACCAGCTGGTGCCCCAAAGAAACGACACAAAGACCTCCTAAAGCACTCGCTACAGAAGTGCGGAATCAACCCCAAGGAGTGGGACCAAGTAGCGTCAGATAGACAGTTGTGGAGGAATACAGTTCGGACCGGCGTTCAACACTTTGAGAGTACTCGTCTAGCTGAGGAAGCTGTGCGCCGCGAACGGAGAAAGGCTTCCGTCCAACGGCGCCTAGAAGCCCTGTGGCCGAAGGCTGGCCAGATCCCTGTTGAGTCGCCCATTTAGCCGCCATACTCGCCTGCGAGTGGCTGCGACGACGAGGACATCAGATGAACCAATCACCCCCGTAGAGCAGAGTATTTCAAAAGATACCACTGACTCGGTGTGAATACTAATGCCGAGGAATTCAGTCCTCAGCTGTCAGAGGTGGCAGAAGCTGATGCACCGTCATCCAGTCATGAGCCCTGTGATGTCTCTATGGCGAAGGTCCCTGATGAGAGTGAACAGAAGAACGACAAACTGCCAAGTGAACTTAGCAGACCGCCTACTTCGGGTGCTCAAGGGAGTTCTAATGGAGCTTGTGTTATCGATGCCCTCTCCGATCCTTCAATGACAATCCTTGCTCCAGACGTTTCTAGGGAGCAGGAGCTTGTAATAGTTGACCAGGCGCAAGAGTCCTTACTGACAGATGTGTTGGTAGATGAAGTTTCAGCTAACAGTGATGAAAGCACTGGGGTCTGTCAGGAGAGACAATGCGACTCGGCCGAGCTGGAGAATGTACCCCCAGCTCCAAGAGCCACGATTGCATCGGAAGTTGGCATTCTTGGCCCAGCGTCAGAAACAGAGGATATTACTCAGTCAGAGCCCGCTTCTGACTCACAGTCAGCTTCTTTGACTTTTGAGGATGAAGGGGCCGTGCGCCAGTCCAGAATTAGGAGACCACCGCATCGATCGGCGGACTTACGATGCGTTGGGTCAGCCTGCTCATACTTCCTCTATTTCGTCTGTCACTTTTGAGAATCTTGTTTCATCACTCCATCAAACTCTTTTTGGAACCAAAAAAGGTCGCATCGGGACGATGCAGCACGTCTAGGAGGGGTGAATGTAGCCCAGTACAAAAGTTGTCTGGCGCCCTCACTTGGTGAGAGTCAGACAGTTGAAACATTGCATGGAGGCTGCCATTTTGTTTGCAGAAAGTTGCGGATAAAACGAACTTGAGAGCCCCAAAAATCATACTTTTGGGGGCCCAAATTCATCATCCGTTATGCCCATTATTTAGTTTATTCATCGTACCTTATCGGGAGGCGGAAAAGGACCGCTGGCTCTCAGTCTCAGGTTTCATCTTGAGCAAAGCAAGAGACACATTCAACCGAGTCTGATTGATGATGGACCGTCAATCATTTGGACTGTAGTCTACAGTGAGTACTGGACAGTACTTAAATGACCGATCAACACTGTACCAAGATGAGCTTGGATCAGGTGATCAACTACAAGCGGAATTTCTCCCTACAAGAACGATTGCCAAGTGCCTGTATTTCCACCTTGTAGCGGGAGCTGAGCTGAACTTGTAGCGTATTCCAGGATCCATGTGAGCATCCGTGGAGTGGCCGCGTTTTAACCACTGCGAGTCAAGATTGACCGGTGAACTGAACTGAACTGGCCAGAGTCGCTATATCATTAACGTATATCTACTGTACATGTACATGTACATTGCTATTTTTGTGTGTGTGTTGAGCGCTCATCATCATCATCATCATCATCATCATTTGTTGTTATAAATATAAAACTGTTATTTGCATTGTTGACCTTGCATTACCTTTACCCTTGTAAGAGTCATATAACCCCTATATTTTCCTAGAGCCAGTAATTGAGTTGTTGTGGAGGAAATCAATGATGGAATTAAAGTGTTAGGTTAAATCTGAGAACTGTTGGGTCTTGGCTGTATTATTAAGTGGGTTACACACATCTTTTTGTTCAGTATTACCAGACTTGATGCTCTTGATGATGCTCTTTGGTTTTAACGTTAATCTTTGTTATCTATGTATATGTATGTTATCGCTTTGGTTTTTGTTTTTATACTGTAAAGCGCCTGGAGGCCCTGGCATTTGGCGCTATATAAGATTGCTATTATTAGGTGATCGGGCTGATCCCGATCACCTATTACCACATGAGCAACACACCATTGTTAACTAGAGCTTGGCGTTTGTTTTTTAACAAACGCTAGGTGATCGGGTGACATAAACATTGAGCTCATGATGACGTCACACTTTCTGAAATTGGTTGAAAACTTGAGTTGGTCGATGTTGCAAAAGAAACATTCACTTATCGATTGCCAGTATTGGAATTCTCAAGACATGACTCTTTGACTATTCAACGCTAAAATTGTGAATCTGGTGACGTCATTATTGGCACAGTCAATCTCATCACGACGTCACTATTGTGTGCACAAATTGTTCAAAGTTGTACTGAATAACAAGTTCTTTAATGTGGTGAAATAATCTTTCCAATATCTATTAGAGTTCTCAAGATTTTATCATTTGAGATCATATTACGTAACCACCGTGCATGTGATGACGTCATCATTGGTATAGTCATCAAGTGCACATGTGTGGGAACATTTCGATTTGTAGAACTATGGTCAAATTCCCTACCACTTTGGCTCTATTTGCATTCAAAATGCTAATTTTCTGTTAACTTCCGGTTTACACCGGAAGTTGGGGTCACACAGGGGTCATGTCAGTGTATGATTTGTTTATTTCATTTAGACCTATAATGCTGTGAAAGAATTGTTCAAGTATCTGTTGTGGTGCGGTCCGTGGTGTCACAGTTTGACAGGTGGGGTGCATCTGAAAGTTAATTGGGATAGGTGTGTGCATGTGTTGACGTTGCTGCTAATTGTCTCAGACACAAGAACAGGAGTGTAATGGATCAGGCAAGTTCACAAGTAGATTGCGCAACTTCAAAGTCAACAGTAGAATTTATTCAATGAGATGAAAATCACAAATTACAATCAATGTCCTCGAAGATAATTATTTTGTTCACAATGTTGGAGTTGGAGCTTAAAATGTTTTACACTCGGCAAGCTGCAGCTTAATCCAATAAATCAGTTACAGCCCCAATCAGATATCACAGTAGCTAAATAGTAATGTTAATCCCACGAGAAGTAATCCCCAGATGCATGAAGTCCCCGATGTATCTTAGTATCCGTACATATTGCCTACAAAGAATACAACATGAAAAGGCATAGTCAAAATATTGTGGTTGTGCGCATACAATGTTATGTGGTCAAAGGTCACACAATGTACATGTACGTACAGACGCAGTATGCCGTACATGTACGTAATGGAATGTGTACACTGTCACTTTTGAGCGGCAATCTACAAGTTTTCTAACAAATAATGCAACAAAACTCACCACAAGTTTTGGAGTAGGAACCCCCCCCCCCCCCTCACAGTTACCAAGTGGGTACCATCTCTAGCATGGCTCACGGCTACCCAAAAGGGGAAGAATTGCCCGTTTTCCGGGCAGGTTGTCGCACAAAACGAGAGGCGATCAGCGTGTCTCCGCTCCAAAAGCTCACCGCGCATACACTGTTGCGCACACCCACACGGTACACAATTAATGAGCCTTTCCAAAAAAGGGTCATAAAACTTACTTGTACAGTATCACAAAATGGTGCTTATGTAAGAAACCTTCAAAATTAGTCTTCGCACATTAATTAAATAAATACAAGGTGGATATACCTTAACCCTTGAGAAAATGGAGCTTCTCAATAAGGACCTACTTGTTACACGGTGTAAGGATTTTGACGGTAACTACTTTAGTTATGCATAAAGGTCAAACATAATGAGGCAAGGTCAGGCTAAATATATCCTTATCACTGTGGGGTTTGGAATTAAAGGGGCAGCGTCTCTCCACAATTTCCCTGCTTAGAGACCACGCGACCCGAGTGGTCCCAACAACAAGTTACATACGTGTATCCAACCCTGCTTAATTTGTTTCATCACAGTACAAATCTGGTACAGTGTAAATCAACAACATTTATACAAGGGTTAACATTTGGTTTCAGCATCAAAAACACTAACAATAAAAGTCACTGTCGCACCCATACAGTCACTAAGTACTAAAATTACCTCACTTCGGTAGGGCATCAACTTAAATACATAATACACCGTAACCGTTATGGCTGAATTTAATTACGTGTTCAATATTGTTATGGAATACACCTGAAAATAATCTCTCTCAACCCGGCAAATTTGGAGGTCGAAAAATTTTCCGACGAACTTCAAATTTTGCATGCTCCAAACACTCTATATTGCGCACTTGTCCTAAAAAATTGACAGACTTTCGCCGGGAAATGGCAGAGAAATTTCAGAGTTTAGGGAAAACTGGGTTGGGGCTTCCTGACTGCTCCCGCAAACCGTGGCTGTCTGTACACACCTCTTTGGTGTACTCCAGACTCGTGCGCATGCTCAGTCCTTCGGACTGTCGTTGACGCACCCCAGTTTGGCACGGCATTTTGGTCAAAGTGTGGTCCAAACGTCGGCAAATTTGGAGGTCGAAAAATGTTCCGACGAACTTCAAATTTTGCATGCTCCAAAGACTCTATATTGCGCACTTGTCCTAAAAAAATGACAGACTTTCGCCGGGAAATGGCAGAGAAATTTCAGAGTTTAGAAAAAAAAGGGGTTGGCGCTTCCTGGATGCTCCCGCAACCTGTGGCTGTCTGTACACACCTCTTTGGTGTACTCCTGACTCGTGCGCATGCTCAGTCCTTCGGACTGTCGTTGACACGGCCCAGTTTGGGACGGGATTTTGGTCAAAGTGTGGTCCAAACGTCGGCAAATTTGGAGGTCGAAAAATGTTCCGACGAACTTCAAATTTTGCATGCTCCAAAGACTCTATATTGCGCACTTGTCCTAAAAAATTGACAGACTTTCGCCGGGAAATGGCAGAGAAATTTCAGAGTTTAGAAAAAAAAGGGGTTGGCGCTTCCTGGATGCTCCCGCAACCTGTGGCTGTCTGTACACACCTCTTTGGTGTACTCCTGACTCGTGCGCATGCTCAGTCCTTCGGACTGTCGTTGACACGGCCCAGTTTGGGACGGGATTTTGGTAAAAGTGTGGTCCAAACGTCGGCAAATTTGGAGGTCGAAAAATGTTCCGACGAACTTCAAATTTTGCATGCTCCAAAGACTCTATATTGCGCACTTGTCCTAAAAAAATGACAGACTTTCGCCGGGAAATGGCAGAGAAATTTCAGAGTTTAGAAAAAAAAGGGGTTGGCGCTTCCTGGATGCTCCCGCAACCTGTGGCTGTCTGTACACACCTCTTTGGTGTACTCCTGACTCGTGCGCATGCTCAGTCCTTCGGACTGTCGTTGACACGGCCCAGTTTGGGACGGGATTTTGGTCAAAGTGTGGTCCAAACGTCGGCAAATTTGGAGGTCGAAAAATGTTCCGACGAACTTCAAATTTTGCATGCTCCAAAGACTCTATATTGCGCACTTGTCCTAAAAAAATGACAGACTTTCGCCGGGAAATGGCAGAGAAATTTCAGAGTTTAGAAAAAAAAGGGGTTGGCGCTTCCTGGATGCTCCCGCAACCTGTGGCTGTCTGTACACACCTCTTTGGTGTACTCCTGACTCGTGCGCATGCTCAGTCCTTCGGACTGTCGTTGACACGGCCCAGTTTGGGACGGGATTTTGGTCAAAGTGTGGTCCAAACGTCGGCAAATTTGGAGGTCGAAAAATGTTCCGACGAACTTCAAATTTTGCATGCTCCAAAGACTCTATATTGCGCACTTGTCCTAAAAAATTGACATACTTTCGCCGGGAAATGGCAGAGAAATTTCAGAGTTTAGAAACAAAAGGGGTTGGCGCTTCCTGGATGCTCCCGCAACCTGTGGCTGTCTGAACACACCTCTTTGGTGTACTCCTGACTCGTGCGCATGCTCAGTCCTTCGGACTGTCGTTGACACGGCCCAGTTTGGGACGGGATTTTGGTCAAAGTGTGGTCCAAACGTCGGCAAATTTGGAGGTCGAAAAATGTTCCGACGAACTTCAAATTTTGCATGCTCCAAAGACTCTATATTGCGCACTTGTCCTAACAAATTGACAGACTTTCGCCGGGAAATGGCAGAGAAATTTCAGAGTTTAGGAAAAAAAGGGGTTGGCGCTTCCTGGATGCTCCCGCAACCTGTGGCTGTCTGTACACACCTCTTTGGTGTACTCCTGACTCGTGCGCATGCTCAGTCCTTCGGACTGTCGTTGACACGGCCCAGTTTGGGACGGGATTTTGGTCAAAGTGTGGTCCAAACGTCGGCAAATTTGGAGGTCGAAAAATGTTCCGACGAACTTCAAATTTTGCATGCTCCAAAGACTCTATATTGCGCACTTGTCCTAAAAAATTGACAGACTTTCGCCGGGAAATGGCAGAGAAATTTCAGAGTTTAGAAAAAAAGGGGGTTGGCGCTTCCTGGATGCTCCCGCAACCTGTGGCTGTCTGTACACACCTCTTTGGTGTACTCCTGACTCGTGCGCATGCTCAGTCCTTCGGACTGTCGTTGACACGGCCCAGTTTGGGACGGGATTTTGGTCAAAGTGTGGTCCAAACGTCGGCAAATTTGGAGGTCGAAAAATGTTCCGACGAACTTCAAATTTTGCATGCTCCAAAGACTCTATATTGCGCACTTGTCCTAAAAAATTGACAGACTTTCGCCGGGAAATGGCAGAGAAATTTCAGAGTTTAAAAAAAAAGGGGTTGGCGCTTCCTGGATGCTCCCGCAACCTGTGGCTGTCTGTACACACCTCTTTGGTGTACTCCTGACTCGTGCGCATGCTTAGTCCTTCGGACTGTCGTTGACACGGCCCAGTTTGGGACGGGATTTTGGTCAAAGTGTGGTCCAAACGTCGGCAAATTTGGAGGTCGAAAAATGTTCCGACGAACTTCAAATTTTGCATGCTCCAAAGACTCTATATTGCGCACTTGTCCTAACAAATTGACAGACTTTCGCCGGGAAATGGCAGAGAAATTTCAGAGTTTAGAAAAAAAAGGGGTTGGCGCTTCCTGGATGCTCCCGCAACCTGTGGCTGTCTGTACACACCTCTTTGGTGTACTCCTGACTCGTGCGCATGCTCAGTCCTTCGGACTGTCGTTGACACGGCCCAGTTTGGGACGGGATTTTGGTCAAGGTGTGGTCGAAACGTCGGCAAATTTGGAGGTCGAAAAATGTTCCGACGAACTTCAAATTTTGCATGCTCCAAAGACTCTATATTGCGCACTTGTCCTAAAAAATTGACAGACTTTCGCCGGGAAATGGCAGAGAAATTTCAGAGTTTAGAAAAAAAAGGGGTTGGCGCTTCCTGGATGCTCCCGCAACCTGTGGCTGTCTGTACACACCTCTTTGGTGTACTCCTGACTGGTGCGCATGCTCAGTCCTTCGGACTGTCGTTGACACGGCCCAGTTTGGGACGGGATTTTGGTCAAAGTGTGGTCCAAACGTCGGCAAATTTGGAGGTCGAAAAATGTTCCGACGAACTTCAAATTTTGCATGCTCCAAAGACTCTATATTGCGCACTTGTCCTAACAAATTGACAGACTTTCGCCGGGAAATGGCAGAGAAATTTCAGAGTTTAGAAAAAAAAGGGGTTGGCGCTTCCTGGATGCTCCCGCAACCTGTGGCTGTCTGTACACACCTCTTTGGTGTACTCCTGACTCGTGCGCATGCTCAGTCCTTCGGACTGTCGTTGACACGGCCCAGTTTGGGACGGGATTTTGGTCAAGGTGTGGTCGAAACGTCGGCAAATTTGGAGGTCGAAAAATGTTCCGACGAACTTCAAATTTTGCATGCTCCAAAGACTCTATATTGCGCACTTGTCCTAAAAAATTGACAGACTTTCGCCGGGAAATGGCAGAGAAATTTCAGAGTTTAGAAAAAAAGGGGTTGGCGCTTCCTGGATGCTCCCGCAACCTGTGGCTGTCTGTACACACCTCTTTGGTGTACTCCTGACTGGTGCGCATGCTCAGTCCTTCGGACTGTCGTTGACACGGCCCAGTTTGGGACGGGATTTTGGTCAAAGTGTGGTCCAAACGTCGGCAAATTTGGAGGTCGAAAAATGTTCCGACGAACTTCAAATTTTGCATGCTCCAAAGACTCTATATTGCGCACTTGTCCTAAAAAAATGACAGACTTTCGCCGGGAAATGGCAGAGAAATTTCAGAGTTTAGAAAAAAAAGGGGTTGGCGCTTCCTGGATGCTCCCGCAACCTGTGGCTGTCTGTACACACCTCTTTGGTGTACTCCTGACTCGTGCGCATGCTCAGTCCTTCGGACTGTCGTTGACACGGCCCAGTTTGGGACGGGATTTTGGTCAAAGTGTGGTCCAAACGTCGGCAAATTTGGAGGTCGAAAAATGTTCCGACGAACTTCAAATTTTGCATGCTCCAAAGACTCTATATTGCGCACTTGTCCTAAAAAATTGACAGACTTTCGCCGGGAAATGGCAGAGAAATTTCAGAGTTTAGAAAAAAAAGGGGTTGGCGCTTCCTGGATGCTCCCGCAACCTGTGGCTGTCTGTACACACCTCTTTGGTGTACTCCTGACTCGTGCGCATGCTCAGTCCTTCGGACTGTCGTTGACACGGCCCAGTTTGGGACGGGATTTTGGTCAAAGTGTGGTCCAAACGTCGGCAAATTTGGAGGTCGAAAAATGTTCCGACGAACTTCAAATTTTGCATGCTCCAAAGACTCTATATTGCGCACTTGTCCTAAAAAATTGACATACTTTCGCCGGGAAATGGCAGAGAAATTTCAGAGTTTAGAAACAAAAGGGGTTGGCGCTTCCTGGATGCTCCCGCAACCTGTGGCTGTCTGAACACACCTCTTTGGTGTACTCCTGACTCGTGCGCATGCTCAGTCCTTCGGACTGTCGTTGACACGGCCCAGTTTGGGACGGGATTTTGGTCAAAGTGTGGTCCAAACGTCGGCAAATTTGGAGGTCGAAAAATGTTCCGACGAACTTCAAATTTTGCATGCTCCAAAGACTCTATATTGCGCACTTGTCCTAACAAATTGACAGACTTTCGCCGGGAAATGGCAGAGAAATTTCAGAGTTTAGGAAAAAAAGGGGTTGGCGCTTCCTGGATGCTCCCGCAACCTGTGGCTGTCTGTACACACCTCTTTGGTGTACTCCTGACTCGTGCGCATGCTCAGTCCTTCGGACTGTCGTTGACACGGCCCAGTTTGGGACGGGATTTTGGTCAAAGTGTGGTCCAAACGTCGGCAAATTTGGAGGTCGAAAAATGTTCCGACGAACTTCAAATTTTGCATGCTCCAAAGACTCTATATTGCGCACTTGTCCTAAAAAATTGACAGACTTTCGCCGGGAAATGGCAGAGAAATTTCAGAGTTTAGAAAAAAAAGGGGGTTGGCGCTTCCTGGATGCTCCCGCAACCTGTGGCTGTCTGTACACACCTCTTTGGTGTACTCCTGACTTGTGCGCATGCTCAGTCCTTCGGACTGTCGTTGACACGGCCCAGTTTGGGACGGGATTTTGGTCAAAGTGTGGTCCAAACGTCGGCAAATTTGGAGGTCGAAAAATGTTCCGACGAACTTCAAATTTTGCATGCTCCAAAGACTCTATATTGCGCACTTGTCCTAAAAAATTGACAGACTTTCGCCGGGAAATGGCAGAGAAATTTCAGAGTTTAAAAAAAAAGGGGTTGGCGCTTCCTGGATGCTCCCGCAACCTGTGGCTGTCTGTACACACCTCTTTGGTGTACTCCTGACTCGTGCGCATGCTTAGTCCTTCGGACTGTCGTTGACACGGCCCAGTTTGGGACGGGATTTTGGTCAAAGTGTGGTCCAAACGTCGGCAAATTTGGAGGTCGAAAAATGTTCCGACGAACTTCAAATTTTGCATGCTCCAAAGACTCTATATTGCGCACTTGTCCTAACAAATTGACAGACTTTCGCCGGGAAATGGCAGAGAAATTTCAGAGTTTAGAAAAAAAAGGGGTTGGCGCTTCCTGGATGCTCCCGCAACCTGTGGCTGTCTGTACACACCTCTTTGGTGTACTCCTGACTCGTGCGCATGCTCAGTCCTTCGGACTGTCGTTGACACGGCCCAGTTTGGGACGGGATTTTGGTCAAGGTGTGGTCGAAACGTCGGCAAATTTGGAGGTCGAAAAATGTTCCGACGAACTTCAAATTTTGCATGCTCCAAAGACTCTATATTGCGCACTTGTCCTAAAAAATTGACAGACTTTCGCCGGGAAATGGCAGAGAAATTTCAGAGTTTAGAAAAAAAAGGGGTTGGCGCTTCCTGGATGCTCCCGCAACCTGTGGCTGTCTGTACACACCTCTTTGGTGTACTCCTGACTGGTGCGCATGCTCAGTCCTTCGGACTGTCGTTGACACGGCCCAGTTTGGGACGGGATTTTGGTCAAAGTGTGGTCCAAACGTCGGCAAATTTGGAGGTCGAAAAATGTTCCGACGAACTTCAAATTTTGCATGCTCCAAAGACTCTATATTGCGCACTTGTCCTAACAAATTGACAGACTTTCGCCGGGAAATGGCAGAGAAATTTCAGAGTTTAGAAAAAAAAGGGGTTGGCGCTTCCTGGATGCTCCCGCAACCTGTGGCTGTCTGTACACACCTCTTTGGTGTACTCCTGACTCGTGCGCATGCTCAGTCCTTCGGACTGTCGTTGACACGGCCCAGTTTGGGACGGGATTTTGGTCAAGGTGTGGTCGAAACGTCGGCAAATTTGGAGGTCGAAAAATGTTCCGACGAACTTCAAATTTTGCATGCTCCAAAGACTCTATATTGCGCACTTGTCCTAAAAAATTGACAGACTTTCGCCGGGAAATGGCAGAGAAATTTCAGAGTTTAGAAAAAAAAGGGGTTGGCGCTTCCTGGATGCTCCCGCAACCTGTGGCTGTCTGTACACACCTCTTTGGTGTACTCCTGACTGGTGCGCATGCTCAGTCCTTCGGACTGTCGTTGACACGGCCCAGTTTGGGACGGGATTTTGGTCAAAGTGTGGTCCAAACGTCGGCAAATTTGGAGGTCGAAAAATGTTCCGACGAACTTCAAATTTTGCATGCTCCAAAGACTCTATATTGCGCACTTGTCGTAAAAAATTGACAGACTTTCGCCGGGAAATGGCAGAGAAATTTCAGAGTTTAGAAAAAAAAGGGGTTGGCGCTTCCTGGTTGCTCCCGCAACCTGTGGCTGTCTGTACACACCTCTTTGGTGTACTCCTGACTCGTGCGCATGCTCAGTCCTTCGGACTGTCGTTGACACGGCCCAGTTTGGGACGGGATTTTGGTCAAAGTGTGGTCCAAACGTCGGCAAATTTGGAGGTCGAAAAATGTTCCGACGAACTTCAAATTTTGCATGCTCCAAAGACTCTATATTGCGCACTTGTCCTAAAAAATTGACAGACTTTCGCCGGGAAATGGCAGAGAAATTTCAGAGTTTAGAAAAAAAAGGGGTTGGCGCTTCCTGGATGCTCCCGCAACCTGTGGCTGTCTGTACACACCTCTTTGGTGTACTCCTGACTCGTGCGCATGCTCAGTCCTTCGGACTGTCGTTGACACGGCCCAGTTTGGGACGGGATTTTGGTCAAAGTGTGGTCCAAACGTCGGCAAATTTGGAGGTCGAAAAATGTTCCGACGAACTTCAAATTTTGCATGCTCCAAAGACTCTATATTGCGCACTTGTCCTAAAAAATTGACATACTTTCGCCGGGAAATGGCAGAGAAATTTCAGAGTTTAGAAACAAAAGGGGTTGGCGCTTCCTGGATGCTCCCGCAACCTGTGGCTGTCTGAACACACCTCTTTGGTGTACTCCTGACTCGTGCGCATGCTCAGTCCTTCGGACTGTCGTTGACACGGCCCAGTTTGGGACGGGATTTTGGTCAAAGTGTGGTCCAAACGTCGGCAAATTTGGAGGTCGAAAAATGTTCCGACGAACTTCAAATTTTGCATGCTCCAAAGACTCTATATTGCGCACTTGTCCTAAAAAATTGACAGACTTTCGCCGGGAAATGGCAGAGAAATTTCAGAGTTTAGAAAAAAAAGGGGGTTGGCGCTTCCTGGATGCTCCCGCAACCTGTGGCTGTCTGTACACACCTCTTTGGTGTACTCCTGACTCGTGCGCATGCTCAGTCCTTCGGACTGTCGTTGACACAGCCCAGTTTGGGACGGGATTTTGGTCAAAGTGTGGTCCAAACGTCGGCAAATTTGGAGGTCGAAAAAAGTTCCGACGAACTTCAAATTTTGCATGCTCCAAAGACTCTATATTGCGCACTTGTCCTAAAAAATTGACAGACTTTCGCCGGGAAATGGCAGAGAAATTTCAGAGTTTAGAAAAAAAAGGGGGTTGGCGCTTCCTGGATGCTCCCGCAACCTGTGGCTGTCTGTACACACCTCTTTGGTGTACTCCTGACTCGTGCGCATGCTCAGTCCTTCGGACTGTCGTTGACACGGCCCAGTTTGGGACGGGATTTTGGTCAAAGTGTGGTCCAAACGTCGGCAAATTTGGAGGTCGAAAAATGTTCCGACGAACTTCAAATTTTGCATGCTCCAAAGACTCTATATTGCGCACTTGTCCTAAAAAATTGACAGACTTTCGCCGGGAAATGGCAGAGAAATTTCAGAGTTTAGAAAAAAAAGGGGTTGGCGCTTCCTGGTTGCTCCCGCAACCTGTGGCTGTCTGTACACACCTCTTTGGTGTACTCCTGACTCGTGCGCATGCTCAGTCCTTCGGACTGTCGTTGACACGGCCCAGTTTGGGACGGGATTTTGGTCAAAGTGTGGTCCAAACGTCGGCAAATTTGGAGGTCGAAAAATGTTCCGACGAACTTCAAATTTTGCATGCTCCAAAGACTCTATATTGCGCACTTGTCCTAAAAAATTGACAGACTTTCGCCGGGAAATGGCAGAGAAATTTCAGAGTTTAGAAAAAAAAGGGGTTGGCGCTTCCTGGATGCTCCCGCAACCTGTGGCTGTCTGTACACACCTCTTTGGTGTACTCCTGACTCGTGCGCATGCTCAGTTCTTCGGACTGTCGTTGACACGGCCCAGTTTGGGACGGGATTTTGGTCAAAGTGTGGTCCAAACGTCGGCAAATTTGGAGGTCGAAAAATGTTCCGACGAACTTCAAATTTTGCATGCTCCAAAGACTCTATATTGCGCACTTGTCCTAAAAAATTGACAGACTTTCACCGGGAAATGGCAGAGAAATTTCAGAGTTTATAAAAAAAAGGGGTTGGCGCTTCCTGGATGCTCCCGCAACCTGTGGCTGTCTGTACACACCTCTTTGGTGTACTCCTGACTCGTGCGCATGCTCAGTCCTTCGGACTGTCGTTGACACGGCCCAGTTTGGGACGGGATTTTGGTGAAAGTGTGGTCCAAACGTCGGCAAATTTGGAGGTCGAAAAATGTTCCGACGAACTTCAAATTTTGCATGCTCCAAAGACTCTATATTGCGCACTTGTCCTAACAAATTGACAGACTTTCGCCGGGAAATGGCAGAGAAATTTCAGAGTTTAGAAAAAAAAGGGGTTGGCGCTTCCTGGATGCTCCCGCAACCTGTGGCTGTCTGTACACACCTCTTTGGTGTACTCCTGACTCGTGCGCATGCTCAGTCCTTCGGACTGTCGTTGACACGGCCCAGTTTGGGACGGGATTTTGGTCAAGGTGTGGTCGAAACGTCGGCAAATTTGGAGGTCGAAAAATGTTCCGACGAACTTCAAATTTTGCATGCTCCAAAGACTCTATATTGCGCACTTGTCCTAAAAAATTGACAGACTTTCGCCGGGAAATGGCAGAGAAATTTCAGAGTTTAGAAAAAAAAGGGGTTGGCGCTTCCTGGATGCTCCCGCAACCTGTGGCTGTCTGTACACACCTCTTTGGTGTACTCCTGACTGGTGCGCATGCTCAGTCCTTCGGACTGTCGTTGACACGGCCCAGTTTGGGACGGGATTTTGGTCAAAGTGTGGTCCAAACGTCGGCAAATTTGGAGGTCGAAAAATGTTCCGACGAACTTCAAATTTTGCATGCTCCAAAGACTCTATATTGCGCACTTGTCGTAAAAAATTGACAGACTTTCGCCGGGAAATGGCAGAGAAATTTCAGAGTTTATAAAAAAAAGGGGTTGGCGCTTCCTGGATGCTCCCGCAACCTGTGGCTGTCTGTACACACCTCTTTGGTGTACTCCTGACTCGTGCGCATGCTCAGTCCTTCGGACTGTCGTTGACACGGCCCAGTTTGGGACGGGATTTTGGTGAAAGTGTGGTCCAAACGTCGGCAAATTTGGAGGTCGAAAAATGTTCCGACGAACTTCAAATTTTGCATGCTCCAAAGACTCTATATTGCGCACTTGTCCTAACAAATTGACAGACTTTCGCCGGGAAATGGCAGAGAAATTTCAGAGTTTAGAAAAAAAAGGGGTTGGCGCTTCCTGGATGCTCCCGCAACCTGTGGCTGTCTGTACACACCTCTTTGGTGTACTCCTGACTCGTGCGCATGCTCAGTCCTTCGGACTGTCGTTGACACGGCCCAGTTTGGGACGGGATTTTGGTCAAGGTGTGGTCGAAACGTCGGCAAATTTGGAGGTCGAAAAATGTTCCGACGAACTTCAAATTTTGCATGCTCCAAAGACTCTATATTGCGCACTTGTCCTAAAAAATTGACAGACTTTCGCCGGGAAATGGCAGAGAAATTTCAGAGTTTAGAAAAAAAAGGGGTTGGCGCTTCCTGGATGCTCCCGCAACCTGTGGCTGTCTGTACACACCTCTTTGGTGTACTCCTGACTGGTGCGCATGCTCAGTCCTTCGGACTGTCGTTGA
Organism: Henricia sp. BOLD:AAB3569; assembly: GCA_037783545.1. NCBI lineage: Eukaryota > Metazoa > Echinodermata > Asteroidea > Spinulosida > Echinasteridae > Henricia > Henricia sp. BOLD:AAB3569. The sequence continues at coordinate 21,831 of JBBELK010000430.1, read as the reverse complement.
CACGGCCCAGTTTGGGACGGGATTTTGGTCAAAGTGTGGTCCAAACGTCGGCAAATTTGGAGGTCGAAAAATGTTCCGACGAACTTCAAATTTTGCATGCTCCAAAGACTCTATATTGCGCACTTGTCGTAAAAAATTGACAGACTTTCGCCGGGAAATGGCAGAGAAATTTCAGAGTTTAGAAAAAAAAGGGGTTGGCGCTTCCTGGTTGCTCCCGCAACCTGTGGCTGTCTGTACACACCTCTTTGGTGTACTCCTGACTCGTGCGCATGCTCAGTCCTTCGGACTGTCGTTGACACGGCCCAGTTTGGGACGGGATTTTGGTCAAAGTGTGGTCCAAACGTCGGCAAATTTGGAGGTCGAAAAATGTTCCGACGAACTTCAAATTTTGCATGCTCCAAAGACTCTATATTGCGCACTTGTCCTAAAAAATTGACAGACTTTCGCCGGGAAATGGCAGAGAAATTTCAGAGTTTAGAAAAAAAAGGGGTTGGCGCTTCCTGGATGCTCCCGCAACCTGTGGCTGTCTGTACACACCTCTTTGGTGTACTCCTGACTCGTGCGCATGCTCAGTCCTTCGGACTGTCGTTGACACGGCCCAGTTTGGGACGGGATTTTGGTCAAAGTGTGGTCCAAACGTCGGCAAATTTGGAGGTCGAAAAATGTTCCGACGAACTTCAAATTTTGCATGCTCCAAAGACTCTATATTGCGCACTTGTCCTAAAAAATTGACATACTTTCGCCGGGAAATGGCAGAGAAATTTCAGAGTTTAGAAACAAAAGGGGTTGGCGCTTCCTGGATGCTCCCGCAACCTGTGGCTGTCTGAACACACCTCTTTGGTGTACTCCTGACTCGTGCGCATGCTCAGTCCTTCGGACTGTCGTTGACACGGCCCAGTTTGGGACGGGATTTTGGTCAAAGTGTGGTCCAAACGTCGGCAAATTTGGAGGTCGAAAAATGTTCCGACGAACTTCAAATTTTGCATGCTCCAAAGACTCTATATTGCGCACTTGTCCTAAAAAATTGACAGACTTTCGCCGGGAAATGGCAGAGAAATTTCAGAGTTTAGAAAAAAAAGGGGGTTGGCGCTTCCTGGATGCTCCCGCAACCTGTGGCTGTCTGTACACACCTCTTTGGTGTACTCCTGACTCGTGCGCATGCTCAGTCCTTCGGACTGTCGTTGACACAGCCCAGTTTGGGACGGGATTTTGGTCAAAGTGTGGTCCAAACGTCGGCAAATTTGGAGGTCGAAAAAAGTTCCGACGAACTTCAAATTTTGCATGCTCCAAAGACTCTATATTGCGCACTTGTCCTAAAAAATTGACAGACTTTCGCCGGGAAATGGCAGAGAAATTTCAGAGTTTAGAAAAAAAAGGGGGTTGGCGCTTCCTGGATGCTCCCGCAACCTGTGGCTGTCTGTACACACCTCTTTGGTGTACTCCTGACTCGTGCGCATGCTCAGTCCTTCGGACTGTCGTTGACACGGCCCAGTTTGGGACGGGATTTTGGTCAAAGTGTGGTCCAAACGTCGGCAAATTTGGAGGTCGAAAAATGTTCCGACGAACTTCAAATTTTGCATGCTCCAAAGACTCTATATTGCGCACTTGTCCTAAAAAATTGACAGACTTTCGCCGGGAAATGGCAGAGAAATTTCAGAGTTTAGAAAAAAAAGGGGTTGGCGCTTCCTGGTTGCTCCCGCAACCTGTGGCTGTCTGTACACACCTCTTTGGTGTACTCCTGACTCGTGCGCATGCTCAGTCCTTCGGACTGTCGTTGACACGGCCCAGTTTGGGACGGGATTTTGGTCAAAGTGTGGTCCAAACGTCGGCAAATTTGGAGGTCGAAAAATGTTCCGACGAACTTCAAATTTTGCATGCTCCAAAGACTCTATATTGCGCACTTGTCCTAAAAAATTGACAGACTTTCGCCGGGAAATGGCAGAGAAATTTCAGAGTTTAGAAAAAAAAGGGGTTGGCGCTTCCTGGATGCTCCCGCAACCTGTGGCTGTCTGTACACACCTCTTTGGTGTACTCCTGACTCGTGCGCATGCTCAGTCCTTCGGACTGTCGTTGACACGGCCCAGTTTGGGACGGGATTTTGGTCAAAGTGTGGTCCAAACGTCGGCAAATTTGGAGGTCGAAAAATGTTCCGACGAACTTCAAATTTTGCATGCTCCAAAGACTCTATATTGCGCACTTGTCCTAAAAAATTGACAGACTTTCACCGGGAAATGGCAGAGAAATTTCAGAGTTTATAAAAAAAAGGGGTTGGCGCTTCCTGGATGCTCCCGCAACCTGTGGCTGTCTGTCCACACCTCTTTGGTGTACTCCTGACTCGTGCGCATGCTCAGTCCTTCGGACTGTCGTTGACACGGCCCAGTTTGGGACGGGATTTTGGTGAAAGTGTGGTCCAAACGTCGGCAAATTTGGAGGACGAAAAATGTTCCGACGAACTTCAAATTTTGCATGCTCCAAAGACTCTATATTGCGCACTTGTCCTAACAAATTGACAGACTTTCGCCGGGAAATGGCAGAGAAATTTCAGAGTTTAGGAAAAAAAGGGGTTGGCGCTTCCTGGATGCTCCCGCAACCTGTGGCTGTCTGTACACACCTCTTTGGTGTACTCCTGACTCGTGCGCATGCTCAGTCCATCGGACTGTCGTTGACACGGCCCAGTTTGGGACGGGATTTTGGTCAAAGTGTGGTCCAAACGTCGGCAAATTTGGAGGTCGAAAAATGTTCCGACGAACTTCAAATTTTGCATGCTCCAAAGACTCTATATTGCGCACTTGTCCTAAAAAAATGACAGACTTTCGCCGGGAAATGGCAGAGAAATTTCAGAGTTTAGAAAAAAAAAGGGGTTGGCGCTTCCTGGATGCTCCCGCAACATGTGGCTGTCTGTACACACCTCTTTGGTGTACTCCTGACTCGTGCGCATGCTCAGTCCTTCGGACTGTCGTTGACACGGCCCAGTTTGGGACGGGATTTTGGTAAAAGTGTGGTCCAAACGTCGGCAAATTTGGAGGTCGAAAAATGTTCCGACGAACTTCAAATTTTGCATGCTCCAAAGACTCTATATTGCGCACTTGTCCTAAAAAAATGACAGACTTTCGCCGGGAAATGGTAGAGAAATTTCAGAGTTTAGAAAAAAAAGGGGTTGGCGCTTCCTGGATGCTCCCGCAACCTGTGGCTGTCTGTACACACCTCTTTGGTGTACTCCTGACTCGTGCGCATGCTCAGTCCTTCGGACTGTCGTTGACACGGCCCAGTTTGGGACGGGATTTTGGTCAAAGTGTGGTCCAAACGTCGGCAAATTTGGAGGTCGAAAAATGTTCCGACGAACTTCAAATTTTGCATGCTCCAAAGACTCTATATTGCGCACTTGTCCTAAAAAATTGACAGACTTTCGCCGGGAAATGGCAGAGAAATTTCAGAGTTTAGAAAAAAAAGGGGTTGGCGCTTCCTGGATGCTCCCGCAACCTGTGGCTGTCTGTACACACCTCTTTGGTGTACTCCTGACTCGTGCGCATGCTTAGTCCTTCGGACTGTCGTTGACACGGCCCAGTTTGGGACGGGATTTTGGTCAAAGTGTGGTCCAAACGTCGGCAAATTTGGAGGTCGAAAAATGTTCCGACGAACTTCAAATTTTGCATGCTCCAAAGACTCTATATTGCGCACTTGTCCTAAAAAATTGACAGACTTTCGCCGGGAAATGGCAGAGAAATTTCAGAGTTTAGAAAAAAAAGGGGGTTGGCGCTTCCTGGATGCTCCCGCAACCTGTGGCTGTCTGTACACACCTCTTTGGTGTACTCCTGACTCGTGCGCATGCTCAGTCCTTCGGACTGTCGTTGACACGGCCCAGTTTGGGACGGGATTTTGGTCAAAGTGTGGTCAAAGTGTGGTCCAAACGTCGGCAAATTTGGAGGTCGAAAAATGTTCCGACGAACTTCAAATTTTGCATGCTCCAAAGACTCTATATTGCGCACTTGTCCCTAAAAAATTGACAGACTTTCGCCGGGAAATGGCAGAGAAATTTCAGAGTTTAGAAAAAAAAGGGGTTGGCGCTTCCTGGATGCTCCCGCAACCTGTGGCTGTCTGTACACACCTCTTTGGTGTACTCCTGACTCGTGCGCATGCTTAGTCCTTCGGACTGTCGTTGACACGGCCCAGTTTGGGACGGGATTTTGGTCAAAGTGTGGTCCAAACGTCGGCAAATTTGGAGGTCGAAAAATGTTCCGACGAACTTCAAATTTTGCATGCTCCAAAGACTCTATATTGCGCACTTGTCCTAAAAAATTGACAGACTTTCGCCGGGAAATGGCAGAGAAATTTCAGAGTTTAGAAAAAAAAGGGGTTGGCGCTTCCTGGATGCTCCCGCAACCTGTGGCTGTCTGTACACACCTCTTTGGTGTACTCCTGACTCGTGCGCATGCTTAGTCCTTCGGACTGTCGTTGACACGGCCCAGTTTGGGACGGGATTTTGGTCAAAGTGTGGTCCAAACGTCGGCAAATTTGGAGGTCGAAAAATGTTCCGACGAACTTCAAATTTTGCATGCTCCAAAGACTCTATATTGCGCACTTGTCCTAAAAAATTGACAGACTTTCGCCGGGAAATGGCAGAGAAATTTCAGAGTTTAGAAAAAAAGGGGGTTGGCGCTTCCTGGATGCTCCCGCAACCTGTGGCTGTCTGTACACACCTCTTTGGTGTACTCCCTGACTCGTGCGCATGCTCAGTCCTTCGGACTGTCGTTGACACGGCCCAGTTTGGGACGGGATTTTGGTCAAAGTGTGGTCAAAGTGTGGTCCAAACGTCGGCAAATTTGGAGGTCGAAAAATGTTCCGACGAACTTCAAATTTTGCATGCTCCAAAGACTCTATATTGCGCACTTGTCCTAAAAGATTGACAGACTTTCGCCGGGAAATGGCAGAGAAATTTCAGAGTTTAGAAAAAAAAGGGGTTGGCGCTTCCTGGATGCTCCCGCAACCTGTGGCTGTCTGTACACACCTCTTTGGTGTACTCCTGACTCGTGCGCATGCTTAGTCCTTCGGACTGTCGTTGACACGGCCCAGTTTGGGACGGGATTTTGGTCAAAGTGTGGTCCAAACGTCGGCAAATTTGGAGGTCGAAAAATGTTCCGACGAACTTCAAATTTTGCATGCTCCAAAGACTCTATATTGCGCACTTGTCCTAAAAAATTGACAGACTTTCGCCGGGAAATGGCAGAGAAATTTCAGAGTTTAGAAAAAAAAGGGGTTGGCGCTTCCTGGTTGCTCCCGCAACCTGTGGCTGTCTGTACAACACCTCTTTGGTGTACTCCTGACTCGTGCGCATGCTCAGTCCTTCGGACTGTCGTTGACACGGCCCAGTTTGGGACGGGATTTTGGTCAAAGTGTGGTCCAAACGTCGGCAAATTTGGAGGTCGAAAAATGTTCCGACGAACTTCAAATTTTGCATGCTCCAAAGACTCTATATTGCGCACTTGTCCTAAAAAATTGACAGACTTTCGCCGGGAAATGGCAGAGAAATTTCAGAGTTTAGAAAAAAAAGGGGTTGGCGCTTCTTGGATGCTCCCGCAACCTGTGGCTGTCTGTACACACCTCTTTGGTGTACTCCTGACTCGTGCGCATGCTCAGTCCTTCGGACTGTCGTTGACACGGCCCAGTTTGGGACGGGATTTTGGTCAAAGTGTGGTCCAAACGTCGGCAAATTTGGAGGTCGAAAAATTTTCCGACGAACTTCAAATTTTGCATGCTCCAAAGACTCTATATTGCGCACTTGTCCTAAAAAAATTGACAGACTTTCGCCGGGAAATGGCAGAGAAATTTCAGAGTTTAGAAACAAAAGGGGTTGGCGCTTCCTGGATGCTCCCGCAACCTGTGGCTGTCTGTACACACCTCTTTGGTGTACTCCTGACTCGTGCGCATGCTCAGTCCTTCGGACTGTCGTTGACACGGCCCAGTTTGGGACGGGATTTTGGTCAAAGTGTGGTCCAAACGTCGGCAAATTTGGAGGTCGAAAAATGTTCCGACGAACTTCAAATTTTGCATGCTCCAAAGACTCTATATTGCGCACTTGTCCTAAAAAAATTGACAGACTTTCGCCGGGAAATGCAGAGAAATTTCAGAGTTTAGAAAAAAAAGGGGTTGGCGCTTCCTGGATGCTCCCGCAACCTGTGGCTGTCTGTACACACCTCTTTGGTGTACTCCTGACTCGTGCGCATGCTTAGTCCTTCGGACTGTCGTTGACACGGCCCAGTTTGGGACGGGATTTTGGTCAAAGTGTGGTCCAAACGTCGGCAAATTTGGAGGTCGAAAAATGTTCCGACGAACTTCAAATTTTGCATGCTCCAAAGACTCTATATTGCGCACTTGTCCTAAAAAATTGACAGACTTTCGCCGGGAAATGGCAGAGAAATTTCAGAGTTTAGAAAAAAAAGGGGTTGGCGCTTCCTGGATGCTCCCGCAACCTGTGGCTGTCTGTACACACCTCTTTGGTGTACTACTGACTCGTGCGCATGCTCAGTCCTTCGGACTGTCGTTGACACGGCCCAGTTTGGGACGGGATTTTGGTCAAAGTGTGGTCCAAACGTCGGCAAATTTGGAGGTCGAAAAATGTTCCGACGAACTTCAAATTTTGCATGCTCCAAAGACTCTATATTGCGCACTTGTCCTAAAAAATTGACAGACTTTCGCCGGGAAATGGCAGAGAAATTTCAGAGTTTAGAAAAAAAAAGGGGTTGGCGCTTCCTGGATGCTCCCGCAACCTGTGGCTGTCTGTACACCCCTCTTTGGTGTACTCCTGACTCGTGCGCATGCTCAGTCCTTCGGACTGTCGTCGACACGGCCCAGTTTGGGACGGGATTTTGGTCAAAGTGTGGTCCAAACGTCGGCAAATTTGGAGGTCGAAAAATGTTCCGACGAACTTCAAATTGTGCATGCTCCAAAGACTCTATATTGCGCACTTGTCCTAAAAAATTGACAGACTTTCGCCGGGAAATGGCAGAGAAATTTCAGAGTTTAGAAAAAAAAAGGGGTTGGCGCTTCCTGGATGCTCCCGCAACCTGTGGCTGTCTGTACACACCTCTTTGGTGTACTCCTGACTCGTGCCCATGCTCAGTCCTTCGGACTGTCGTTGACACGGCCCAGTTTGGGACGGGATTTTGGTCAAAGTGTGGTCCAAACGTCGGCAAATTTGGAGGTCGAAAAATGTTCCGACGAACTTCAAATTTTGCATGCTCCAAAGACTCTATATTGCGCACTTGTCCTAAAAAATTGACAGACTTTCGCCGGGAAATGGCAGAGAAATTTCAGAGTTTAGAAAAAAAAGGGGTTGGCGCTTCTTGGATGCTCCCGCAACCTGTGGCTGTCTGTACACACCTCTTTGGTGTACTCCTGACTCGTGCGCATGCTCAGTCCTTCGGACTGTCGTTGACACGGCCCAGTTTGGGACGGGATTTTGGTCAAAGTGTGGTCCAAACGTCGGCAAATTTGGAGGTCGAAAAATTTTCCGACGAACTTCAAATTTTGCATGCTCCAAAGACTCTATATTGCGCACTTGTCCTAAAAAAATGACAGACTTTCGCCGGGAAATGGCAGAGAAATTTCAGAGTTTAGAAACAAAAGGGGTTGGCGCTTCCTGGATGCTCCCGCAACCTGTGGCTGTCTGTACACACCTCTTTGGTGTACTCCTGACTCGTGCGCATGCTCAGTCCTTCGGACTGTCGTTGACACGGCCCAGTTTGGGACGGGATTTTGGTCAAAGTGTGGTCCAAACGTCGGCAAATTTGGAGGTCGAAAAATGTTCCGACGAACTTCAAATTTTGCATGCTCCAAAGACTCTATATTGCGCACTTGTCCTAAAAAATTGACAGACTTTCGCCGGGAAATGGCAGAGAAATTTCAGAGTTTAGAAAAAAAAGGGGTTGGCGCTTCCTGGATGCTCCCGCAACCTGTGGCTGTCTGTACACACCTCTTTGGTGTACTCCTGACTCGTGCGCATGCTTAGTCCTTCGGACTGTCGTTGACACGGCCCAGTTTGGGACAGGATTTTGGTCAAAGTGTGGTCCAAACGTCGGCAAATTTGGAGGTCGAAAAATGTTCCGACGAACTTCAAATTTTGCATGCTCCAAAGACTCTATATTGCGCACTTGTCCTAAAAAATTGACAGACTTTCGCCGGGAAATGGCAGAGAAATTTCAGAGTTTAGAAAAAAAAGGGGTTGGCGCTTCCTGGATGCTCCCGCAACCTGTGGCTGTCTGTACACACCTCTTTGGTGTACTCCTGACTCGTGCCCATGCTCAGTCCTTCGGACTGTCGTTGACACGGCCCAGTTTGGGACGGGATTTTGGTCAAAGTGTGGTCCAAACGTCGGCAAATTTGGAGGTCGAAAAATGTTCCGACGAACTTCAAATTTTGCATGCTCCAAAGACTCTATATTGCGCACTTGTCCTATAAAATTGACAGACTTTCGCCGGGAAATGGCAGAGAAATTTTCAGAGTTTAGAAAAAAAAAGGGGTTGGCGCTTCCTTGGATGCTCCCGCAACCTGTGGCTGTCTGTACACACCTCTTTGGTGTACCTCCTGACTCGTGCGCATGCCTCAGTCCTTCGGACTGTCGTTGACACGGCCCAGTTTGGGACGGGATTTTGGTCAAAAGTGTGGTCCAAACGTCGGCAAATTTGGAGGTCGAAAAATTTTCCGACGAACTTCAAATTTTGCATGCTCCAAAGACTCTATATTGCGCACTTGTCCTAAAAAAATTGACAGACTTTCGCCGGGAAATGGCAGAGAAATTTCAGAGTTTAGAAACAAAAGGGGTTGGCGCTTCCTGGATGCTCCCGCAACCTGTGGCTGTCTGTACACACCTCTTTGGTGTACTCCTGACTCGTGCGCATGCTCAGTCCTTCGGACTGTCGTTGACACGGCCCAGTTTGGGACGGGATTTTGGTCAAAGTGTGGTCCAAACGTCGGCAAATTTGGAGGTCGAAAAATGTTCCGACGAACTTCAAATTTTGCATGCTCCAAAGACTCTATATTGCGCACTTGTCCTAAAAAATTGACAGACTTTCGCCCGGGAAATGGCAGAGAAATTTCAGAGTTTAGAAAAAAAAGGGGTTGGCGCTTCCTGGATGCTCCCGCAACCTGTGGCTGTCTGTACACACCTCTTTGGTGTACTCCTGACTCGTGCGCATGCTTAGTCCTTCGGACTGTCGTTGACACGGCCCAGTTTGGGGACAGGATTTTGGTCAAAGTGTGGTCCAAACGTCGGCAAATTTGGAGGTCGAAAAATGTTCCGACAGAACTTCAAATTTTGCATGCTCCAAAGACTCTATATTGCGCACTTGTCCTAAAAAATTGACAGACTTTCGCCGGGAAATGGCAGAGAAATTTCAGAGTTTAGAAAAAAAAGGGGGTTGGCGCTTCCTGGATGCTCCCGCAACCTGTGGCTGTCTGTACACACCTCTTTGGTGTACTACTGACTCGTGCGCATGCTCAGTCCTTCGGACTGTCGTTGACACGGCCCAGTTTGGGACGGGATTTTGGTCAAAGTGTGGTCCAAACGTCGGCAAATTTGGAGGTCGAAAAATGTTCCGACGAACTTCAAATTTTGCATGCTCCAAAGACTCTATATTGCGCACTTGTCCCTAAAAAATTGACAGACTTTCGCCGGGAAATGGCAGAGAAATTTCAGAGTTTAGAAAAAAAAAGGGGTTGGCGCTTCCTGGATGCTCCCGCAACCTGTGGCTGTCTGTACACACCTCTTTGGTGTACTCCTGACTCGTGCGCATGCTCAGTCCTTCGGACTGTCGTTGACACGGCCCAGTTTGGGACGGGATTTTGGTCAAAGTGTGGTCCAAACGTCGGCAAATTTGGAGGTCGAAACAATGTTTCCGACGAACTTCAAATTGTGCATGCTCCAAAGACTCTATATTGCGCACTTGTCCTAAAAAATTGACAGACTTTCGCCGGGAAATGGCAGAGAAATTTCAGAGTTTAGAAAAAAAAGGGCGTTGGCGCTTCCTGGATGCTCCCGCAACCTGTGGCTGTCTGTACACACCTCTTTGGTGTACTCCTGACTCGTGCCCATGCTCAGTCCTTCGGACTGTCGTTGACCACGGCCCAGTTTGGGGACGGGATTTTGGTCAAAGTGTGGTCCAAACGTCGGCAAATTTGGAGGTCGAAAAATGTTCCGACGAACTTCAAATTTTGCATGCTCCAAAGACTCTATATTGCGCACTTGTCCTAAAAAAATTGACAGACTTTCGCCGGGAAATGGCAGAGAAATTTCAGAGTTTAGAAAAAAAAGGGGTTGGCGCTTCCTGGATGCTCCCGCAACCTGTGGCTGTCTGTACACACCTCTTTGGTGTACTCCTGACTCGTGCGCAGGCTCAGTCCTTCGGACTGTCGTTGACACGGCCCAGTTTGGGACGGGATTTTGGTCAAAGTGTGGTCCAAACGTCGGCAAATTTGGAGGTCGAAAAATGTTCCGACGAACTTCAAATTTTGCATGCTCCAAAGACTCTATATTGCGCACTTGTCCTAAAAAATTGACAGACTTTCGCCGGGAAATGGCAGAGAAATTTCAGAGTTTTAGAAAAAAAAGGGGTTGGCGCTTCCTGGATGCTCCCGCAACCTGTGGCTGTCTGTACACACCTCTTTGGTGTACTCCTGACTCGTGCGCATGCTCAGTCCCATCGGACTGTCGTTGACACGGCCCAGTTTGGGACGGGATTTTGGTCAAAGTGTGGTCCAAACGTCGGCAAATTTGGAGGTCGAAAAATGTTCCGACGAACTTCAAATTTTGCATGCTCCAAAGACTCTATATTGCGCACTTGTCCTAAAAAATTGACAGACTTTCGCCGGGAAATAGCAGAGAAATTTCAGAGTTTAGAAAAAAGGGGTTGGCGCTTCCTGGATGCTCCCGCAACCTGTGGCTGTCTGTACACACCTCTTTGGTGTACTCCTGACTCGTGCGCATGCTTAGTCCTTCGGACTGTCGTTGACACGGCCCAGTTTGGGACGGGATTTTGGTCAAAGTGTGGTCCAAACGTCGGCAAATTTGGAGGTCGAAAAATGTTCCGACGAACTTCAAATTTTGCATGCCTCCAAAGACTCTATATTGCGCACTTGTCCTAAAAAATTGACAGACTTTCGCCGGGAAATGGCAGAGAAATTTCAGAGTTTAGAAAAAAAAGGGGTTGGCGCTTCCTGGATGCTCCCGCAACCTGTGGCTGTCTGTACACACCTCTTTGGTGTACTCCTGACTCGTGCGCATGCTCAGTCCTTCGGACTGTCGTTGACACGGCCCAGTTTGGGACGGGATTTTGGTCAAAGTGTGGTCCAAACGTCGGCAAATTTGGAGGTCGAAAAATGTTCCGACGAACTTCAAATTTTGCATGCTCCAAAGACTCTATATTGCGCACTTGTCCTAAAAAATTGACAGACTTTCGCTCAGAGTTTAGAAAAAAAAGGGGTTGGCGCTTCCTGGTTGCTCCCGCAACCTGTGGCTGTCTGTACACACCTCTTTGGTGTACTCCTGACTCGTGCGCATGCTCAGTCCTTCGGACTGTCGTTGACACGGCCCAGTTTGGGACGGGATTTTGGTCAAAGTGTGGTCCAAACGTCGGCAAATTTGGAGGTCGAAAAATGTTCCGACGAAATTCAAATTTTGCATGCTCCAAAGACTCTATATTGCGCACTTGTCCTAAAAAATTGACAGACTTTCGCCGGGAAATGGCAGAGAAATTTCAGAGTTTAGAAAAAAAAGGGGTTGGCGCTTCCTGGATGCTCCCGCAACCTGTGGCTGTCTGTACACACCTCTTTGGTGTACTCCTGACTCGTGCGCATGCTCAGTCCTTCGGACTGTCGTTGACACGGCCCAGTTTGGGACGGGATTTTTGGTCAAAGTGTGGTCCAAACGTCGGCAAATTTGGAGGTCGAAAAATGTTCCGACGAACTTCAAATTTTGCATGCTCCAAAGACTCTATATTGCGCACTTGTCCTAAAAAAATGACAGACTTTCGCCGGGAAAATGGCAGAGAAATTTCAGAGTTTAGAAAAAAGGGGTTGGCGCTTCCTGGATGCTCCCGCAACCTGTGGCTGTCTGTACACACCTCTTTGGTGTACTCCTGACTCGTGCGCATGCTCAGTCCTTTGGACTGTCGTTGACACGGCCCAGTTTGGGACGGGATTTTGGTCAAAGTGTGGTCCAAACGTCGGCAAATTTGGAGGTCGAAAAATGTTCCGACGAACTTCAAATTTTGCATGCTCCAAAGACTCTATATTGCCCACTTGTCCTAAAAAATTGACAGACTTTCGCCGGGAAATGGCAGAGAAATTTCAGAGTTTAGAAAAAAAAGGGGTTGGCGCTTCCTGGATGCTCCCGCAACCTGTGGCTGTCTGTACACACCTCTTTGGTGTACTCCTGACTCGTGCGCATGCTCAGTCCTTCGGACTGTCGTTGACACGGCCCAGTTTGGGACGGGATTTTGGTCAAAGTGTGGTCCAAACGTCGGCAAATTTGGAGGTCGAAAAATGTTCCGACGAACTTCAAATTTTGCATGCTCCAAAGACTCTATATTGCGCACTTGTCCTAAAAAATGACAGACTTTCGCCGGGAAATGGCAGAGAAATTTCAGAGTTTAGAAAAAAAAGGGGTTGGCGCTTCCTGGATGCTCCCGCAACCTGTGGCTGTTTGTACACACCTCTTTGGTGTACTCCTGACTCGTGCGCATGCTCAGTCCTTCGGACTGTCGTTGACACGGCCCAGTTTGGGACGGGATTTTGGTCAAAGTGTGGTCCAAACGTCGGCAAATTTGGAGGTCGAAAAATGTTCCGACGAACTTCAAATTTTGCATGCTCCAAAGACTCTATATTGCGCACTTGTCCTAAAAAATTGACAGACTTTCGCCGGGAAATGGCAGAGAAATTTCAGAGTTTAGAAAAAAAGGGGTTGGCGCTTCCTGGATGCTCCCGCAACCTGTGGCTGTCTGTACACACCTCTTTGGTGTACTCCTGACTCGTGCGCATGCTCAGTTCCTTCGGACTGTCGTTGACACGGCCCAGTTTGGGACGGGATTTTGGTCAAAGTGTGGTCCAAACGTCGGCAAATTTGGAGGTCGAAAAATGTTCCGACGAAATTCAAATTTTGCATGCTCCAAAGACTCTATATTGCGCACTTGTCCTAAAAAATTGACAGACTTTCGCCGGGAAATGGCAGAGAAATTTCAGAGTTTATAAAAAAAGGGGTTGGCGCTTCCTGGATGCTCCCGCAACCTGTGGCTGTCTGTACACACCTCTTTGGTGTACTCCTGACTCGTGCGCATGCTCAGTCCTTCGGACTGTCGTTGACACGGCCCAGTTTGGGACGGGATTTTGGTCAAAGTGTGGTCCAAACGTCGGCAAATTTGGAGGTCGAAAAATGTTCCGACGAACTTCAAATTTTGCATGCTCCAAAGACTCTATATTGCGCACTTGTCCTAAAAAAATGACAGACTTTCGCCGGGAAATGGCAGAGAAATTTCAGAGTTTAGAAAAAAGGGGTTGGCGCTTCCTGGATGCTCCCGCAACCTGTGGCTGTCTGTACACACCTCTTTGGTGTACTCCTGACTCGTGCGCATGCTCAGTCCTTTGGACTGTCGTTGACACGGCCCAGTTTGGGACGGGATTTTGGTCAAAGTGTGGTCCAAACGTCGGCAAATTTGGAGGTCGAAAAATGTTCCGACGAACTTCAAATTTTGCATGCTCCAAAGACTCTATATTGCCCACTTGTCCTAAAAAATTGACAGACTTTCGCCGGGAAATGGCAGAGAAATTTCAGAGTTTAGAAAAAAAAGGGGTTGGCGCTTCCTGGATGCTCCCGCAACCTGTGGCTGTCTGTACACACCTCTTTGGTGTACTCCTGACTCGTGCGCATGCTCAGTCCTTCGGACTGTCGTTGACACGGCCCAGTTTGGGACGGGATTTTGGTCAAAGTGTGGTCCAAACGTCGGCAAATTTGGAGGTCGAAAAATGTTCCGACGAACTTCAAATTTTGCATGCTCCAAAGACTCTATATTGCGCACTTGTCCTAAAAAATGACAGACTTTCGCCGGGAAATGGCAGAGAAATTTCAGAGTTTAGAAAAAAAAGGGGTTGGCGCTTCCTGGATGCTCCCGCAACCTGTGGCTGTTTGTACACACCTCTTTGGTGTACTCCTGACTCGTGCGCATGCTCAGTCCTTCGGACTGTCGTTGACACGGCCCAGTTTGGGACGGGATTTTGGTCAAAGTGTGGTCCAAACGTCGGCAAATTTGGAGGTCGAAAATGTTCCGACGAACTTCAAATTTTGCATGCTCCAAAGACTCTATATTGCGCACTTGTCCTAAAAAATTGACAGACTTTCGCCGGAAATGGCAGAGAAATTTCAGAGTTTAGAAAAAAAAGGGGTTGGCGCTTCCTGGATGCTCCCGCAACCTGTGGCTGTCTGTACACACCTCTTTGGTGTACTCCTGACTCGTGCGCATGCTCAGTCCTTCGGACTGTCGTTGACACGGCCCAGTTTGGGACGGGATTTTGGTCAAAGTGTGGTCCAAACGTCGGCAAATTTGGAGGTCGAAAAATGTTCCGACGAAATTCAAATTTTGCATGCTCAAAGACTCTATATTGCGCACTTGTCCTAAAAAATTGACAGACTTTCGCCGGGAAATGGCAGAGAAATTTCAGAGTTTAGAAAAAAAAGGGGTTGGCGCTTCCTGGATGCTCCCGCAACCTGTGGCTGTCTGTACACACCTCTTTGGTGTACTCCTGACTCGTGCGCATGCTCAGTCCTTCGGACTGTCGTTGACACGGCCCAGTTTGGGACGGGATTTTGGTCAAAGTGTGGTCCAAACGTCGGCAAATTTGGAGGTCGAAAAATGTTCCGACGAACTTCAAATTTTGCATGCTCCAAAGACTCTATATTGCGCACTTGTCCTAAAAAATTGACAGACTTTCGCCGGGAAATGGCAGAGAAATTTCAGAGTTTAGAAAAAAAAGGGGTTGGCGCTTCCTGGTTGCTCCCGCAACCTGTGGCTGTCTGTACACACCTCTTTGGTGTACTCCTGACTCGTGCGCATGCTCAGTCCTTCGGACTGTCGTTGACACGGCCCAGTTTGGGACGGGATTTTGGTCAAAGTGTGGTCCAAACGTCGGCAAATTTGGAGGTCGACAAATGTTCCGACGAACTTCAAATTTTGCATGCTCCAAAGACTCTATATTGCGCACTTGTCCTAAAAAATTGACAGACTTTCGCCGGGAAATGGCAGAGAAATTTCAGAGTTTAGAAAAAAAAGGGGTTGGCGCTTCCTGGTTGCTCCCGCAACCTGTGGCTGTCTGTTACACACCTCTTTGGTGTACTCCTGACTCGTGCGCATGCTCAGTCCTTCGGACTGTCGTTGACACGGCCCAGTTTGGGACGGGATTTTGGTCAAAGTGTGGTCCAAACGTCGGCAAATTTGGAGGTCGACAAATGTTCCGACGAAATTCAAATTTTGCATGCTCCAAAGACTCTATATTGCGCACTTGTCCTAAAAAATTGACAGACTTTCGCCGGGAAATGGCAGAGAAATTTCAGAGTTTAGAAAAAAAAGGGGTTGGCGCTTCCTGGTTGCTCCCGCAACCTGTGGCTGTCTGTACACACCTCTTTGGTGTACTCCTGACTCGTGCGCATGCTCAGTCCTTCGGACTGTCGTTGACACGGCCCAGTTTGGGACGGGATTTTGGTCAAAGTGTGGTCCAAACGTCGGCAAATTTGGAGGTCGAAAAATGTTCCGACGAACTTCAAATTTTGCATGCTCCAAAGACTCTATATTGCGCACTTGTCCTAAAAAATTGACAGACTTTCGCCGGGAAATGGCAGAGAAATTTCAGAGTTTAGAAAAAAAAGGGGTTGGCGCTTCCTGGTTGCTCCCGCAACCTGTGGCTGTCTGTACACACCTCTTTGGTGTACTCCTGACTCGTGCGCATGCTCAGTCCTTCGGACTGTCGTTGACACGGCCCAGTTTGGGACGGGATTTTGGTCAAAGTGTGGTCCAAACGTCGGCAAATTTGGAGGTCGACAAATGTTCCGACGAACTTCAAATTTTGCATGCTCCAAAGACTCTATATTGCGCACTTGTCCTAAAAAATTGACAGACTTTCACCGGGAAATGGCAGAGAAATTTCAGAGTTTAGAAAAAAAAGGGGTTGGCGCTTCCTGGTTGCTCCCGCAACCTGTGGCTGTCTGTACACACCTCTTTGGTGTACTCCTGACTCGTGCGCATGCTCAGTCCTTCGGACTGTCGTTGACACGGCCCAGTTTGGGACGGGATTTTGGTCAAAGTGTGGTCCAAACGTCGGCAAATTTGGAGGTCGACAAATGTTCCGACGAACTTCAAATTTTGCATGCTCCAAAGACTCTATATTGCGCACTTGTCCTAAAAAAATGACAGACTTTCGCCGGGAAATGGCAGAGAAATTTCAGAGTTTAGAAAAAAAAGGGGTTGGCGCTTCCTGGATGCTCCCGCAACCTGTGGCTGTCTGTACACACCTCTTTGGTGTACTCCTGACTCGTGCGCATGCTCAGTCCTTCGGACTGTCGTTGACACGGCCCAGTTTGGGACGGGATTTTGGTCAAAGTGTGGTCCAAACGTCGGCAAATTTGGAGGTCGACAAATGTTCCGACGAACTTCAAATTGTGCATGTTCCAAAGACTCTATATTGCGCACTTGTCCTAAAAAATTGACAGACTTTCGCCGGAAATGGCAGAGAAATTTCAGAGTTTAGAAAAAAAAGGGGTTGGCGCTTCCTGGATGCTCCCGCAACCTGTGGCTGTCTGTACACACCTCTTTGGTGTACTCCTGACTCGTGCGCATGCTCAGTCCTTCGGACTGTCGTTGACACGGCCCAGTTTGGGACGGGATTTTGGTCAAAGTGTGGTCCAAACGTCGGCAAATTTGGAGGTCGAAAAATGTTCCGACGAACTTCAAATTTTGCATGCTCCAAAGACTCTATATTGCGCACTTGTCCTAAAAAATTGACAGACTTTCGCCGGGAAATGGCAGAGAAATTTCAGAGTTTAGAAAAAAAAGGGGTTGGCGCTTCCTGGTTGCTCCCGCAACCTGTGGTTGTCTGTACACACCTCTTTGGTGTACTCCTGACTCGTGCGCATGCTCAGTCCTTCGGACTGTCGTTGACACGGCCCAGTTTGGGACGGGATTTTGGTCAAAGTGTGGTCCAAACGTCGGCAAATTTGGAGGTCGAAAAATGTTCCGACGAACTTCAAATTTTGCATGCTCCAAAGACTCTATATTGCGCACTTGTCCTAAAAAATTGACAGACTTTCGCCGGGAAATGGCAGAGAAATTTCAGAGTTTAGAAAAAAAAGGGGTTGGCGCTTCCTGGATGCTCCCGCAACCTGTGGCTGTCTGTACACACCTCTTTGGTGTACTCCTGACTCGTGCGCATGCTCAGTCCTTTGGACTGTCGTTGACACGGCCCAGTTTGGGACGGGATTTTGGTCAAAGTGTGGTCCAAACGTCGGCAAATTTGGAGGTCGAAAAATGTTCCGACGAACTTCAAATTTTGCATGCTCCAAAGACTCTATATTGCGCACTTGTCCTAAAAAATTGACAGACTTTCGCCGGGAAATGGCAGAGAAATTTCAGAGTTTAGAAAAAAAAGGGGTTGGCGCTTCCTGGATGCTCCCGCAACCTGTGGCTGTCTGTACACACCTCTTTGGTGTACTCCTGACTCGTGCGCATGCTCAGTCCTTCGGACTGTCGTTGACACGGCCCAGTTTGGGACGGGATTTTGGTCAAAGTGTGGTCCAAACGTCGGCAAATTTGGAGGTCGAAAAATGTTCCGACGAAATTCAAATTTTGCATGCTCCAAAGACTCTATATTGCGCACTTGTCCTAAAAAATTGACAGACTTTCGCCGGGAAATGGCAGAGAAATTACAGAGTTTAGAAAAAAAAGGGGTTGGCGCTTCCTGGATGCTCCCGCAACCTGTGGCTGTCTGTACACACCTCTTTGGTGTACTCCTGACTCGTGCGCATGCTCAGTCCTTCGGACTGTCGTTGACACGGCCCAGTTTGGGACGGGATTTTGGTCAAAGTGTGGTCCAAACGTCGGCAAATTTGGAGGTCGAAAAATGTTCCGACGAACTTCAAATTTTGCATGCTCCAAAGACTCTATATTGCGCACTTGTCCTAAAAAATTGACAGACTTTCGCCGGGAAATGGCAGAGAAATTTCAGAGTTTAGAAAAAAAAGGGGTTGGCGCTTCCTGGTTGCTCCCGCAACCTGTGGCTGTCTGTACACACCTCTTTGGTGTACTCCTGACTCGTGCGCATGCTCAGTCCTTCGGACTGTCGTTGACACGGCCCAGTTTGGGACGGGATTTTGGTCAAAGTGTGGTCCAAACGTCGGCAAATTTGGAGGTCGACAAATGTTCCGACGAACTTCAAATGTTGCATGCTCCAAAGACTCTATATTGCGCACTTGTCCTAAAAAATTGACAGACTTTCGCCGGGAAATGGCAGAGAAATTTCAGAGTTTAGAAAAAAAAGGGGTTGGCGCTTCCTGGTTGCTCCCGCAACCTGTGGCTGTCTGTACACACCTCTTTGGTGTACTCCTGACTCGTGCGCATGCTCAGTCCTTCGGACTGTCGTTGACACGGCCCAGTTTGGGACGGGATTTTGGTCAAAGTGTGGTCCAAACGTCGGCAAATTTGGAGGTCGAAAAATGTTCCGACGAAATTCAAATTTTGCATGCTCCAAAGACTCTATATTGCGCACTTGTCCTAAAAAATTGACAGACTTTCGCCGGGAAATGGCAGAGAAATTTCAGAGTTTAGAAAAAAAAGGGGTTGGCGCTTCCTGGATGCTCCCGCAACCTGTGGCTGTCTGTACACACCTCTTTGGTGTACTCCTGACTCGTGCGCATGCTCAGTCCTTCGGACTGTCGTTGACACGGCCCAGTTTGGGACGGGATTTTGGTCAAAGTGTGGTCCAAACGTCGGCAAATTTGGAGGTCGAAAAATGTTCCGACGAACTTCAAATTTTGCATGCTCCAAAGACTCTATATTGCGCACTTGTCCTAAAAAAATGACAGACTTTCGCCGGGAAATGGCAGAGAAAGTTCAGAGTTTAGAAAAAAAGGGGTTGGCGCTTCCTGGATGCTCCCGCAACCTGTGGCTGTCTGTACACACCTCTTTGGTGTACTCCTGACTCGTGCGCATGCTCAGTCCTTTGGACTGTCGTTGACACGGCCCAGTTTGGGACGGGATTTTGGTCAAAGTGTGGTCCAAACGTCGGCAAATTTGGAGGTCGAAAAATGTTCCGACGAACTTCAAATTTTGCATGCTCCAAAGACTCTATATTGCGCACTTGTCCTAAAAAATTGACAGACTTTTGCCGGGAAATGGCAGAGAAATTTCAGAGTTTAGAAAAAAAAGGGGTTGGCGCTTCCTGGTTGCTCCCGCAACCTGTGGCTGTCTGTACACACCTCTTTGGTGTACTCCTGACTCGTGCGCATGCTCAGTCCTTCGGACTGTCGTTGACACGGCCCAGTTTGGGACGGGATTTTGGTCAAAGTGTGGTCCAAACGTCGGCAAATTTGGAGGTCGAAAAATGTTCCGACGAAATTCAAATTTTGCATGCTCCAAAGACTCTATATTGCGCACTTGTCCTAAAAAATTGACAGACTTTCGCCGGGAAATGGCAGAGAAATTTCAGAGTTTAGAAAAAAAAGGGGTTGGCGCTTCCTGGATGCTCCCGCAACCTGTGGCTGTCTGTACACACCTCTTTGGTGTAGCTACTCCCTGACTCGTGCGCATGCTCAGTCCTTCGGACTGTCGTTGACACGGCCCAGTTTGGGACGGGATTTTGGTCAAAGTGTGGTCCAAACGTCGGCAAATTTGGAGGTCGAAAAATGTTCCGACGAACTTCAAATTTTGCATGCTCCAAAGACTCTATATTGCGCACTTGTCCTAAAAAAATGACAGACTTTCGCCGGGAAATGGCAGAGAAATTTCAGAGTTTAGAAAAAAAGGGGTTGGCGCTTCCTGGATGCTCCCGCAACCTGTGGCTGTCTGTACACACCTCTTTGGTGTACTCCTGACTCGTGCGCATGCTCAGTCCTTTGGACTGTCGTTGACACGGCCCAGTTTGGGACGGGATTTTGGTCAAAGTGTGGTCCAAACGTCGGCAAATTTGGAGGTCGAAAAATGTTCCGACGAACTTCAAATTTTGCATGCTCCAAAGACTCTATATTGCGCACTTGTCCTAAAAAATTGACAGACTTTCGCCGGGAAATGGCAGAGAAATTTCAGAGTTTAGAAAAAAAAGGGGTTGGCGCTTCCTGGTTGCTCCCGCAACCTGTGGCTGTCTGTACACACCTCTTTGGTGTACTCCTGACTCGTGCGCATGCTCAGTCCTTCGGACTGTCGTTGACACGGCCCAGTTTGGGACGGGATTTTTGTCAAAGTGTGGTCCAAACGTCGGCAAATTTGGAGGTCGAAAAATGTTCCGACGAAATTCAAATTTTGCATGCTCCAAAGACTCTATATTGCGCACTTGTCCTAAAAAATTGACAGACTTTCGCCGGGAAATGGCAGAGAAATTTCAGAGTTTAGAAAAAAAGGGGTTGGCGCTTCCTGGATGCTCCCGCAACCTGTGGCTGTCTGTACACACCTCTTTGGTGTACTCCTGACTCGTGCGCATGCTCAGTCCTTCGGACTGTCGTTGACACGGCCCAGTTTGGGACTGGATTTTGGTCAAAGTGTGGTCCAAACGTCGGCAAATTTGGAGGTCGAAAAATGTTCCGACGAACTTCAAATTTTGCATGCTCCAAAGACTCTATATTGCGCACTTGTCCTAAAAAATTGACAGACTTTCGCCGGGAAATGGCAGAGAAATTTCAGAGTTTAGAAAAAAAAGGGGTTGGCGCTTCCTGGTTGCTCCCGCAACCTGTGGCTGTCTGTACACACCTCTTTGGTGTACTCCTGACTCGTGCGCATGCTCAGTCCTTCGGACTGTCGTTGACACGGCCCAGTTTGGGACGGGATTTTGGTCAAAGTGTGGTCCAAACGTCGGCAAATTTGGAGGTCGAAAAATGTTCCGACGAAATTCAAATTTTGCATGCTCCAAAGACTCTATATTGCGCACTTGTCCTAAAAAATTGACAGACTTTCGCCGGGAAATGGCAGAGAAATTTCAGAGTTTAGAAAAAAAAGGGGTTGGCGCTTCCTGGATGCTCCCGCAACCTGTGGCTGTCTGTACACACCTCTTTGGTGTACTCCTGACTCGTGCGCATGCTCAGTCCTTCGGACTGTCGTTGACACGGCCCAGTTTGGGACGGGATTTTGGTCAAAGTGTGGTCCAAACGTCGGCAAATTTGGAGGTCGAAAAATGTTCCGACGAAATTCAAATTTTGCATGCTCCAAAGACTCTATATTGCGCACTTGTCCTAAAAAATTGACAGACTTTCGCCGGGAAATGGCAGAGAAATTTCAGAGTTTAGAAAAAAAAGGGGTTGGCGCTTCCTGGATGCTCCCGCAACCTGTGGCTGTCTGTACACACCTCTTTGGTGTACTCCTGACTCGTGCGCATGCTCAGTCCTTCGGACTGTCGTTGACACGGCCCAGTTTGGGACGGGATTTTGGTCAAAGTGTGGTCCAAACGTCGGCAAATTTGGAGGTCGAAAAATGTTCCGACGAACTTCAAATTTTGCATGCTCCAAAGACTCTATATTGCGCACTTGTCCTAAAAAAATGACAGACTTTCGCCGGGAAATGGCAGAGAAATTTCAGAGTTTAGAAAAAAAGGGGTTGG